>JAWNOF010000021.1:27007500-27632500 GCA_035046165.1 Drosophila rubida
TCCAGCTCGTCCTGCTCGTGATAATGATGACTGTGACTGCTGCGATGGTGCTTCTTGGGCTCCTTGTGCTCCTTGACCGGCACCGGGATGGGTAACGGCACTTTCTTTATGACCGTCTTGGTGTGCACATGCGTGTGATGCTTCACCGGCACGTGGATGCGTATCCTGTCAGTCAAAATGCGAATGCGAATGTGAATGAGAATGTGAATGGGGATTGTCAATGCGAATAGTCTCATTCGTGATGTGCATGTGATTCGATATGTGAGTGGCTCTCAGAGCCCTGTGGGGTAGGTGGACATGTCGTTAAAGGCGTGGCCGTTACACTTACTTAAGCTTGTCGTTTGATGGATGGCCGCTTGTCAGGACAAACATCATGCAAGTGATAAACAGCAAACTTAATGCCTGCGAATATAAAAACGAAACAAGTAAGAACACTGCGGACACCGGACAAGTGCGCTCGACTTGCTGATATGCTGTAAGCCTCTTAAGTCTCTCAAAATATAATCGCATAGCTGCTGCAACTCTTTGCATAACAAATATTGAAATTCATTTAAGGAAACTTTATCAAAAATCTGCAAGTGAATACCACACAACATACAACTAACACACTCCAGGGTCCTCTTTGTGTTTTATTTAGCTATTTGCGCCTTGACAGCAACAGGAGCCACATACGAGCCTTGGGAAATATGCCTTAATCTTGAGGCATCGCTGCCAATGCGGCGTATGCGCGATAAAAAGTTTAGCGTCTATAAACAGTACAATATAATTAGCATAATGCCTATTTGGCTGCCATTTTGTTGTTTATGCCGTGTTATTAGCACAGCAAATCTGATTTTGATTGCAGCCCAGCCACGGCGTCTTGAAACAGCCGCTTAGGTCAAAGGTTTTGGTGCTAGGTCTATCGATTTTCCTTTGCCCAATCTGCCGCTCGCGGCGCATTCAATTAACAGTTTTGTTGTGAAACTGAAAATTTGAAAAGCAGCAAACTGCTGCGCTGCTCATCAGTTTCCAACTCATTAAATAACACATTGCACTGTTCTCGGCCATGTGGCCAGAAAGTTTTTATATCAATAGGGCCAGAATAACAACGAACAGCAGCAGCAGCAGCAGCAGCTGCCTTAAGTAATTTGTTTAATAGACGCAGCAAGTGCGAGTATTATGATTACATTAGCTTGAGCATTTCACTCAAGACGCTGGCGCGGCAGAATAAATAGATATGCCAATAATAATTGAGAATGAAAATAATTAAGTTTGGCGAGAGCTTTAGCATATTCACTAGGCGCTGAAAGCCCGGTCGCTAGTGTTTATTTTGCTTTGGCTTTAAGATTATTTTCGTGCGCACTGTGCTGGGGTTGATCTTGAAAATAATACTGCCATATATCATTCAATGCTGCCAGCGAACTTTAAAACAAAACAAATCGATGAAGACGAAGGTTTTGAATGAATGAGATTGCAGAAAATATTTGAAGCAGCAGAATTTACAGAAAAATGCAGACAAATTATGAATGCTAATAAATAAAGTATTAAATCAGGTCGATGATTGGAAATATTGAACAACAACTTTTAAAGGTATAAAATTATGCAACTTTAAAACTTTGACTGAAATATCTGCTTGCCAATTTGAGCGCAACTAATTTAATTTACAGAAGTTACAAAGCATTTCAATTGAAATTCAAAATTTGCTATTTTGTTGGGTCAGTTCTCGATACTTTGAAATACAATTAAACAAGAGAACACTTGACCAATGTTTGCCATCGAGTGCTCGTTGTGTTAAGCACTGTCTGTGTGCGTATGCGAATTGCAGTCACTGTAATGAATAGCTTGTAAATCAACGCTTTGATTACACGCGCGATTAAAGTCAATGAATTTGCTTTGCGACACCGAAAAACAACATTTGCAATATTTCAATTTGTTTTGCAGTCTTTTTTGCTGTTTGATGCTGTGGTTTCCAATTGGTTGTCCGAGTGTGTTAGTGTGTGTTAGTGTGTGTGAGTGTGATTGTTATTGTGTGTACTTTCTAAGCTGGTTTGTGGCTGCTTTTAAGCTCTTTTTCATCTCATTTGAGCGCAGTGCGCTTAATAATGTTTTTCCCATAATTCATGGGTCCGAGCGCGTTCGACGAACTCTGCAGTTGATTACTGTTGTTGTTGTTGTTGTTGTTGTCGTTGTCCATTTAAATTAAAATAATGCCAAAGGGAGAAAATGTTGTTTTAATTGCCACGGGGCCTTCGTAGAAAAAAGGATAATTGTGCATTAACTTTTTTGTTGCGTTTTTGTTTACATTCTTTTTTTTGAGTCAGTTTGCAAATTTAATGCTGTTGTTGTTGTGTACACTTCATCGATGTTCTGCTTGTTGTTGCAGAGTTGAAATTAACACTTACTCCTTGGGGTAATTGCATTTTGAACACGTTGCCGATCTTAACACGTTGTCGCCCAACTTTTATCTCGATTGTATATCGTTTATTTTTGCGATTGTCTTGCTGCCCCTCGAAAACTGCGATTCGTTTAGTATTTGTTTTGGTTTGCTTTGCTTTGCTTTGCTTTGCGTTGGTTTTGCGTTTTTCTTTTGCTTTTCTTCTGGCAGCTCCAGCTGCGCCAAACGTAGAAATGGAATTGCATGGGGACCTCGCTGTGCTCGCCGTTTAAATATCAACAAAAAATCGAAGAAAAAAGCCACGGGTAGAGTGAAACGTGCCTCGGCTCCAACTCAAAACTTTTGCAACAAGTGAGAGTGCAACGGAGCGAGAGACAGCTGCCACAGTGCGAGCGAGAAGGCGCAGCACGAAGTCGAGGGAGCGAGAGAGAAGGAGAGACAGCAGTAGCAATAATGACATGTAGTTGCCGCATTGGAAGTAAGTAAAACAAAAACATAATCAACACACACCGGCTGCTAAGCTTGACCAAGGGGAGGGTGGGCAGAGGGGCAGGGGCCGGGGATTGGCTGTGTATTTGCAGAGCGCGACAACGAGAGCTGCTAAGCGTGGCAGCAAAAAACAACGTGGCAGCCAAGTGTCTAGGCGACGCACAAAGACACTGCAAACTCTAAAGATGAGTAGCAATATGAGAAGCTGAACTTTTTTTCTATCACATCAACACCCAAACAATCTGTAAGCAATGTTGTGACTTTTTATAGTAATCATAAGAAATGCTTCTAGAATCAACAGCTTTAAATTAGGGCAATATTAAAGTGATTTTTTGGTTTCGTTTTGTAAAAATGTTGCTTTAACTTAAAATCGCAAAAATTTTAGTTACTCTTCATTTAAAATGTTTTGTATTTAAATCTTCTTTTTCTTTGCTTTATAAATTTGCTTTAATTATGCACAAATTTAAAGACTTAAAGACGCTTCAAAGTTGAGATAGAACTGTAAACTATTTTTCTCTTAACTCAATTCGTAAGCTAACCTCTAAGCAATTTTACTTTATGTATCTAATGAAATGTAAGAATGTCTTAGAAATGTATAACTTTAAATCAATGCAATATTAAAGTGATTAACTGTGTTTTTGGTTTTGCTTTATACAATTTATGTTTTTACTTAAATGCATTGAAATTTTTGCCTACAGCAGACGTGAAACTCTTAATTGATTTAATATATATATATATTGATATTTTGTAAATTAGAATCAATTTTACTTATAAAACTTTTTTACGATGCATACAAATTGTTCTCAATCTCAATTCCAAAACAATCTTTAAATACTATGTTTGCTTTATACAGTAATCATAAGTTATGCTTTAAGAATGAACAACTTTCAATTGGTGCAATGTTTACATGAATAAACATGTATTTCAATTTCTTCTATACAAGTTCAATTCAATTGAAATCACAGAAATGTATTCTACTACTGAGATAAAACTTTTCATTTGTTGAAATTTTACAATGTTGCTTTGTATTTAAATGTTATTGCAAGTTTTCATTTTTGTAAATTCTGCAGTTGTAGAATAATTTGGTCTTGTAATAATAGCTGTTAATTGTCTTGTTTTGCTGAATTCGTATTAAGAGCACTTGAAGTATCTTAATTGTTAGCTAAGCTCTGACATAACGAAAATAAAACCAACAGCTGCGCTCCCGTTTTAATCTCCACTTCAATAATAAGAATCTACGCAAACAATTGCAAAGCAAAACAAGAGCTAAGTATAGAATAAACAGAAATGTATTTTAAGGAAACGCTTTTACTCGCAAATAATTTGGCAACATTTGTGTTGAGTAAATTGCAAATTTTCGAGCACTTTCAATATGCCGCATTTGACATTGAGTAGCGCATAAAGAGTTTGGGCTGATAGTGAAAATACGAGTGGTGTTGCAACAACGATGGCAACAGCAACAGCAATAGCAACAGCAATAGTAACGGCAACGGCAGCAATAATTTCAGACGCACAACGGCGGCAATCACATTAGCGGCACAATCTCGAAAATGCTCAGACAATGAGTACGAATGAGTGCGACTGCGAGTGCGAGGGGCATGCTGCACGAGCGTGGCAAGAGCGCTGGGAACCGCCTCGAATACATGCCAACCGCATTGTGAAAAGCCGCCAAACGTGTAGCAGCCAGAGGGGGCAAGCAGGAGGCGCAAGCAGGGGGCAGGGGGCAGCGGCGCCAAAGTCAAAAGCGTAATTGAAGCTTGTGCCGCAGTTAAACGCAGGTTGATTATGTCTGCTGGCTTTTCATGGTGAGCCGCGGCTGCCGCAGACAACAAGCTGCAACGACAACAAACGTTGGCAGCAGGTTCCACTTGCCACAAGGATTATGCAGCCTGTAGCTACTTCCTGGTTGCCTAAAAGCCCGCAACCGAAACTGTAACCGTAACGCCAGCCAAAGCAACAAAAAAAAAACCAAAAAAAAAGAAAACAACTGAAAACGAAACTGAAACCGCGACCGAACAAATCATTTGATTTTGACTCGTTCCATTCGCGTCCTAACGAAGTCAATGGAAATTGCGCGCGCTGTGTGCGGCACGTTGAAATATGTCGCCGTTTGTGGCAACATTGCTGCCGCTGTCACCTTGTCCGCCCTCTGCAATTGACAGTTTTCGACTGCGGCAATTTAAATGTGCAACGAGGCTGCAATAACAACAGCCTCGTGATGTGGCAATCCACTTGATTGCCATTCGCATTCGCATTCGCATTCTGGCCGGCGGCGCGTTTCATCTAATGGCTAATCCATCTAATGCAGGAAGTGCAGCGAATCGCATCTGAATGCCTAATGAGACGGGCTGTCGCTAAGTGCCGCCTAATCGTCTGATTAATCCAGCTTGCTGGAGCACGAGCCACTCGAATTGACTAACTAAAATCTATATTAATTCATTGTAATCTAATTTCAGCAAAACCAACTAATTGACTAAATCAAATAAATATTTATAAACAGCAGTAAAGCAATAAAACATTTATTAACAAGTTCATATTTTAATTTCAGCATAACTTTAATTGTCTAAATAAAACATATATTAATAAATAGTAATCTAATTTCGGTGTAACTTAAATTGATTAAAGCAAATAAATATTTTTAAACAGCATTCTAATTTTAGTTAACTTTTACTTAAATTATTATTTAATACATAGTAATGTAATTTCAGCAAAACTTTTATTACAATTCCATAATTTATTAGGGAGGAAAGAAGCATTTATCGTTTTACAACAACAAATTTCCAGCTACGCCTGAGATTAAGTGGCGCTCAATTAACTGATTATACAGAATATATATTAATTAATTGTAATCTACTTTCAACCAAACTTTTACTAAATAAAAGAAATATACATTTATAAATAGTAGTCTCATTTTAGCAAAACTTTAATTGAGTCGATCAAAATGTAACCAGCAAACGCTTGTGTCTAGCTAAAACATATATTAATTAGTGCCTATATTATATCAGCAACACTTTCATTGACTCATTAAAATATATATTTATAAATGGAATTCTAATTTTAGCAAAACTTCAATTACAATTCCCAAATTTATTAGTGAGGAATTAAGCATTTCTTGTTTGTTTTTTATTAATATTCAAAGCTATTTAATTCTATGTGCAAATATACCAAATTTTTAGCTACGCCTCAGATTAAGTGACGCATAATCAACTGATTAATCTAGCTAATAAATATTATTAAAATTTTTATTGACTTAAGCAAATATATATTAAAAATATAGTCATCCAATAGTTTCATTAATTGACTAACTAAAATAATTATTAATGGATAGTTATCTAATTTCTGTAAAACTTTAACTGTTCTGGTTATATATTACATATATATTTTTAAATAGTAATCTAATTACAGCAAAATTTTAACGTAACCGAAAAAAATATATGTTAATTAATAGTATACTAATTACAGCAAGACTTTATTTGACTAAATCCTTTAGTAAATTCTTTTAGTAAACTGATTTTATTAAAACTGTTAGTTACTCAGTCAAATATAAAATTATAAACAGTAATATAATTTCAGTAAAACTTCAATTGACAAACTATAAAATATATTAATTAATAACAAACTATTTTCAGCTAAACTGCAATAGACTAAAGCCAATAGATATTAAAATATAGTAATCCAATTTCGACAAAACTTTGATTGTCTCACTAATTTACATATTAAACTATAGTAATCCAGTTTAAGCAAAAGTTAAATTATAATCCCATAATTGATTGGCGAGGAAGGAAGCATTTGTCATTTGAAATCGTAGTGCAAATATAACAAATATCCAGCTACGCCGGAGATTAATGATACTGCATCTAAAAATTATGTCTTATCATGCGATAAAAATAGACGAAAATTGCAATTACAAGTTGTCCGGCAAGTTGCACGTTTAAGTGCGTTGAAAGCACTTTGGAGTCGAGTTGCAGGAAGTCGCAGATCGATTAACAAGCTAACCGAAGTGCGATGGCGTAAAAGTAACGATTAATCAAATAGATAAAGCTAGAGCTTTAAAACTCAGCCCCAACACTGGCTAAGTTTAGTAAAGTCGATCACAAGAATGAAGTCGACGATTAAAACGAGTTGAAGTATAGCGAATTGCGTGGTTAATTAGAGCTGAGACGACAGCTTTCTTTACAACTCAATCGACGGAGTGGAAATGGACTTAATCCAATGCCATAAACCGCGCGACTCGTTAACTGGTTGTAGGCCCATTTGGTGCGCTGCTTTTGGGCCAATTGCGCAATGGTCGAAACGACACTTTGAGTCGGTCAGCGGCTCATCCGCTCGACAATTCAGCTGCAACGTGAATTTTCCGCACAAATTAGCAGGTACACGAGAAAACAATTGCGTTTCCACGGCATGATATAATAACGAGTGCAAAATGTAATAATTATACGAGTATGTGCTGCTAGAAATGTGTATTATTTATTATGCATCTGTCTGTGTGTCGTTGTTGTGTGCCTGCTACTCGTATAGTAATATAATTGTATATATTGGCTGTGATTTATTGGGCTAACGAGAGTGGTGTGTTTGCTTGCTGCGGCACGCGGCTATTTTCGGGTTGGCAATTAAAATTGATGATATAATCGAAGTCCGATTCATAACAAAGTCAAAATCCCAATGCTTGAGTAAACAAATTGCGACCGGTTACCGGCAACCGGTTGCATCCGACTCGTTACTCGTTACTCTCAGCTGCTCAGCTGGTTACCGGGTGCGCGACTCTGCAAATGGAAACGTTCACGTCCACTTCGTTGACGCTGTCGGAGTCCCAGTCCGGGTGTCAAATGCCTGGATCTGAATCCGGTTATGCGGCGCATGCATAATGCCCACATTGCCAAGTGTCAAAATAAAAATAAGATATTATTAATTGAACTGAACGGCGCACAGATATCGCTTAAGCCTTGGCTTTGACTGCGGGCCAGGTCATTAGCAGCAAATTAAGTGAATGTGACAATGACAACGACAACGACGGCAGCAGCAGCAGCAACAGCCTTAGCGGAAACAACAAAGAGCGGCCACTGAAAGCCTTTCAATCAATCGCTCGCCCCGTCAATATTTGTGCAATAAAAACTGGCGCAAGGCCAAAAGGGATTCGCTCGCTCAATCAATTGCGCCCAATGGTCGAGGCCACATTTGGCTAACCTGTTGGCCGGGCGGCGCCACAAAGCAACTCATGAGACGCAACCTAACGAAACGTATCGCCAGGCAGCAGGAAAGCCTTTCGCTTTCCAGCGTGGGTGGCTGCAAAAGTCCAGCGATCTGCGCAGAGTTTACTTCTTTGACTGGCCTTTGAGCACGTTAGTAGAAAACAAGTCTCACTTCGAGCAATCTGTAAATTAATTACTATCATAGTCATGCTGCTGCTTAGCACTTATTTATCTGCAACAATTATGGAAGTGAAGTGCATGGAAACTATAATTCTGTTTATTCCTTTTGGATTTGCTAAAAAGTTTATTATCTAGTTGAATTCTTGGCAAATCTTAGATTTAATAATTCGATTGCAAATAATGTTTTACAATGCATAAAAATATATATGACATCTACCATATTTATACCTCATTAACTTGACGCTACTCAAAAGTTGTTGTGTAGTTTAATTCTTGGCTAATATTTACCTTCATTAATTCGACTGCAATTATTTGATGAAAGTACACGAAATTGACATCTATTTCTACTACATTAACTTGGCTCTATTCAAAAGTTGTACGCTAGCTTAATGCTTGGTAAATGTTTGGCTTCATTAATTCAACTGCAAGTACTGTATTATCATATTGTTTATAAATGATATTTCTTTTAACAGCCTCAATTTATCAGTGCTCAAAAGTTGTTATTACGTTTGGCTCTTGGTAAATATAATGCATTATTATTAAAACTGAAATCATTATATTAAAATGCATGTAAATGACATTTATTTTCAGTGCTAAATTTAGCTTTATTAAAAGGTTGTTATTCAGTTTAATTCTTGGCAAATATTTAACTTAATAAATAATACTGCAATTATTGCATTAGGTCACATATCTCTTTACTTTGCTAAAAAGCTTAGCTTTAGCTTTTTTAGTTACTTCTTATGCAGCTTGGTCCTTGGCAAATAAATATATATATATTATATAGCTTGAATAATTTAACTTCAATTATTGTCCTTAAATGCATGTAAATTATAAATGTTAAGTGATTTTACTGCTTACAATTGCCTTTACGAAAAGTTGTTAATAAGCTTGGTTCTTGGCAAATATAGCTTCAATAATAAAACTGAAATTATTGCATTAAAATGCATGTAAATTAGTAATTTTTTATACTTTACTAAAAAGTTTTGGAGTGACAAATATTAAGCTTCATCAATCTACATTTGCTGCATTAAAATGTATATATATTCTATTTATTTGCAAATAATAAATGTGGTTTAACAAATAAGTTGTTATCTAGTTCGATTGCATTAAAGTGCACAATTATTTTTAGTGCATAAATTTGGTTTTAATCAAAAGCTTCACTAATTGAAATGCATGTGATTTACGAAACATACATTTTTATAAGCTATATTTCTTTTAGGCAAAGGTTCTTTTCTAGTTAGGTTCTTGAAAATATTACTCAAGTATTATTACCGCATATATATTATTAAAACAAATATATAATCTATATTTGTTATATACAACTATATTATATACTACAACTATATTTTGCATGCTAAAATTATTTATTTTTATTGCATAAGTTTGACTTTAATTGAAAGTAGTTAAATATTATCATAAATTCGCCGGAAATTATTGTATTGTAATGCATGTAATTGAGATTTGTTTTTAACACATAAATTTAACTTTAACCACAGGTTGTCAATTTAAGAGTTTGCTTTCAATCATTTTAGTTTTTAACAAATTATATGCTAAAGTGTGTGCCAAATTTAATAGGCATGTCAAAAAAACTCATACAGTTGCTCTAACTTATGATTGCTCATTGCAACGTAACAAAGCTATTGCAAAATGTGAAATAATTATAGTGAACGAAAATTTTGTTGTGCGTTTTACTAGCTAATTATGTGCTCAGTTTAAAAGCAGACCACTATAAGCGCAGTTAAACAGTAGAGTAGTTAAATATTAAGGTAGCTATGGATAGGTTATGAGAACTCTTAGAGCGCCCCTCGCTTGCGTCCGGCGTTCGGGCCGTAGCGAAAAAGGATTATCGAATTGTGAGTCCCGGAAACCAATACATCAGCGTGTTGTCTTCATTTCCTTTACAAATAAATTTTCACTTAACTATGTCGGTCGTGCGGCATGCAACATTCAATAAGCGCCGCCAGTTGCATGGGGCAGCGTGTCCACGTCGAACCGCATCGCATTCAGCTGAAACCGTATGCCAACCGGGGGCATTGTTTGCCGTGGCGCTTGCTTGCTTGTGACACAATTTTCCCGTTTGCCTCGTAAATTCAATTGACGGAAGCGCGTTAAACTTGCAACAGCGGCAGCAGCGGCGGCAGCAGCTGGCTTCTCGCAAATGTTGCATGGTCCACAAATTTGTTGTCAATTTATACATAATGCATTTGCATGCGAATTGCGATTCAATAAAGTTGTGCATTCGTCCAATTGTTTGTCGCTGCTCTCCGATTGTGGCCCGTAATTTATGAACGTGTTAAGGACACAATCATGTCCTGTGCGCCGCCTCCAGCCAATCGGCAACTGGTTTCGTTGTTGCTGTCGTCGTTTGTCGTCTGTTTGCTTTTCGCTGAGCCAAGGCGCAAAGGCGGCAGCGCTTTTGGCTAGTTCAGCAAACTTGCGCTATTGCCGTCGCACTAGAGCAGCAGCCACTTGCCTTGATGGCCATAAATTCGCAGCGCTCTTGGCCATAAAGCGTGCCAAATCCCCCCCTCATCGTCGTCGTCGTCATCGTCGTCGTCGACACCTGCAGGTTGGCCCAAACGGAGACCAAACTTATTTTTGTGTCTGAAATAAACACCAATACTCGCACTCGCACTCGCACTCATTCTCGGCCACAAATGAACTCAATGCCACTTAGATTTATGGCCAGTCTCCGGTTGTTGTGGCTGTGCTTGCTTATGACCATTTGTGGTAGTTTGTATACACATGTCAGTCCGTGGCATGTGCCCCCCGCCCCCCTCTCTCTCTCGCTCGCTCGGTACGTGTTGCAAGGTCGCTCTGATGAAGTCAGCTGCTAGCGATAGTCTTTGACGCCGATGTTTACCTTTAAACCTCAACGCAGAACCGAAATTGTAAGATAAACTTTGCATTTGCTGCCTTTTGTATTTGTTTATTTCCCTCTCTCTTTCTCTCTCTCTCTCTCGCTCTGTCTCTCTCTCACTGTGGCTGTGTGGCAACAGGCAACTGGGGCAGGCGACACACAAACAGCAGTTAAGCAAGGACAAAAGCACGTACTTAACTTGCCTCAAAGCCAGCTGACTTTAGGCTTTAAATAACATCAATGCTGTAGAGGAAATATGCAAATGCATTATTTGTGCAATGCATAAGAAATATAAATAGAAATACAACATATTTGCGAAGCAACAAATGTCATTTGAATACTCACTAGCGAAAACGATTCAAGAGACTCTATAAATTAAAATAAATAACAGGTATTGATAGAGCCTGAAAATAATTAAAACACCAAACGAATTCGTAAATAAACACAAGAATTTCTTGGCTAAATATTTTATTATACTTTAGTTAAATCTCTTTTTCTTAAAATGTATTGCACGTATATTGTTTAGCATAAGAAATATGATAAATTAGAAATCCAAATGTAAAAAAGCTAATAGTTTCTTGTATTTGCGAAGCAACAAATGTCAATTGATTACTCAATTTGGAAAATGCCTTTTAATAGACATTAAACTTTATAGTTTACATTGAAAACACATTTTGCTAGAGCCTGCAAATTAGTAGAAGACCTAATGGATTTCTGAATTACAAAATATATTACATACCGAAATATTATACTTCCTTAAGAAGCTTTTATTAAAACACATTTGCACATTAACAACAATGCTGTATCTCAAATATACAAAATCGGAAACAACAATTTATTTGTGCAATAATAAAAAATAAAAAAATTAATACAGATTTGTAGATTTAGAAATTACAATAAATTCTATATTATATTAAATAACTTCAAAAATTTTGAAATAATAAAATATGTTTCTTAGCGAAGCATTTGGTTTACAAACGTTGACAATAAAAAGCAAAGTGTTTATGATGTATTGCCTGACAGCAGCATCAAATAACTTCATGTACATGAAATATGCAACTGCATAAAAGCATTTTATATGTGCAATAGCATACAAAATATAAATATTTAAAAAGTTAATGTAGATTTGTAGATTGCATTTGCGAAGCAACAAATGTTATTTGATTACTCACTTTTGAAAACGACTTTCAAGAGACATTCATCTCTATAGATTAAAATTGAAAACGCAGATTGCTAGAGACTGCAAACTATTAAAAGTTATAACAAATTTATAATAAAAAAATGATTTACTTAGCCAACACATTTGTACTTTAAGATGAAAACAACATCAATGCTGTACTTGATTTATGCAATTGCATAAAAGTAGTTTATTTGTACAATAAAATATAAATATATAAGAAATGAATATTGATTTGAAAACTGTATTTGATTACCCATTTAGGAAAAAGACTTTCAAGAGAAGTTAAGCTTTATAAATTAAACAGCAAAGATTTATGACTACAGCCTGCAAATTATTAAATATATTGATTTCTAAATAAAAATATATATATTTCTTGGCGAAATACTTTCTGTTAATTAGCACACTTTACAACAAGATAGTTTTTATTACTAGAAACTGCAAATTATGAAAACATACGTAACGAATTTCGAAAAAAAAATATAGTAAATATATATATTTTGGCGAATTACTTCCTTGAAAGCTGCTAACACACTTTGCAATAAAATTCATAGTTTTTATGATACATTAAAGCTTTAAATAACACCAATGCTGTACATGAAATATGCAAATGCATGAAAGCATTTTAAGATATTTGTGCAATAGCATAAAAATAAAAATATTTAAAGAAAAACATACGGATTTGTAGACTATATTTGCGATGCAAAAAATGTCTGTGAATTACACAATTTATAAAACGATTTTCAAGAGACACTACCCTTTAAAGATTCAATATGAAAACACGTATTGAAAAGACGAAGCGCATTTTTGAATAAAAATATGTTATATGTGTTCCTTGGCGATATACTTCCTTAAAAACCGTTGGCTAATATTCTAAAAATAAAAATTTTTAAAGAAAAACATACAGATTTGTAGACTGTATTTGCGTTGCAAAAACCTTCATTGAGTGGCTCACTTTCGAAAATGACTTTAAACATTATAGATTTGAATTAAAAACGCGTGCTGATACAGAAGTAAAATTTGTAAATCACCAAACAAATTTCTGAGTCACAAAAGAAATATAATACTTCCTTAAAATATTTTTGTGAACACACTTCTGCTCGAAGCTTTAAAACAACATGAATGCTATATAATAACATAAGAATATAAAAATTTATAAAAATGAATGCAGCTTTGTAGATTGCATTTGCGAAGCAACAAATGGCTTTGGATTGTGACCTTAGATTAAGATGAAAAACACGTATTGCTGGAGCCTGCAAATTATTAAGTACCAAATGCATTTTTGAATAAGAATATACACATTTTCCTAGGCGAAATACTTCCTCAATAGCTGTTGGCATAATTTACTTTACTTCTGCCGAATTATATAAGTATTCATACTAAGTTTCATCTTTTAACGGGCACTAATCAACATTTCCTTCTTCCTTTCAAGGAAAATTTACTATGTGAAGATGGCTGCAGGAAACTGCGTGGCGCTTTCATAGGTGTCAATGCTGATTAATTTGTGCTATGCGATGACTCTTTTCATTTCCTCGTTTTCACGGACAATGTCAATCAATCAGACGCTGGAGCAGCGCAAATCGGCTGCAGTTAATACATCGTTTCGTTAATTTACCCATTAAAGAGGCGGCATAATGCACAATGCCGTTGTCGATGGATTTTCTTTTCATTGTCCAGTTCAGTGGCAGCAAGTAAACAAACAAACAAATTGAAAATGCCATTAAGTACTTAGTTGATAATTGAAAATGCGAAACAAAAGCAAAAGCAATTCCCCCTCCGTTCACCGCCTGGATACTCACCTAACGCCAGCTGGAAAACTGCATAATTGAAAACGCCGGAGAGCGAGGGAGAAAGTGGGGGGGGGGGGTGAGCAAGTGAGAGCGAGACATTTGAATCTTTGCATTGTTTGTTTTTCTTTTTTTTGTATAATTCAGATTACACTTTATTGTTAAGAATGAATTGAATTATTTAGTTTGTTTTTCATTTTTGCATTTTCATTTTAGTCGAAAGTTTGAAACAAACTCTCTGCGAATTTTTCTTGTTGTTCTTGTTGTGTTGTGATTGGTTTTTGTTATTCTTTCTTTTAATCATAATAATAATCATAATAATGCAGTATGACATAATATATATGTGTGTGTGTTGCTGTTGTTGTTGTTCTTGGGTTTGCTATATATCTGAAGTATATAGAGAGACACAGCTTACGTATATATATATGTATATATATATAATTCGATTTACCTAGAAAACAATTTACAAATATATAAAAAACGAATTCATCTAGTTAAACTAAGCATATAAAAAACGATCTATACGCTTTGTATATATATATTCTTATACATACTATGCTCCTTCTCAAATTGCTCTCTCTCTCTCTTTTGTCTTATTGTTTATCTGCTTAGCTTTCATTTTTGTCCAGCTTGTGATTTTTCTCATACGAGTATATGCTTTGCTTTCATCCAGGAAAAAGTGTATACAACTGCGCCATAAATATTATATGGTATTTATGTGTTCTTCTTGTGTATTTCTATATTGATGTTCGCGTTTAAAAGCATTTAAAAAACCATTCAAAAATAACCAGCAACAAAACGCAAACTGTGTAGTCCAGCTGAATGGCGAAATAATAGTTCGAGCAAACCGAAAAAAAAACAATTTCGAATTCAGAACAAAAGCAAAAGGATTTTGGATATACAGGCTACAGTGAGCACTGCCTGCAGTGACCAGAAGCACTCAGCAGTGCCCTCTTTTTTGTGTGTGTGGGGGGCGGGTTCAAATAATAACAAAATCATTTGTAACTGTCAGTGGCAGGGCTGGGCCTACATTTGCATACGTATGAGTGATTCGTGTCTGTGTGTGTGTGTGTGTGTGTGTGTGTATGCAACGTGCAACAGTCGTACTATGGCTACACTTAATGATACACAAATGAAGTTATGCGGCTGCTGCTCGTTTCTACAAGTTTTGTTATGCTTTGTATTTAATTAATTTCAGCTTTGCATCGTTTTCTTTTTCTTTTACTTTTATTTAAAGTCATTTTGTGTGTGTGTGTGTGTGTGTGTGTGTTGTTTATAGAAGGAGTTGGTTGTTGTTGTTGTAAATATTGTAACATAATTCATATGCCATTATATGCTAATTTAAATGTAGATTTACTCGTGTTTCATTACCATAATTATTATTATTAAAAATTTAACCATTTCTTTCTCATCTCCGTCTCATTCATTTTGCACTAAAAACTTAGCATAAAAATTTAACAATATATATATTTATTTCTTGTATATATATTATATATAGATCATCTGTTTGTTGTTTTCTGCGCCTTTCTGCGGCATCAACTCAACTGCACTGTATAATTTTTTTTTTTTTGCTTAACTGTCTGCATTGATCTGTTTCCCTTTCTTTGAATTATGTTTACTATGTTTTTCATTTTTCATTTTTGTTTTGCTGGTTTGAAAGCTGCTCCCTTGCTTTGTATAAATTAGAACTAATTCATTATTCGCTATATATATAATATATGTATATATATACATATGTGTATATATGCATGTATATGTGTGTTGTATATATATAAAGTATTTACTTCATTTAATTTCTTTTCTTTTTTTTTTCTTAAGGCCAAAAATGTCCGAACGTAAAGTGTGTGTTTGAGTGAGTGTGTGTGTGTGTGTGTGTGTGTGTATTGGTTTAGGCCCGATACGAAAACGATGATGATGGGAAAAAACCCTTTTTGTTTATTGTTTTTGCCGATCTTGTTCTGCTTGCGTGGTTTATAAACCGTTTATAGTTAGCTATAGATTTGATTAGCGAGCAGAAGGCGGAGGGGGAGTCGAGGAGGATGCAAAATCAATTGTGTGCGCGGTTGGCGAGGGGGGGGCATTTAAGACACACCTATTATCACCTACAAAAAAAGGTTTGTGGTTCTTCTCGTTACATTCAACTACTACTTCAACTAATGTATGTATATGTGTATGTGTGGGCGTGACAGTGGGGCGGGGGCGGGTGCATGTATGTGAGTGTGTGTGTGTGTGTGTGTAACGTCTTTGTGTAGTCAGTCATTTTATTTGATAAATCAAATCAAGAAACTAATGCAATACGATGACATCCAATTTGATTTTCTCTTTCATGTCTTTCAATGTTATGCCGGAGTGGTGGACGAGGGGGGCGGGGGGGACTGGTGAGGGCTGGCGAGCGGGGTGGGGGGCAAGGGCTGTCCGGGTTTGTTGTGGCGTGCGGTCCATCAGTCTGTTTGTTTGTTTGTTTTCATCTCTTTCATTTTACTTGCTTATACATTTCTTGTTTTTTTTTTTGTTTTTGTTTTTATTTCTTATAAGTTTCGCTTAAAACAATAAACTTGTAACTTGATAATTACGATATAATTTGCATTTTTGTTTACTTCACTTTCTTTTTGCTTTTTCCATTCTCAATATTAACGTTATCATTTAGTACAATTTGTTTATGTATCTTTTATTGTATTGTATTGTATATCAAAAGTGTTTCTCTTCATCTTCTTCTTGCTTTTCTTGACGTTCTTCTTCTTGTGTTAGCTAAATTATTAAAGTCTGTTAATGCTTCTTTTATTTAAATGTGTGTGTGTGTGTGTTTGCTTTTTGTTTTTTGCTTTATTCTCATTTTAAATCTAATAAACCTTGGAACCGGAATTTTTTGGGGAAAAATGCTATAAAATAGTTAAACGAAATTATAAAGGTCTTGCTCCTAAATATGTTTTCTTTTTTGTTTCTTTTTTTCATTTTTTTTTATGTTTGTTTTGTTTGTTTTGCAACTGCTTGTTAAACGTAGGTGTAATTGTAATTATTTAAACATTAAACATTAATCATAATTATATAAGAACACATTTTTCCGAGATATTCGATTTTGTTTTTTGCATTTTTTTCCATTTTTTCCTTTTTTGCGTTTGCTTACAAAAATTGTATTTGCATTATGTATAAAAAATGATAATATATAAATGATTATATATATAATGTAATTTTATATATATATATATAAATGGGTTCATATATATATATTGTATATATAATACACATGTTTAGTTTACAACAAAAGGCAGAGACAACCTAGAGGGTTAGAGCGGTGTTTTCTTTTTTTTTTTTTTTGTTTGTTTTTCTTTTTTCTTTTCCCCCCAGAAACTGGGCGGGAAACTGAGGAGGATGAGAAGGAGGGGGAGCATAATAAATCGGTTTCAAGCTGAGCTCAGTTTGGAAATGGTGCTAAATGAAAATTTGAAATGGTTTGTCGTTCATTAAGTACTTGGCTAGAGGGCGGGGGGCGTGGGGCGTGGCTATGTTGCATACTTTCAGCTATTTGCTTTTCTCTGTCAACTGAAAACTATTTCTGCTTTATGCTTATTTTCGGTTTCTTTTTGCTTGGCTAAAATGCATCTTGACTTTTTGTTTTTTCCTTTTGTTTTTCTCTTTTTGTATACATATTTTGTTGTCTATGAAGCGAAATATTAACTGAGTTACATTTTAATTTATTAAATTGTATTTGCTTTTGTTTCTTATGTGTTTTATTTTTTTTTTTTTTTTTGTCCTTTTTATGATGTAATTAGCCTGTGTGTTTGCATCATTTGCAAGTTTTCGCTCGTTTTCTAGAAAAAAGTATATATAATATTTTTGAAATATGTTTTTGCTTTGTTTTTGTTTCGCTTCAGCGTTTGCTTTTGCGTTTGCGTTTGCTTTTGTTTGTAGCTTTTAAGTGAGTCCTCGGCCGGGATCCACATCCTTGGTTGTATGCTAGCTTAAATGATGATAAAGTTCCTTTGTTGTTGCTTGTTTATTGATGTGCTTGCTTGTTGCTTGCTGTTCTGTTATTGTTGCTGTTGTTGTTGTTGCTGTTATGCCGCCTCAGTCCTCCAGCTGCAGTGGCGGCTCCGTTGGTGACGTTGCCGTCGCGCCGGGTGTTGCAAGTATCTGCAGAGGGCAGCCGGCTGCAACGTCGGCCACGGAGCCGGCCGATGTGTCCAGGAAGATGGGCTCTGGTTATGTCAGGTCCTGCTGCGAATCTATTGAGAACAGCTCCTTGTACAGCGCCGGGAACACAACGTTCGGATGCTGCTGCTTGAACTTGCTCAGCGCTTCCATGTGCAAAATCGAAATATCGCTGCAACAGCAAACACAAATTAGACAAAAGTTGGAATAAATAAATAGGTTTGCTAACCGGAAATTGGGTATGTTGTTGAGGAGCGTGTCCAGCACGGTAACATCGCCCTTGAGCGGCGCATGATTCGTCTCCAGCTCCTGCCGAATCGCATTCATGCTCAGATTGAAAAGCCTCTGTATCTCCGTATTGCCGCGCACTCCATTGCGTTCTGCAAGCAGTCGAGAAGTCGAGAAGGAAAGTGTCAGTTTGTCAACTCGCAACTGTCAATTGGAGATACTCACCTGGCCAGAGCAGCACTAAGCTCTGGTAAAGCGCCAGTTCGGTTTCAGTCAGTTTGAGTTCGGCTATCGACTTGGCCGTCTGGAAGATGCGCGACACCAGACGCATCTCCTCCGAGTCGGATGTGTAGAACGCCTCCTGCGGCAGCATCACGTCGCCATACAGCACAGCGTTCTGTGAGAGATCTAGCAATCTGGACATGCGAACAATCGCCAGCTCAAACGAGCCCGTCTTCAGCAACAATATCTACGACAGTAAACACACATTATTAACTAAAAGTTCTATACAGTTTAGTTTGCGCTCCGACTCACCTGATCGTCCTGACTGAGTCGCATAAAGCCGGGTATTAGCTTCGCAAATTCGATAATGTTCTGTATCATTTGTGTCAGCTTCTCGGCGCAGTCCAGCCAGAGCTCCTCTTGGCCCAGATTTTTGTAATAGAGTATGCGCGACAGATCCTGTCGAGGAGCAAGTTCAATTATTAGCAAATCAACACGTACAAAATGTGATAGACTCAAAAAAGGCTTTGTTAGAATACAAATCAACAGGACAAAATGTGATTTAGAAATTTGAACGATACCTTCTTAGAATTAAAAGCAGTAGGAGAGCACAAAATGGGATATAGGGATTCTTATAAAACTTTCTTAGAATGAAAATCAATACGACAAAATATGATTCAGAAATTCTAGTAATATTTTCTTAGAATAAAAAATAACAGCTTTTTTAACTGCAAATCCCACAATATTTAGAATTCTAAACAATATTTAGAATTCTACAAAAACTATCTTAACAATCATCAGAACAAAGTGAGACAGGTTTCTTAGAATAAGCTGTAAATTCTACAATTTTATGATGCAAAAGTTCTAATGAAACTTTTTTATAATTAAAAGCAGTAGAAAAGGATAAAATGGGATGCAGAGATTCTTATAAAACCTCTCTTGAATGAAAATCAATAGGACAAATGAAGGAGTTCCAGTAAAATTTTGTTAGAATTAAAATCAAAAACGTGACAGCTTTCTTAACTGCAAATTCTACAATATTTAAAAATTCTTTATAGAAGTTGTAATGCAACTTTCTTAGAATTAAAAGCCGTAGGAAAGGGAGAAATGTTCTATAGAAGTACTAATTAAACTCTCTTAAAATAGCTTGCAAATTCTGCAACTCTGTGAAAAGAGCTCCTTTACAAATCACTGTAAAATCTTCACATATTTTTCGCTTCACAAAACAAACTGAGTAGAGTAATGGAAACTGCTTTTAAAGACTTTAATGCTAGGATTGGAAAGGAAACCATTTTTGGCAATGATTAAATGTTGATGCTGCTTTGACTTTGCTGTAAATATAATAAAGGGTCTACATTTCTAACAACAACAGCAGAACTTCTCAATGTTACTCATTATTCAAATTATCAGTCGAATTTAACATTTGCTTAAATCACAATATCTAAACGTTTTCTAAGGTTTTGTCAAGGAAAATGTAAAATCATATGATTGACAGATATTTAAGTGCAATAATTGTCTGCTTAAGTCTGAGTCCTGATTCTCTTTAAGTGTTTATAAATTATAGACCTTAAGAATAAAAAGTTTCCGCATGATTCGAAGTTTGTGAATAGACAGCTAAGTCGGTTTAAGTTTTTACAAACTAATCAATTATTGTAAATTTGAAAGAATTGGAAATATAAAATATTAGGTGCATAAATTGG
Source organism: Drosophila rubida (assembly GCA_035046165.1). Classification (NCBI taxonomy): domain Eukaryota; kingdom Metazoa; phylum Arthropoda; class Insecta; order Diptera; family Drosophilidae; genus Drosophila; species Drosophila rubida. The sequence continues at coordinate 27,027,856 of JAWNOF010000021.1, forward strand.
CTGCTCTAGTTCTTTGGTGTCTTTAAGTAATTATAAATTGTCGACATTTTCAATAAGAAGTTTTTACTTTATAGACTTGTTTCAAATTTTCTAGAATTGCAACTATAAAATTTAAGCTGGACGAATCGGCTGTCTAAGTTCCTGAGTCGCTTTAAGTGTTTACAAGCTATCAGTATTAAGAATACAAATTTTCCATTTAATAGACTGAAAAGGATTCTTGTGGATGCAACCCTTTAAGCTATGCCCCAGCGATTCTGAGTGAATGTTTCACGAGGTGGAAGTAGATTTCCGCTCTTCAAGTGATTCCTTTAGCTCACCTGCGGCTTTCGGAACATGTCGTGCACAGATTCCAGTTTGGTATTCGTGTTTGCATGCGCCTCTGCGAGGGTTTTGATCAGCACATCGTTGATATCGCCGTCCGCTGCAAGGCAGATGAAGTGATTATCAAGGGGCTTAAGAGGTATAAGTAAGTTCAGAGACTGACCATGACTAATAAATTCGGGATCGATCATTGTACTGCGCGGCTCGTAGGTGGTGCTGTCCACGTAGTCGGCCGAGATGTCGTATTGCATGGTCTGCTGCGGGGTCACCGAGGCCGAGTAGCCGTAGGGGCTGCCGTAGCCGACCTCGTTGTTCGAGTAGCCGCCGCTGTAGCTGCGAACGAGTTGGGAGACAGTTAGTTATCAGTAAAGTGCGAATCGATGGGCGGGGAAATTGTGTGTGTGCACCTGTTGTAGTTGTTGTGCTGCAGCTGGTCGCTGCTCGAGGGCGTCTGCGTGTCGTACACGGAGCTGTCGGGGGCCGCGTCGCTCTGGGCGCGCATCTGGGCGCGATGGAAGCGCACCTCGTCCTCCACCTTCTCGCGCTGCTTCTTGGACATTCTGCCGAACTTCACAGCTGCAAGCACAATAAACAATTGAAGTACAATGCAAATTAGGTGTGTGTTGTGACTGCTTCGTACCATCGCGACTCATTCCCAGTTTTAGGCACTTTTGCAGTCTACAGTATTGACAGCGGTTGCGGTTGACGCGGTCCACCACGCATTGCTTGTTGCGCGGACACTGATAGTTCACCACGGAGCTCTGCGACCGCCGGAAGAAGCCCTTGCAGCCCTCGCAGGTGATCACGCCGTAATGCACGCCCGATGATTTATCGCCGCAGACTTTGCATGGAATTATTTCAATTTGAGCTGCAAGTAGTACAACACAAAAGACCAGTTTCGATTAGCCAAGTTAATGCAGTGCTTTAACAAGTATTTGTATTAAGAAAGCGTTAAACAAAATTGCTAAGTTGTTTAACTAATCAATATTTTGTTATAATTTACTAAGAACCAAATTGTTCAGCTAATCCTGCCTTCGTCATAAATATTTAATTATCCATTTTACTATATAGGTAAATTGTTCAGCTAATCCAAATTTTGTCACAATTTAAGCAGTTAATTTAAGCAAGAAAAGGTTCTTCGTTTAGTCTAGTTTATCCAAATAAAAGTAGCGAATTTTTGTAATAATAAAATGTTTAAATTATCAATAATACTTTGTCATAATTTAAGCACTTGCTAGACAAGAAAAGGTTCTTCGCTTAGTCAAGTTTACTTAATTAAATATGGCTAATTTATTAATTAGTAAAATGTTTAAATAATCAATAACACTTAATCCTAGTTTAAGCATTTACGAGACAAGAAACTGTCTCCGTTTGGTCCAGTTTGCTTAAATAAAAGTGGCGTATTTATTAAAAAGTAAAATGTTTCACTAATCAATGTTACTTTGGCATAATTTAAGAATTTACTACACAGGAAAGTCTCTTCGTTTCTTCAAGTTTAGTTAACCAACTTGATCAATTTATTAATATATGAACTGTTTAACTAATTTAAACTTTTTCATAATTTAAACACTTACAAGAACAAAATGCTTAAGCGCTTAGTTTAGTTTACCTTTTTGAAATTAGCTAACCCAATTAATTTTTTAATAAGTAAAATGTCTAACGCATTAATAGTTAATCAAAATTTAGGAATTGAAAATATAAAACCGGTTCTTAGGTTACTGTAAATTGACCCAATAAAAGTGTCCAAGTAAATACAATTGAAATTAATTCAAAACTTGTCAAAATTTAAACACTTGCAAGAATAAAAAACTTCTGCGTTTAGTCTAGTTTACTCATTTGCGTTTAGTCCATATTACTAAAATAAAAATGTAACATTTTTCATGTATCAATACCTCATCACAATTTAAGAATTTTAAAGATTAACGCGGTTAGTCTAAATTACCTAAATCAAAGTGTCTAACTGAAGAAATGCATTAGCAAAAAAAAGTAAAGCCTATCAATCAGGCTGTCTATTGAACTTCAAATTTGCTAAAAATTTTTTCGGGTCTAGTAGGCTGAGAGTTTGCTGTCATTTGAACGATGAGAGCTAGAGACAAACGCTTTCGCCTTTTATCATTTCAGTTGAAATCTCGCAGTTGGTTAGAGCCTAACCAACTGAGGTATATCAACTGTCTCGTCAAAAGCAAAAATACGTTTTTCTATAGACCTATTTATTTATTTTGAAAACCACATTTCAATTAGGATTAAGTAGGTAAGTAACACATTAATTTGCAGTCTGGTATTTCTATTAAAATCCTATCTTCCACAGACTATAGTTGAGCTCGCGTGGAGCTATTAGACATTAAGTCGACCACTGATCGACGCTGACGAACTTCTCAAGCAAGAGGGGAATTATTATATAAGGACAAGCAAAATCACGAAACTTTTATTTGGACTCCAATTTCTCACTAAATTTTGTATCAATGAAGAGTACGAAGAAATTTAATTTGTTGGCATAAATTGTAATTTCAAAATCAATATTTATTTTTCTAATACTGCGAATTAAACAATTCTGATTTTTGCAACCAAAAAAAATTTAATGACCAAATTGAATAAATAAGTATAGTACATACTGCATGTTTCCCTCGTTTCTTTTAGCTAATTGACAAGACAACACTTTGCTCATGACTCAGCATTATATATATATATATATGCATATTTAGAAACACCAACATAATATAGAAATATTTCCGAATTTAATAATTAAAAATCAAGTAACAAGAATTGTTGAAGATAACTTAAAACATGTCAACGGAACTCGATCCATCATAAATTGTTGAAATTTTGTAATCTTCTCGAATCGAAATTGTTATAGTTAATTTACGGGTGATAATGAGACTGCTGGCGATGAAGTTTTGTGAAGGATTTCCTTTTTAATGTTAAGAATGGAGTGAATATTTTCAATGCCATTGCTTGTTGTTCAAATTCAAGAACTTTTTATTTGCATTTGAATTTGTTTTCCTACTAAATTCAAATTAATAAACCAATTAAATAGAATAATATTTACAAATTAATTCTAACTGCAATTTTATTTTTGTAATGAATTATTAATTGGGTTTTTTACATTCTAGCAATACTAAGAAACTATTCAAAGCAAATCTCTCGCATTAATTTTAATAAACAAAGTAAATCAATTAATATTTGAACCCATTAATTTTAACTGAAATTTTATATTTGCAATGAATTTCCAAATGGTTTTTTTTACACTCCAAGAATTCTAAAATCAAATTTGCCGCATTCCTCTTTAACCCCTGAAATATGATGAACTTCTTTGAAACCAATTAAAATTTAAACACATTCATGTTAACTTCAATTTTATTTGTCGAATGGAATAATAAATGGATTTATAAGAATACTAAGATTGTGAGCACTTTCGAAATGAGTAGTGGAAAAAGTAGAAGAATTATACAAGATAATACTAAAAACACGTCACCGAATCAGTGGATGAGCTTCTGGAATCTATTCAAATCCAATCCCTCGCATTCACGTCAATTGCGATATTTGAATGATTGCCACAATGAGTTTAAAACAGCTGGTGGTGGAACTTATCCAATCTTCCAAAAATGTGCCAAGGACTTGCAAGGATTGCACAAATATGGACGAGGTCAATAATAATAATATTCCCATATATTGCTTGAAACTTACTTCAAATACAAATTCTGCATATTAATTAAAAGTGTTTACGAACATTGTAATAATTTAGATGAACTCGACTAAATCACTTTGCCAACTGATAATAAAGTTGTTATAGAGTTAACAATTGTCGATTGCATTTCGTCAATTTCAAATCACTCTATTTTGTTATGTACAGTTGCGTTCTAAGTACAGTAGTCACTCGTGAAGCGGCAACCAAGTGTAACTGATGACTATATCGCAAAAACGCTGCGATTGTTAAGTGAATTAGGTTCGGAAGGCCTATTTACATTGTTCCGAGTCGGGCCAATACTTTGTTCCGCCTGCCGTCTATGCATCCCGCTGCCCGCTCCCCGCTCCACGCATCCCGCTTGCCGGGGGCTAACTGTTTGTGCATGGAATTATTCAAAGACCATTAACTGTAGCCGTATGGCCTCTTGGCCCCCATGCAAGAGTAATGCAAATTGAAGTTGTTCGTGGCAGACAATTTGCTACAATGCGCCATTAGGATTATTGCCTGGGCTTAGTAGGTTGCCCATTGTCGTCGCACAACAATGCGAGATTCGCCCAAGAACCAAGTACTTATTACGCAATACGTAAGTGTGCACTGCGAGAAATTAGATGGAGCCAAACAAACTTTTCAGATATAATTTTATAATTGTCAAATTTGTAATTAATATTCTCAAGTTTGTGAAATGCGTGAAATATTTGAAGCTCCTAAAAAGTTTTGTTTAGTGCTTTTAACTTGACATTAACTTAAATTATACTTAAAGAAGAGATATTTCCATTTTTCTAAGTCAGAGACTTAGATTTAATAATACTTTATTATACTATATATATATCTATATATACTATACTACACTATCTATACTATATATATATATATATCTTTATATTATAATGATAATATTATACTTAAAGCTATCTGTTAAGAAAGCAACCAATGATCAAAGTCTCTGTTTGAATAATTCTTTAATTTTCTATTAAAATATATATTTATATTGTAATAATAAACTTATACTTAAACCTATCTGTTAAGAAAGCAAATAGTAATCTTTTTATGCTTATATTATATTTGCATTTTCGCTGTAATTCATTATAGAAATTTGAATATTGTCTGAATATTTATCTCTAAAGTTAACCAATCAAGTAAAGCAATGAATAGTTAAGTTAAATCTATACAAATATTTTTTTTTGTCATAGTTATATGCAGCAGTTTGCTGTACTGTACTCAGAAAGTACTTAGACGAAAACGATTAAGAGCAATTACACGCATTTTCGGCAAGTGTAGCACGTCATGAAACGAGCAAAGAACCTTAAGCCACTTGTTCGGCTAGACAATGGGACTGAGAAGCGGCTGCAGCGCCAGCTTCAGTTCAACTAAATTGTTGTGCGTGCGTGTGCGTGTGTGCGTGTGTGTTGGTGTGTTGGTGTGTGAGCGACAGCTGTTGGGATTCCCTCGCAGCAAGCAACAATCCTTTTGCAGCGATGATGTAATTTGTGCGCGGCGACAAACAAAAAGAGAGCAGCAGACGCATAGCAACAACACAAAAGGCACGCCAACAACAACCGCTGATCAACTGCATGCACAGCAACACAAACAGACGCACTTGCTGCAGCGCAAAGAGAACTGGTTCTAGGCAGCGCTTTTGGGCGCAGTTGATTACGATGGCGAGGCTGGCCGCAACAGCTGAATCCGCATTCAATTGCGCTGCTCTCGCACTGAAGGCGTATTGTGTAATCCAATGCTTGGCGTATTTACCCACGAGGATGAAAGATGCGCGCTGAACCGAAAGCAGACAAACACAGACGCAGCCAGCACTGGCAGAGCGACGCCGACAGCGACAGCGGCAGAGGTAGCGGCAGCGGCAGCAAGAGCCGACAACAGCCTCCGCTTCGTTGCAGTTGAAAAATGTGCCAAGTCGCTTTTTTGTTGCTGTCCCGCTGCATTGGGAGAAATGTGTGACAGTTGATGAGCGTCAGAGCGAATGAGTAAGAGACGTCTGTCAGTCTCTGTCTGTGAGTGTGTGAGTGTTGGTGTGACTGACTGAAATGTTTTTCAAGTGTCAATGAACCTTTCCAACACGGCAGTATCACACACCATAATACAAATCATACAACAAACACACACACATACACACACACACAAATACCCACACTCGCTTATTCTCGTGCTCCATTCTCGTGAGTGCGCGATGCGAATGAAAAGACAAAAACATATTGAAAAGAAAGTTCGTAGCGTGCGCTCTCTTTATTCTGAAGCGCGCGCTCTTAAGCGCATGCGTTGTCGCGCTCTTACCGTCGCGCTCTTAGCAACTGCAAGCGCCGCTGAAGAGCGCCATGAGCAGTGCAACAGACAGTCGCTGTTGTTGTTGCTGCTGCTGCTGCTGCTGCTGCTGCTGCTGCTGCATGCATATTTTGAAATGTGTGTCGTCACCAGCCGAGGACGGGGTGGTTGGGCGTTGGGGTGTTCGTTGACTTGTTCGTGTGACGCTTGTTGCGAGCATCGCTTAAAGCGCTTAAAGCTCACAACGTTCTCAGACATTACAAAATGTGAACGAATCACACGAACACGAAATGCATGTCTCTCTGTCTGTGCGTGTGTGTGTGTTGGTAAATCTTTATCTTTATCTTTATCGGCTTAGCATTAGCTGTAAATGGACGTGCGTGCTTTTGGAAGGCGGATAAGAAGAACAACAAGCTCGAACATGCTGTCAACTTTACCGTTATGCAGCCACATAAATATGCCAAAGGTTTGTTTATATGCACGCCAACCGCAAGGCAAGCAGGGCATATCAGCTTGCTGGCCAGGCATGTAACAAACAACGGGAATCAACATTTTCGCTTGCATTCACTTCATTTATCTCCGTTCTTGGCGCTTTTTGCTGCCTCGAACTTCCCAAGAACTTGCACGAACAATGCGCGTTTATGCCATGAAATTCACGTAGACCTGTAGACAAAGCACCATAAATACATAATTGATGTGCGCAGTATTGTTGCCAAATATTTGATCAACAACCATAAAGGCAGCCCTACAATCCATCCATTCCCATTCCCATTCCCATTTCGCATTGTCTTTTAGAATTTCATTTGCCGAGGCACAATCAAAAGCAAATAGAGCTAGCTGTGTGACATACTTTCGAACTGTGACCAAATATTTGCCAAAAAATTATTTGTCATCGTGAAATAACTGCTTGTAGTCGTATGTAGGCAGTGCCGCCCACAAGAACAGACAGATGTATTACACGCAAGTGCTTCTAACAACTCAATTTAATACAAAAACAATTCACATTTGCCACAAAATTTGTCGACTGATTAATTTGCGTAATTTCCACACAAGGTTTCATTTAGAATTTCTCATTTTACTCAACTTATTATACCGTTAATTAATGCAAATTAAGAGCGCAAGTCTTAAATTTGCATAAATTAAGGTTTTGGCCATTGATAAGTTCACGCTTTTTTCTTTGTTGCTTTTCCACAATGAAAACAACGAAGCAATCAGAAATCACAAAATAAAGCATACGCACCATGAGCGAATAACAGTTAATTAACTGCTCTATGGAAAACTTCGGAGTAGAAGCGAACGAGCGAAAGAGAGAGAAGAACAAAAAAGTGCCGCAAGTGCAAACCGCAAATCGCCAACATGTTTGCTGCAGGCTGCGCAAACGATAATTTAAACGTTGTGCAAAAATGCACAATAAAATAAAATTCTGAATGGGCCACAAAACATACGAGAGAAGAGAAGTAGGAGGAGGAGGAGGAGAGAGGCGAACAAAATATTTTTGCATATGCAATTTATTTTGCATGCCTGCGGGATTTGTGGCTCTTCTTCTGCTACGTCTGCTTCTTCATCTTTGCTTCCCGCTGGGTGCAGCAATAACCAGAAGTCAAAATTAATATGTTCTTCTTTATTGCAAATGCAGGCACAAAAGCAAACAAAAAAAAAAACAAGGCAGCGGCAAACAGCAACTGCGAAAAATTAATATGCAGCGACATGTGCGAAAAAAGTGCGCAGCAAAAAGAGATAAAAAACAAATAGCAGAAAACTCAAGTAAATAAATAAAAACGAAAAGAAAAACAACGAAATACAGTGTAGAACTGCATATGATTTGCAGTTTTCGACTGCACCGAACGCGCCATCAAATAAAACAATAAAAACAATAACAATAACAAAGGCAGGCGCAGAAAAAGCTACATAATAGCAGCCAGCTCCAAAAGCTATCGAGACAGAGCGCACATCAGACGGGAGAGACGAGAGCAGCAGCAGCAACAACAGTAACAGCGTTCAAATGAAGTCGCAGTCGCAGCGCAGCGCTGCGTTGCTATTGCACAAGTTGGCACGAAGCAGCGAATACGAGTTCGGGCCGCGGCCCGAGCGCAACACATTCGCATTCGCATTCGCAAAAGCAGCTTCGTAAGTGGGTCAGCGAGCTGTGGGGTCAATGCACCGCCTGCCTGAACTGCTGCTACTGCTGCTATGAGAGAGTGAGCTCATAATAATAATAAAACAGCGCCAACTCACAACTTTGCACACACACAAACACATGCGCTCGCGACACAGGCAGACAGACAGCTTTTGTAGCCGCTCTTTGCGTGAACGCGCGCTCTTCGCTTGCGGAAGAGAGCGCCCAGCAGGTTTAAGCTTGCCTACTCTCTTGCACGGTGTGCGTGTGTGTGTGTGTGTGCTGGGTTCTTTGCGAGTTGAAACGAAACAAATGAAATAAAACTCGTTTGATGGCACAGCTTTCACAAGTGAAAAGGGAAGGGTGTAGGTAAGCCGGCTGGCGGAAAGAAATACGTATAAAAATGCCGTTAGAGAGCGAAGGCATTAGCATGTTGTGTTCGTTGGCATGGCTACGTAATGTTGGCGCTTTCTTTTCGCTCGCACGCATTTGCATATGCTGCTACTATGCGTGTGTGTGTGTGTGTGTGTGTGTGTGTTTGAGGAAGACGCCGTTAGAATTAGTAAAGAGCAGCAAATTCATTCACGCTGGCCGCGCTGCCCGCTACTCGTGCTTAATACGGCCATCATAATCATCAGCCGAGAATCATTATAATAATATAATTTTAATTTACGCGCAGTTATGCCAAATTCACAGGCCTAACGGTGCTCCGCAGTCAATGGCCTTCTTCTTTCTTCTTTTCAGCTTCTTTCATTTCGCCCGTTCTTCTCTCATTTTTGGCAGTTGATGACCAGGCGCAGGCATTTTTTGTAATGTTTACATTTCGCACCACAGAGAATTCGCTGCCGCTGCCGCCGTCGCTGCCTCTGCCGCTGCCCTGCCTCTTCCTCTGGCCGTCTCTGTCGCTCCCACTGGGCTGCGTGCGTGCCGCCTGCTACGTGCTTTTGTTGCCAACAAAGATCTGGCTCATACGAAACAACAGCCACAGCAGCTACCAACAGCACAACAACAACAAGAACAAAAAAAAAACGAATATGTTCTTGCTGCCCAAAAGTTGATTGACCCACGAAATTTCACAGCCAAATGAAAACGAAGAAAGAACACTAAAATTTCACACAAATGATGTAATTCGCTTTTTTCCCTCTGGTGTTGTGCGGCGACTTAACGGTTCTCTAGCTAGCCTTATTATTAAGCCGTTAGTTGCACTTGCCAATGCACATTATAGATATAGTTAGATTTCGTTGTTCGCTCTCCTCGAGATGAGTGTGCACATGACGTATGCGTTATATACTGTTCTCGGGCAAAATATCACGTATACGCCGCACGTGACAATGAAAACTGATGCGATTTCCCGCGTCTGTGTGTGTGTGTGTGTGTGTGTGAGATACATTTTCGTCACATGATTCATATGCATGAAATTTCTCTGACAAAATGTTTGCATGCAAATCGAACATTTGACTGCTTCTCTTTCGGCTTCTGTGGAGGAGTATCATAAATATTCATTAATTTGCGCATGATAAACAGTTAGCGAACCGAAAGTTAAATCCACTTTCTTTGTCCACACCGAAAGCCTTTCAATCTGCCAATTTATTGTATAATATATGTTATGAATCTCGCTGCTTACAGCTTTTTGTATTTCATGCGCATTGAGGAATTTCAAAAGAATTTCAAGTCGCTCGGAGTGTTTTCGAGCAGGATTTTCAGCTTCATAATCGCCTCAATTAGGCTTTATTGTCAGCCATCATTGTTATCTATCATCGATAATTGCATGCAAATCCTCCGATTTGTTTAATTTCGGCTTTAAGTCGTTCTCTAATGTATCTACATTGTAATTACGAATTCTGTAATTTAAAGCTTAATGCGAGTAAAAAATGACTGCTTTATTATTATTTTATTGCACTTTAAGCAAATGCTGTTGCAAGTAAGATAAGAAATCTTTAATTTTTAACCTGTCATTCTTATTTAATCGATAATTTTGTTAATCGCTGTTCCTTAAAGTATTTCTATTTTGATCGTAAATCCTGCACCACAATGGAAAGTCAATTTTTTGTAGTGAATGACTACATCAATACGCTTTATTATGACGAACTTTAAATAAATTCTAATGCATATAAAGCTAAATGAGAAATCTTCAAAGTTTCCTTGTTAATATTATCAATTATTTGCGTAAAATAATCCTAATTACTTATAAATTCTGTAAGCAATTGGCTTAAGTCGTTGTGTCCAAAAGTATTTACATTGTAAGTATGAATTCTGTGACACAATTTAAAGTTCATAGTGAGTAATAAATGACTGCTTTAAACTCTAAACAAATTCAATTGAATTTCAAGCAAAATGGGAAATCATTAATATTGTTATCTTTTGTCAATAATTTTGTCTTTGTTTTCGAAAGTATTTACATTGCAATGTTGATTTCTGTAACACAAATTGAAGTTCAATTCGATTAAAAAGCGACTACTTTATGATTATTATGCAGAACTATAAAAAATTTTAAATTCAAGTAAAATTTGAAGTACTTTTAATATTGTTAATTTGTATCAATAATTTTACGCTTATCCTCATCCAAATCACTTTATTGTAATCATGAATTCTGTAACACACTTGAAAGTTCAATTCGAGTAATAAATGACTGCTTTATTATAGTTTTAGCGCACTCTAAAATAATCCAATTGCAAGTAAGATGTGAAATCTTGCATGTTTTTACCCATCATTGTTATCTTTTATAAGTTGTTTTACACTAATCCACATTCTTGTCTAATCTTGCAAGTCGTTGTTCCTAAAAGTATTTACATCGCATTATAAACTTTGTACTACAATAAAAAGTTAATTTCGTGTACTGAATGGCAGCATAATAATGCATTTTTAAGTTGAACTCTTAACAAATTGTATTGCATGAAAGGAAAAAGCGAAATCTTTAATATTATTATCTTTTATCAATATTTTTAGGCTAATCAAGATTGTTTTATAATTTTATAAGTCGTTGTGTTTGAAAGTATTTACATTCTGCATCACAATGAAAAGTCTATATCAAGTAATAAATGAGTGACTATTTTGCCGCACTCTAAGCAAATGCTGTTGCAAGTAAGATGAGACATCTTTAACATTGTAATGTTTAATCAATAATGTTATGCTGAAAGTATTTAGAATGTAATTATGAATACTGCAACACACTTGAAAGTTCAATTCGAATACTATTTACTATTTTAAATACAAATTCTATTGCAAAATGGGAAATCTTGAATGCCTAACAAGCGATTTCTATAAGTTTAGGTAATGTTTTCATTGATATACTTTAATAATTCATTACTATAATAATAATCATTGATATCTTTAATGATAACCATGTTATTTCTATAGGCTTACGTTATGTTTTAATCAATATTCATGGCTTTAATTGGCAGACAATTGCAGTTAGCTCAGTCTACTTTGCATTATTGAAATGTATTATTTAACTGGTTGTGTTTTACTTGGCTGAGTGGTGAATGACACCACAGAAGAAGGGGCAAGAGGGCCGAGGGGACACGTATTACGACAGAGGTATGGAAAACCCTACTGCGACTGCTGTTCTAATGCAGAGCAACTGCGCAAAGCCGCCAACAATGGGGCAGGGTACAAAGTGCAGCAGCAGAAGGTTGGAGGCCTGTTTGGCACCCCATAAAAAGTAGGCGCATGCATTATTTATGCGCGACTGCGAATGCAACAGCGTCGACATGAATGCAACTCGAAAACGGCGAATGAAAAACCAAATACAAAACGAAAACGAAGTCGCAGCACAAAACAGATGCCTTGACAACCTCAAAAGCCACACACACGTAAGTTGACTCTTTTAGCACTGCTTTTGCGCAACTTGCCACACAGCGGCAGCAGCCGGAGATTTACACTTAAATAGCCAATTATTTATGGTATTTTAGTGTTGTTTTGCTAGAACCAAAAACCAGCGACTAACAAACTGCAGTCAGAGTGATTTTCGTTTTGTGTCTTTTCAAGTTGAACACGAAACGTGGCCAAAAGCAAACTGGCTAAGCCGACCAACTTGACTGAGTTGGCTGAGCTGGCTGCTTATTTACTTCGTTGCGCGCGAAAAGCGCGAAAAATTCTTGAGGAAAACGCAACAAACTGGTTTCAGCGCAATTGATGGACAGAACAACGCGGCGTATGCGCAATACAGCAACGACTGCCACAACTGGCGGCAGCATCAGTTGTTGTTGTTGTTGTTGTCGTTGCGGCAAGACACGGCAAGCAGCAAACACGAAAATATTCTGCCGTCATCCGCCCCGTTGGCCAGCGTGGAAGACGCAAAACAAGTCGTTGACGTTGCATGCAAATTGTAATCAGAAAAATCGAGTAGCAGAGCCCCAAAACTAAGCACACTATATACTACACACACACACATACATGTATATATATATATAGTAGTCGCCGCCAGCAACAGCAGCAACAACAACAACAACAACGGCGAGCGCAGCGTCTATAAAACACACAAAACTAAAAGGCATTCATTTTGTTTTTCCAACTTTGTTGTTGCCGTTGTTATTGCTGCTGCTGTTGTTGTTGCTGCTGCTGTTGCCATCGCTTCCATCATGCAACTGTGCGCACTAATATCCGTCCTTGGCTCGTCTGTTCAACTTTGTCCCAGTTTTTTCGCATTTGTTGGCGGCGCTCGTTCGCCTCTAACTTGTCGGCAAGTTGCATTTTTGTGTGTGCAGCGCACACAACAACAACAACAGCGACGACAGTGACGACGACGGCGACGGCGACGCACACAGACAGAGACACACTTTGCACTCGCAGCTCCAACAACTACACAGTCGTCTATTCATTCGCCGCGACTCGCTTCACCCAGTGGCACTTTTCGCATTCAGCAGTCTGCATTCTGCATTCTACATTCGAAGCGTGTCCCACAGCGCGTATGCTTAATCAAGGCAGCTTTATTCACATAGACCCAGATTAGCCGCCACAAACAGCTGACTGTTTGCTACGCACTTTCGAGTTGCGCCTGAATTTGTCGCTGCCTCGGCAGCTGCTTTGTCAGCTGGACACTTTGGCAGCGCAAGAAACAAAGTTTGATACGCTTATTGTTGCTATTATTGGAGTGTCGATCGCTTGCCAAAATTAATAATGAAGTGTTTAAAGAAAACTCTAGCAGCTAGACAATGTAGTAGATTAATTGTTTAGACAGTTATTCACATTTGTGCAGAACAAACTGCAGCCCAAAATATGTCACAATTGCAGAAGGAAACAATAAGATATAACCTACTTATAGTAGGCATTAGACATCACAATGTGTATCGCAGTATAGTTTGATTAATTAGCTAAATCAGCACAAGCACTATAGTAACATAACACATTTAGAGAATATCTCATAATCATACATACTATATGTTATAAGGACTTATCAATTGTCGTATACGTTTCAAAAACGATTTGGCGCAACCTAGACGCACAATTGCTGAACTAAACTCACTAGAACCCTTAATACAACACAATATATATTTAAAACTCTTAAAGTAAACAAAATGTAATATAACCCACAAAAGGTAGACATTAAATTTCACAATTTGTAGTCAAATTGCTTAGGCAAATTCTATTATACAATATAAGCCACAAAAAGTTGGCAATAAACAACACAATATATATTAAAAACTCTTGAAGTAAACATTAAATAAATTAACCCACAAATAGTAAGCATACAATTTCCCAATAAATAGCATAATTGCTTAAGTAAATATAATACAATATAACCCATAAAAAGCAGGCTGTATCACAATATATATTGAAAACTCTTTAAGTAAAGTAGGTTTTAAGTATTACAATGTATATTGAAAACTCTTGAAGTTAACATAATGTAACACAACCCACAAAAAGTAGGCTTTGAGTTATCACCATATATATTTAAAATTCTTGACTTAAACACCATATAATGTGGATATAATTGAATTATATATAGTTAACATATATTAGCTTCGATTACATGAAGTTCTAAGCAACATAAAGCTTACAACAATTATTTGAACTGTCTTCAACTCTATGTTTTCTTGCAACGCAATGAAATTGCAAAGTAATTCTGCATTTTTGCAGCTAGTTTGTGCCACATTTGTTGCCTTATTTCACTCCTCAAACTCGACAATTCCCCAAAGAGTTTGCAGTGAATTGAATTTGAATCTAACATAAATTCATAATTTATTTGCCAAGCACTCGCATTGATCAGAAGAACGGCTGCAGTTGCCACTGGGTGTTTGCCGCTCGCCGCTGCATTGTGGGGCACATGCAATCTTTTATTTGCTGCCACACACACACACATACAGTCAGGCTTGCCACAGCTATAGGTATCGCTCCATCCGCATCTCGCGCCCTCTCTCGCTCTCTGTGTCGAGCTCACGCACATTGAATGCTGTGCGAGAGTTGCATAGATAAGATACGCAGCAGCAGCTGCTGTGCCTGTGGCTGCGGCTGCGGCTGTGGCGAGTCTGTGGCAGTCTCCCCCTCCCGCTCCTCCCATCCCTCCCTCACTCTTGGCTGTGTGTGCGGCCCCGTGGGGGCCACTGATGCATTGCATTTTGTCTGGCCAGATAATTGCTAGAATAACATTATTGCATTTATGCATATGCATGAATTTCAACTTCTTCTATTCACTCGCACTGCATTCAGCCGAAATTTGTTTAGCGATTCTCCGCATTTTGCTGTTGTTTGTCGCGGGGCCAATAGGTTGCATATACGTCAATTAAAAATGCTGAAAGACAAAGCTTGCAGACGTTTTCACGTCTCCTCTTTGCGTCGCTTTCGTAAAGGTTTTGCTGGCGATTGCAGCTTGATTGCTTTTACTTTTAGTGTGATTCTTAAATGTGTAAAAAGAACAATTATTACTACCAATTACTTCAGCCTTATATAAAGCGTTATTTGCAGTTTCTTTGTTCTTTCTCTTCTTAATTGTTTCCATAACAAAGTATGCTATTCGTAAAGATTTCGCTGGCAATTGCAGCTTGATTGTTTCTGCTTCTTGTGTGCTGTTTAGATGTTTGTTTTTGATAGAAAAATTTATATGTTACTGACCAATACCTCTCTCTGCCTTACAGCTAAATTTGCAGTTGCTTTTCTTCTTAAGGGTTTTGATGCGATTGGAGCTCGATAGTTTCTCCTTCTGTTCTGTTTCTATTCGTAAAGGTTTTTGCTGGCGCTTTCTGCTTCTTGTTTCTCCTCCTTGTGTGCTTATTAAGTGTTTCATTTTTATAGGAAATTATATATAAGTATCTGTTACTATTCCTTATACACAACACAATTTGCAGTTGCTTTTCTCTTTCTATACTTAAATGTTTCTATAACAAAATATGCTAGGTTTTGTGACAATTGTTTTTTCTCAAGTGTCTCATTTTCATAGACAAATATATCGTGTTACTGTTCAAAACTTTTGTCTTATATAGCATTCGCTTAATTTGCATTCGCCTTTCGCTATCTGTTCTTAAGTGTTACTATAACAGAATATGCTATTCCAAAAGACTTTCCTTTTTGTTTCTACTTCTTGTGTGCTGCTTAAACGTTTCATTTTAATAGAAAAATATAACTATATTTGATAGTCATCAATACCTTCGCCTCATATACAGTTTAATTTGCAGTTGCTTTTGGCAGTATTCTTAAACGTTGCCATTAGCAAAGTATGCTTTGCGAGTGTGTTGAAGCTGAGGTCTTGTAAGGCGGCCGAGTAATTGCTGTAATCACTCGACACGACTACACACTTCAATTCTTTTTCTTGTCTGTGCAATAGCATTGAAGTTGTGGCCTTATGACACACATTTGTGGTTAGCTTATCGCGCAATACTAAGCAGCAAGTACAAATACTTTGCGCATTTTCCTCCGCCAGATAACTATGGCCGCCGCACTTACGACTATACTAGTCGTAGCCATAGTCGCTGACAATCATTAAGCAAAGTCTGAAGCACTCCAGCGCGAGACGCCAATTCAATGCAACTCTCAATGATATTATCATCAGCGCAGCCCAACACATTCTTCTGGCTGATCGAAAACTATTGCTATGCGCTCTATGACTCGTATCAAAAGACAGTCAGATAACTCGGCGATAGAGGTGTTGGGTGTACTTAGCCAAATACACAATAGAAGAAACTACTACATGTGTATACGGCTTATCTTTACGACAAGTGCGACGAAACATTAGAACCTCGGTTCAACGACCTTTCCATCCACACTTCGAGAGAGCGACACCCAAAAGCGCTTGAAGGGTACGCAGGGGTTAGAGGAGCCATTTGAATGTAGCAGGTGAAATTTTGAGAAACCAAAGTTTAGACTCTAATTGAAGAGCATTTGCTATTCTTTGTGCTGGCAATCAAATTGTAAATGTCTGGCCGCAAACTTCATGAAAATTTCCATATTTATCGTGCACAACAACAACATTGAACTGGTGCGGTTTCCAGAGTAGTTTCTGGGACAAAAGCGAATGAACTTACCGAAAACAATACAAAAACAAGAACAACTTGAAAAGTGCGCTATTTGTTGGCAAACAAGTCGAAAGTTTTTGGAAATATTTGCATGTGCCATATATCAATTGGAATTTCCACAGCCGGAGGCAAGCGAATTCCAGCATTTTTTGGGCGAGTTTTCCCCAGGGCAGCAGGAACGAACACATTACAAACAGCTGGCGGAGTAATGGCACTATTCCCACTTCGCGTTCCCCAAATATTTGAGGCACTTGCATATGGCGTGAAAATGGAAATCAAATTAGCCAGGCTAACGGTCAACGGGCGAGCGCTGAGACTCAAGTGGCTTCTAGACTGTTTCTCGCCCGTTGTTGTGTTGTTGTTGTTGTTGTGTTCAAACAATTGATGGAAATTCACGCAATAATTGTCAAGCGCAAACAAAAGAGCAAAAACGCTCGCACAGTGGGCAAAACTCGTACTTTTTGTGGCAATTATTTGCAATTATTTTAATAACTTGGCAAATTATTTATTTATTAGTTATTCTTGGCGTTTGTGCCAGTGTTAACTAATAGCAAAACTAACGCTACGCTCGCGCGCTCTCGCTCGCACTCGCTCGCTCTCTCCCACTGCTCGCCGCCTTAATAATAATAACACAAGTTGAGCTTCTGCCGCTGCCGCAGTCGCTGTCGACGGCGGCAGCAACGTCAAGCCATAGAAAGCATCGCATTGTTAATGCGTGTGTGTGTGTGTGTGTGTGTGTGTGAAAGCGAATTCGATTCCGCTGGCAGCAGTCATAGCTACGGACGCAGCCCCTGCCGCTGGCACTGGGCATGTTGTAATATGCGTTGCGATGACGTCGATGCGTCAACGCTCCCGCATAACAGCGACGACGACGACGACAGCGACAGCGACAGCGACGCACACGCACGCAGCTCACGCACCGAACGAAAGCAAGACAGCGCGAGAGTGCGGAGTGTGAGTGTGAGAGCGCGCGCGAGAGAGAGTGGGAGCCCAAGAGAGCGCTGCGACGAGGGTCTGTGCTTTCTTGCGACGCTGCTCTGTGTGTGTGTGTGTGTGTGTGTGAGTGTGCGTGCGTTTGGATCTGTTCGGGTGAATGACCGCCGAAAATTAAATTTTTTGTCGATTTTAGACTTTTACTATGTGGACGCTGCCGCTGTTGATTGTGTGTTGTACTGTGCTTTGACGAAGCGGAGAGAACTACACGCACACACACACGCACACAGATAGAGACTGAGAGACTGTGGTGGGAGCGGGATACAACTACAATGCGTTGCTTTATAGTTGGCGTTCGCACTATCGCGCTTAGTGTTTATGGCTGGGCGCTGTTCGGCGGCGGGGGCGGGCAGGCGGGTGTAGCTGCCTGGGTGGGTGGCTAGGCAGCGACCTGCATGTGCTCGTGTGTGACTGTGTGCGTGACTGTGTGTGTGTGTGTGTGTGTGTGTGTGTGCCTAGACTACACAATCAGCAGGCAGCAGCCGTAAACGCAACGCAGGCATTTCACTCGCCAGCGACAACTTTTGTTTCTCTTTGAATTTTGAACGGTTTTCGCTTGCACTGCGCCGCAAGGGCCTGCCCCCGCCGACAGAGGGGGCGGAGGGAGGGCGACTTGTGATCGCCAGCCACTTTCGACAACGAATCTGGCGCTGCTTTCAAGTTGCTGTTGCTGTTGCTTTTTTTTTTGGCCGCTTTCTGTTTACGTCGCATTTCTTTCACTTTGTACCGTACTATCTGTTTCTGTTGCTGTTGCTGTCTCGCATTTTATTGTCGTCGCTCGTTTCTTGCTTCTTTCTTCTTTTGCGCGCTGCCTGTGTATTTTTATGAAGTACCGACTGCCAAACTGCGCACCGTGGCAGCGACAGGGGGAGGGGGAGTTGCCTGTTGCCTTTTTGGCAAAACTCGAGACAACTCAAAGTGAAAATTTCAATAAAACGAACAAAATTAAAACAACAACAGCGACGACGACGTCGACGTCGAGAGTTGCCATCACTTTTGCTGTCGCGGAAGTCATAAAGGCAAATTGCATGCATATTTCGTTGAGTTTGGCGGCCGCTTTAGGGCCAGCCCCCCAACCCTCCCCCTCTCACTGTCCCCATCCTTGCCAACCACCCCTCCCACTCCACGCTGCCCCCCTGTGGCGAGCACACGCAACGCACGCAGCTAAAAACAGTTTTAGTAGCAGCTTTTTGATGGCTTTTAATTGCTCGCCCCGTTTTCGGGGCTTGGGGGGGAGGGGTGGAAAAACAATGTGAAAACAAGTCACACAAACGAAAAGGGGGGAAAATGGGAGAAAAACTCGCGTTGCGTCGCACTCACGAAGTGGAAACACTCTACACACGAACACTACGCATTTTACGACCGTGTTGCAGTGGCAAATAAAAGCTAAGGTCGCTCGACTGCCGATTGTGTAAGATTTGGCGGGAAATGCAGCTGGAAAGCGCGCTCTGAGCACGCCGTAAAACTCTTCCAGCTAAACTGTTAAATGCGCTCAATTCCCATTTCCATTCACGAAATGCAATCAGCTTTCAAAGCGCAATTAAATAAAGTTCATTTCATTTCAATTACAATCTCATTTAAGCCGCAATTAATAGATTTTTTACAATCTGATTTTCATCAATAGATATAGTATTTAAATGAAAACTATTGTACTAAAAGCCTATAGTAAGAAATAATGAAGAATAAATAATAAAGCAAGAGTTTACCTAAGTAATTAATGCGGTCTAAATTATTGAACTGCATTTAAGCGTAATCGCTTCATATTAATTTTCTTTATATTCACATTTTCATGTTAAGCCATAATTAATACATTTTTAAATAAAACCAGAAAACATAATATACACTATTTTGCATTAATTACTAAATAATACAATTTGTCTAAGTATGCGCTTTAATATATGATTTGCCTTAAAGCCTAATTGAATAATGTGAATGTTCTATTCTATTATATTTCATCATCTAATTGTTAGCTTTGTTTAATACATTTTTAAATTCAAACTGTTGGCCTAACAAACTCTCTGCTATTTTCTTCATATTTTCAAGCATTAATTAATAATCAAACATTAATAAGTTGGCCTAACAAACTCTCTGCTATTTTCTTCATATTTTCAAGCATTAATTAATAATGCAACATTAACAAAGTTTTGCCAAAGTAATTAATGCGCCATAGTTTATTAAGCTGCAATAAATAATAAATAAAATAGTAAAAATAAATAAATAATAAAGAGCATTTAATGCTATAAGTATTATCTAATTTAAAATGTTCATTAATACACTTTTAAATAAAAACTGTTATCAAACAAAATCTATGATATTTTGTTGCTACTTTTAAGCATTCAACTTTTGCTTCAGTAATTTAATTTGCACTAAAGTGTAATTAAATAAAGTATATTGTCTTTAGCAATTGAAGCCAAAAATAAAATATTTTAAATGGAAAACTGTTAGACTCTTCTATTCTTCTCTCCTCTGTTTTTATGCACAGTCTAATTTTAAGTTCTTATTAGTGTATTTTAAAGGAAGACGGTCTACATGACTAACATGATCTATTTATCTGCTATTTATATAATATTTTTAAGCATTAATTAACAACAAACGCTGCGCTATTGCTTCAGTAATTATTAATTAATCAGCAGTAACTAAGTAAAGTTTATGCTGCCTAACGCTCAAGTCTTAAGCCTTAACTAATAGATTTTTAAATGAAAACTCTTGGACTTAAAAGCACTCTTTTATGCATATTAAAATAAACTACTTTCAAGCAATAATGCAGTTGCAAAGCACAACTGTTAACTAAAATGATCAATGCTATTTAGTTCATAATTTTAAGCATTAATTAGTAGTAAACCCTGCTTGAGTAATTAATGCGCTATTGATAAGCTTTGTGATTGATGCAAACTGCAATGCAAGAGTTTGCATTAGTTGTCGTGGATTGTAGGGCAGCAAGAACACATAGTTGGGGCATTTTTGGTGGGCAGAGATATTAATGGGAGATTAATGCGTGCTCTAATTAATGAGTGCTCTAATGCCGGCACAGTTTATGGCGCGTATATCGCTTGTAAACGCACAAGTTGAATGCTAAATATTTAGTTTCGGCCCCGGCACACGCAACTCGTGATTGACTCGCAAGGGTGGTTGGCCTAATGGGCCGCCCTCAGCTTGGGGCGCCAGGATGGGGTTGGCGTTGGGTCCGAGCCGAGGTTGCCGCACACAAGCAAACAGAGATTGGGGGCTGGCGATTAAGATTTATGACGGGCGTCCTGCGTTGATAGCCCAGAAATACGCATTAACCATAAAACCGAAAAGCCTGACAAATGCTCATTATTCATCTGGGCCGCTGACCCCGCGTGCGCGAGAGGTCAAAGAACGCTCAGCGCTGACCCCGCCGACGCTGATAACGCAGACAGCGGCGCCCAACTAGCTACGAGGTGGAGCGACTAGAACTGCAACGATATCAAGAGCTAGCATTATATATATATAGGCTATCCTAGTTGCTAAAAATACATCGCATCAGCGTGCAACACGCGCTAATAAAGTGCATAAAAATGTGAACGACATTATTTTTTACACAGCAAAGCGAGCGTGCTCGACGCTCAGTTACTGCGCTTGCTCGCTTGTGAAAGCTGATATGAAAGCAGTTTTATTTACACTCAACTGTTTACATTTGCCCGTTTGTCACTTCTATTTGGCCGCGGGTTGACTGAACTTGTTGGCCAATTTACAGGGTATTTGACAATAGCTCAGCATATTCACATACTTTGCAAAGTAATATACAAATTCAAACAGTGAATGAATTCTCTAGCATTTTAAGTTGCATATATAATAATTAGAACTACTACAGCTTTGAGTCAACAAACTCAAATAGTTTGCAATGCTTTTGTATTGATATATATTTCTTTTAATGCCATTTCTATTTAGCTGCGAGTTGAGTGAACTTTGCAAATCAAATTATTTGCATACCCTAAATTAGACATATTAAAGAACTGTCAGCAAATGCCTTAAGCTTACAGGGTATTTAAAAGCAAAGCTTTGCATATTCACATTCTTTGAATCTACAAATTGGAAATGCGAAAGAACTTTCAAATATCTTAAACTTAAGCTGTAAGCTTACAGGGTATTTAAACGCAAAGCTTTAGGATCTTCAAACACTTTAAAATTCAATATACAAATTTAAACAGTTTGTAAAAGAACTGTCAGCATATACCATAAGCTTACAGAGTATTTAAAAGCAAAGCTTTAGCATATACTTTGAAATTGAATCTACAAATTGTAAATGCGAAAGAACTTTCAAGCACCTTCAGCTTACAGGGTATTTAAGCAAAGCTTTGCATGTTGAGTCAAGTCATCAAATTATTTGCATTCCCTAAATTAGAAATGTAAAAGAACTGTCAGCATATACCTTAAGGGTATTTAAGCAAAGCTTTGCATATTCACGTGCTTTGAAATTCCATACACAAATCCAAGCAAAGTCTCAAAGACTTCACGCGACTGAACCACACGTTTGCGCTGCTGCTACAGGGTATAACAAAGCCCATGCACACGTCAAAATGCGCGCTGTATATTTATATAAATTTATTATACAGCCAAAAATATAAAAAAAAATTCGAGAGAAACGCAACAAACAAAAAGGCAAAAGAAATTGTTGGCATTACAATATCGCTTTTTATTGCTGGCGCGCGAATTTTAATTTGCACGAGCTGCGCGTGTGTGTGTGTGTGTGTGTGTGTGTGTGTGTGTAAGAGTATCTGCAGCTATTGCAAATGTATCTACGGGGCGCACGAATGTATCTGTGAGTCAGAAAGGGTCGCTTTTGTGCAGGCTCATTGGAGGTGAGTCGTCAGTCAGCAAACTGATTGCCATGTCGAATTAGTTTAATTGTTAATGCCAACACAAAGCGCGACAGAGACGCCAGCAGTGTGCGAAAGAGAGAGAGACACTCAACACGCATTTGGCTGTGTCTGTGTCTGTGTTTGTGTTTGTGTGCAATAATGTTTCGTAATTCAGCGGCTGTTGTTGTTGCTGCGTTGCGTCTCTTGCTTCGTTTACGAATTTCGTGGATTTCCCTACAATAATTCCGCTTGCCGTTGAGAAACTCAGCTCTCAAGTGACTTTCACTGCCAACGATGCGACGGCGACGACGACGACGACGACGACGACGACGACGACGACGACGACGACGACGACGGCAGCTTAATTTATTTCGGCAACCGCCAGCTGCCAACTGCCCCCTCTCGCTCTAGCGCTCTCTCCCTCTCTGGCTAATCAAGGCAGTCAAGCCAAACTGACCAGCTTAGCGCTGACTGACCGACTGACTGACTGACTGACCGACTGACTGACTGACTAACTAACTGACTAACTGACTAACTAACTTAATATCAGAGCAGCCACAACTTTGATAGCGCTGCACGGATTTCAGTTGAGCAGACTTCCAAAATAAACAAAGTCATAAAATATATAAAGTTGTATATGGAAGCTATTACCAAAATTATTATTTGAGTTTGCTTAATTTTAAATCAATTTCTCTATTTTCTAGTCTAAGTGCTTATAACATATGTGTTGAAGTTTTGGTCCTTAAGAAATATTTCCAAATAGTACCAATACTATACTGCTTGTACTGGTTTAACTGCTTAACAAATGTATATAAATCTAAAAAAAAATTTCTTCAGTCATCTGCAGATCATTCGCAGCATTGAGCTCAAAGTCTCTTAATTGCATTCAAATGAGTAGCTTTCATTAAAGCTGCTTGCTGTTTACTTTATTGCAAGTTTATGCTCATGGTAGCTCTATTGGATAAATCTTGTCAGCAGCTTGCAAAAGCTTTATTTTATGAGACGTAACTTGCATCATCATCTAAGCTTGACTATTTTGCAGCCGTCTTAACTTTAGCTGAAAATATAGCTTTAATTCGCTCTCTTATAGACATATATATTAAGCTCTATTATAGACAGATGTTTGATACAACTTGTAACAGCTTTGGGCTAAAACTCAACAGCAGCTTGCAAAAGCTTCATTTTTGTTAGACAAAAACTTGCATCATCAGCTAACGAAATTGCAATTTCATTATTTAGATGGCAGCTTTTTCAACTTTAGATACGAAAATAGATAATTAAAAGTAGTAAGAATAATTGCAAAGGGAAATAAATTCTAAAAGTTTACTTAGAGTCAGACTTTTTAAGTCATGGGGAATATACAGCTACAGCTTTAGGATCAAAATTGTCAAGAGCTTCCAAAAGCTTTAATTTTTTGGAGAAAAACTTGCATCATAAGCTAACGAAATTGCAACTCGACTATTTTGATTGCACCTCCTTTAACTTTCGCTACGAAAATGTTCATTTATCAAATAAGAATCATTTTAAGTCACATTGAATTCCAAAAGACTTTCAGACAGTAATTTTAAATTATAATACATCGTTAAGATTAAACTTGCAGACAGTCTCCAAAAGCCAGATTTTTGTTAAAGAAAACTTGATCAACTGCTAGAGAAGTTAAGAATTTTCATTGCAGCTTGAACAACGTGAACAATTATCAATCAAATATCATTTAAAGTAGCATTAAATTTTAAAAGTTTTCTTAAAGGCTTTCAGATAGTAATTGTTAGCTGCAGCTTTTGGATAAAACTTGTCAGCAGCCTGTAAAATAATTATGAATTTTTGTAAGAGGAATCTTGCATCATCATCAAATTGATTAGTTTCATTGCAGCTGTTTAAAAATTTAGCGGTGAAAATGTACATTTATCTAGTAAGACTTATTTTGAGTGGGATTAAATTACTCCCTTTGCTTCCATTTAAACATACTTTTGAAAAGACTTTCAAAAAGTAATTGCGAGCTGCAGCTTTGGTTTAAAACTTGTAGACAGCTTCCAAAAGCTTCATTTTTGTAGGATGCAACTTGCATCATCATAAATTTGAGTACGAAAACGTATTTATCTAGTAAGATTTATTTTGAGTAGGATTAAATTCAAAAAGCTTCCTATTAGGCAGCTTTGGTTTAAGGCTTGTAGACAGCTTTCAAAAGCGTTGTAAGAGGATACTTGCTTAATCAGCTGCTGAAATTGCAACTGGATTAATTTGATAGCAATTGTTAATATTCTAATTAAATTTATTAAATAGTAAAAGCCCCTTTAGGAAGAGGCTCCCATTAAAATGTAAGAATGGAAATAAAAACTGTATAATAGTAAGGAACGCTTTAAGAAAAAGTTTGCATCAAAATATATTGGTGAAAAGAAAGCCAAGGAGTCGCTGCCTTAAAGTTGGGTCTTGAAACTGTTGGCTGGATTGTTTACCTTTGATTGAACCGCTTGAGTTGTTTTGGCCCGCTGGCGATTGCACGTTGCTTTGACCCAGGTTATTGGCGTGTGCTTCCAGTTTCGAAGTGACGCTGCTCCACATGTCAAACATACGTTGCGTATACATAATTAAAAGGACGTCGGAGCGCTTGCCACCAGAACTTGTACTTGTGATTATTTAAGCGTTGCTCCCGCTTCCTCTGCTTCCTCTGTTGCTTCGTCTGTTGCTTCGTCTGTTGCTTCCTCTGCTGCTTCGTCGATCGACGGTTGTGTTTCGTTCCCTTCACGCACACGCACACACACAAAGCCGCATAGCCCGTGTGTGTGTGTGCTGTCAACTTAATTGCACTCGCTTAGATGCAACTCTCGCAGCTAGGCGCCAGTCGTTATAGTTGTTGTTGTTGTTGTTGTTGCGCAACTGGGCTAAAGTAAACGCTCTTGCGATGAGGATTGGGGTATGTTGCTCTGTTGCCACTTTTATTGCACTTTGAAGTGTTGCTTCGTTTATTATATATGTGTGAAATTACTAATATCACAGTGGGGGGAGGGGGCAGGGGGCGTGTCGTTAGCTGCGGCTGCGGCGGCTGCTGCTGCTGCTGCTGCTGCTTCTTGCCGATCTATAAAGTTTATATGTATGTATAGGTGTATATAACTATAGCTATATATATATTTATGATGTATATATATATATGTGTGTGTATATATGCTGGTTTGTGTGTATATATAGTTAGTTCTAACGTCGTCCGTCCTCAGGCCTGTAGGTACTAAAACTTGTTTAATCTTCCGTCGTTTACTTCTATTTAACTATTTGAATAATGCTGCTGCTTGCTGCTTGGCGCCTTTTGCTCTGCTGATTATTGGTTTATTCCGTTTGTTTGTTTGCTTTGTTTTGTTGTAAACTATTTAACTATGTAATAAGACACTTGTTCGCGTATATATTTATTTTAGAAATGTTATATATATATATATATAAATTTATTTATTTTTAAAGCAATCTGCGCTGCTTGGCTGAATCTGCTGCTTCCCTGGGCAGCGGCGTTTTCAGCACTTGTGTGTATGTGTGTTGTTATTGTTGTTGATTTAGCACTTTCACTGCGATTTTGTAGCTGCGATTTTTACGTTGTTGCTGCTGCTGTTGCTCTTCTTCTTGCTGCTGCTGCTGCTGCCGTGGTTGTTGTTGTTGTTGCTGTGCTTGTTGTTGTTGTTATTGTTGTTGCTGCTGCTGTGATTGCTGTTATTGTTGTTGTTATGCTCATTGTTTTGTCGATTTCTCTGTTTTGTTTGATTCCAAATCAAAATTTCCAAAAATACGAAAATTTCACGACAATTAATTCCGGAAGACATTTAGGGGCATTCTTCAAAACAGCATTTCAAGTGAATTTACGGTTTTCCCTTCTCGTTTGTTGTTGTTGTTGTTGTTGTTGCGGCAATTATTAGTTTGCAAATTATTTGTATTGTGATAGTCGCTTGTGATGTTTATTTAAACACTTTGATGTATAAAATGGTTTGGCCCGTTATATAAATGCTCTTGCTGCGCGTTGTTAGCCATGGCCAATGCATGGCACTCAGCATATTGTTAGTTTAGTGGGCGTGGCAGACACTGCCTGCGAAATCGAACAGATCAATTAGCGTGTGTGTCTCGCCCACGCTCCCCACTCTCTCTCTCTGCGTGTGTGTGTGTGTGTGTGTGCATCGTGTGTGTGAATGAGTTTTTCCAATAATTGAATTTGCCTTTAAACAGGGAGCAACAACAACAAAAAAAGGGAACATCAAACAAGCCAAACAGGACATGAAAACTGTGCCGGGACGAGCAAGCTCAGCCCCCTTGCCCCCCACACTCCAACTTCGCCGGCAACTCCCCTGCCCGAAAAAAAAGAGGAATAAAAGAACTGGGAGTCGAAGCAAATGCATGAGAATGTAACATGAACATGAAAAATCGATATAGAAATGAGATTTAAGGGTGCTAGACAGTCGAACAGCGGCGTCTGGCGCAAGGGGGCGCCGAGGGGCCCGCCTAGTCATAACAGCAGCGGGAGCGGGCGTGGGAGCGGGAGGGGGCGACAACAACTTTGTCAGACAGGCGAGCCGCCTGCCTGCAGAAACGAGCATGAAAATGCAGTTCACGAAGCAACGACGACGACGACGCATAAATCTCACAACGAAAGCTCAGTTCGTGTGCGAGCGAGCGGGAGAGGGAGTGCACGCAGCAATAACATGTGCGTGAGCGTGTGAGTGTGAGTGCCAGTGTGAGTGTGTGCTTGTAAACAGTGAAAAAAGTTCTATGACCCAAAGCTTCAGCATGCCGGCAAACGGGCAAACGGGCAAAACGGGCAAACGGGCGAAAGCAATGAATATAAAACATTTTTACTTTATTCTAGCCCACAACTAGCAACAACAAGGAGTCAGAAGAGGAAGCACACTCATATGAGGGCGCGGCGATGCGGGGGAGCAACACACTGCGACTGTGGGTGCTGAGTGCTGCGTGGTGTTGGAGGCGGGGCTGGGGGGGAAGGCGGGTTAGTTTATTGGAACTCCAAATGCGGAAGCCAGCAAAACGCAGACATGCAAATACGTCACCAACAAACTGTAGTTGTAGTCGTTGTTGTTGCTATTGCTATTGTTGCCGTCGTCACCAAAGCGACAACAACAGAAATTGTGCCAGCAGCGACGACAACAGCAACAGCAATAACAACAACAACAACAATTGTAACTAAAGCAGCGCCAGCATTTTTATTGTTGTAATGGAGAAATTTACATATACAAAACGAAGCAGGCAGCAGAACGCCAGCGTCGCTGTCGGAAACAGTGGGAAGCGCAGCGCTAACGGGGCAGCGCGAGCGACAGCGACAGCGCGTCAAATAAACTGAAAAGAAAATGAAAATGAATAGCAACAGCAAGAGCAGAAGCAGAAGCAGAAGAGCAGGGCATGAAATTCAAAAATTCTCTCAGTGTGACTGTGTGTGTGTGATTGTGTGTGTGCGAGCAGCACACGAACGACAACGAACTTACTAACGGTACTAAGCCGGTCAAGCCCGAAAAAGGGAGGCGCAGAGCTCCAACAACAACGCAAGCAATAAGAACTGACGACAAAGTTACATGCTGACTGCCAGCGTCGCCGTCGCCGTCGCTGCGCTGCGCTGCCCCGCTGTCGCAGTACGTTGACGCCGAAAAAGACCAATGACCTATGCTAGAGCCACACACACACACACAGGCGCATGTAAACGTATACATGTGCATAGGCGCTGCTGCTAGGCTTTTTCTGCTGCTGCCGCTGCTGCTGCTTCTTCGTCATTTCTTTTTTTTTTTGTAGTTGCTTTACTCTAGGGTGGTTGTTGTTGGGCTGGCACACTTATAGACGACACATAGAGTGTGTGCTTAGCAATGTTGTTCTACTAACGTTAATGCAAACAGTTGACGTCGACTGCGACTGCGACGACGACGGTGACGGCGACGGCAGCGCAGTGTGGGAGTGCCTGCTGTGGGGTGGCCAAAGAGGGCGACGGGGTGAACTGTGGGCGTAGACAGCGCTGCTTTAGGTGCTCTGAACTCAACTGAACCGAACTCGACTGAACTAAGCAACCAACTGGGTGACTTACTGGGGAGCCAGCCCAAGTGGGAGCCGGCGTGTGGAGCGTGGAAGCGTGGAGGAGTTGCCAACTGTCGTCTGCCAACTATTTGGTCGACAGTTTTAGCCGAAAGAAACTGTCTAGTTTTATAATGACAACAACAATAACAACGACTGCTACAGTAATGTCTGATAATCATAACTGGGCACAATGGCCAAACAATTTGCATTGTTTTCCACCTTGTCGAGAGACGGGGACGTGGACGGGGACGGGGCACGGGGCACGAGGAGGGGGGCGTGTCCACATTATGAAAGATGATTACTGTGAACTTTTGGCTGTGGGGAAGCATTTGCATACCAGCCACAAATTCACAACTCTTTTAGTAGAGTTGTTAGCGCTTTTTAAAGTCCAAATTGGGGAATTCAAACTTCAGTCAAATGAAATTCGGGTTTCCCCGAAACGATTTGAATTGAAGATTACAGAGCAGCAAAGAACAAAGCTTCGACAGATTGAAATATCATTTCACAAGGCAAACACATTGATAGCTTGGGAAAAGTAAATATCAAGTAAAGCTGTTATTAGCTGACAGCTCTCTTAGTGAAATTTTGAACAATATTTGATGCTGTAATCAAAGAGAAAACCTTAAAGCATCCCCAAAACTTTTACAATTATTACAACATAGAAATAAACGATTATTTCTAAAATTGCCTTTAAAGCTAGTCGAAGTTGTGTTTAGAGGAAAATTCAATGCTCCAAAGAGCTTTCAGCAACTTGCAGTTACTTGCAGAGCTTTTGGTTAAAGTACGAAATTGTTTTTAAAGGAAAATTCAATGCTCAACAAAGCTTTCAGCAACTTGCAATTGCTTGCAGAGCTATTGATTGAAGTAAGAAGTTGTGCTTGGAGGCAACTACAATGCTCCTAAGAGTTTTCAGCAACTTGCAGTTGCTTGCAGAGCTTTTGGTTAAAGCAAGAAGTTCAATGTTCAAAAGAGCTTTCAGAAACTTGCAGTTGATTGCAGAGCTATCGATTAAAGTAAGAAGTTCAATGCTCAAAAGAGCTTTCAGCAACTTGCAGTTGCTTGCAGAGCTTTTGGTTTAAGTTAGAAGTTGTGTTTAAAGGCAAATTCAATGCTCAACAGAGCTTTCAGCAACTTGCAGTTGCTTGCAGTTGCTTGCAGAGCTAGCAGTTGAAGGGAGTTTAATGTAAGATATAGTGAACTGTTTGTAATCCATGTGCGAGTATTATCCAATGGTTAATCCAAATTGTTCAGCTCGTTCGAAAACTTTACTGTTAATTGTTTATCCAATTGACTTTAAAATTTTAATCCAATGGCGTTCAAATTATTCCTTTTGTTGTAAGACATTCACACACACACAGAGAGCGATATAGTTGGAGCGAGACGCACAGTAGTTTATATATAGTATTACACAATCGCAGGGGGGCGTGGCGTGTGGGCGTTTAGGGAGGAGGGGGAGGGGGGCGGCGAGTGCTCCAAAAAGTGCATAATCAATTTGCTGGCATTTGAATTTGTTGTACGACTTTTTGGAGTCTGCACCAATAAATTACGTCACTTGCACTTCCGTTTTGTTGTTGCTGCCGTTGCTGTTGCAGTTGCTGTTGCAGTTGCTGTTGCAGTTGCAGTTGTTGTTGTCGCATCGCCAACGAAGTTGCAGTTGCATTTAGGCAGTTAGGCACGATTTGGAATTTGAATGCACTACTTAGACTTTTGTTTTGTTGCTGTTGCTGTTGCTTTAGCAATATAATTAATATTTTGTTTTGCTGGCTGTTGCTGAAACCGAACAACTTCACAGATGCCACAAGCCAATTAGGCTGGCATGTTGCAACATTTGTTGTTGCCGCCGTTGCTGCTGCATTTGCATTTCTTATCTATTGCACTGCACACACACACACGAAATTTTGGAGACACACTGCTTGACGCGAGCGGGGGGCGAGGGGCGTGACGGGGGGAGTGGGCGAGCGACGCGCGTGTTGTTGGAACAGTTGAAAAAACGCATACACGGAGTGAGAGAGAGAGGCGACAACGATGACGACGACGACGACGACGATGACGGCGAGACACACACACACACATAAATCATATATAATATATATATATTTATATATGTATTTTGATTCGCATGTATGTGTATAGAGATATATATGCGTGTATTTTTGAAACAACAACAACAAATAATTAATAATAAAGATACAACGCGCAACGCATCGTTACCGCCGCCGCGATACGCTCAATACGAAGTGTAGCTGAAGACTGCCTCAAAATGTTATCGAGTTCGTTGTCCAAGTGGCGCGCCGCATTGCGGCCTCACTGTGGCAGCAACTCACAACACACACGCACACTGTCACACACACACACTGTCACACACACACACAGTCACACAGCGCAGAAGAGAGCGCGCGCCAAAGAGCAAATGTGGCCACGTTGCGCTCAGCAATAAAGCAGCACTTGCTCCCTCTCTCTCCCACTCGCTCTCCGTCGCTCGCACACACTCTGCTCTAGCGTTCGCTAACCCAAAGCAAAGCAACGCAAAGCAAAGCCAAAGCACTCTGCCGACGACGACGCCGGCGTCGCTGCCCGCTGAGTGGGTATATGTGTCTCTGTGCCGATGACTTCTTCAATTTTTTTTTGTCAGCATTACGCTTTGTGCCGTTCATTCGCTATGGCAACCGCTCCACTGGCGCTTTACACTGCTCACACATGTGTGTGTTGCGACGAGAGCGTCGTCCGCCTGTTCCTCTCTCTGTGTGTGTGTGCGTGAGCAGCGCGCGCTTTTTCCTAATCAGCTGTTGTCGTCGCGCGCTCTTACACTGCGCGCTGTGCACTCTCTTACACAGCGCACACCGAAAGCTTTGCGCTGCAGGCGGAAAAAGCTGTGTGCCATATTGCTATTACAGCATTTTCTTGTTTTCGCTCTGCCTCTTTTTTGTTGGTGTTGTGTGTGTTGCCGATTTTCCCCGTTCATTTCCTTTTTCGACTGCGCTTCTCTTTCGGGCAACGTCGACGTCGCCGTCGCCGTCGTCGTCGTCTACTGTCATTTCCATTTGAAATTCCCAATTAGCAGGTCAATTGCTTTTTAGGCCAAACTGTGTGCATTGCAGTTGCCCGCTGTCTCGCTCGCGCACTTCACTCGCTCTCTCTCTCTCGCTCTCTGTCTGTCTGTCTGTCTGGATGCGTCTGCCTTGTTGGGTTTATTGTTCGTTCCTTCCTCCTGTGCGCCATTTAATTGCACTTTTAGCTTACTTTTCCTCAACGACTTACTTATGCATGAAAATTGTTTCTAATGGCTTCGCAAATTGCGCACAAATGCATTTTTTATGGGTTATGCACGCCCAAAAACACACAATACAACAAAAGCAGCGCAACACATGCGTCGCTTCACAACACTGCTATCTAAAGCAGTGCGCTAAAACCTCGCAAACTAGAGTTACTTTACAGCACATTCGATATTATGCAGAAGAATAATTTAAACACGCTTTTCAAATTTATGAAATGCATAAAAAATAGTTTAGGAAATTTCCATTTTATCCATTTCAAAGAAATACAAATTTGGCAAATAGCTCAGAGCTAATTGCCACTATCCATCATCGATTCCATTCACAGATGTCACAAAACTATTGCTTAGGCCCAGGAAAGTAATATGCTTAATTAATGCCAAACTTTCGGTTCGCTGCAAAGATTTATTAAGGCCGTGCTGTCACTTGGCGATTATTTAATTAGCATTTCTAATTTGGGATATTTTGCAAAGCCTTTTTAAATAATATCGATTAAAAATGGCAAACATTGAAGTCATATTTAAAGCGCAATCAGAGCAACAGTCAAGGCGAACGCCAGTCAAAGTTCAAGCCAGAGATATACATATTAACTTTGGGGCTTAGGGAGACGCGGATTTCGGCAAATAATATGATAAAGATAAAATACAAATAAATACAGCGACGCGACGCTGATGCTGATGTTGCAATCGACTTTCAGTTCGTTCGGTTTTGCAAAATTGGCAGCGCGGCAGAGCAACAAAAATGTTTCGAAGTCGCGCTCGAAAAAAGTAAAACGTTAATAAATTAATATTTTGTAGCTAATTTATGTGCTTGCCGTTGTTGTTGTTGTTGTTGCTATTTTTTGCTTTTGCTTTCGTTGTTGTTGTGGTGCATACAATTAACTCTGCCGCAACGCACACACTAAACTTTGTATCTGTATCTGTGTCTGCAGTGGTATCTGTTATGGGACAGCATAAAACTTTGCATAAACGAAACAAACAGATGAGCACACAAAAAAAGCGACTTTAACTCAATATTACGAAATGTCTAACAACTATAAAGATTGGCAAAAAAAAAAGAGCGACAACAACAGCAACAAAAAGAGGGAGACAACAATGTGAATATGATAATGAAACCTCTGCTACGGTCGATTGGAAAGAAACCTCATGCGGCGCTGGCTAATGGACAAAGTTACAGCGCCGCGAAGTGGCCAAGAGGAGGGTGCAAGGGTGGTAGGGGGGGAGGGGGGGAGCTGAACCCTCGGCAGATTCATGCATGAAATGCAAACGTCGTTTGTCCGCCTGAAATTATAATGAACCCATCTATAGCCAATTCAGCTAAACACATAACATAACATCACTGGATATATAATATATATATATATATACATGCTTGTTCGCAAAAGAGATAGTGCGTTGTGCCCCTACTTCCCCCCCTTAGCACGCAGCGAGTGTCTCGCAATTCGTCGCGGGGTTTTGCGGTCTTGTGCAATGGGCCACGCGATCAATGCACAACTTCAGGGTCGCATCTCGCAGCTAGTCTGCAGGTTAGTTAGAGCAGAGCTTTCGATAGTTGCCCTTTGCCAAATCGAAATCGAAGATGGTTATTAATGCGTCGCGTGTTCCACTTTGCCAGCTACAACGAAACACATTCAATATTCGCAATGTGTTTTGCTGCTGGATTAATTATAAGCTTGTGACTTATTGTCAATTTTCGACTTACTTTGGATCAATCATATTGTGCATATCCTGAACAGCAGTCTGCGCCAATTGAAGCATCAAATAATAAATAATTGATTTAGTCAACAATTCAAACTCAACTTCAGCATCTATTAGATAACAGCAAAATGTTAGCTAACACTTTCATGTTACTTTTAACAGCTGCTTGGCAAGCGCACTGCTAACAGCAGGAATAACAACGCAGCTCTGTAGCTAACAGCAGTGCTGTTAACATTGCCCTTGCAGGCTAACAGGCAGCTTTCGACTGCACGAGGCGAACTAGTTATCGATATCGAGCCGATCAATCATCGCATGGCATTAGCAGCCGCATAGAACGCAAATGAGCCGCCTGCAGCTGAAATGTATCAACAAAGCACGGGACATCAAATGTTTTTTTTGATCCACCTTTGGGAGGCTCTGTTAACATTGCCTGAACAGGCGAGAGCACTGTTATGTGCTCTCTTTGCGTGACTGTCAACTGCTAACGGACAGCTTGCGGCTGCAACGAGGCGGACTAGTTATCGATATCGAGCCAATCAATCATCGAATGACATCAGCAGCCGTTTAGCAGGCTAATGAGCCGCCTGCAGCTCAAGTGTATCAACATCAAATGTAGATCAATCTTAGTTCGCCTGGATTTGTTTTGTTGTGTTCTCACTCTTTTGCTATTTCGAAGAATGAAAACCCTTTGCGAGCGGCTCCGCCCCTGCGCCGGCGGCACCAGACGCGGCTGGAGTCGCTGTTGCGACTCGTTTGTGGCCCAAGATCAAAACTGACAACTGCTGCCCGCCCCAAGCAAAGCCAAATCAATTTCAAGCTTAAGCACATTACGTAGTCGCCCTTCTCGCCGTCGCCCTCGCTCTGCAGCTCATTAACATTTGTGAAGAATTGCTGGCAATTCTATTGTAAGCACAGACGCTAGACTCACACACACACACACACACACAGGCGAGCGCGCAAGTCTAGCTAACTGTATAGTTTGTAGCTGCGGCTTTTACCGCTAAGGTTCGTGCTACGGTAAAAACTATGAGGCGAAAGAATGCTGTGCGGTGCCCACAACTGTGACTTGACTCGCCAAACACGCTGCGCGCCCACAGCATTGGATAGGGGCGGAGAGGGGAGGGGGCGGGCAGACTACCTGTCAGTCAGTCAGCGTGTGTGTGTGCGTGTGTGTGTGGCTCATTTGAGCCGCAAGTGAGTCAAAGCGCCGTAAAGCGAATGTGCCGAAGCAGCAAGAATCGCACAAAACTAACAGCACCTAATGATAAAGAACAACTCGTCGCAGTCGCTGCCGCAGTCGACGTCGACGGCGGCGTCGCTGCTGGCTTTGCGGCTTATTTAGTATGTCAAAACATGTTTTTCTCTTTGTGCTTTGCTTCTTCGCCGTTTGTTTGTTGTTGTTATTCTTTTTTTTACTGCTGCAACGCGTCGACGTCGTTGTCGCCGTCGTCGTCTATGGAAAGTGGGACACAGTCGCAGCAAACGTCGCGTCGTCGTCGCGTCGTTGGAGCTGCCACAAAGGTGAATAGCCAATAAATCGACGCTTGTAAATTGAAATTCTTTAGCACGGGGTGCGCGTCAAAGTCTCGCTCTATCTCCCTCCCTCTCTCTCTCTCCCTCTCTCTGTCTGTCGCACATACACCTGTTGTTGCAACGCCAACTCGACGCCGCACTGCGGTGGCAGTGGCAGGCTCTGTGTTAATTGTGGTCCGTGCTGCTTGCGCAATGATTGCGATGCCTTGCCTTCATTTGCATGTGCCCCACACACCAAACACGCCGCGCTACAGTGGACACTCTAAACATAGACCACAGTCTCCACACGCACATGCAAATTTGCATGCAACGAAACGTTGGCAGATAGCGCACAAAGAGCAGCGCAAGAACTGTAAATGTTTGTGGGCATACTTCAAAATATGTAATTACACAAAACTTCTTAGAGTTGCCACGTTTGCGACTTTCGGATTAGAGATTCGATCGAAATATAGTTACAATAGTGAATATAGGAAAATTGGAGGAGAATTGGGAAAAAACTTATTCGAAATGCAACAAGAATCTGCTTTAAAGCATCACGACCTATAATTAATTATAAAGCTGCAGTCAAATCTGCGAATCTTTGCTTTACATTTTTCCACAAAATTGAAATTGTCTTAAAAGTTATAGGTCTATATTTAATAGGATTTGCAGCACCCAGCAATATCAAGCAAAATATATTTAGGTTGTCGAAAACCATTCAAAATTTGGCGAACATTATGTTTGGCAAAATATCGTTTTCTTCCAATTTTAAGCATTAATTTATCCTATTGATTAATGCATTACAGAGTTTGGCATAGAAGTAAATATCTCTTAATAATGCACTGCAACTCAGATAATAAAAACAGTTACCCCGAAGAATATCTTTATTATCATAGTAATTATAATAATAAAGAGAATTGCATCCAACAAGTTGTCATATATAATTTTGGTAATTGAAAAAGCAAATATCGGAATATTAGATTGTAACCTAATTTATTTTCTCAAGAGACAACTGCATTCAAAAACTTGTCTGAAACCACTTAGAATCTGGCAAAAAGTTTTGTGTTAAAATATCGTTCATATTAGATATTTATACATAATTTTGGTAATTGAAGAAGTAAAAACGCTTCCCGAACCTTATTGAATAGAGTTTTCATAATAAAGTAAACTGCATCTAAAAAGCATTTAAGTTGTCTAAGTTCTTGTACTCAGCATCTGGCACTGATGACACGTGTTAAAATATGGTTTTACTTTAATATTTATATGTCATTTTTTGACTATGTTTCTTAGTTAGACAATTAAATATCTCTTATTATTGAATTGTAACGAAATGAACAAAAAGTGTTGCTTTCATATTAACGAAAACTCCATCCTATAAGCATTTAAGTTTAAGAGCTCTCAGAATCCGTCGATAATGATGTGTGTTGAAATAATCAATATAGTTTTGCTTTGATATTTATATATAATTTTTAGGCAAAGTTTCGCAATTAGAGAGGTAAACATCTCTTAATATTGCATTGTAATTTAATCAAGAATAAAAGAAACCCGAACTATATATGCGTTTTCAATGTTTTCATAATAAAGTGAACTGCATCCAAAATTAATCAGAATCAGAAGATAATGGATGTGTTTTGATACTCGTATAATGAAAATAATCCAAATAGTTTTGCTTTGATATTTATAGGTATATCATTGTTAGACAATGTTTCAGGGAAGTAAATATCTATTATTATTGCATTGTAATTTAATCAAGGAAAAAGTTTCTTGAACTACATTTACTTTGTCAATGTTTTTATGATAAAGAGAACTGCATCCAAAATTAATTAGAATCAGATGATAATGATGTGTGTTGAAATAATGAAAATAATTTAAATAGTTTTGCTTTGTTATTTATATGTAGTTTTTGTCATTGCTGCGCAGTTAGAGAAGTAAATTTGTCTCAATATTGCATTGTAATTTAATCAATGAAAAGAGTTTCCCCAACTACATCTACTTTTTCCCCGATTAGTTGTAATAACTGTTAACTGCAACATGACTATTGCTTGAACTTGCTTTTAGAGCAGTCAGAGACTTGCAACTCTTCAGTGCTCTACAGTGAACTTCTTCTTTAGCTGGTGTTCACTGTGGCTGGCAGGTTAAATGCTTTGTTTACTGACCTGTCATGGCTCCGTTGCTGCTGCTGCTGCTGTCTCTGTCCCTCTCCCTGTCCCGCTCTCTGTCCCTGTCCCTGTCACGCGTCGCAGTCGCCGTTGCCGCCAACGCAGCAACAGTTGTGGTTGCTGCGGTTGTTGTTGCCGTTGTCGCAGTTGCAGTTGCAGTTGCAGTCGCTGCTGCTGCTGTTGACTTGGCTGTGCTCAGCAGCAGCGGAGGCGGCGTGCGTTCGCGACGTCGCGTGGGCGTTGGCGTGGGCGTGGCCGCCTTGCGACTGCCGCCGAAGCTGCTCAGGCCGCTAAAGCTCCCAGCGCGCGCCAAAGCAGGCGGCTCCGAGATGAACTTCGTCTGCTGTTGCTGTTGCTGCTGCTGTTGTTGTTGTTGTTGTGGTTGTGGTTGGTGTGTTGCTAGTGCCAGGCGCTTGGGAGCAGGCTCCTCGCTGGCCACTTCTTCCTCGTCGAGGTCGTCGGGGTCGTCGCTGGCCTCGGGCACGGCCTCGAAGCAGACGTCGAGCAGCGTGGCGCCGGCGCCCGTCTGCAGGCCGGCGATGTCCTTGAGGTCGATCCAGCTGGCGCCCAGCTTGTCGGCGTCGCTGAGCGGCAGGCTGAGCACGCGCGTGTCGCCCTCGTCGACGATGTGGAACGCCTGCGTCGGCTCGATCTTCACGATGATCGGCTGCAGTGCGCCGCGCTGGTTGTGCGTCTGATTGCCACTCGACTGCGGGTTGTTGTTGCTGCTGTTGCTCAGCAGGCTGGCCATGTGCTCGTCGTCGTCCTCGTCGACGGCCGCCAGCTCGCTTAGCTGCTGCTCGATCTGCAGGTACGTCGTCGTCGTCGCTGTTGCTGGCGTCGTCGCTGTTGCGTCGCTGCTGGCGCTCGCCAGGCTGCGTATGGTGGTGACGGGCTCGCGCTGCCCGCGCACCACGTCCAGCTTGAGCACCGTGCACTTGTCCGTCTGCTGGTACTGATGCTGCTGCTGCGGCCGTGCATACGCTGTGGTTGTGGCCGCCGTCGCTGCTGCGGCGTCGGCGAGAAAGGCGAGCGGCGGCGAGGTGGCCTTGTTGGAGGTGCTCACGGGCCGCGGGGCCAGCTGCGGTTGGGGGGGCGCCGCTGGTCGCGCCACAATGCTGGTGGCCGCCGGCAGCGGTATGATGGATATGGAGGGCACCTTGCTGCGCAGATTGGCCACAGCGGCCGCCGTGGCCGCGTCCGCATCCAGTTGGGCCGTTGGGCCAACTGTTGCTGCGGGCGCCGCCTGCTGGATCAGCAGGAGATCTCTTGGCCGCTCCGTTGTGCGGGCCGTGGGGGGGAACGCGTGCGGTGTGTGAGAGGTGCGTGCAACACTCGCGTTACACCCTGCCGCTGGGTGCTGGGGTTGGGGGGGTGTAGAAGCACAACATCAAAATAAATCGAGAGATAAATCAGCCTTACGAAAGTGCACTTCAAATCTCACAAATTGTGGTCAATTGCTTGTCGAGTTCAACT
The DNA here is from genome assembly GCA_035046165.1 of Drosophila rubida. Classification (NCBI taxonomy): domain Eukaryota; kingdom Metazoa; phylum Arthropoda; class Insecta; order Diptera; family Drosophilidae; genus Drosophila; species Drosophila rubida. Next base: position 27,066,673 of record JAWNOF010000021.1, read on the forward strand.
TAACTATATTCACTTTAACTTCTTAACTTATTACGTCTGCTTGTTGTCTCTGCTGCTGCTTGTCACACGCGTCGTATACGCGATCGCGGCGCGCTTTGTGCGTTGCCCAAAAGTTGCTTCGGTTTTGTTGTGTGTTGTTTGTTGCACGGTAAATCAGTCGCTATTTGTTTGCTGCATTCGAATTTGTTGCAATCTGTTTGCTTGCCTCCAACTGGGCTATTGTGCTGCCACTGCTGTTGCAAGTGTGTATCTGTGGCCGTAACTGGCAAGTGCTGCTGCTGCTGCTGCTGCTGCTGCTGCTGTTGTTGTGCTTGTGCTCGTGTCCTGGCGCTGCAACGTGCTGTTGTTATTGTCGCTGTCGCCGTCGCTGTTGCCGTCGCTGCCGCTGCAAGGCTGCAAGGCGCCGCTGGAATTGCTGGCTGGAAGTGTGTCGCTGCCTCTGCCGCTGGCGGCGTCGCCGTCGACGCCGCTGCTTGCCTGCCACATTGCGGCACGCAACCCTAGCGCTGCAGCCCAGTAACTGGGGAGCAACAACAAACCACCCCCGCCGCCGTCGTCGACGTTGCTGCCGCGGCAACAACAACCACCAGCTGGTGGCTTTAATAATCGATTTTTCAGCGCGCACACATATGCAAATGCCACACACACACACTGGCACACTCGCACACACACACACACACTTTCTTGATGTCAATGCAGTGCTTTCGCTTTTCGAGTTCCGCAGTTAATTTGTGGCACGCAAATGCAATTGTATTTGAGTTGCCAGCAGTTTTCTTAGCATTGTTCACAGTTTTCACAATTGTTTTTCACTGAACGCAGTTGCAGCTGCACTCGCGTATCCTTCTGCGCTGCGTCCTTTGCAGGAATGTGTCCCAAATTCAAGTGCGCCACAAAAACACTGCTCGTCGTCGTGCCGCACTTTCCGTTTCGCCTCCCAGCTCAGCTGCTTGGAAAAAGGACTCTGCCACGGGAAAAATTCGCAATGCCAACCACAACGCTGCCTCTGTTTGTGTGCGTGTTTGTGTTTGTGTGTTTGTGTGTTTGTGTGCGCGCTGCATGCAGTCGGAAAATGGGACTCGCTGCGCTGCTAAATAGGGTTAGTAGGCATAATGCCAAGTGCATACGCCAGGAAAAACTGGAAAGCCCGCGCGCGGCATTGTTGCGCAGCTTTTGCCACCCCTAAGCGCACTTCCCTTCCTTCCAGTCACACATGCGTCCCAACTGCACCTGTGTGCGTGTGTGTGTGTGTGTCTCTGTGTGTGTGCTGGGAAATTCCCACAGTTTGTCTGTGTGTTTGTGTGGTGGAAATTGTGTGGCAAGTTTGCGCTGCTTTCGTTGGGGTTGATTTCAGCTTTCGAATTAAGCGCGCCACGATTTCAGCACTTGAATCTGTGCGCGCCAATGACCAGCGGACAGATACCCTGCACAGCTCGAATGTGTGTCTATCAACAACAAATACCCTGCACTTTTTCGAAATATTCGCTATTTGACAATATTATAAATGTAAATATAAATTATAAATATAAATATTATAAATGCTTTATTATAAAAGTAATAATGCAAATGAGAAAAAGAATGAATGACAATTAAAATAACAAATGCTCAGCTGGCAGATATCCTGCTCATTTTATATTTTGTCATTTAGGTATTCAACCAAAAATACCCTGATCAATATTCTCTTTTAAGAACTTGAAAAATAATATATGATTTTCAGTAAAATAAAAGCAAATTAAACATAAAATGAAAAATGATGTGCTGGCAGATACCCTGTGCATTCCAAATTATGTCGCTTTCGTTTGTCAACAACAAATACAATGTTAGCTATTCAAAAAAATCCAAAAACAAATCTTGTAAACGGTAAATGCCAAACACAAAGCATTGCATTAATCATAGTTGCTTCAATTTGTAATATTTTTTTTTTTAATAATAAGCAAACTTCAACAAGTCAATTACTTTTATTTTGATACTATTAAAAAGCTACTTATATACAAATAAGTGAGAGCTATAACAGAGTCGAGCACTCTCGACTGTGAGATACTACTACTCGTACCCAACTGAAATATACTAGACTATACCTTGAATAACTTGTAAGTTTTCCATCCGTTGTAAGCAAACTTAACTTCTTGTTAAGACTATTATTATTACTGTGTGTACTGAAACATCAGCATTTAAATTATGTTCCTAAATCGTTGTTTGATCTGCGTATGACACACACGCATTATGTAGCCTAGTTTGCTTTCTCTTGCTCTGTCAGTCTCTGAGATCTCGATGTTCATACAAGCGGACAGACGGACAGACGGACATGATGTTTATTAGGAATATCTATACTTTATAGTACCAGAGATTCCATCCTTCTGTAGTAAACATTTCCAGGTGCCACAAAGTTATATTTCCCCCTCTATATTATGGGAAGCGGGCATAAAAAGTGTAAATCAAAGATGAGGATGATTTTCCACAAAGTTAATCAAACGGTTTAAAAACGCACACTATAAAAGTAGTCAACATACATTTTTGTATTACAGGAAATCTGAAATAGCTGCAAAATTAAGCTCAGATACTCTGAGACAACAAAAATGCACAAAAGAAAAGTAATACTAAGCAAGCAACTTGAATAGTAATTTTTAAAGAAAGAAAACTACTCTTTTTGCAATTATTAAGAATTATATTCAAAAACAAATGTATTTAAACTAGGTAGTTTTCAAAGTAAATATTGCAAAAGAGTTTAGCATGGAATGCCGCCTTATATTTTTCAAATTTCGATAATCGATGTCGATTAATAGTGCTGCAAAAGTGAAAAAATAGCAAAGAAAAAGCGAGTTATATTTGAGATGAGTTGCCAGCCCAAAAGCTTTGAGGAAATGTGAAGTCAACATGACGAATCAGAAATATATCCGATCGGCCGATGCGCAGAATCAATAAAAGCGACTTCAAGCGCGCGCCGACTAAATATTCAGTCAAGTCGTTTCACGGTAAAGGCCGAAACAGGCCTTCAAAAAATGTATAACATTTTTTAAATAATTTATGCAAGTGGTGTGATATCAAATGTGACAAATATATATACAAGTAAGTCTGCAGAATCGTCTGAGACGATAAGAACAGTTTAGTTGATCTACGTAGTCGTAAACTGTAAACGGCTGAAAAAGTATATATCATCTATTCAATTGGTGATATTAAATGTGAATTTGGAATAGAGAAATATATACGAGTAAGTTTGCATTTTAAAATCTGCAGAATTGTCTGAGACGATAAGAATAGTTATGAATTTAAAATAGAGAACACATAATCGTTAGTTTGCAGAACATAAAGAACTCTGTGAGACGATAATAACAGTTTTGTAAATCTGCGAAGTCGTAGACCGAAAATGACCAAAGCAGGCCTACAACAAATATATGCAATTTTTAGATCATTTATTCTATTGGTGAATTTGAAATGAATTTAAATGAAATTAATTTAAAATTGAGAAATATATATAAGCGTAAGTTTGCCCTTCAGAATCTGCAGAATTCTGTGAGACGATAAGACCAGTTTAAGTTTAAATATAATATAAAACAAGTTACTAGTTAGTTAATTGAGAATCTTCAAAATGTTGTGAGACGATAAGAACCGTTTATGTTGATTTGGCAAGTCGTAAAATGTTAACGGTCTTCAAAAAATATATATACAGTTATTAGCACATTTATTATATTGCTGAATTTGATATCAACTTCAATGATATGAATTCAAAATAGTGAAATATAAGTGCGTAAGTTTGCACTTGAGGATCTTGAGAATTATGTGAGACGTTAAACACAGCTGAAGTTGATCTGCACAATCGTAAAACGTTAACGGCCTAAAGAGGCCTACAAAAAAATAAATATAATTTTCAGAACATTTATTCTATTGGTGAATTTGAAATGAATTCAAATGAAATGAATCTAAAATAGAGAAATATATAATCGCAAGTTTGCAATTGTGTGAGACGAAGAACAGTTTAAGTTGATCTGGGAAAGCGTAAAAAGAAAACGGCCCAAAGAGGCAGACAAAAAAAATATATTGTTTTTAGATCATTTGTTGTTTTGGTGTGATATCAAATGTAAGGAATCGATACATGCGTAAGTTCGCACTCGAGAATCTTGAGAATTATGTGAGATGCTAATAACAGTTTAAGTTGATCTGTAAACGTAAACGCTCGAAAGAGGCCTTCAAAAATATATATACAATTTTAAGAACATTGAATCAAGTGGTAAATTTGATATCAATTTCAATGATATGAATTTGAAAAGAAAATCTGCAGAATTGTGTGCGACTATATGAACAGTTTAAGTTGATCTGGGCAACGGCAGTTGCCTGCTCTGATTTGGGCCAAATCAAGTGCCGTAAATAGCCCAAATGGGAGAGGAAACCGCAAAGTGCGAGCTGGCCAAAACACAGGCCAGCTGAGCGAATCGATGAGTTGGCGGACAGTTAGAGACCGTTATTGGCCAAGTCGCCAGGGCATTACACAATGAGACTGGCCTAATCGCCGAGCTGCTGGCCAAGTTGCGGCCCTTGCGACGATCATCGGCTTTTTGACGCATCATTAGCCACGTTATTATCGGGCGGCCCAAAAGCGGCGTCTTCTTTTCATACTTCGTCTTTTCCGTTGGCTTAAATCATCTTAGATTTATTCGTGCTGCCACCGGGGCAGTGGCAGGGGCAGGGGCAGCGGTAGCGACTTGCGCAAGCAATGAACAGCAGCCAGCAACTAACTGGTTCTGAGCTCTGAGCTGTGAGCTGTGAGTCTGCAATTTGGCTCAGACGCTGCTGCTGCAACGTTGTGGAAGCGCCGTTGGTTCTAACGCCAAAATGTGTGCCTCACCGTTGTAACGATCTTGCCTCCCTTACCTCCCCCCTGTGCCCCTCTTCAACGGCTTCTTTTTCTGTTTTGCTTTTTGCAGTCGTTTGTTGGCCACGTTACAGACAATTGCAGCAGTTGCGGCTTAGAGACGCGATTCTAACCTGTTTCTTGGCTCAGACCAAACACACAGCACAGCGAGAGAGAGAGAGAGAGAGAGAGAGCGAGCGAGAGAGAGGCAGGTCCAGGGTAAGAAAGTCCCGTAAGAAAGTCCCAGTTATTCAAGAGGAAAAACCTGTTACACGCAAAGTGGAACTGGCTCTGATTGTGGCCAAGAACGAAGCGGAGAAAAAAGCACGCCAGCTTGGAACACGTTAGTACCGTTGTGTCGGATTCTTTGTTGCGCAACTGTGTTGCAAGATTAGCTGCCGACTGGTTTATTGCAACGTCGCGTCGCCGTCGTCGTCGTCGCTGTCGATGAGGCAACTTGTTTCAAGTTTGCTGCTGGGCGCAGGCGCAGCTCGTACACAAAACCTGGTGTTGCAACATCTGCTGCAGCAGCAGCTAGAATCGGAAATGCGGCACTAGAAAAGCAAAACGAGTCGAACAAATGCTAAGAAAACCTTGCCACCGTCGTCGTCGCCGTCGTCGTCGTCGCCGTCGTCGTCGTCGTCGCGTTGCGTGCGTTGAAGCTTGACTGCGTTTTGCATTCAGCCAATTTTCCAGCGACTTTTCCACAACGCCACAACTTCTAACTGCCGTTGCTCAGCCCCCTCCCCGTCCCCCCCGCTGCTTTTCACGATCCATTAATTAATTTAATTCTTTGTCTCGACCACCCAAGGCCAACATCGACGAAAAATATCACCAGCCGCATTTGAGATTTGCGGCGAAATCGGTTTTTAAGCTGCCACATTAGCTGCATTCAACAATTACAATTAACTGCAGCAGACATTGCGCAACAATCACAAGTATTCGAATCAAGACCTCGAACTAAAGAATTCTATTGATTTCTCCAAAGGGAATGCCCAATAGATGTTGATTTTAATCAACTTGAACTCAGTAAAAACTTGTAGAGATTTCTAAAATAATTTACATTTATTCGGGTGCTAAAACTGCAATCAAATTGTGAATGGAAGGTGAAGTAAACATTTATTAAATTTGAATATTGTTAGACAATTATATTTGTAGTGAAATGAAAATATTATATATTTGAATCAATACCTCGCACTTAAGATTTCAATTGATTTCTTCGAACGGAGTTGGAATGCCTACTAGATGTTCATTTTGATCAACTTGAGATAAGAAAAATAAATAAAAATAAATAAATATTCGAGTGATAAAATTGCAATGAATTTGCTACTTTTGATAGACAATTATAGATTAAATTAGCTACAAAATAAGACTGCAATTGAAAGTTTAAAACATCGCGCTAAAAAGAAACCTTTAAATTGAAAAAAGCAAACACTTAATCAACATAGAATGTGAAGCGAATATAGTTCAAATTACCTGAAATATATTTATAGATATAGCAATATTATTGAACAATATTACAGTGTAGTGAAATAAATTTATTGTACGACTATTTAAATCGGTGGCAAGAAGCAATTTGTTGCTGGGATGGACAGAAACAACCAATAAAAAAAGAAGCAGTTAATAGCTTGCTTTGTGTAGAAAATAGAAAAAGAAAACTCTTGTTTGATAAAAATAAATAAATTCAAAAAATTGCGGAAGGCTAAACGAAGATGCAACACATGTTTGTTATACTTCAAATAAAGAAACAATTTGTTGCTAGAATAGACAAAACAAAACAACAAGTCTTCGACGGCATCCAACTAATATTTTAGAAACGATTGTGAATAAAACTAGCTGTAATTGCAATATTGTTCAATACCTTTATGTATAGTGAAATAAAAATAATATCAAATCGAAATAGGCAACTTGTTGATAGGATAGGTATAAAATCATAATAATAACAGTTTACATGGTGTAGACAATTAAAAATGAAATTCTCTATCAAACAAAGCTAAAATTTATAGATTATAAAATTGGTGTAAAAACAAAACGTTAACATAAAAAATACAAATATAGGCAGCATTTGATCGAAAATAGTGAAGGTGAAGGTAGTGATCACATTTTCCATATAACTCAAATTGATGATGATGATTCAAATTGAAACAAAAGAAGCAAGTTGTTGCTGAGATAGGGAAAACCAAATAATATGAATAGAAGTTGCAATACTTGGTGTAGACAATTAATTATAAATTAACTAAGCTATCAAATAAAGAAATTGAGATACAATAAAATTGCCCTAAAAGCAAACGCGTAAAAAAAACAAAACTTCGGCTTAAAAAAAAGTAAATGAAGACGGCAGCTATTGGGAATATTTTGGAAGCGAAAATGAATTAAATTAACTGAAATACAACATTGTAGTCACTTATATTATAGTGACTACTGTAAAATTTAAATCAATAAGCAACTTGTTGCTAGGATATGCAAAATCAAACAATGGTGTAGACAATTAATTATGAATTAAATTAGTTATCAAATAAAGCAAAAATTTATATACTATAAATTCGGGTTAAAAACAAAACGTCCTTAATAAAAAAATTAAATAGTCAAGTCATTTGTTTAAAAAATAGCGAATTTTAAATTATTTAATGAAAAGAAAACTTTAGCAACATAATTTACGAACTTTATGGCAAAAAAAAAAACGTCATCTAAATCAATATCGCACGATACAATAAAGCTGAGACAGTGAAGAGGCAAATATGAATATTTTAAATGAAAATATAGTAAAGGTAAGTCGGTGCTTCCCCGGCGATCTGAAAGTATGAAGCCACTTAACCCTAATCGCAAATATGCAAAAATTAAAAGGGTCTGCGATAATTGCTGTAGGAAAAGGTGAAGGTAAAGCTGAACAACTAAAAAAAAAAAATCGAACACTAACTGTGACGAATTGCGATTTCATTACAAGATTGGGCATGCTATGCAACGCGAGTGTTTTGATTAAAAATAATCAACTAGCGATGCTGAGATTCATCAGCGCGATTAGTCGAACTATGAAATTGGGCAATTTGCGACAGGAGTAACGATGATGGCGATGACGCAACTCACCTCGGATCGTGCTGGGCATGTTACGTGTGTTCTCTGCAGCCAAGCGCCGTTATTCGAGAGCTTTCGCCGAAAGCTCGGGCAATATGCAAAACAACTGCACTTTGGCGGTTCACATGTCAAACGAAGTCTCTTTAATTAGTTCGCCTTGGAGTTGTAGTTAGAGTTCGAGTGCGAGGCGGAAACGAGTATTTTGCAGCACTGCAAACACTTTTCAAACGGTAAATTAGCCGAAGGCGGCCCAAGAACGAGTGCGTAACGAGAGAGAGCGCGAGCGAGCGGGAGCGAGAGCGAGAGAGAAGGAACGGCGACACGAGTGTGGACTGGACGTGTGGACAAACGGTTGAACACTGAACGGCAAGGCGCGGAATCGGTATTCGAATCCGAGTCCGAATCCAAATACGAATCCGATTCGATCCCCCGACTCTGGCTCCGACTCCAGACTCATCTGCCAGCGCCAACAAAAAACCTGTGCGGAAGGTGGGCCCCGAAAACAGCGACGCGATCAGCGATCAGCGACCAGCGGCCAGTTGCACTCCGAAGAAAGGAGAAAGGAGTTGGCCAGAGAGTCGCTATCAGACACTTCCCGTCGCACGCCCCACCTGCTGCTCACACACACACACAGAGACGAGCACGCAGCAGAATTCCTGCTAATTAAATGCGTGATCATCGCTCAAAAATACACGAAAGTAACAAGCGTCATGCGCACAATTTCATCACACACACTTCGAGATGGTTGCGTGACACGAGCGCAGAGCTTCTGCACTTACAGTTGTCATTTCACAAGCTGTCGAAAGAAGCTGCAAGCGAGCTTTGCAGTTCAAATCAAAGTGCAGGCAAAATCAACTTTGCTATCAAGCTGTTCCTCTTTCAAAGTGCTCAAGGTAGAATCTTGTGATCGAGACAAAGCTTTGTTTTGATCAACGTGGAACTAAGTCTAAAGTGTATTTGCAGCAGCGAAACTTGTTAAGTAAATAGGATATTTATGCCACTACTATATTTGAAAATCATTGATTAATATTGGGCAGCAGACTCCGAAAATTTGTATTCAGTCAAACGAATTGCTAAAATAATGAAATTTAAAAGTAGAGTTAGTTAGAATGTTAATGAAACTTGAAAACCTCTTATTTTAATGAGTGTTAATCTTAAGTTATAAACTATAATCAATTTATTTAGTGCTTACTTTGCAGCAAGAGTCATATTTTGATGAATCAATTCTAAATTGAAATGCTTTCTGCAGATATTGAAAATGTTGTCATATTTTGATATTAAAAAGCTTCCTGCAGATATTAAAATTGTTGTAAACTTTAGTGCAAACTTCTTAAGTAAGAAACTACTTAGTTAAGCCCAAGCGCTTACGTCAAGCTGATCTCCAATATTCGCCAATATAACCACAAAAGCTGAGATTTTGCTTGACATGTATTGCATAACGATAGATCGCTTTGAGTGCATCGCTAGGCAGCCGCAGCTTCAACTTCGGATGCAGATCCAGAGTCAAAGTCTTGGCTCCAGTCCGTGACGTTTGCTTGGGGGCCGCGTCATCGAAGCTCCAACAGGCTACAGCTGCAGTTGCACTCACACTAACAACAGTGACAGAGCGAGCGAGCGAGAGAGAGAGAGAGAGAGGCAGGCAAACAGTCAGTGGCGGACAGAGCGCACCTTTAACTTTAATCGTTAAGTAAACAGGAAGACTTCTACAGCAAACACACACATGCAGACAGACGCACACTCGTGCAGGCGAGAGAAAACTTATCGCAAGTCAGCAGCGGAGGTGAAAGAAAAAAATGAAATAAAACAGGTTGAGAAGTACCGCTAAGCGGGAAGAAGAAGCACGCGCAGCAGCGACGGCCGCAAGCAGCAGCATTGGCAACAGCAGCAACAACAGCAGCAGCAGCAAGAAGAGCAGCAGCAGCAGAAGCAGCAAGAGCCAGGCCAGCACATCACACATTCATGCACAAGCCCCACAAGCGAAAAGGTCAACGAACGTTCTTAGCGAAGAAGAATGGAATCAAAACACAAAAACACGAAAAACTGAGCGCGCCAGCGAAGAGAGCGCGCGGTGAGCGCAGCACAAAGAGTGTGTGTGTGAGAGAGAGAGAGCGAGAGCGCGCGCACTCGCGCTGAAAGAAAGTGCGCAGAGAGAAAGCAAAGCGATCGACAAAGAGATCGTTCGAAGAGCGCACACCAAAAGAGAGTGGAAGAGCGACGCGGGTGCGGGAGAGAACGTACGTGCGCTTAAATAAAATGTCAAAATTTATGCGATATGCATTTTGTAAAGTATTTTTATGAAAATCACCCGAACGAAGTGTATTTTTAGCAGGAATTTCTGAGTTGCAGGCCCAACACAAAAGTGCATTTCTCGAAAGCTGCAGCGAAAGCGAGATGGCCAGCGAGTGAGCGAGATGCCGATAGACACATACAAAGAGAGGGAGAGAGCGAGGCGTTATCAGAATTTTGTAACTGTCTCTCGTGCAAGTCGAAAGAAACTGAAAATTCTTGTTATATTGCTCAATATTTGGTAATACGCACGCACACAATTAAAACTCGGCACACACACAAAGCCATTGAATTGACGAAATTTCTGAGACCAACAACAACAAGCAAAGCTCATTGACCTCCAGCAGCCGTCGTCGACGTCGTCGTCGTCGTCGTCGTCGTCGCTAGCACAGTTGTAACTGTGTAATAAGCTTTTGGAGCTGGCAGCTGTCGTGGCAGTGGGGGGGGGGGGGGGGCAAGAAGTCGACCGACGTTTTGTTTTATGCTTTTTCTTTTCCATTTGCTTTCTTCCGTTCGGTTTCTAAGTCGCGCTTACAGCAATTTCAACCGAGAGTTTTATGTCTTCCTGTGCCCAAAGGTTGCACTCCAAATCAACTCAAAAAAAAGACAAGAAAAAGCTTATGCAACTGCCCTGAGCTGTGCGCGTTTGCATTGCGTGTCTCTTGCAATCTTTCAAAAAGTGATAAGCCGCTGGCAAATATTGTTATTGGCCAAGCACTAAAAGCCGGCTGACACTTGTGTAATGCGTGCAGACCGCGCCGCAGCACAAATTGCCAGCAACATTGATCCTGTTTCACTGTGCAGCTCTCATGCAGTGTGCTTGCTTGCGTGCTGCCTGGCTCTCTTGCGCCATCGCTCGCTCTCGTTCGCACTGCTCGCTGATTGGCCGAGCGCCTGCGTCAGGGTTCGCTCGCTCGCCATTGGCCGAGGCGTCCTGCCCACGCAGTATCCTCTTTCATTTGCCTGTTGCTTACGCTTTTACACTACACATGCAGAGTTGTTGGCTTACGGCAGAGCAGTTGACTGAGTATAGCAAAATTTGTATTTCTGTAATGTTAATTATTCTCTACATTCCGTAAACATTTGTATTACATTTATTTAACTTGTTTCATAACATTAACTTAAGTATTAAACAATTCTAAGAAGAAATGTCCTAACAAATATGCAATAAATTTTCATTAAATCTTTAATCTTGATATCTAATATATCAAGATATAAATGTATACTAATTCCATATTTGTACAACTTTCCAAAAGTGCATTATAGATAAATTAACATTATAAAATGTGTATTACTTTTTTTTATATACTCACTACATTTTGTATTCATAAATAGTATTAGAAGTTCTCATTGACAGTTTTCTATTTGATATATATAACATTTATTATGTATTTATTTTAACTTTTACAAGTTCTATTGCGAATTTGCACTTTCTTGTACTAAGTGTATTTAATACTTATGTGAGAAAGAGTATAAGTAAGTTCGCTTGCTTGTCAGCTTAGCTTTTTGTAACTGACTTGAACTTCCTTCAGTGGTAGTTACCATTCATTCATATACTGTAGATAGATAATTTGGTTAAAGGGATTCTATGGATATTTTTAGGTATAAATAGGGCCAATATAAAGCAGAAGTTCCTAGTTGAGCGCTGATAGCGAAATCCAAAGGAAGTGCGAGCAATAGACGTGTGTGTTAACTGGGTAAATTGTGAATAAAAGTGGAAGCTTTAGAGTGTTAATCAGAAAACATTTGTCAAATACTTTGAATACAGAAATGCAATACATAACTTACAGGAAATCTTATTTATTTTAATTTAATTTGATTTTTCCAAGTTCTTCTGCATAATTTGGAACTTTCGTAAATCGGCAATCGATTAAAATGCATGTAATATATTTTGTAACTCGCCGACAAGTCGAGTTCAAAGTTTCATTATTTTCATGATTTCATTTATTTGCTGTAATTAATTGTCAATGCATGACAAAATGCAGTTCAATCGGCTGCTCGCATTTGGATTTGCACAGATACACGACAGTTTACACAGACATGGGATATAGTCTGGGCAATGGTATATGGTCGCATCTCTGTGGGCTTGGGTGCATTGTGTAGAATGCGAGATCGCTATGCGATTTGACATTAAATTGTCAACAGCACAATGGAATACCAGCATAAACAATTAAAGAGCGCTCAACATTTAAGCGGAATTTTGTTGGGAAATCTGCGCACGCTGATCTACCATGTCCAATTGCCTCCAATTAGAAGAGTAGATATATACACACACACATACACATATGTGTATACCGTGATATCGTAATTGACTGACAATCTGTAAACACATGGTACAAATGGCGTTCGTTAATTAAATCGTTTGCAATTAGCTGCTGGGATCAATGCATATATTAGTGTGGAGGATAACGCAACTGGCGAGTAGAACGTGCCAGCCACTCGATCCATAAACACCAACCAGAGAGAGAGAGAGCAAGTTATCCAAATATTTGTGCAGTCATCGTTAAACCCTTCTAGACAACGACCTGTGGCTCGAATGAGGTTAATGCGAGTGCAACCCTAGACCCCGGAGAACTGAGCGCTCTATATAACATATATTTTCACAGCTGGCCACGTTTCCCAGGCGAAAGCAAACAGAACGACGCGACGGTTGCGTTCCACGGCTCTTTTGCTTTTCATTTCCAATTAGAGTGAAGCCCCACAACGGCGCAGAATAGTGTCCAAGTTTTGCACATTTTTAGTCAACGGTCGACGTTCCAATTTGCTATTACAATTTGGCCCACAAAGCAACAGAATCAAAACGAACCGAAAATCAAAGTTGGCTAACACCGCAAAACTCTTCTCGCAGATAATGGCGCAAGTCTGAAACCGACCCGAGCAACAGTTAACCAGAAAGAGTTCCAGTCGCAAGCCCAGCAAAGGATTAAGCCCCACAGTTATCCCCCCAATCGCGCCCCCGCTCAAAAGATATAGCTAACACCCACACACAAAGCCACACGCTCACTGCTGACGTCATCGCCATGGACTACAAGGAGTATCGGCAACGGGGTAAGTGATAATAAAGCGCACAGCAGCAGCTCCAGATACATTTGTATCTTCGTGGGCTTAACTTGATTTGCAGTTCGGTTGCAGCCCCCAAAGGGATTACGCATGTGTCCCATCGCATTTGCCTAGTTCGATTCGCAAGTTATCGCCTCGCATCGTATGTCTTGACTTAATCCAATCCGTTCTGCCTCCGCTTTATTAGCTTATTTCCTTTTCAAATGGGCCAGCGACGAGAAATATTGCCAAACTGAAAATGATGCAATTTATGTGCATTGCAAATGGTTTGCGAAAAATCAAATTCAATGGAAATTCATTTGGAATTCATTCGTTCTAAATAATTCAAGATATCAATTAAAAATACTAACAATTGCTACAAGACCAAGTAATACCTAAAAATAGATTTGTTTCAATATATCACATAATGCTGCAATTTATTCGCAGTTCAAAAGACTTTAGACAAATCAACAGGCTAGTTAATTACAATTTAAATTCATTAGGGCACTTAGTTATATTTCAAAATTAAGCGAATAGTAGAAGTAGTAGTAGTAGTAGAATTGACTAAAAAAACACAGTAAAGAATATTTGAAAGCTTTGAAATACAATATAATTGTTGATATACTATATTTTTAGGAGAATTAAAATGGCTTATTTAAAATAATTTTAAATCATTCAGATTTGTTCAATTCATAATTGATTTTGGGAATAACAATGGCATATGCATTCGAGTGAAATAAAATACTTGGTTCTACAAAACTTATTAAGCAAATAATTAATACCTTCAACAGATTAATTTCTATTTCAAATCATTTGGAGTTCTGTTTTAATAAATTTCTGGTTTTGGTTAAGTTATATGTTCTCGTAATATATGCGATAGATTTACGAATATGTCATTAAATTCCCATAAATATCTTTTAAAATAAATCATAGTAATATTTCCGGTTAAACAATTATTTTACAACAAAAATTGGCCTGAATTTTGTCAATTTTATTTGCAAAATAATTCTTCAATGCAAATACAAGCCATAACAAATTAAATTGCTAATAATTAACAATCATTTACTTAATAATATACTGTTGATTTGGAAATGTGAATTGAAATTTTTACAAGCAATCAACAATAAGACAAAAAGAGTTTTTTGCTCTTAAATAATCTGTTGAAATATTTTAGAAAGCATTGAACTGAATTGAATTGAATTCAAAATAACTTTCAGATAATCTGTTGAACTGTTTTACAACACATTGAGCTTTATACTAGAACTATTTTATTTATAAAGTTGGTCTAAAATTCTTAATAATAGATGATTTTAGTTAATCTTTTGAAGTGTTTAAGATATATTCGAATTAATTTCATATACTCCTTCATTGGTCTGAATTTCTAAATAACTTTTAGTTAATCTATTGATATGTTTTAGAAAACACTGAGCTTTATAATATACGCTATTTGAATTGACTTAACACTCTTTCGTTAGTCTGAATATCTAAAAAAAATTTCAGATAATCTTGTTTTAGAAAATGTAGAGCTTAATATTCGAATTGACTTCGTTGATCTGAATTTCTACATAACTTTTAAATAATCTGTTGAATTGACTTTACACACTCTTTCGTTGGTCTGATTGCCTAATAAACTTTTATATAATGTGTTGAAGTGTTTTAGAAAACATAGAGCTTTATACTATATTTCAATTGACTTCACAAACTATATGGATGATCTGAATGCCTAATAATCTCAGATAATCTGTTGATATGACATTGCAACGATTTACTACTCAATTTGGTGGTGCTCATTGTAAACCTTATTTGATTTGGCAGGCAAGGAGATGGTGGACTACATAGCCGACTATCTGGAGAACATACGCGAGCGGCGCGTGTTCCCGGACGTGAGTCCCGGCTACATGCGGCAGCTGCTGCCGGAGTCGGCGCCCGTGGAGGGGGAGCCGTGGCCGAAGATCTTCGGGGACGTGGAGCGCGTCGTGATGCCGGGCGTGACGCACTGGCAGTCGCCGCACATGCACGGCTACTTCCCGGCGCTGAACTCGATGCCGTCGCTGCTGGGCGACATGTTGGCCGACGCCATCAACTGCCTGGGCTTCACCTGGGCCAGCTCGCCGGCGTGCACGGAGCTCGAGATTGTGGTGATGAACTGGCTGGGCAAGATGATCGGATTGCCCGACGACTTCCTGCACCTGAGCAGCAACAGCAAGGGCGGCGGCGTGCTGCAGACGACGTCCAGCGAGGCGACGCTCGTCTGTCTGCTCGCAGGACGGACACGCGCCATTCAGCGCTTCCACGAGCACAATCCGGGCTACCAGGATGCCGAGATAAACGCACGCCTCGTCGCCTACTGCTCGGATCAGGCGCACTCGAGCGTCGAGAAGGCGGCGCTCATCGGTGAGTTGAACTTATTGTGACGCACACGTAAGCGGCTTATGCCACCCACGCACTCTCTGCTCTTCGCTTGCAGGACTCGTGCGTATGCGCTACATCGAGGCGGACGAGCAGCTGGCCATGCGGGGCAAGCTGTTGCGCGAGGCCATCGAGGACGACATTAAGCAGGGCCTCGTCCCCTTCTGGGTGAGTCGCTTGTCAAAACTAATTGGACGCCGCCGTCGTGCAATTAGGCGCTGAGTGGATTTGCGGGCAGCCCCAGCTGCTCTCTGTCTCTCTCTCTCTCCCTGTCTCTCTCACTCTATCCCCGCTTGCTTTCGCTGATTCCCAGCGGAGCCAATTAATAAACGTCAGCGGCAGCGAGTTGCGCGCGCTTATCGCGCTCACTTTAAGCGGCTTCTTCAGCCGATTACCTAACTCTCTCCAGCGTCTACTCTTGCCTTATCCCTTGCCCACCCACATTCGCAAACATTCAACAGGCAGCTGACAAATTGCACGCGCTCTCAGGAGAGTTTTATACTTTCTCAAGTATTCCTGCAATTTAGTGTAATTGAAAATGAAGCAATGAGAATTTTATTTTACTTGCGAAATGTTGCGCTGCAAAATTTATTTAAATAAGTTGAAGTTTTCAAAGCAGTTACCAGCGGAGTTTTTTCTAGAATTCCAAATAATATTATTTTTTACTTTTCTGTTCATTTTTATTACAATGCTGGTATAAATTATATTATTTATATATTTTTTTAAATAATATACATTTTTTCAATATATTTTCTATACAATTGTTTTTGTTCTGCTTTAGTTTGCTGTAATAAGTAATATTTATTCCTTTCAGTTACTTTCTAATGATATTAAACAATTTAGTTTGCAAAGCAAAGCATTTATTTTTGTATGCTTATTATATTTATATTTAGATTTATGGCAAATAAGTCTCGATTTGTGCAGTGAGTTTCTTTAGCAGTAATTGTAATTGAAAAATAATGTTTAACTAAAATGTAAAGTTAAAAGGAAGTCTTCCCTTCAAAAAGCCAGCAATAAAAGTAACATTTCCTTTTATTTGCACATAATAATAATTTTCAAATTCATATTTGTATTTTTTAGTATTATTTGTACTTTGAGTTTTAATTTTACTTGGCAAACTTTTGACTTATTGAATTTGAATGACAGTTATTAATTCAATCGCAATTAATTTGCAGGTCTGCGCCACGCTTGGCAGCACTGGCAGCTGCAGCTTCGACAATCTGGACGAGGTGAGCACCCAACTAATCTATCCAAAACTGTAACCGTCTAATTGCCGCAATTGCAGGTGGGTGTCGTGTGTCGCGAGTACAACCTGTGGCTGCACGTGGACGCCGCGTACGCGGGCAGCGCCTTCATCTGCCCGGAGTTCCGCACCTGGCTGCGTGGCGTTGAGCGCGTCGACTCGCTGGCCTTCAATCCCTCCAAGTGGCTGATGGTGCACTTCGATGCGACGGCCATGTGGGTGAAGGACAGCACCGCCGTGCATCGCACCTTCAACGTGGAGCCGCTCTATCTGCAGCACGAGAACTCCGGCGTCGCCGTCGACTTCATGCACTGGCAGATACCGCTGAGCCGACGCTTTCGTGCGCTCAAGGTGTGGTTCGTGCTGCGCTCGTTCGGCATCAAGGGCCTGCAGCGGCACATACGCGAGGGCGTGAGGTTGGCTCAGAAGTTTGAGGCGCTGGTGCTCGCCGACCATCGCTTCGAGTTGCCCGCAAAGCGCCATCTAGGTCTCGTGGTGTTCCGCATACGCGGCGACAACGAGATCACCGAGCGCCTGCTGAAGCGGCTCAACTATCGCGGCAACCAGCACTGTGTGCCGTCGTCGCTGAAGGGGCAGTACGTGATCCGCTTCACGATCACCTCGACGCACACCACGCTCGACGACATCGTCAAGGACTGGATGGAGATCAAGCAGGTGGCCTCTCTAGTGCTGGACGAGATGAACATCACCATCTCGAACCGTGTCTATCTCAAGGGTAAACACTGGGCACTCCCCACCTACAATTGATGCGCCGTATTTATCGTGTTTCGTTATGTTCCTAGTTTAGTTCACATTTTCTTTGTACACACTTGTTTTGCTTACTGCATCTTGTTCTTATGTTCTCTTCATTGTATAAAACACTTTGATCCACCCACCACTCCCAATTTATTGTTTATTTTCGCCACAGCTTTATTTCTTTCTTTAATTAGCAGCCCCTTGCTGCTTTTTATTAGCAGCATTAGCCGCAAGTTGCAAATGCAGCTGCAAACATAGCGAAATCACTTAAAATTTGCATGCTAAGAGCCACATTTGCAATTCATACAAGAAAAACATGTTAGCAGCTTTAACTGTTTAGAATGTTGGCATAGGAAATCGACAAATCTTATGTGAATTCTAAGGGAAGTCTTCGGGAGTAAAACTAAGCTAAATGGGCTAAATTATTTTTGCTATTTGGTTAATTATTCTATAGAAATTCAACTGGAATTCAGATGCAAATATTTCTTTCAAAATTCAGTATAAAATGTAAGTGCTAGTTGCATAAATGAGGAAGACTGAATTTTTTAAAAATTACAACTTAGAACAAGACAAAAAAAGTAGTTTGTTTCTAAAGCAATAAGCTTATTTATTTACATAAACAAAACTATTAATAGAAATAAACTCTGAATTCATTTTTTACAGAGGAGGAGTTCCCAAAGCTAATTTTCTAATTTTACATTTTATATTCTGATAGAAAAACTAGTTGTTGTAAGTTTAATAATTCTCTATAAAGTTTAATAGGAAATTGCATTCAAAATGTTTGTACCACTTAAAGCAATTAGGAAATTCTTAAGCGTTAAATAATTACAATTCAGAACTCGTCTAAAAGTGCTTTCCTTCTACAGTATTTATTGTAAATATTAGACAGAAAATTATTCTAAAAAATAAATTCTGGATATAATATTTAGGAGAGGGAACAAAAAAAGGAAATATGCAGGGTTAATTTTAGTTTCCATTAGGAAAAATAAGAAAGTTACTTTAATAGTTGCTTAATCAAAATTTTTTGTAGTAGTTCAATAAATGAAAAAAACTTAGGAGACAAAGTATTTGTATTAGTTAAATAAATGAGGAATATTTAAGTGATAAGTTCTTACAACTTGGAACAAGTAGAGAAGAACTTTTCTTTTGCAGATAAGAGTGTATTATTCAAATATTTTGACTATAAATTCAAGCTTACAATCTAAAGCTAGAACTTCTTATAACTTTACTTTTCAATAGTAGAATGAGTTATTTTATGTTTAATAGTTGCCATATATATGCATATGTTTAATTGGAAACATAATTGGAGGTATTCGTTGCAGTTAAATAAATGAGGAATACTTAAACGTTAAATAGTTACAAATTAGAAAATGGAAAAGTAGAAATTTCCTTCTACACATTTATTTTGATTTTCGTTTTCAACAGATTGTAAGTTAAACCTACTTGTATTTGATTTCATTTTTTAATAGTCGAATGAGTTATTTAATGTTTATTAGTTTATTTGGAAACTTTTCTTTTTATTAGTTTGTGTTCAATGTCTTTTGGATTGTCTTTTTATCCACTGACTGAACTTACCAGAAATATAAATTAATTGAAATGAAATATGTAGATACCAAGGAGAAAAGCGAGGCGTTCGGCTCCAGCTTGCTGCTGTCGAACTCGCCGCTCTCGCCGAAGGTGGTCAACGGCTCCTTCGCGGCGATCTTCGACGCGGACGAGTTCCTGGCCAAGACGTACGCGGGCATACGCATAGCAGTAAGTGAATGCAATGATTTGTTGTATGAACAATTTAAAGAACTACTTGCAACATTTGGTGGCGCTGCAGCACCAGGAGTCGCCGTCGACGCGCCGTCGCGTGCGCGGCATTCTCATGTCCGGCAAGCAGTTCTCGCTGGACTCGCACATGGACGTGGCGGTGGTGCGCACCACCCTCGACGACGGCGGTGGCCACAGCGGCCCCAACACGGCGGTCAGCGCGACGGCTGCGGGCGGCGGCGGCGGCGGCGGCGGCGGCGGGGGCCAGGCGAGCATACGCGAGGACGTCGACAACGAGGAGTCGGCAACGGAAGGTATGAAGCACAGGTAGAGTAGCGCGCCACACTTAGTTCTATTGCTAGCTCAGCTTGCCCCCCAAAACAACTCGAGCTTCGCCAGATTTCAGCGCATCTATAGGGCTCCTTGATTGACTTGTAGTTTTCTTCTTTTGTTGCCAAGCAGAAACTGAGCTGCTGCTGCTGCAGCTGAGTCGACGTCGTCGCAGCAGCAGCCACAACAACAGCTCCCCCCAGTCGCAGTCCAGCACACACAGCCACCACCATCAGAACAGCAGCTCTAATCTCAGCCACACGCCCACCCGCCACTTTCGACCCATTGCTCTCTACACGGCCCACTCTCAATCGCAATCCCAATCGCACTCGCACTCGCACTCGCAGTCGCCTTGCAGTGTGACGCACTGCGACGTGTACCACGGCAAGCGGTTCCTGGAGCCGGTCAGCAGCCTGATCGACAACAGCTCCTTCACCAGCAGCATCCATCGCCTGCCCACGCCCCTCGCCACGCCCACGGAGGACTTCGATTGGCCCGCCCGCACCTTCAACCAGCTGCTGCTCGAGCGCTACGCGCAGTCGTCGTCGCACTCGCCCTCGGCGGACGGCGAGGGCTCCTCGTCGACGGACAGCAGCAGCCTGAGCCTGGCCCGCGTCATCACGGCCACGCCGAGCATACTGAGCAGCCTGAATGAGCTGGCGTCGCCGCTGCTCGGCTCCTTCGCCTCCCCCTCGCAGCCGCTGCAATCGGCGCTGGGCGACTCGGACTCGGACGCCACCATTTGCTCGGCGGCCTCGTCGCTGGAGTCCCTCTAACTACTTAACTATACATATATATATATATATATATATGTGCATATATCGGATGTTCGTGTACTTAGAATTTGTATCTATCCTTCACTGCTGTGCAATCAATAATGTTACCTATATCGTAGTACCAAATCGAGGCTATTTACACACTATATTCAGATAAATACCACTATATATCTCTACTAACTCTAATCCCATGTAAAATACATATTTAACTACGAATCTCACTAATTCTATATACTTAGCCTAATCAAATAATTAATTGTATCTGCTTTGCGCTCACTTTATCCCCCTCCCCCCGTCCCTGGTCGTAGATGATCCCATATCAATATAAATATTATGTAAAAATTTTACTCCTCATTGTGATTAAAGTTTCAGCGTTAAAACCAAAAGTCTTTCAATGGGGTGCGCTCAACTCTCAAGCCAACTTAAGCATATAAAAACAATTTTAAATATCAACAAATTTCAAAAGTTTTGGTATCAGTTACTAAATAAATTATGCTTATTTGGAAGAGCTTTGCGTAGAATATCTCAGGATTAAAAAGTTTTGTTAAAAATCAACAAAGTGTGTTGAAATTACTTATTGAATAAAAATAATTATTTATTTATCTTCTGATAAGTATTGTGCGTAGAAGAACTTAATAATCTCAAACATATAACAGCTTTTTCAAATATCAACAAATTTCGAAAGTGTTGAAATTACATATTTATTAATTATACAATATTTATATTTATATATTTTTTTTTATTAAGTTGGAAGTTTTTGTAGAAAACCCTTATTATCTCACGTATATAACAGCAATTTAAAATATTAAGAAATTTCTAAAGAGTCGAAATTACTGATTAAATAATATTTTTTTGGCGGGTTTCCTAAAAAAAAACTGAATTATCCAATATATTTAACATTAATGTCAAATATCTACAATTTTCAAAAGTGCTGCAATCATTTAAAGAATTATTATCCTTTGGTATTTATTATTTATTTATTATTATTATTTTAATTTATTTAGAATAGAATCTCCGAGAAAAATATAAAAGTGTAACTTATATAACTGCAATTTTAAATTGTTTTGGAATCACTTATCACATAATTATATTTAGTTATTCCTTTTTTTATTTACTTGGAAGAGTCTCAGAAAAACTTCATAAATTTAAGAGAACATCGTCAAAGTATTTCAAATATTATTCGCACTTATCAATGACGAATGACGAAAAAGGCTTTAATAAATATACTCATGCAAAATAGGAGGGAATCTCAGTTAAAATATATCTGAGATATATGCAAAGAATTAAAAACAATATGCTTTGAAATCATATACTATCAGTTAGATGTGATAAATGATATGAAAGATTCTTTAATTTTGTGAGCTCTTTAGAACAATTTGTGTCCCCATCTTCAATAATTATAATAATACTAGACAATCATTGAGGTTACGTTGTAAAAATGCCTGGAATTCGTTGATGCTGGGTCGCAGACATTACCATAGAGTGCAGCTACCCGCTGCATGGTGGCATCGCAATTAAATCTATTAAAATATTAACTAATTACGCTGGTAATTTTGCCATATTTATCCCAGCGAAGCATCTGGCTACAAGCGAATATTGTGAATGGTTCATGGACACGGAATCGTTATCAGATCGAAGCGACAAGCGGACAAATCGTGGTGCATGCAACCAGTGGTCGAGTGGGGATTTTAATACGCAAATAAATACAGATTAGAGAAGGGTCTATTTGGTTAAAAGGAAACCTATTACAATACATTCAATGCCACACCTTATTCTGCCTCGCCGCTGCAGCCATTGTTGTCGACTCCGTGCTCGTTTGATTGTCGCCCATGGTGGTCGTCTCATCGGATTCCAGCGCATCCGAGGCAATCCTGTACTTGGTCTGCACATAGAACGTCAGCAGAAAGATGACTATGAAATCGTAGAACAGTATGATCGTCGCCAGCAGATAGTCGTTGATCCGCATCTCCGCAAAGCGACCTCCGGTAATTGTTTGCGCGTGGTACATGACAAACTGCGGCCAGCAGCGGGAAAGTTATTGCCAATATATAGCAGTGTTTTAGTGGAGCTTACCGAGAGTATAATGATGCTGACGATGAGCTGATAGACGATGAAGCTGTATGGTGCTAGTGTCAGCACATATATCATCAGCATGAAGACCGACGTGATGAGAAACACAAAGGATATCACAAAGATGATGACGACATCCAGTGTGAGATCGTGCTGCAATCGAAGAGGTTACAACAAGGCTGGCAAGGGCTAACAATGCTATAATGTAGAGATCTTCCTTTCAAAGGAGTTGAATATGTAATTGCCTGGACATTTTTAGAACGACGCGAATCAATTAAAAATAAAGTTATGCGCTCAAATATTCGAGTATGTTGTTGCAACTGAAACTGCCACTAGACTCAAAAACTTACCAGAGCAACAATGGTATAATGTATTGATCTTCCTTTTGAAGAAATAGAATATATAGTTGTCAGGACACTATTCAAAATAAAGCTATATAAGCTAAAACTCAAATGCGAGTGGGATACAGAAAGCTGCATAATTTTGAGTGGAATAGTAGCAAGTGTAACTGCAACTAGACGGGCGATGGCAAACTCACCGGTATAACGGCACCCACAAGTACGAAGAGGAATAGGAGCAGGAGACAGATGAAGTACCACATCAGCATGTCCGCCCACTTCGATCGCACCACCAAGGCAAACACTCCAACGATGGCGAACTCCACCTGCAACGCACAAACAGTAAGTATGCCCAGCAAATGGCCAAAGACTTGCAGCACTCACAATGACTATGGCCAGCAGCCAGTTGAGGCCGCGCACGAAACGCGACTGCTCGAAGAATATGAAGAGCATCGTGAAACCGATGGAGAGGATGAAGAATATGACGCTTATCCACTCGTACTCCACGAACACGTCTTTGACTTCAGAGCTGCGAGAGAGGCAATCACCATTGAGGCCGAACAGCACATATCAAGTATACGCACATTAGGCTCACGATCAGCCATTGAACCAGAGCCAACACAAGCCAGAGAGTGCTCAGCAGATAGACGATCATTGAGAATTTCCGCCGAGCTCGTTGATAAGATCCCACTTGTTCATCCATTTCGTGTATTTTTACTTATAATTTTTAAAAATAATCAATTGTCTATGTATAAAATCTAATTAAAATTCACTTTCGTAGGCATCAAAATGACCTAATATCTCCTGCAATTGAATGGCTAACTTTGACGTAGCACGCCAAGCAAATTTGATCCAAAGTCAACAGAGTTTCCCCCGCAATTTTCACAAATATAATAATATCAAATGCATTTCAGATAACTCATTAAGGTAACAAACTTCGCTTACGATCGTGCTTACTGCAGTTCATTGCAATTTTATCGATTTACGAAACACTAATTTTGAATCAATTTAGTGCTGAACTTCAACTTATTTTGGGAGTAGTATCCACAAAGTTGGCATTGCCATTTGCATGGGAAAATATTTCACATTATAGTTGCGTGTAAATTTCTGTTAAATTCAACAATTTTTACAAAATGGATGCAGACCCGGATGCCGTCGCTCAGGAAAAGCAAATGGCCAAAGTGCTGCTAAGGAAAACGTACAAGGTGACCATAATAATGCTAGTAATTGGCCAAGCTCAGGTCATGATCGTAATGGAAATGTGAGACAATCCCCCCCAAAAGTGCATTCAAATCGAGTTAATTGCGATCTTTTTGCGTTGCAGCAATGTCGTCAAGGAATTCTTGGGCCGTCACTACTATTTCAGTTTGATACAGTTTTTTATGAGCTTCATATCGATACAGCTTTACGTATTCTTCTACCACATTATAGTGCGCACCTCGACTTGGAAACGCATATTGGCTGGCGTTTGGACGGTAACCCATCAACTTATTATTCTACACAAATTAAACAAAATTCTGCGCATCTTTGCAGTTCGAGGTCAACACAATTTCCATCATGAAGCCGGCCAGGCGCGCTCCCTATACCAGTCTGCTGGTCTCCTGGGTGCTCACCTTCTTCATCATGGCAGTCAGCGTGATCTATGGCAACATCGCTGTCAAACATCGTCGTGGTCTCTTCGTAAGTTGTATCCATCATTTGCAAGATCTTTCTCTGGCATTCTGTAACTTTTTGCAGGTCACGCGACACAATGTCATACGCTGGAGCGAACGTCTCTTTGTGCTCACCAGCTTCGGCATTATAGTCTGTTCCGAGATGAGACGTGTGACCATTGAGTTTCCCACACTGTTTGTCTACAGCATGCTCTCCAATGTAGTAAGCAAAAGCTGCTTGTTGAAGAGCTTTGAAAAGCACATGCAAGCTTGCCACTTCCTTATGCTGGCAGCAAGTAGAGCTTATCGCGATATTTATGGCTTTGCATTATATAGTACACTATATAGTATCTAAAAACTTACTGCAACATTCTCAAGTCATGCTATATTAGGCATGGGAGCGCTCCCTGCTCAATCGAGTTGAATCCGATTTTGAATAGCTTGAGTTTCTTATGTTTACAAGATCCATTCTATATATATTAAGCATAGGAGCGCTCCCTGCTCAATCGAGTTGAATCCGATTTTGAATAGCTTGAGTTTCTTATGTTTACAAGATCTATCATTCAATAAGCTCAGGCTGCAAAGCCCAAGCTTTTGATATGTTAAACTTAAAGCTCTGCTTGCTAGCCCATCAATTTAATGAATGCAGCTTTCAGCAGCTTTTTAGAGCTCTTTTATACATCCACTCCTATCCTCATTAATTCGACAATTTCTTCCACAGTTTGTGATCATATTTGCCGCCTCGATACGCAAGCCGAACTTTTACCATATGGACGCCATTGGGGACCACATACTCATTGGGCAGCTGTATTACCTGAACTTCTATGCACTCTACATGGGCTACGTGTGGACAACGGCCGCTGGCTTCGAGCTGGCTGGCGTGAACAACAGGGTTTAAACTTGATTTCGATGCCAACAGACTTTTCGTGTGGCAGGGTTGCGTTGCAAGTGGCGCACGCCCAGGCGCATGTCCACGAACAGCTGTTCTACACACACACACACACACCAGCTCACACTTACAGACCAGCCAACTCCTTCAACTCCTGCACTTGATTGCGATTCTCTGCTCAGGCGAACTGTGAATTGTTTACGCTGCTCAGTTGCAAACGCTCAAAACTTACGTCACATTCGGGCGGCGGTGTAAACAAGTTAGCGTCTCGTGCTTCGAAAACTGTCCGAGTCCCTTCTCACACGGCAGTCGCATTGAAAATCGATAAAAGTTTTCCGCAGCCAAGTACGGGGCGAATGTGCAAAAGAAATGTACAAATAATAATAACAGTTGTATGTTTTTGTTTTCAAAAGAGTTTTTCTACAAAATAATGTTCGCGTTTCTTTGTGGCAAACGTACGTTGCAATACATTTAGTTTCAACACCGAAAAGAGTTTATAACAAATTACATGCCATTAAGTTTATATGTATATGTATTATATATGTATAAAGTAGAAATCGTTCCACACAAGCATAAATAATTTATGGAACAATTATTGTGTGGTGTGTCGTGGTGTTTCTTCAGTAATGTGTAAATATAAGTCATTGTTTTTTTTTTTGATTTGCTGCAAAAGGAAAATCCTCTCACGCACACATACACACACACACTTATTGACATTTGAAATGCCACATTATTATTATTATTGTTGTGTTTATCTTCAGATGCCAACGGAGGGTTGGCATCACTCAATATTGTTGCGTTTACAATAGTTAGTTGTGCGAATAATGTTTGTTTAACATTTACGAAGATTATTCATAACAATTACAATCGTTTGCAGTTTGTTAAAAGTAGCTTTAGACACGAAGTTCCTAGAATTGGTTTTCATTTTGCGCATAAGGCCCATTTCAGAAGGCCACAGAGTTTCATTTTCTTTATCCCATTTTCCTTGTTAGTTGCTCGCTGTTGTTGGTGCTGTTGTTGAATGTTTCTTTTTGGGGGGCGTGGCGGGAGGCGTCTTACGTGGGCTTCTCTGTGGCCGCGGCGACGCTGCTGCTGCTGCTGCTCGACGGCAAGGCGCACACTGTAAAAGTGGAAATATAGAATGCGTGATTATTAATGTCTTCTTTGCGAAAATAACCCACATTATTTTTTGTTGCTTTGCACATTGCCCACACTCACATTTATTTACAAGTTATAAAACAAAATTATCGCGCTGCTAACTTGGCTTATAAACTGGGCAAATAAACAAATTAGCACTCAGAACACGCAACGACGAAATTTCGTTTCTTTACCTCTCGCCTAATAGTTGTCATATCATTTTCATTATTTTGTATCTGTTTTTCACACACGCATTTGAACTGTGTTGTGTGTATCTGTGTGTGTGTGTGTATGTGGTAGTAGCTGCCTTAGAGTAATGCGTATGTTGTAAGTTCAACAAGTTGCCTTGTTGCACGTGCGTTTTGAAATTTTGTTTTTTATCTATCAATTGTATATCGAGACTGCAAATAGAAAAAAAAGAGAACAAAAAAGTTGACAGTTTGGTTGTGGTCACAAGTTAACGTTGGCGCAATCATAGATCAGTTGTGTTGTGTTGTAGTCAATTGGCCGGGCCAAAACCAACTGACGTTAACCGACACCCAAAAGCCGCAAGGACGGACAAAAGAAACACAATACCAACAAGAAGCAACTTGAGGCGACGCGTCATGCGCGTCTTATCAACAAGTTGCTCGCTTATACTAAACAAATGTGTGCCAAAGTGTGTGTGTGTGTTTGTGTGTTGTTCGTGCTGGTGTGTGTGCCAATATCTGAGTGTGTTTGTGTGTGTGCGTGTTTGCTTAAGACTAAACCACCTGAAACAACCCGAAGTTTTTGCACTGAGAAAACCTTCTTGCGTTTAGTGGGGCACAAATTCAAATCCATTCAAAGTTGCCTAGTTTTAGTACTAAAAGTCAGTTCAAAGTAATTTAAATTCATCGGTTAATATTCAAGTTATTAAAGATTTTGCCAGTAAAGACAAATAGTTCATTGATTATTGTGTTGTAAAGTTAAATATTTGCTTGGTTAATTCTGAAACCGTTTGAGTAGCTTGCAAACACTTCAATAACTTATCTACTTCAAGTATAAAACTTGTTGCATTTAATATCAAACAACTTGAAGTGTTGAAGTGAAATATTAGCTGAATTAGTGCGTCTTACAATTTGGAGTTAATTTTAGAAACATTTGCAAAAAACTTCTATAAATGTAATCATTTGACAAGCAAATAGCATTGCATTAAAACACTTCAATTGGATATGCAATTAAAAATAGGTAAGCTTCAGATAAAGCTGTGTGCAAGAATTATTTACTTTTGTTGCAAATTCCTTTACGCAAACAACTTAATCTGATTTGGTTTTAGTCATTGATTAGTGCTTCTTTCAATTAATGAGTGTGTGTTTTTGGTAACTGTGTTCTTAGGATTAAATGAAATGCCAATTCAAAACCGCAACCACAAAATAGCAAACAAGAGCTGTCATTACAAATTACAAGCTTAGTCCAAGTTAAGAGTAATTCCGGGAATGACAGCTCCAAAATTAGAAGCAAGTGCGCCCACAAAAGAAGCATGTCAATGAACAACAGTTGGCGGTAATCAACTGCCGCAGCCTTACCTATGATGATAATGAGCAAGACGACAGCGATGACGCCCAGGATGATCATCATCTTCATGTTGGCCCACCATTGCTTG
Source organism: Drosophila rubida (assembly GCA_035046165.1). Taxonomy (NCBI): domain Eukaryota; kingdom Metazoa; phylum Arthropoda; class Insecta; order Diptera; family Drosophilidae; genus Drosophila; species Drosophila rubida. The sequence goes on from JAWNOF010000021.1 coordinate 27,094,892, forward strand.
CGCTTCAGTTTGCCCGCCTGCTGCTCGAACTGTGAGGCCCCCTGTTCCAATTGATCAGCGCGTTCGCCTAGTTCCGAAAGTTTCTGGTCACGTTCGAGCACTTTCTCGACGTTGACGCGCATTATGCCGACGACTTCGTCCACCTTGGCCTGTGTCTGCTGCAGGCGCTTCTGTGCGGCATTGTTGTTGCTGTTGTTCAGGTCGTGAAAGTTGTTGTTGTTGTAGTTGTTGGGCGGTGGCGGAAGTATGGGAAAACTGTATAATATTATATGTGGTATTTGATAATCGAAATGTAGCGTAGCGCGACTCACAGCTCCAGCTTAACGAACGCACGCTTCTAATCATAGTTTAGTGAGTCATTTCGCATTTTTGTAAAGTGCATTGAATGACATCACAATAACTAAACAGGATATATTCGTGCGTTGGCCAGCAAGGAGAGCAAGACAACGACACTTACTCATTGTTGGAACCAGAAGGTGCGGGCGCCTCGTTGTTCTCCATCTTTGTGTCTAGCTGCAAGGCAAAAACAGAAAACGAAAGAAAGGGGAATCAGACTTTGTTACAATGAACTCTCTTTGTTTAAGTAAAGCAAATACACAAATTTTATTATTTACACTACACTACAGCTTGCTTTCTGCCCTGATTTGTGCGTGGCAAGTGCAAAGCAATAACGAGTGCACAGAGTGCGATTAATTACGTTAAAATAAACGTTGAGCGCAGAAACAAGCAAGAAAAGTACATCTTATCTATGCAATATTGCTCAGTGAATCATCAATTGCCGAACTTGGGCTAGCTCACAAAAATAGTGATGAGCGTTACTCTACAAAACAGTGACTTTGCAAGCGGTGCTCACTGCCAATAGCGTCGCCATTAATTTAATTGCTTTCAATTTACAATTCACTTGTAGCTTCGGTTCTATCAATTAGTTTGCAGACTGTTATCCGTTTTCACTTTACACCCCTTCGCCGAGGTTGTCCATGTAAACTGCGACTATTCCCAGTGACAGTGACAATGGTGGCAGCTCCAGCGGCAGAAAAAAAAAGACTTGTTGCTCGCACACAGTTTACAGCCGCTTGCCAACGCACAATATTTACATTGTGTATTTGACCTCGCCCTATTTAGTAAAGCCCTTACTCACCTGGTAAACGTTTATTATACAATTAATTTATTTATTTAAAGGTTGCTTGCTATTTTTTTGCTTAGTTTTCCTGCGCAATTTTCGTTTGATTCCGATTGAAAATGTCAGTAACGCAACGTTGTTATTTTGAGTAGTAGCTTGATTCAGAGGTGGAGAAACATCGATGGTTCAATCTATCGATAAGCATCGATGTCTTTAAAAATTACTTCAAATCGATATAACAAAATGCATAAATTTTAATAAGTGTCTGGCTACACTTAAAAATATTTATTGGTCCGATTCGAAATCGCGTAACTTCAAAGAGCATGTTAATTTCGTGTTATCTCTGGATTTAAGTGTCCCTTACCAGATTGCTGTTTAGAAAAGTTCAAATGAACAAGTGTAGTATTTACATAAACTCTGTATGTTAATGTGGTGTACTGTTATGGAAAGAATTATTTAATTTGGCTAAACGTACCAATAAGTATTTCTTATGTTAATAAGCAGTGTCTTTGAAACTACTTGCTCATAGGGCACTGTTAAATGTTATCGATTGCAGTGCTGCGCTGCTATGGTCTGCTGTAGCAAGTGTGGCAACGCTGGTAACGCCAGTCAGCAGTCTGGCAATGTTAGTTTCACTATTGGCGGCTTTGTTAAATATGCATTTGTTCGTTGCAGCCAATAAACCACAAACGTAATATGGAAAATGCATAACTCGCATTCCTCAAAGTTGCTGGTGCGACTGTTGCTGCTGTTTGCACTAGTGACTGTGATATCCATTGCCATACTCACCAAATGGGGCTTCGACGAGCTGACTGCACAAACCGAGAAGGACTCGCACGCCAATCCCAGTGAGGCAAATGGCTTCAATTTTGCGCTGAGTGCGAAAGATGCACAAATCCAGCGGCTAAAGCAGGAGGTGCTGACGCTGCGCACCCAAATACTGCTGCTACAGAACAATCACAGTGGCCACAATGCGCTGCCAGGCAGATTGCCTCCGCTACCGCCGCCATTGCCGGCAGCCGGGCCCTCTGGGTCCTCGACCAACTTCAACTCGAGTAACAGCGGCGTACCTGGCACGCAGCTGCACGAGACAACAGTGGCGGCGCTGACGCATCATTATGACTGCAGCAGCTATATACGCAAGCAAGTCGGCGCCGCCGAAATTCTACACGGTCTGCCGCTGAACAACGAGTACGAGATGATGCCCTTCAATCACTTCACCTTCACGCGCGTCTACCCCATCGACCTGGGCCTGGGCAAGCGTGTGGTCGAGAAGCCCATTGGCTACCGGCGCCGCGATCTGCTCGAGGCCGTCAACAAGGCCCTCGAGAGCCTCAATCGCAATCACACGGCGCGTGCCAAAGCCAAAGGCGGCCTGGCGCTCAACGATGTGGCCAAGTACACGTTGGACGACTTCGTCGAGGGCATCTACCGCACCGAGCCCACCACGGGCAGCCAGTACGAGTTGTACTTCCAGAGCATCAAGCACCAGACGAATGTGGTGCGCAAAGCGCTGATTATGCGCCCCTTTGCTCCGCTGCAGACCGTGCAGCTCTCAGAGGTGGCGCCCAGCGCCGTCATCCACGTTATTGTGCCGCTCGCTGGTCGCCTGCGCAGTTTTCGCAGCTTTATGCAGATGTTTGGCCAGCTGTCGGATCGCCGTCTGCAGCTGATCGTCGTCTACTTTGGCGAGAGCGGTCTGAAGGAGGCGCAGAGCCTTGCAGCGGGCTCCGAGCGTGTGCAGCTCCTCGCGCTCAACGAGACCTTCAGCAGAGGTGGGTAGCTGATGTCTTATAGGCTTAAGCGCTTGATGTGGAAGTCTATAGTTTATTTTACTTTCAATCTGAGTCGCATATTTTAAAATTAAATGTTTTGTTTCTATAGAATTAATTGTTATTGTTATGTGTAGAGCCACAAATACAAATATTTGTGCACTTGAAGGCAAAACAATCTTCAATCTATCTTTTTCGAAAGCTGCAAGTTTTCCTTTATTTCTTTTTAATATTTACTTAAGCAGTTTCCTTTGTCATTGAGTCAACTTAATGTAATTTTGCACTTTCAAAAGCTGCAAATTATGTTTTAAGTCTGTTCTAGTTTTTATCTAGCTTATTTTTGTATTATTATTTACTTAACCGGTTTCGTTTGTCATTGAGTCAACTTAATGTAGTTTTGCACTTTTGGAAGCTGTAAATTATGTTATAAGTCTTCCTTGTAGTTAGATGTAGTTGGTTAGATTTATAAACAAAAATATATGTAGATTATAATGCCAATAATTGCTTACCTATCTTGCAGACAAAAGAAGCTACAATTATGTGCAATATATAGAACAATTTAGGACTATATTTGTGCATATTATAATTTGAATTTGTGCATAGCTATGCATATAAGAGTAGGTCAAATTATCGACATTATACTATGCATTTATTTTCATTTTCATAATCTACAATTATGTGCAATATATATGAGAATTTAGACTATCTTTGTGCATATTATAATTTGAATTTGTGCTTAGCTATGCATTTCAGAGTAGCGCACATTATCGAAATTAAGCTGGGTATATTTATTTTCATTTTAGCTTTACGAAGTTTTAAAAATTTGTATAACTCTGTTGCCAAAGTCTTTCTCGGCATACTCAGTAAATCTTACTCACCTATCTGATCTATTGCAGCCAAAGCTCTGCGTCTGGGCGCCGAGCACATTGAGACGGGCAAGGGGGCCGAGGATGCGCTGCTCTTCATGTGCGACGTGGACATTGTGTTTACGGCCAAGTTTCTGGAGCGTTGTCGCTGGAACGCCGCCGCCGGCAAGAAGGTAAGCGGCACTTTGCTGTGCCTTGTAACAGCCACTAATCTTCTGTACTATTTTAGGTTTATTATCCGGTTGTGTTCAGTCTGTACAATCCGCATGTGGTGTACACGCTGCAGGGCAAGCAGCTGCCCAGCGAAGAGGAGCAGCTGGTCATCTCGCGGGACACGGGCTTCTGGCGAGACTTTGGCTATGGCATGACGTGTCAGTACCGCTCCGACTTTCTGCAGATACGCGGCTTCGATGAGGAGATCGTGGGCTGGGGCGGCGAGGACGTGATGCTCTATCGCAAATACGTGCGCTCCAAAATCAAAATTATACGTGCCACCGATCCGGGCATCTTCCATCGTTGGCACACCAAGGTAGCGCCACAATATGACTGCTCTGTTTGAACTGTGGTTTAATGCTTTATACTGTTTTGCAGGTGTGCACCAGTTCGTTGAGTGCGGATCAGTATCGTGCCTGCATCAGATCGCGTGCTCTTAACGAAGCCTCTCACGCTCAGCTGGGTTTTCTGGCGTTCCAGGACGAGATCGCCGCTGCCAGTGCGATGTCCGTGTCGGTGGGCGGGACGTCGCGTTCGTGATGTTGTTGGTGGCTCGTTGCATCATCATTTCTCGGCCTTCTGCTTTCGATAACTCAGCCGCAATGTGACAATAAGTAACTTGTATTTAGCCAATCGTTGAACTAGCATAAATTGTTAACTCTGTTTTCGTTGCGCCTAGATACTCGTAACTTAACTCCTAACTTATGACAAATTGTTCTTCCATGAAGCAAACTAGATGCAATCTTCAAAAACAATAAATGTAAACTTGAACCGACACACACACACAAACAAACAGAAACTTAAACAAATTGTAGTAACGTATCGTGCTGAAATTACATGAAACACAACAAACAACTCACTTATATGTATTGTATGTACAACGTGTAGCGTCTGCTCGCATTAGATAAACAAAATTAAACCGTTTAATTAAACTTGTCGCCGTTTGTTATGCTTTTGGCTGTGTAGTCTTGGATGCCAACGACCTCCAGTGCGGGGTTCAACGCGCATGCTGACGCCGAAGATGCCCCAGGAGCGGAGCACCGCACCGCTTTCCAACTCTACCGTAAAGTTCACATGTGTGTGGCATTTGTGCCCTTCGACGCGGGGCATGGCGACTACCACGAGTTGTTCGATGGCCACAACAAATGACACAATTTAGCTAAACTAATACAAAGTGTATGCAATAAATAAATTCACTACTCGATACGACACCAAGTTAACTTAGAACATTTTGAGAGAAAATACTTTTCAGCGATTTTGTTCTTTTTCGTGGACTAGAATTATAGTCTTAATTAAATAATTTCTTGAATTGTCTGTAAATAAGACATACATTTTTCTAATTCTTCGATTAGAATTGAAGTCTTTCTTTAAGTGAAATTTTAATAATATTTACTTTACTTTAATCTTTTGCTCTGTCAGTAAAGAGATAGTCTTTAGTTCTTATTCGTGAACTAGAATTATATTTAAATTAAGTAATTTCTTTAGTTATTTATAACTGAAACATAAATTTTTCTTATCCTTCAATTAGAATTTAAGTCTTTCTTTATTTATAAGCAAGACAAGCATTTAAAATTTTTCTTTAATATTTTATTTAATATTTTGCTCTGTCAGTAAAAAAATTGTCTTAGTTCTTATTCGTGGACTAAAATTATAGTTTTAATTTAATAATTTCTTTAGTTATCTATAACCGAGACAAATATTTTTTCTATTTTTCGATTAGAATTGAAGTCTTTCTTTATTTATAAGTGCGACAAACATTTAAAAGTTTTCCTTAAAATATTTACTTTAACAGTTTCTCTGTCAGTAAAGAGATAGTCTTTAGTTCTTACTCGTGGACTAGAATTATAGTTTTAATTTAATAATTTATTTAATTATCTATAACTGAGACATACATTTTTCTTATTCTTCAATTAGAATTGAAGTCTTTATTTATAAGCGAGACAAACATTTAAAAATTTTCTTTAATATTGTTGTCTTTTACTTTAATGTTATGTTCTGGCAGTAAACAGATTTAGTCATGCTTTTTTATTCTTCGATTAGAATTTAAGTCTCTCTTTCTTTACTTATAAGCGCGACAACCATTTATATATTTTCTTTAATTTCGTTGTCTTTTAATTCAATACTTTGTTCTGTCAGTAAGCAGATTTAGTCTCTACAGTAATATCTAAAACTTTTATTCATTTCCATACAGAATTTGTAGAGAGTGCATGAATGAGTTTCACATTTTTGTTCATTCGAAATCTTGAATACTTCGTCTGGTAAATTGCGTAAGATAAACCCTTTTCATGGTCACGGTCTTGGATTGTGTAAGCGGCGACTCCCCCGCAAAGTGCTGAGCTTGTTCGTCAGCAATTAACAATGCTAATTTCACGCCTTTAAGCCGATAGATCAGCTTGAGTGTACTCGTAGTATATCCCGCTGTTCTGAGTCAGAGCCGCGCCACGAAATGCCAAAGTTCGAAGGAATTCGCTTGACCATTACGCAAGCCGAGTGGCTGCATATATAATTAGCCGCTGTTGCTCGAGGTGTGTTTCAGATTAAAGACAGCACAAATAATGACAGCTCTCTCAGCGCGAAAACATCCTCCTGTCATTCCGCGAATGCCAAACTGACCATGAAAACCCCGAAAATAGAGCGTCAGCACTATTTGTTATGCTTTCGTTTTGTTTTTTTTCAACTTTTGACTTGGGGTTGGGGCGCAACACCCAAGGTGTTGCAGGTGAAGTGACAAAACGCCGCCCGCACTCGGTGCCAGTGCCACAAAGACAACGCTCCCCTGCTCCCTGCCTCTCTCTCGCTCTGACTCTATCGCTGTCTGTCTCCCTCTAGCTCGCTGTGGTCGCTCCACTTGATCTCGCGCTTCAGTGCGTCTCTCAGCGAGTTATTTGGTCTCGGATTCGGTTCTAACACAGCGAACTTGGCGGCGGTTCCAAATAAATACCTCTGGCCCCGGCCTGAACAGCACATTCGTGATTTCAATTCTGCTGCCAGCGACACGTCGAGCCAACCACAACCATTTCTAGCCACGTCTAAAGGACTGTGATCTATAGTGTTAACCGCAGTTCCAACGGGCACAACACGTGCCTGGCAAACGTTGTGTGCGAGTGATTTCAAACAGACTAACAAGTGAAACGATTCAATATGCACATTATTCAACTGGTGAGTTATAGTCAAAGACCACACGAAGACTAGTGATATGAAAAGGAATAAACAAGTACAGTTGGCAAATATTCAATGAAAAACACATCAAAGCTTAATGCTTACTGCAAAATGTTATAGGCATTATTTTAAACATCTTAAATACTATATTAGAATATCTAAAGTAAATTTGCAAATCATTTTGGCAAATAGTTTAAAAAGAATCGACAAGTTGTGTGTTCACTCAGCAGAATTCAGAAATTTTAAACTCAGCGGATTTCAAGTTTAATTAAAGTTGATATTAACTAAGGATGCAATTTACATTCAAAATGATTTAACTTTAAGTTTTAAATTGTTTTTTTATGTGCTTCGGAGTTACGTACAAGAGTCACATAATATTTTAATGAAATATTTTACAGTAGGTTTGAAGAAATGTAATAGATTTAAAACTCATTTTTAAAGTTTACATCGATTAATCAATTTATTCAATATAAATTCTCATACGCTTAAAATGTATGTAGTTGAGAATGAGGAGACATTTTGGAAATGTATGAAAGATAGACTGAATTAATTAGAGGATCACAGAAGAAGAAAATTGCAGAATAAATCCAAATAAATAAATAATATAAATCATAATGCTAAGTAACAACGTAGACTGATTAATATATATCGTACAAAAGCCACTCAATATTTATTCATAATATTTATGCAATATCTCAGAGTACGTTTAACAAAATGATAAAGCCTTCGCTTATTAAAAAAAGTTTACAATCGAGTATCTATATATAACTTTAAAATGTAGATATTATTATTGAAGAGAGCTATAGTAAAGTTCTGCAAGAGAGACTGAGTTACAAAACTAGAGAAAAAATCTAACTAACTAAATAGCAGAATAATAACGAACATGATCATAATGTTGCGTAACAACAGTTATAATTCGTTAAGACAAAAACGTATTTGGCAACAACAGACTTTGACCTTTTTAAAATATGCGAATTGAGCGCCAAAAGCTTTGACCGCATAGACATAATTAGACTAATTAATATGCTGTGAGATTTCATAGTAAAAGATTCACAAAAACGTATTTAATTATTTTCGTCAGCATTACTCAGAAATTTTGCTGATTTACAGAGCTCCATAATTAGAGAATCATAAAGAAACCGATGCGCTTTGGAAGATCGTAATATAAGTGTTACCAAATTAACAGAAGATTTTGCTGATTTACAGAGCTCCATAATTAGAGAATCATAAAGAAACCGATGCGCTTTGGAAGATGGTAATAAAGGTGTTACTAAATTAACTCTAAAAGTAGCGTAGACAGTGGAAAGAATTATCAGAAATTTTGCTGATTTACAGAGCTCCATAATTAGAGAATCATAAAGAAACCGATGCGCTTTAGAAGATGGTAATAAAGGTGTTACTAAATTCACTCTAAAAGTAGACTAATTGATTGCTATATCAAACTAGCTGATCTATATAGAACTCATAATGAGTGAGAGTAGTTCTCAGATCCATCTGGATCTCTGATCGCTGACCTACCCCTAGGGAAGTGCGTATTAGTGAAATCCATGTGCGTAACTGTGCGCTCTAGGATGCAATAATTATGGAAATGAGTATTAATGATTGTGACATTACGTAAATGCCACAAAAATAAATAGTCGTCTGTAGAATTCTAACTGAAATTTATGATGGCAACGACCTGTGGCCGAGAGGCATGGAATATGTAGAAATTTCGAATTATTTGCTGTTCATTCGCCAGCTTGTTTGTGGTTATTCCAAAAAATAATAATTATTCTAATAAAGCGACAAGTCGCCAGTGGCGGCGAGCCACGAGTGCAAGCGGCGAGCGGCGAGCGGCGAGATCAGCGTACAGAGATTGGCCAGTTTTTGGTTTTGGGCCAGAGTCGACCCCAGAGCGGAAGTTGTTCCTGATGCTTGACTAACAAAGCGTGGCGGAGAGCTCACCACACATTCATGATTAACTCTCCGACTGTTTTTTTCTTTTTCATGCCAGAGCGCAGGGTGGCAGCGGGGCGGCGGGGGGCACTCACATGTCTGTGGTTTCATAGCGAGCTTTATGAGTTCAATTCTGCAGGCCATGAATGAAAACAAAATGATGTCAATGCTACTTTATGCATACGCATATGACTCTTAATTTTTCTCCTCTTTTTTTACAACCGACTTTTTTTTTATTACTCGCACTCTATTGTTGTTGTGGGCTTTAGTTTGGCTGGTGGGGGGCAAATTAAATGCGAGCTTGTGGAGGTGTTGGTCGCCATTTGAGCCCTAATCTATGCTATATTATTGCATAATCGCAGGGTAACAGAGCGCGGGCGGGGTGGGGGCCGTCTGCAGCATTGATCATATTTCACGCTCGCTGGCGCCGAGTGTCCATTTTTAATGATGATAATGACGCTGCTGGTGATTTCTACACATGCCTTTGTATTTTGATACGCTGCTCAATTATGATTGGAGTCTGTAGCCGCCGATTCTCTGCCCCTCTCTCGCTCTCGCTGTGCCGAGTGTGGCCCAGTTGATCGGCGAACTGTGAAATCTATCCATAAACAATCAACTAATGATCGTGCAATCTGCCCAACTGCCCATCTGTCTATCTGCCGCTTTCAGCTACTCTGCCTGGCCGTCGTCGCCGTCCAGGGCTCTGCCCTCGGCCCCGAGGCGCGCAGTGCCACGCCCACGCGCTCCGAGCAGCAGCCAAGCACCGCCGTGGGCGTCCTGGACTCTGTGCTGCGCGGCAAGAGTCGGCAGTCGCGCTGCGTGCGCTGCTACGAGGATCGCTACTACAGCTCCGGCAGCGATCGTTATGGCGGTTACTCGAGTCGCGCCGGCGACGATCCGCGTAGCAGCTGGTACTACTCCTACGATCGCTACGACGATCGCGGCAGCAGTCGCGATCGTGATCGCGACTACGATCGCTACTACGGTCGCGACGATCGCTACTCGCCACGCACCTACGATCGGTACGAGGGACGCGGCTACGACGACTACTACAGACGCGGCTCCTACGATCGCGGCTCCAGCTATGGCTATGGCGCCTACGCTGGCTACGACAGCCGCGATCGCTACTATGGCGATCGCTACAGCGACAACTCACGGGGTAAGTGCAGCTAAATTAATGCATAAATTGAAGAACAAGACGATTAACAGTTAAACGGGTCGAATAGTGCTTTCACGTACAAATTGTTTTCCTTTATTTTACAAAATTTTAGTTAACATTTTAACACATATTTTATTAAAATAATCCTTTTTAGTATAGTCCTTGATTTATTATAGCTCCTCTAAAATTTAAACAATTATCTTCCATAATCAAAATAACATTCTCTCATTTTCGTTAAAATATAACATTATTTTAGTTTAGTTTTAGCTACTTTTAGGCTAAAAATCTTAAATCATTTTATCGTGGCAAAATAATCATTTTCTGTATAGTATTCGATTAATTGTCGTTTTAAATCACTGTTGAACGCTTTACTTTTAAAATTTTAAAACATATCTTCGTTGCTAATTCTTATTTTTCTGTCCAGTCTTTCAGTAATTGCCGCTTAGAATTTGAAATCATATTTACCATACGTTAAAAATTAATATTTTTCTGTTAAGTCTTTGATTAATTATCGCTTCTTTTAGTTGTAAAGTCAAAGTTCAAAACTTTATGCTTAAAATTTGAAATCATATTTTCGATAAAAAAAATAAGATTTTTCTGTTATTATTTGTCGCTCTTTAGTTTAAAAGTCACTGTTGAACGCTTTGCGCTCCTGATACTTCTAATTAAGATCACAGACACTTAAACATTAAATCACAATTCCAAAACATTTTTATGCTCGCTACAAATTGAGTAGAAGAGTTTAATTCTATGTCTACTATAATAGTTTCTGTGTACTTAATAAAGTGTTAGACATGATAGATTTAGACTAATATTTGTGAAGCATATTCTTTGCAAACACTTTCTTAATATTCTTTAACTAATTTGCTATGCTTTAACTAATGCTATTTTTGAAGCATTGTCAGTCTGGTCCACTAATAGTATAGCATATTCTTTATAGTAGTTGTATTTTAAAGTAGTTCTTAGAGCTCTGTCACTAAGCAGTTTTAGCATCTGGTTTTGAGGTCACTTCAAAAACAGCTTAAATAGTTAATGATGGTAATAAGGCAATTAGCATAAATTAACACAATTATTTGCACTTTTTTTGTTGAGTCTCCACATGAAAATGTTGCAAGTTCACGCTGCATAAATATTGTTCACCTCAACAGTTTCAAATAATAAGTATGCTGGAAAAGTGCAAAAGTATTTGAGTTATACACGTCTTTATGTAGTTTGTAAATGAAGTTAAGATCTCTATTGATGGGGCCTTTCTTGCAGATCGCTATTACGATCGGTCGCGCACTGGGTACAGCAGCTACGACAAGTACGATCCGTACGATCGCTACTATTCCAGGTATGACTTTCGCAACTATCGTCCTTGGGATGAGACCTACAGGTATCGCTATCCTGCTTCCTATTCATGTGCTTAACTGCTTTTTGCTTTCTCACCGTCTGCCACTTGTTGTCATTTCTAACGCGCTCGCGCTTTCTACTTACATACAACAACAACAACAACAACAACATCAACAACAACAACAACATAACAACAAAATGACAATGCCAATGTCTACTAATCGCACACATTAAACATGAACTCTGGATACTCCACGCTTCAACTCGAACTCGAACTCGAACTCGGAACTAAACTTGCACCAACCACTTCACCCACTCTACTGTACCACTGTTCTTTCCAACCACCTAACAACAACAACAACCACATGCCACGCAGGGGGCAGTCGGGCTTCGATAACTCGGGGCGTGGCTATTACTTTGCCGGCGACGACGACGAGAGTCGTGGCAGCTCGCATCCGTTCTACGACCGCGAGCGCGCCCAGTCGCACCAGTCCTCGCCCGCCTACCCCGCCTCCGCCGGCTCGCCCTGCGGCCAGCTGGTGAGCAACTGTCCCAACGGCGACCGCGGCACCAAGGTCTCCTCCTCGGCCATCGGCAGCGACGGCTACCGCGGCGGCCACACCAGCGTCACCGGCGACATGGGCGGCAAGCCCTCGGGCGCCTCGGGCGGCTGGACGTATCTCGGCGACCAGGACAAGCAGAGCTCACGCGGCGGCAGCGGGGGAAGCGGTGGCAGCAACGGCGGCGCCAGCAGCGGGGCGGGCAGCGGCGGGCAGGGCGCAGTTGGTGGCGGGCGGGACAGAGAGCGGGATGCGCAGAGGTAAGTTGCAGTGGGTGCTGCCACAGTGGATGCCACACTCACTCACACACCCACACACACACGTGCCACACACACACACACACTATCAGCTCACCCAGTTTCGCAGTCTCTGTGTGTTTGTTTAGCTTTTGGTCTGCAGCCGCGGCGAATCGTTAAAATTAATTAAGATAGGCTTGCCCTCTTGTCGCCCCTTCTAGCGCTTCCTATGGTGGCCGACCACGCCCACTAGGCGGCAGCTATCTGTTCGATCGGGACAGCAACGCCGTCCCAGAGAGCCCCAGCGACGCCGCTAGCTCCAATGGTGATGGTCCCGGTGATGGTAGCCACAAGATGCCAGCAGCTGCTGCCCAGACGGCGCCCGCCCCCGACGCGTCGCAGCTCGACGACAAGCAGAAGGCGGCGCAGTGATGGAGGATGGAGGAGGTGCAGCGGACTCTGCCCACCCCCACCGCAGTCGCAACAGCAACAGCAACAGCAAGCGCAGCGCAATCGCAGCAGCCTCATTGGCGTGGCTCTAACTTAATTGCATCTATTTATGTCTAACTCCTAAGCTAACTCTACCAACTAAACGAAATATTTATGTGCGGCACGCCGAAGCGATTTTGCTCAATAAACCATTCAAAAGGATTCTCAAAACTATCTCCACCTCGCTGTGTTTCCAGAAATTCCCAATATTATGCGGCTTATTACTGAAAAGATAAGACAAGACAAGACATTTCAAACATTTTGAAGGATTAGCCCAGTTAAGATCCAAAACAATTCTTTGCTCAACAAAAGGATTCTCAAAACTATCTTCAATTCCTGTGTATCAGAAAAATAATTCGCATTTATTATTATATGACAAGACTTATCAAACATTCTGAAGAATTAGCCCATATAAGTTGAGAAGAAATATTTTGCTCAATAAACCATTCAATAGGATTCTCAAAACTATCTCAAACTCGCTCTGTTCCACAAATTGCAGCAAAACGATTCGCAGCCGTTATTAATATTATACATTACTTGTTTATTATTGACGAGACTTAACAAACATTTTGAAAACTTTGCCCAGTAAAATTGTGAAACAATATCTTGGTATATAAAACATTCAATAGGATTCTTAAAACTATCTTCAACTATGTCCAACTCGGTGTGTTCCCCAAATTCCCAGTAAAACAATTTGCATTTTGCATTGGAAGTACAGTTTATTGTTAATATTATGCATTAGTTGCTTATTATTGACAAGACTTATTTAATATTTTGAAAACTTTGCCCAGTTAAGGTGGGAAACCATATTTCCACAATGTTTTGGATTTAATTAACTGTTTGGGCATGAGCAAAAAATAAAAAACAAACTAAAGTTAACAGAAAAAAAGAAACTAAATTCAATAAAAAATTAAGTAATAACCCAAATAAATTGCATAAAAGGAAAATTAAATGCAAATATATGGAAAAAGTCCATATTCTTTTTTTATCTGTACCATAATATTTGACATGGGCAGCCATACGAAATCATGAGAGTTAAATAATAATCCACATAAAATCAATTTAAATAATTGTTCAAAGAATATTTAAACAAAGTAAGAAATAAAAATGATAAAATAAAATATTCATTAATCATAATACAGTAAATAAAACAATAATATAAAATAAATTATAAAAATAAGGAAATTAATCAAATAACTGTTGAAAATAACACAAAGTAACAGTGTATATACAAATGTAATTAAAAAAAAGATGAAAAATCCTTGAAATCAATCAAAAAAATCAAAGTAAAATAAATAACACAAATAATAGAAATAAAATATATGTATGTAAACTTTAAAAAAATGTAATCATTTAAATCAAAAAAAGTATATTTAAAATAAATAAAATTTTGAAACCCGAAATAAAATACGCAAAATCATAACAAAATGATAAAATGAATAAACAAAAATATATAAGCATATTGTGTTAATTAAGAATCATAATTGTAATAATAAAATCATTAAAATAAATAAGATTTAAAACACAAAACATTACAAAATTTGATAAATTAAACAAGATAACATAGACTTTGGTAAAAAATGATTGTTTTACAATAGAACAAAAGTAACAGAGCAAAATAAATTAAAATAAAAAAAATCGAATGAAAATGAAATAAATTAATTGAAATTCAATTGAAGTTAAAAAACATTAATAAAGTAACTTAAAAATAATTAAAAAAAAAACAACACAAATCACAAAAAAAATAATGAAATAATATAAAATAAATAGATCTGTAAAAGTTTGAGAAAATAATAGAATACAACGTGTAACAAAAAATTAATAGAACAACAAACACACTGATAATAAATTAAACTTAACTGTTTAGATCATAAAAAAACAATAATGAATAGAACAATAATGAAATAAGTATTAACAATTCATGTCAAAAGATAAAAAATAAGACATTGAAATAAAAACTTACCCATAAACAAGATGGTAAAGAAACCAATGTTGAAAACGAAATTCGAAACACAAACGAAACAACAAAAATTAAAAAAGAAAAACTTACCAAACAAAAAGTCGAAAAAGTTGTAAGAAAAGTATTTGGAAAACAGAAATTTCTGGACGTTCAAACTTAAATGACTAACAAATGTAGTTTTTTCTTCAATTGTAACAAAAACACGCCTGCTATTGGCAATATGCATCGTTAAAAATTTCGCGATTTTACATGTGGAATTCTTAAGTAGTTAATAATTATATCTGATATATTTTTTTTTTTTGGTGGAAACTTTCAACAAGGATATTGTTAGACCAACAAATTTATAGCTTTATAACGAAAGTTAACAAAAAACAGCAATCGAAACCGAAACTAAAATTGAAACTAAAAAGGCACAAAAAATGAATGGAAGTCGTTCGACATGCTCTCAAATCTACTCATTGATTGTCGCAATGCCAGCGATAAGAAATGCCACCTCCAGAACTGCCCGTAGATAGATGATCCGCCCTGAATGAGTCAGTAGTGTGTCGCACAAGTTTTTGACTGTAGTTTTTTTTAATCTTGTGAGTAACTGTTAGTTGCGTTTAGAGTTTGTTTAGAGGGCTGGGTGTTTGCTCTTCTTTCGTGGTGAGGCAAATTATGCTAGCATTTTTATTTTGCCTTAAATTGCAGCCAATTAACTGAAGACTTTTCACTAGAAAAGCTGTGGAAAGTGTTCGTGTTGAGAACTGCTACGCGGCAATTCATTGATTTTGTTTGAATTTGCAGCCAATTAACTGAAGACTTTTCACTCGAAAAACAGAGGAAAATGTTTGTGGTGAACAGAGCTTCGAGGCGAATAAAGTGCAGCCAATGAACTGAAGACTTTTCACTGGAAAATGTTCGTGTTGGGAACTGCCAAGAGCCAAATAAACTAATTCAGCATTTAGTTTAAACATGCAGCTTATGTGTTGAGGACTTTTCATTAGAAAAGCTGTGGAAAATGTTCGGCAAATGATGCATTTTTATTTTGTGTGCAATTGCAGCCAATTCACTGAAGACTTTTCACTGGCCTCGCTGTGGAAAATGTTTAGTTAATTTGTGTATTTTATAGTATTACACTTTGTTCGTACTTACAGCAATTGAAGGTGACTTTTGAAAGAGTTTTCGAACTGTACTCTTTGAGTAGAGCTGGCCGCCGCCTTGAGCTGGCGACGGCTCAGCGGCCTGTTGAATAGATTCTTCACTCTTTCACTTTATGGAAAACTGCTTTGCATGCGCACTCGGTTGAACTGCAAACTGAACTGTGCTCGACTGTCGATCTGTCTGGCTATTTATAGGTCTGCAGCTGGGGACCCACCACCGAAAAAACAGACTCACACACAATAGGGGCAAACAATTGGAAATGCTTTCGCATGAATTGGAAATGCTCTGCGCCCAGAACGCAGGCGTGCCGGGGTCTGCTCGCGTTTCCCACTCCTGCGCCGGGTTTCAGTGCCCAGCAGAGTCCCATAGCGTGCCGCTGGCTCGTAAACGAGAGTGGAGGGTTCAGCGTGGCAGTGTTTATGCTGGTATGCGTGGTGGTGGTTGCTGCTGCATGCCACCACCGCCAACACGGCATCTGCAGTGTATGGGAATGGTTGGTGGGAAAAACAACCAGTTGCTAGCGCAGCGAAGTGCCTATTAATCAAGTCAAGATTTCGTTTCCTTTTGCGAAACTTCTCTAGCTCCCAACGCAGAGTTTCTCACGCTGCGCTAGGGGAGAGTCGGACTGGGGTGCGATTACGATTACGGCAGCGACTGCGTCAGACGCTTGGCTACTGGTGGGCAGCCGCGGCTGGCAATTATGCTGGTTGCACAAATGCGGGCTGTCCTCGTGAAAGTGCCGCAAGGAGCTGGCTGACAGCTGCCGTGTAGCAATCGTTGCAGCACTCAGCTCATATTGACTACAAGTATTAGCTATTAACTATTAACTTTAACGCACTGATAAGGCACGATAGCGACGCTTATCTTGCCACGGCTTCGATAAGCGAACACATGCAGTACTCGTATTGATTCCAGTTCTCACCTGGCTCGCGACTGCTTCGAGTCAGTCATGTTGTCGTTGCTCGCGTGCTGAAAATGTGGTTGCGTCGTTGGTATCGGCCCCGGCTGAATCATTTGCTGTACTTGGCGCTTGTCATCTACTTGTACATTCTGCTCGAGCACTCGTTGCTGCGTGTGAGTGAATTTTCCCACTTTTCCCACTGCTCTGCGCTGGCGACATATTGTCATATTCGAGTGAAAATCTTTTGCGTGCTTAATGAAATGAAAAATTAATTCAAATGAATCGTTATTCTTGCGTTTGAAATTGAAATGAAAACGTTTTGTGTGCTTCTCATTGGAAAGTGCCCCAAAAAGCGACTGCTGCACAGTGGGCCAAAAGCAGGCAAGCTAAACAACAAAAGGACTACAAATTAATGGCATTCAAAAACGATTTTATAAACTAAACAGCAAGTGAAAAAAGTTGCATATTTTTTGTCATACTTTTCTATTGAACTTTGCTCGAGGTCTTTGCGTTCGCTGCCCACGGTGCAGCTTGGCAATGATAAACAACAGCAAATTAATTTGGTCAACAAACACAGGCACATTTTGTTCATATATATGCTCTCTATATATATTTACATGTGTCGAGACAGCGAAATAATAATTTTGCTATTGGGCCGTGAAGACAAATGTATTAAAAGTTTTTGGAAAACGCAGATATATACTTTTTTTTACTTTCTCATACGTTTTCTTTTAAAAATAGCTTAAATTTATAATGCTTCGCCCCACACACACACACACACACACACGCACACAGAGGCACGCACAGTTAGTGGGGCACTTCAATTGAGAAACGAAACCTACAATTTATAAAGTCGCCTCGTGTTGAATTGAAGTGCGTTTACATGAAACTCACACACACACACACACACATAGTCAGAGATCCCCAACCTCGGCCACTAATACAGCGACAAATGCGTCGACGCTGGCTGCGCAGTTAATGCTGTCGCTGCCGTCGCTGGCGTCGCCGTCGCTGGCGACTGCGGATGACGCGAGGACGGAGTCGGCAGTGGCGCCAGTTTCAAGCGAAACGTACGTTGATTAACTTGTTGCATACGCGTCGCCAG
Organism: Drosophila rubida; assembly: GCA_035046165.1. Classification (NCBI taxonomy): domain Eukaryota; kingdom Metazoa; phylum Arthropoda; class Insecta; order Diptera; family Drosophilidae; genus Drosophila; species Drosophila rubida. The sequence continues at coordinate 27,112,842 of JAWNOF010000021.1, forward strand.
AGTCCTGCCCCAGACACTTGTTGTGCCCCACGCTCTGTCTGTGTGCGTGTGTGTGTGTGTGTGTGTGAGGGAGTGGAGTGTTTGTGCGTGGGTGTCATCATCATTTGCGTATTGTGGGCGCCGACAACAACTGCCGCGCGTCGTCTCGTTCTGCGATTGCGACTGCCATTGCGACTGCGGCGGGTCAGCTAGTGTGCGTGTGTGCGTGTGTGTGTGTAGGTGTGTGTGTGCGAACAAACCACAAAACAAACACTCGCAAAAATAATGCGCGACCGTAGAGAAAATCGCATTAAAATCCAATAAAAACTAATGACATTAGCTGAATGTGCAAATATGGATTAAGTTTGCAATTCGCGCAAAAACACTGCAAACATTTTGCGCGTGAAAAGCAATAAAAGATTTCGTTAGTCAAGTTTACCAATAAAAGTCTAAGAGCTAATTTAATAACATCGAACTGCCATTTATGAATTGAGATTCAAGTGTCGTTTTCAGCTTGCTGACGTCAGCTTCTTATAAGTTCTATACATTCTCTCATCAAATTCATGTTTACCCAAAATATCAGTAATTAGTTTATGCAAATTTATTTAAACCTTTTTCTAGAATTCTCTTACTAGTTAGTCATCTAACTATTTTGGTCAAACCTTTATAATATAGCATATTATTATTTTTGTGACAATTTCAATGATTTATTTAAATTTAAATTTCTGGCAATTTAAGAGATTTATCCAAGACACTGATGTCATGTTTTTGATTTATTCTATCTTCTTCATTGTCAGATACAATTGATGTTAACAATCTGTAATAACTTTTTCTGACCGCACTTTAGCATTATTGCGAACACAAGAAAGTTTATTTTGGTTTACATATTCCAAATTGCTTTGATTATTTTAAAGATTTAATGAGATTTAGTCAAAGTTTGTACTTTCAGCTCATGAAAGAATAAAACTAATAAATAACACAAATGTATTACAATGTTTTCTATATTTTTAGTTTGACATTGCAATTCCTCATTTTTAAACGTTTTCCCAATAGTTCAAGTAATAATTTCCCAGCTTTTTCTGATCACACTTTTACATTCTTATTTACTCTTTAATCAATTTGGTTTTTTATTTGCCGTGGATATTTCGCAATTGCACTGAATATTTAACGTTTTGTTTTTTATTTTTGCTGCTTGAGATTTATATATTTGATATATTCATTTTTGAAACAACTCCAATCATTTTGTGTTTCCTTTGTTGTTCAAATTTCTCCCTTCCTTTGAATATTTTTGTAGATTTCTGCGCTTTATTTTAAGTCTGCAATTTTTGTTCATGTTGTTTGCGTCTAGAAATTAAGGAGTTACAGTTTATTTATTATTTATTTTTCGTTCTTTATTAACATATTAATTATTTCAAATTATTGTATGTTTGGAATTCAAAGTTTTTTTGTTTTTATCCCTGCAATCATTTTACATATTGTATATTCTTTTTTTAAACTATTCGAAATATTTTTTTGTTTGTTGTTCGTATTTCTCCCATTTCTCAAAATATTTTTTTATTGTTCCGCGAATTATTCTTGGTTTGCACTTTCAGCTGATGTCATTTGCGACTAGCGATAAATAACACAAATGTATTTTAGTTTTTTTTTAATATTGTTATCTCCCAGAGTGTGACAATTGAAAGTAGTTTTTGTTTTATCGCCTTCGCTGTAATGCGAGCAATCGTTTTGATGAGTGTAGCTGAATAGTTGGGTTTAGTTGAGCGAAGAATGCCGCGGTCGGGGACAGCGCTCGATGATGACACTGGGAGACGCCCCCCTCGCAGCCCCCTCATGCCGGACCACGCCCCCCGAGACCGCTTTGAACCAGAACTCGACCCTGCTGGCCAGCATGTTATCGTTAATCGATGGCCGCCCATCAACAGCGCAAGCAACAGGAGTCGCTTCGACGGGGACGGGGACGGGGGCGACTAGCTGCGGCGTCGACGCTGGCGTCGCAGTCGGCGACGTTTGAAAATAAACAAACAGCAGCGACGCAGCCGAGACGCCGCCGAGACGCCGCCGAGACGCAGCCGAGACGATGGCGATGGCGACTCCTGAGCAGCGTGGCACTTGCGGTAGTCACGAGTAGGCAGCTTGGCGCACAAGTCGCGTAACTGTAATTCACACCTGGCCAGCAACGTTGTGGCAGTGGCGTCTCGTCGGAGGCGTGGTCGGCAGGATAGGACGGCACTACGGCTGCGTGCGCCACTCAAGGTCAACGCGCGAAGTGTGTTTTCATTTCAATTCGATTCGATTCGATTCGATTCGAGCAGCGGCGAGAAAACGCTCTTTTTTTATACGCTCGTGTATATAGAGCAGATCGGGCTATAGCGCAATGCTGGCGGCGCAAGAGAATCGTTTCCAGTATGTTTACTTCACGCTCTCCGGCCTGGTGGCATGCACCATGCTGATACTCTTCTACATCTCCATGCGCACCACCATTGTGAGTGTTCACGGCAAGCGTCTGAGTGTGTGTGTGTGTGTGCAGCGTGTGTGTGTGTGTGTTAGTGCTTCAACTCACAGCTAATCTCTTGTGGCACTTGCAGAATGAACGCCTGCGCGACGATCTCAAGCTGCTGCAGCGGCAGCTCATCTACGAGAAACCGAATCCACACTGGAACTACAACAACAGCTGGCGACGCATCGGCAACACGACGCTGCGGCACGAGATATTCTCCGCCTACTTCGACGTGCGCACCGACATCATAAGTGAGTCCCCAACTAATTAGTAAATCAAGCATTCCCAGTAAGTAGGTGAAGCAAGACATCACTCACGATGATTACAAATGAATTCAAAGCTGCTACTCTGAGCACAAAAACATTTACCAAAAACAATAATTAAACAATGCTAATTCACTTTAAAACACTACAATTTACTAGATTTACTAATTATTTATCTATATTTTAATAGTTTTGTTTAGTAAGTTGCTCGAGCATTTTAAATGATTAATCCAACGCAGCTGTCTAGTTTTTTTTATGTATTCTGGCTAGTTGTCGATTAGAATTAGCCTTGAATAAGCTGTTGCTATGAACATAATTAATATTATAGTTGGAAAATAACTGAATCAGTGGGTGAAATTAATTCTTGCGTTAAGAAATGCGTAAATTATTCCCAGGCATTTGCTGGAGGCAACTTAAGTAAATAACTAATTAAATGAAGTGGCAACAAATGAAAGAAACGAATTGAAAGTCGCAAAAACTCAATTTAAAATTGCATAATCGCATAATTGTAACATCGACATTTTCAAGCAAAATTCAGTTGTTCTCCAGCTGATAAGAAAATCCAGTAAACTTAAATAATATGCAATCAAATAAATCACCAAGTTGATAAAGTAGCAAGAATTAAAATGAGCTAAGTCTGAGTCCTAATTAGTCAGTTTTAGTATTATAGTTAGAGTGTATTTTCAAGCAAAATGCAGTGTTTTTGAGCGCTATAAAGGCCAGATATGAAATTCAGTTAACATCAATAATAAAAACTTTAATAAGTTACCTAATAAATAAAGTGAAAACCATCTAATTTTAGTATTTATAGTTAGAGTGTATTTTCAAGCAGAATTCAGTGATTTTCAGCGTTATAAAGGTCAAATATGAAATTCAGCTAACATCAGCTAAACACTTTAATAAGTTACCTAGTAAATAAAGTGACAAGAATCTAAACCAGAGCAATTTGAGTCGCGTAAGCTTGTTTTAAAATGTTACATTGCAATGCAGAAATAATCTGAAAATTGTTTTACAAATACACCGATATTTTAATAATAATAAAACCAGCAAATTGTAAGTAAACATTGGAAATAAAATACAGGATTTAATAGCATTCTGAGAAGAGACAAAGATTTTGCCAAGCTGCTTTTAAGTGAAAAAATCCTTTGAGTATAAAGTGGATTGTGTATAGAGGAAGATTTTGCCAAGCTGCTTTTAAGTGAAAAATCCTTTGAAGTGAATTGTATATAGAGGAAATTCGATACTTCTTATTGCCGCTACGAGTTCAACATAAACACGTGTGGCACAGTAAACGATCTTGAAAATCTCATTGTTGCAAACTCTTTCATGTCGAGTAGAGAAGTTGGGCGAGTTTTAATGCTGGGCTGAAACTGAGACGCAATCGATTTGAATGTAATACTCACCGCACCCTTATTTCCCTTTGCTTGGGCAGGCAACGTGCAGCTGGACGAGCAGCTGGTGACGGTGGGCTCGCTGCGCCTCTTCGCCATACTGCCGGAGCGGCTGCGCGACTCGCGGCTGAGCTGCATTGTGCGGTACGCGGACTTCAGCAGTCGCGAGATCGTCGCCGAGGAGGCGGCGGCGATGCACGAGGTGCACAACAACAGCTTTGCGGCGTGGAGCATCATGTGTCCGCTGCACGTGCGTCGCGAGTCGCCGCTGCGCCTGCCCCAGCTGGTGGCGCTCAGCTACCAGTCGAACCGCCTGAGCCACCTCAGTCCCAGCTTCATACAGATCAGGTGAGCTTGCCACACACAATACCCAATCCCTAAGCTATAACTAATGCTTGCCACATGCCCCGCAGCTATCCGCGCAACATGACGCAGATGTTCGTCAGGTCGCGACCCACGCTGTCCGTGTGCGTGGGTCCGCTGCAGGAGAACTACGCGAACGTGCTGCGGCTGGTGGAGTTCGTGGAGATGTACAGGCTGCAGGGCGCGTCGCACTTCTACTTCTACTACGTGGAGGCCAGCGACGAGGTGCGACGCGTGCTCGACCACTACCAGCGGCTGGGCCTGGCCGACGTCTTCGAGTGGAACGTGCAGGCGCACCTGCACGACCTGCACTATGCGGGCATTGTGGCGCAGTTCAACGACTGCGTCTATCGCGCCAGCGTCGTCGACAACCATCGCTATGCGGCCGTGGTCGATCTGGACGAGGTGCTGATGCCGCTCAAGCACAACTCGCTGGCCGAGTACCTGCGCCAGTGCGACGAGGGTCGCACCTCGGCCTTTGTGTTCCGCAACGTGTTCTTCCATCGGCGCGACAGCAACGACACCTTCAACGCCCCCGCCCACACGCTCAACCGCCTGCTCTACACGCAGTCGAAGGTGCGGCGCACGCTCGAGGTGATGCCCGCCTATGTGCGCAGCAAGCTGGTGGTCAATGCGCGCGCCATCGTCGAGATGGGCAACCACCAGGTGTACCGCACGGCGCCCGGCTACGTCGATCACGTGGTCCACCAGACGGTGGGGCTGCTGTTCCACTATCGCGACAAGTGCATCAACTGCAAGATGCTGCTCATCGTCGACTACACGGCGCGTCGCTTCGGCTCGCTGCTCTTCGATCGCGTCGACGCCACCTGTCTGCAGGTCTTCATGGAGCGGCGTGGCATCTGCGCGCTCGCGTAGCCTCCGCGACTCAGTCGCTGCCTTATCGCCGGCGAGAACGCCCCTCGAATCGCCGCTGACTGCGCTCAGTTGTCCGCTGTCGCTGGCCGTCGTCGCACACAAGCTCTGTTCAATCGCGCCATGCTGAAGTTCTGCTCGCTGCGTCGTCGCAGGCCGCAGGAGGCGCCTCCGCCGGCGCTGCCCGCCAAGCGCGTGTCCAAGAGTGTACGCCAGCGTTCCACAGTTTGTGCCTAGTACCTAAGAAGCTCTTTTGTTCGCTCTTGCAAATAAACGAAACTGTGTGCTTTAACCTCAATTGTTTTCATTGCTTCCCCCCACCCCCTGGTAGTCCTCGTTACGCTTGCAGGACGTCCGTCTGAGCGACGCGCAGCTATTAGGCGTGCTCAAGGCCCAGCGTGCACGCGGCCCCGTAATTCTGGCGCTCAGCAGGTGAGTAACAACAGCAGCGGTCATTAAGCAGCCGGGGCTAACTTCTGCGCTCCGCAGCCCATCAGTCGCGGCTCGCAAACCGAAAGCGGAAACCTGCCATCACTGCGGCACGCCATACGCGCAGCAGCCTCGAGACGGCCACACGCCAGCCGCAACGGCAGCAGCAGCAGAAACAACAGCAGGTGAGTCGTTTACAGCGTGCCCGTCACCGCTTAACAGCGCTCTGCTGCTGTTAACAGAGTGCCAGCCGCCGCTTAACAGCGGTCTGTTGCTGTTAACAGCGTGCCCACCGCTGCTTAACAGCGCTCTGTTAACAGCTGCTGTTAGTCAGTCCTCTTAACATTTGCATGCTGCAAATCGCGAATCGTTGAAGTTGTGTGGGCTTCATTAAGTTGCCTTGCTTAAATTCATTTAATAATCTTAGTTTTAACTAACCTACTTCTGACTCATCATTCGTCTTCTACTTAGTTGCCTAATTTGCATTGCTCTTATGACTTTAGTCAGTTCTTTGATTTTTGTTTATTGTGCGAATATTTATTATCTTAATCCAACATACTATTGAAATGGATCATTGAAATTGATTTAATTTAAGTTAATAATTTTAATTTTATCTTCTATTTAGTTGCCTAATTTATATTGTTCTTTTGACTTTAGTCAATCCTTTGATCTTTGACAATTTCTTGACAATTTAAACTTATTTTTGTTTTGCCCAAGAACCACCTTTTTTATTGCTTGTCGTTCAAATGTATAGCTTAACTCAGCATACTATTCAAGTGATGGATCAATGAAATTGACTTAGTTGAAGTTAATAATCTTGTTTTTAACTTATTGCTCATTGTTCATCTTCTCTTTAGGCGTCCAATTTATATTATTCTATTGACTAAATTGTGTTTTTGGTCTTTTGTATCTTTGGTTTTCACTGTCCATTTGTACTTATTAATTATTAATTCCCATAAGAAACGCCTTTTTATTGCCTATCAAGCGAATAATGATGAATCTATTAAAGTGTTGGCTCAATGAAATTAATTTAATTCTAGTTAATGCGTTTAGTGTTAACTATAAACTTTGGCGCACCATTCGTCATCGGTCTAATTTATGTCATTGCTCTGACTTTAGTCTACTACTCTTGCAGTTTTCTGTCTAGCGAATAGCTCATAAATACAAGTGTTGGATCATTGAAATTAATTTAATTAAGTCTTTTCTTACCCTTTAGTATATTTTTTTTCAAGTGTTGGATCATTGTTCATTTCAATGTTAATGTTTAAGTTAATAAATTAAATGTGTACAAACTCTTATGCTTAATCCGTCTTTTGTCGAGGCGTCAAATTTATAACTATTCGTTTGACTTAGTCTGCTCTTGGCCTTTAGTTTGTTTGAATTTCACTGTCCATCATTTGCATTCGTTTACTTATTTTTATCTTCTATAATTAACGCCTTTTTTACTATAGAGCGAAAGGCTTATATGAGTGTAGTATTCAAATGTTGGATTTAATTAAAGTTAATGAATTTTATTGAAACTTAACCTTTTACGCATCATATGTATTCTGTTTTCTTACAGCTCGTCTAGTGATATAATATGATTATTATTGTTTCACTTCTTACTTATTATTACTTTTCTACACAAAAATACTCCTCTATACTGTATTTAAATGGCTCATTTACCTTATTTATACTGACTAAAGTCTAGATAATTCTTGATGAATTCTGGCATTGTTTTCTCTGGGTTCCATTTCATTTATGAAGCAGCAAGTATCATGAACTAGATCTCTATCAATGTATATCATCTGATATTCTCTTTGCATATTATTATTCACAATTCTTGATTATTCTTGCATTGATTCCTTTTCATTCCATTTTATTTATTCCTTCCTTCCATACATAATTTACATTTAAATGTCCCATTTGGCCTCTTAAATTGGCAAATCTCTCGATTATTCGTGCATTCGTTTCTCTGCTTTCCATTTTATTCATGGAGCACTAAGTAGCTTTGATGCGTTTTCTATCGCTGGTCAACTTCGCATATCTGCAAATTGACAGTGTTTTCCCCTGACAAGCTCGTCGTGCTCGCAAGTCCTGCGCTGTCCCAGAGCTGTCAATCAGGTGCCAGGACTCAGGGTCTCTGCAGCCTCCGCGACAGAATAGAAATGTGGCAACGTTCAGTGGCAATGAGCTCATCGCTGGCACTGAGCACATGGCTTGGGAACCTCCCCCGTCGTCGTATGTTGTGTCGAATTGTCGATATGTAATAATGCTGGCATGTTGTCGCTGCTCGCTTTTGTGGCCCGGCTGCTAATCCGCTCTGCTGTTCGGGGGACACATTTCAGTGCATAAACGACAACAAACCATAAAAAATTATAACAAAAGCTGGAAAACAGAAAACAAAAAACTACACAGCAATAATAACTATCGTCGTCGTCGTCGTCGCTCTCACTCGCCACTCAACTGACCCCGAGTGTAGTTGGTTGTGTGGCACTCTGAGTGCTTATGCGCTGCCACATTGCCACAGCAGGGGAATGCGCCCCTGTTGCTGCCTGTTGGGGCTTGACGATGACGACGTCGAGCGGAAGGGAACTGGTCGGGGGAGAGGGTTGAGTGGACAGTGGACAGGCAACTGCGGATACCCCGAATCAGGGGCATATTGTTCACAGATAAAAGGGGGAATTGCACTAAAATTAGAGACAGCGCTTGCAGTGTTGTAAAATATGCATATTTGTTGTCGACTGCAACTAGAGATAACTGCACGACAATTTAAAACACAACTTGTCATTCAAAATACTTTCAATCTGTTCAGCATATTTTCAAATCATTCGGAAGAATATTTCTGTACAACTATTTTCAATATGTTTAATCTGTTTTAATGTTCATATCTTTCGGCTCGCAAGTGCAGTGCTAGATTATTTACATATGTGAAGCAATTTGTAATTTGTTTAACTAACTTTAATTACATTCGACTTTTGTGAAGCGCAAACTTATCTGTGAATTTAGCAGTTATAGCAAAGTGAAGAAATTCCACATACAATATATTTGTTTATTAGTTTAAGAGCGAGGTTTGTTCTGTAAGCTGCAGCTATAGCTAGTTAGCTTCTGAGCTTCCATATTCCTTAAATTATTAACTTTTTATCTTCGAAACTTGTTACCTTCTTAACTTTTTAACTAAATAATATCTTAGCTTCTTTACGCCTCAACTTCTTAACTTAATGGAACACTTCTGTAAAGCCTTTTATTAAATTGTTTAATATATTTCCATAATAATTAGCTTACAAAAAGAGTGGGAAAATATTGAAGTTAATTAGTTAATTATATTATGTTTTTTTTATAAAACTATTTTCTAGTTGTTTGATTTAAAATTTTGAAATTAATCAGTAACCTGAAGATTTTAATATTATTTATTTGAAATTATTTGCAGTTTATTTAATAAATATTAATGAGGGAACTTAGCTGCCTATTTAGCAGGTTTGCAAATTGAAGCAAACACAATGTAGTTTGTATTCATTTAAGAGCGAGGTTTGTTTGGTAAACTACATTGGTGAATAACTTTTTAAACTGTTAGTAATTTATTCAATATATTAACATGTGTGTGTGAAGCATGTTGTTTTTAGAAACTGCTTTTATAGATAAGTGTTTTTTTAATAAAAATATAAAAGCTTAGGAGGGAATATTTCTATATAACTATATTCAAGAAGAGTGTGGGAATTTTTTGTTGAACTATTAGTTATTTATTTAATTTATTTTCACACATAGAACACTTATCTGTGTATTTAGCAATTATTGCAAAGTGAAGCATTTCCATATAAATCATATATATTATTTATATTTAAAACGTATTTAATCTATCTGTTAAACATATGCTTCTGTTATACGGGTTTCTTGAAGATTGTGAGAATATTTCCGTTTAACTATTAGTAATTTATTTATGAAGCGAAAACTTCTCGGTATATTTTAAGAGGTATTTTAAAGTGAGGCATATTCCTGCACAATATAATTTTATGTACGCAAGGGAGCGTTGCTCTCTGCGAAAAGTAGGTTTGTCTAAACAACGAACTTCCTTGATTGCCTTCCCATTTGCATTCCATGAATTGCACCCAATTCTGTGTAATCTTGCTTATCGAAAACGTAAATACCTTGATGTGCGATTGCCGAGCTATAAAACCTAATGAAAACAAAGATAATAAATAGTCAAGGCAATTTCCGTAGATAAAATCCAAACACCGACTGTGTAGCTGGGAAACTTTTCGAGCAGCCCTCGGCTCTGACAACGCCACCCGCAAAGCGCCGTCATTGTCATCATTACGAGCCGCCCTCCCGCCTTTCCCCAAACATTCCCTGCACATGTGCAGTCCCCTTGTCTCGTGCCTGCCCTGAACCAGATGCGCACACGAACGAGTGCGAGTGCGAGTGAGAGCACGAGTGTCCATGCGAGTACTCATGTGAGTACTCGTTCGCGTACTCATTTGCCGTTTTGTTTGTTTGGGATCTTTTGTTTTGCTTTTGCTTTTCAGCTTACAGCTTACTACAGTTTACAGCTTTGCCTGTTGCTTTGCTTTGCTGTGCTCGGACAGGCCTAGCCCATTGATTCGCCTCCTGACTCACACTCCCCCTCCAGCTCGCCGCTCCGCACCCTTTTCACGCTAACCGAATGCCTGTCAGTGTGTGTGTGTGTGTGTGTGAATTTATGCATACAAATTGGAAAATATCGGATCTGTGGTTCGTGCCCAGCGCCGAAACGCAGCGCGAAGGCAAACAGAGACACTGAGAGAACCAGCAACAGCAAATCGTCAACAAGTCACGCCAAAGCCGGCTGCAGAGCAGTTCCCAGCTCGCAGAGCAGACAGGCAGACAGACAGAGACGGACGCTAGGCGAAGCTGACAGACACGGAGACTGAGTCCCCATAGCACCCACCACTCGCAGCCGCCGTCGCAGCTGGCGCAGGCAGCAACAAGTCAACGTCAAAACTAATCAAAATGCTGCGTACAGTGGGTCAACGTTATGATAACATATGCATATTTAATTGCTTTAATTAGCATGTCCATTGCTTCAACTTTCAAATGGGTTAAAGGGCATGCTGCTCATAGTTAAGTTGGAAACATTGCTTGAATCTCACGTCATGTGTAGAACACTTGATTTAAACCAACAAAGATTTAATACTCTTCCACAGTGAAGTGAACTAATGCTAAACTATTTTCGAATTTGTGATCACTTGTACCAATTAATTGCATTGTAATTGCCAGTTTACAATATCGACGTTCACATACTTATTTCAATAAAAGGATAACAAATATGGATAAAGAAATAATTGTACTGGGTAAATTATAAACAATGATTTACAATTATTCAATATTGCTTTAAAAATAAATTAAAATGCATTTGAGCTCAATTATTGAATATTTGTGCTTCTTAAAAAAAGATACAATTTCTAGAACAAAGTTAACACAGATTACAATTACAATGTTTTGAGTTCTACACTTTGAGTTCTACACATGCCGAGCAAATTTCAATGGCTTCTGAACGCGTGCGAACCACTGTGCCGAATAGACGCTGCGCTGCCGCTGCCAGCGTGCCTGCGTCGCTGTCGCCAAATACGCCGTTGTTTTGTGCTATACGATACCGTAGGCCCCTGCTATTTAGTTACTACAGAAGTTTTGCCAAGTCAAGTTGTCGGCATCGTCGTCGGCGTCGTCGTCGTTGTCGTTGTCGTTGTTCTCGTCGTCGTCGTCGCGAGTCGTAAGCTGCCCGTGCGAGTGTATGAGTGATATTTTGCACCCAACAACAACAACAGCAACTGTGAATGCTGCGTCGATCGCAAAGCTCTTAAGAAGCAGAAGAAGCATCAGCAGCAGCATAAGTAAATGAAGCGCAAGAACAAGTAACAACAACAACAACAAGAAGAACAAGAACAGTTAAGAAGCGCGCGCGTGAAATTCGTTTAATCCTCCTTCGCCTCCCACTGTTCGCGCATTTAAGTGAATTTGTGTCTGTTTGTGTTGTTGTTGTTATTCGACTTGTCCTACGGCACTTCACTGCAAGTGTGCGTGCGTGTGTGTGCATACATGTGTGTGTGTTGCTGCTGCAACTGAAGGCGTTCCCCCGTCACAACATTTACTTTTCTGGCACAACGTGAGTTATTAATTTTTATGGCCCAAGCCATTAATTAACCTTATCAAATTAGCTCGCAAATTGCGAGCGCAAAGTTCAGAGTTGAGTTTAGTTGAGTTAAGCTTTATGTTTTGTTTTCTTTTCATGCCAGTTCTTAATCCCCAAAGTCGAGTCGAGTCGAGGCGAGTCGAGTGTGTGTGCTACAAAAGTGTTATACACCGCACGCGACCTTCGATTCATTAAATATTTAAATCTCGGTGCGATAAGCACTTTATAGGAAATTAAGCAATACTCGTATATTTCTAAGGTTTCGATATAACACATGCGCCTTCATTGTGCTCGCATATGATATGATAATATTTAATAACAATATATGTACATATATTGTGTCTACTATTTGCCCCCGTTTGTCCATGGATCTAGATAACTCACTACTCACCGAGTTGCATCTGTGTGTTTGTGTGTGATTTTAATTCATTTTAAATTATAGCAGACGAGAGTTGTGAGAGGCGTCGCTTGGTCATAGTTCAATTAATTGTTTAATGACCGGATGCACGCAGGGCGACACCGCATGCAAATGACGTGCGCCCCGCTTACGAGTATGTTGTATTATTTAATGTTGTATTTATTAATTATTTAGAAATTCTCTAATTTCGCCCGTCACATTCCTGAAAACTTTCGGTTCATTTATTATTTATTACAGCGATTTTCGGCGCATATTAATTATACGCACTGTGCGCAGACATTGTCCATGTATTGTGCCATTATTTATTATTCCGCCTTTGTTTACGCTGGCAACACGACGACACGCCGCAAATTTTGATAAGACAACCGGCGAAAAAAGTTTTCGTCTCTCACCAATACTTGCGTATTCCCGCTTTATACTCTAAACTTAGAACACACTCGAGATAGTCTCTAAAACTGTCTGTGTGTGTGTGTGTGTGTGTGTGAGCAACAAAGGCGCTAATTTTCTTTGTCACCAAACAAAGACAATTGATAAGCATCAAGGCTGCAGATTAATGCTGGCATCAATTGCAGCCGACAACTGATGAAGATCTTGAATAGTTTTCCATTAATCCGAAGACAAGCTAATAAAGTTGTTAAATCGAAAATAAATGGATTTCCAAATCGCAATTTATTCGCGTATCTAGCGTGTGAATCTACGATGGAGCAGTTCCAAATCAATTATGCATTCTCTTTTTAGTTTAAAGACAACCACAAGTTGCCAAAAAGATGCAAATCTGCAATTAATGTAAAGCAGAGATCAGATATTCTTAGTATTAATGATACAATATGGTTATGACAATGCTATGCTAATGCAAATCAGAAATAAAATCTCTTCTAAATATGATAATAAAAATAATACTGTCATTTATTATCAAAATATATTATACATAGAATATAGTATATATATATTATATATTAGTAATCAAAATAATTATATTTCTTAATATTACAGTTAGTATATATATATTATATATTAGTAATCAAAATAATTATATTTCTTAATATTATTTTGATGATTATGCTTTCAAGAGGCTAAAGCTAAACAGAGACCAGATTTCCTTAGTAATAATGCTTGTAAGAGTTAGTAGATGATTATGCTAAACATATATTAACGCAAACAAGAGATCAGATTGTCTTAGTAAATTATAGTTTATGTGTAAAAGATGCTACACAATTAGTGCAAATCGGAGATCGGAATAACTTTATATTAATGGTAATAAGAGATATCAAATGATTAAATTTAAAAGATTAAAAAAACCATTCAACAATAGTGATCAAATTTCCTTAATAAAATATTTGTGATAGCAAGAGATATTAGACTACTATGCTTAAAATATAAATGCAAAAGGGAGATCAAATTTCATTTATTTTAATGATTTTAAGAGATAGTAGATGATTGCTCTAGAAAGATGCAAATCGAATAAAGCAACAACAGAGATCAGATATGAAGTTAAAGTAAGAAATGTGAGATGCTTATGCTTGAAATATGCTAATCTGCTAATGATGAAAAAATGAGATCAGATTCTCCAATGAGTAATAAAGAGCAGAAGTTTATGCTTGAAAGATGCAAATCAACTAATGTAAGAGCAGATATCAGATTACTTTAATATTAATTTATAATGAGAGACATCAGATGATTGTGCTCAAAGATGCTAATTGAATAGTGCAAAGCAGAAGTCGGATTTACTTAATAGCAATTTATAGTAACATATAGCAGCTGATAATGCCATAAAGATGGTAATGCAATAAAGAGGTAATACTTTCTAAGTATTGATTATAGAAAGATTAGTATTAATTAAAAGGTAATACAACAGATTGTGCTTAAAAGGTGCAAAGCAATCAGTGCAAATCGAGCAACAGATTTTTTATGTTAGTTGTGGTAAGAGAGATTGCAAAATAGAGATCAGACTTTTCGAAATATTAACCATAATTCAGATAAATAAATGCAAATCAAAGAACAGATTTTACCAATAATAAAAATTACAAGATTCAGTGGATGATAATGCTTTAAAGATGCTAAATAAATAGTGCAAAGTAGAAGTCAGATTTACTTAATATTAATTTATTAAAAGAGATAGATAGACAGATAGATGAATATGTCAAAAAGATGCTAATGCTTTTTTTTAGTATATTAAGATAAGATTTTCTTATTAATAATAAATAGATGGAAATATTAAAAGATTAGCTTCTCTTGAAAACAGTGAGCAGATTTTCTAAATAATCATAACATAACTTATGTTCTTAAAGTTGCTCATAAAATAATGCAAGGCAGACAGAGATATCTTGATTTTCTTAATATTAGTGCTAGTAAGAGATAGCATTATACTTTAAAGAATGCTATAATACAATGTAGAGATTAAATGTTGTTAATATTAATACAAGTAAGAGATAGCAATATGCTTAATAGATGGTAATATTACAATGTAAGAACAAGGGTCAAATTTTGTTAATAGTCATAATAAGAGACAACAGATGATTAGGCTTAAACAGAGATCTGTTTTTGGCAATATTACTGATTGTAAGAGATAGCAGCTTGTGCTTTAAAGTTACTAATCAAATAGTGCAACAACAGAGATCAGTGTTTAGCAATTTTACTGATTATAATAGATGGCAGATAATGCTTTTGGCAAAATCGAAAGAGCAGCGAGTATTGAAAGTCGTGATAGAGCATTCACCATGTGTGGAAACCTGTTCAATTTCGACTGACTGCTTTCCCAATTGGCCACGTGAAAGGAGACTTCAAAGCGCCTCAAGTCGAGTCGCGTTGAATCGAATCGATAATCGCTAATTGCTTATTGATCAATTTCCACCGAAAGTAAGCCAAGGCGCTTTAAACTTAAACACAGTCCGCAGAACATGCAAAGCGGCTGCCACATTTCCCAGGCTGCAGAGTGACTCAGTAGTCAGTGTTGCTCGATTGGAGTTTCAATGTAAATTAGCGGTCAATGGCAGCGGCAACAAAATGTATTGACATTGTTGTGGTTTCTTGTTACGCGACTGAGCCGGACTTCGATTTAATTGTCTTTGGCTCGCATTAATTGGGTGTGAAGCATGAATGAGTGATTGAGTTGCATGCAACTCGCTCGGAAGTAGCGCAGTTCCACTTCACGCTGGCCAATTGTAGCGCCCACGCTGGACGCCATGGCCTAAAGTCGACAGCTATTATTGTTTCATTATGATAATTTCCACTCGTTTATTACGTGTTCCTCTATAAGTAGTCGTTGTTGTTGTTGTTGTTGCTGCTGCCGCTCAGCTGACAGCTGATGTTTATTGTTGTGCGTTTTTGGCTTTTATTTTCGGTGTGTTTTGTTACCAGTTTTTATTTTTCGGCATTTTTTCTGTGTTTCGCTGGCTGCCAAAAACCCAAAAAGTCGCAGATGATTTTGGCATATGATTCAGCCCGCAACTGCGCTGTGTTCTTTTATGACTTTTGTGTTTCTGAGTCGAAGCGAAATGCAATTAGCATTCATTTGTTATCTATTGACCAAACGATTATTCAAATGCCAAATGCTGGGCGTTACCCAAAAAAACGCCCATACTTTTTTTCCTAATAGTTCTGAACATTTTCACAATCGCTTTGCAATTTTCGTCTTGTGCTAAGTGCTCCGCATACCCTGTAGAGCGTGCCAAGGGGGCATGCCAAATTATCGCCAGCAGCCTTGAGCAACACACGGCGTATGCTTGATTAAATATTGATAAAAGCGCAAAACTCAGCGCGCTGGACAAACACACAAGTGCACATATATATAAGTATATCAAATGTGTATATAGATATTGTACAATCGCTTGTAGAATGACGCTTGTTGTTGCTGCCTGGGGGCGATAAGTTAACATTTTGATTTTAGACTTTTATCAAGCACTTTTCGTTTATTTATTTGTATTGTTTGCGATTCTACTTTTTTATTTATGCGCATGATTTCATTGCTGAAATCCCGCTAGCCAAAAAAAAACATTTCGAATCAAAAGAAACCCGTCCGAGTTGCACTCGTAATTGCCGCTTAACCAAAACAGAAAAAAAGCAACAGGAAAATAAACGTTCTATACCCGATTTGCAAGTGTTGATTGTGTTCTCGCTCGCTCTCTCTCTCGCTGCCTGTCTCTCCCTCTCTCTCTCTGCTGAGCGCTTCCAGCTGATGATGTTGAAACTGAAAGCTGTTTCCAGCTGTCAATCGCTTGGCAAAATGCCAAAACCTTCTATTCGCTCGTACCAGGTGCGCAGCAAAACAGCTGGCAACACTCGGCCAATAGAATGCAAATAGAAACCGAAGCCGATTTCCGCTGCACGACACCTGAATGCCCTTTCTGTGTGGCAGCCAAGACGTTCAGTTCATTCGTCATAATTAATACCAATATACAAGATTGTTATACGTTTTAATTTGTAAGCTCTTGAAGTTATCTTAGAAGTTTTAATATTTTATTACTTTACTTAACTTTAGCAAACTGTGTTTTGAATTAATTTTGAAATAAGTAAATTTGAATTCTTTAAATATATAGTATAATTATTAATTTAATCAATTGAACAATTAATTATTTATACAGATATTTCAATTTATTATAGTTACAATTTGTATTTACTTCAAGCAAGGTGTAAAATTTCTATGTTTCGTTAAATGAATTTGCCGCAATCTTAAGGACATGTGTTTGAAATTAGTTTTGCTTGAAGCAATTATGAACTCTTAAAGTGAATTTGAACTAATATAGTATAATTATTAATTTGATTAATTGATTCGTCATAATTAATACTAATTTCTTAATTCATTCTAAGCTCAAATTTGTAATTTCTTCACGTTTAATATAATGTTCTTAAAGTTTTGCAAATAACTTTACCACTACCTTAAATAAATGTGTTTAAATTTGTTTTGGAAGAGGCACAAATTCTTAAAATGAAGTAGACTTAATTTAGAATAATTATTAATATTTAAAATTTGTAGTGTCATTTAAATTATTAAAATTTGCGTTGGTTGTTTATAAATATTATATCTTGCTGTGCAGTGCTTAATAATAAATTTAATAATAAGTTTGTTTGAAATTAGTTTTGCATAATATAAATATGAATTTAAAGAAGTATAGTATAATTAGTAAATTTTGCATTTTTCGATTTGATTTTAAGTCTTCAAAGTTTTGGCAAGCATTTGTAAACATTGTCTCGCTGTGCAGTGTTTAGTATACTGTATTGTTAATCTTTGCTGGTTGATCAGATTTATGGCATATAATTAGCATATTTGCCTTGTGCGCTAAATTTATTTGAGTATTTTAGTGCAATCTCGAAATCAAGCTGACAGTTGTCGCGTCGCTTGCAAAGAAGAGTATCCAGAAAGAGAAGCTTTCCATTGGCGCAAACGATTGATTAGAAGTACCAGGAAATCGAACTGAGAGCGCGAGTAAGAGAGAGAGAGAGCAAAACGGACAGAACAAGGCGAGAGTCAGCGGAAGCGGGTGCGAAAGACGGTAGATGGAGAGGGCGATAGACAGAGCGAGCGACAATAATTAGCTTTTGTTGAGCTTGGACAGCAACAAGAACAACAAGAACAGCAACAGGCAGTTAACAGCTTTGGCAAACTTATCGTCGCAGTTTCAGCTTTTGTTGCCGTTATTGTTGCTGTTGTTCTTGTGGTCGGCTCGCTGTCTGTGTCTGTAGCTGCCGCGTTGCCAGGTGACAAAACATTGCTCGCAGCATTTGCTGTTGTTGTTGTTGTTGTTGGCAGCTCGTTGACGCATTCGCTGAAGCTTGCCGAGGCTTCAGTTGCCATTAGAACTTCGACTTTGACGTTGTGCGATCGCGAGCGCGTTCCGTAGACGCAAATACCAAACGGCAATTACACTGTGCTACACAAATTCGTCGTTAGTGCGCGCCTCCTATAAATAGCACACTGTGCGTGCGCGCGCTTGTTTATGTGTGTGTGTGTGTGTGTTTTGCTTGTAACTGTAAAACTTGAAATCAATGCCTGACGCAATGGGCCAAAGTTTTCGCTGCTAATGTGTTTGTTTATTTGCATACAACAAGGGGCGGGGAGGACGCAGGGCGCAGGGTCATGGCGAAACTTTTGCGCACTTTGCGCAAAGCGATTGATAAATCGCCGCTGAGATCACTGCGCGATTTTTAGGCACTTCACGATTTACTACATGCAGAACTACAACTGGCAGATAAGACAAGCGTCCCCCGGGACAGACATACATACAAATTCGGCCGCGACAAATGCGCCTCGTCCCACTGTGCGCTCTGCAGTCCGTTGACCGCCGGCAGCCCCTTTTGGGCGGCGTCTCGCGCGCATTGTTTGAGATTTAGGATTTGGGACTTGTGGATGTGTGGCTGCCCATTCAGTTGGCGCACGTACGCGATGCATTGAAGAACGCGACGGCCGCAGACGGCGCAGCAAGACTACAACAACAACAACAACAACAACAACGGCAACAAAGTAGTGGCCTTTGATATAAACCGACAATTTCCAATTAATTGAGCACTAAACGTTGTCTTGCTTTGCGATTTCCCATCGCTTCTTCAGGCTTTTGCAATTCGCCGCCTCACGCTGACCTCTCTGCCGCGCAGTCCACGCCGACAGCGACGCCGACTCCGTCGTGACGTCAGCGCTGAAGTCAGCGTCGCCGTCGACGTCGCTGTCTGTGGGTGGCTGCGGAATTGAGCGCGCGAGCCATAAATTCATATACTCAGCAATTTGTTTGCGTTACAACGGTGTACTCGACGCTGTGTGTGTTGTGTAAAAACTAAATAGAGACAGCGGCAGCGCGAGCTTGCAGCACGTTGCCCGCACAAATTGCGTATACGTAAACAGAGGCAGCCGCGCTGACGGGCAGCACCAAAAGTTTAGGCAAATGTAGCTGAGGCAACAACAACAACAGCAACAACAGAACTCTCAAAAATCTATGCTAATTAGCAGACACAACAAAAGTGCGCCGCAGAGAAAACACAAATCAATGGGCCACGACGACTTCTGAGAGCCGCTGCAAAAGTGAACACGAAACGTTTGCGAACAGCTGAGCTGGCAAATTGAGTTAAACAGCAATTCAATTAGCTGACGCTGTTCGAATTGCAGTCGTATTCACTTAACCGCAAATATAATCAATATCATAACTTCAAGCATATTTCTGTGACTCACGAACAACATCTTCTAGGCATCAAATCAATGGGCCTAGGCGACTTTCGGAAGTCGCTGCAAAAGTGAATAGAAAGCCTGTTACTTATAGAGCAGTTTAACTAGTTAAATTGCACCTAATAGCGCTTAACTTCAATTGAAATGCAAATCCATATCAATAATAAATATCATAAGTTCAAGCATATTTCTGTGCCTCGAAAATAAAATATTCTTGCCATCAATTCAATACTTTACTCAGTTTAAATTGCAGCTAAATGCGCTTCAAATTAAATGAAATTAATAAATAAGAATATGTTTCACAAATTGCTCGACAATAAACTCTTCTAAATGAGGTAATTTCATTTGTTGGCTGAAGTTGTGAAGAGAATTATACAGTGAAAATAAATCGGAGTTACATATGTATATGTACTTAACTGCAAATATGATGCAAACCAATATCAATAATATATATTATAATTTCAAAGCATTATCACACAAATTTTGGTGGCTGACAAACTACTCGACATTAAAGTGAATGAAGTGTCATTGATACAGCAACTCGATTAGCTGACTCAATTTAAATTGCAGACAAATTGCGCTTAACTTCAAATGAAATGCAAAGCAATATCAATAATAAATATCATACTTTCAAAAATATGAGGTAAATTTCAGTGTTTCTAAAAATTTATAGACTATAGAAAGACGCTGCAAAAGTTAAACAAATGTCAATAGTTGGCAGAAGTTATACAGATATTAGCTGTAAAAATGAGTTTGCTGACTCTGTTTAAGTTGTGCTTCTATACACAACAAATATATTGCAAATTAATTTCAGCAACAATTTGTAGCTGTGGCTGTAAAATTGTATTATACAATTCCATTAACTGACTCACTTCAAAGCACTATCAAACAAATTTCTGTAGCCTTGACAACCAATGCTGTTTACATTGCAACTTCAAAGAGTCGTTGCAGTTAATGCGCTGAACTAAAAATGTAATGCAAATCAATATCAATAATGAATATCATAATTTCATAAACAAATTTCTGTGCCTCACAAACTATTCGATAATAAACTCTGCAAATTATTAAATCAATATTGCACGCGACTTCTGCAAAACGCTGTTAAAGTTAAAGAAATGTCAACTATTGACAGAGAGGAGACAAACAGCAATTCAATTAGTTGACTCATTTTGAATATATATATAAATATATTTGCATGGATTATTGGAATATTGATATACATTTAACTACAAATATATTGCACGGCCTTGGCGACTTCTGAAAGCCGCTGCAAAAGTGAAATTGAAATTATACAGCTCACTCTGCTTGCATTGCAGTTAACTTCAAATATTGCACTATAGCAATATCAATAATAAATATTATAATTTGAATGCACTATCAAACAAATTTCAGTGCCTCACAAACTGCTCGACAACAAGACCTTCTAAGTGCTAAATCAATAGACCACTGTGTCTTCTAAATTCAACATTAAAAGTTAATTAAATGTCTTATATTCAATTTTAATTGCAGTTAAATAGAATGCCAAGCAATGTCAATAATAAATATTACAATTTCAAAACGAAATATTAAAAGTTCAAACAAATTTCTGTGCCTCGCAAACCTCTCTATAAAATGTTGACCGCAGTTGAGAAAAGATTTGAGTTGCAGCTAAATTCGCTACAAATGAAAGGCATAAAAGTTGATATGAATAAAAATTTGTATAATAAACTTCTCCACAATAAACATTTCTTCACATTTTTGGCAAACACTTTCTCTAGAATGCAACTTTATATGTGCCAGCTTTTCTATTAATAACGTTAGCGAATTGTTCTGTGCGACTTTCTCCAAACTTTGTCATGCAAACTTCTTTGTGGCGCGAATCTCGAATTTGACGTGCTCCACATTTGTATACACAGACAAAAATACTTTTCATATTTATCGAATAGCCGAAACGCAGAAAAGCACAAATGTCCATGGCGAACTTGCCTCGAAAATATTCGAGAAAATATTATTAAAATTTTGTGGCGACGCAAATTGCGAACGTTGGAAACTATTTGAGATTTGTTGAATTCTTTGAAACGTCTGCACAATGTGCAGCGATTGTTCGAAAACTTCTCAGTAATTTCAGTTTGATTTTGGCGCAAACA
This sequence comes from Drosophila rubida, assembly GCA_035046165.1. Classification (NCBI taxonomy): domain Eukaryota; kingdom Metazoa; phylum Arthropoda; class Insecta; order Diptera; family Drosophilidae; genus Drosophila; species Drosophila rubida. Next base: position 27,134,476 of record JAWNOF010000021.1, read on the forward strand.
AGGCGTCGTCTTATCGATGGCACGATAAAGATAACTCGGGGCTGCATATCTATTGCAATTAGTTGTTGTTGCCAGCGATATGGAGCGTGTAAGTTGCGCAACAATATCGAGAGAGACGCTTCTTGATATCGCATAGAAACCGCAAATAAAATAGTGTAGAGGAGCAGGGAGGAGGGAGGAAAATGTAGAGGTGCTGGTGAGGAAATTGCCCGTTTTAATGGCATTTTAATTAGGTAGTGAGTGTAAAGTGGGAACACTCGCAGATCTCTAGAGCCCGCGCTAATGCGGCTGTGAACTACACTTGCAGCAGCGTGTTGCATAAGCGCGCTTGCATCACGTGCACAGCTCGCACCTCGCCCGCATCGTCTGGCACCTGGCAGCCGCCGCAGGGAGTCGCAGTTCTATTTGCGCCAACGACGATGATGATGATGATGATGAGGATGATGATCGTCGTCGGAAGAAATTGAAAGGCATTAAGTACCTTTAAAAATAAAGCAAATACTACTAACCGCATGGCCCAGTACATGTCTATATATATATATGTGTGTGTGTGTATTGTATATAGCTGTGGGTCGGCACACTTTGTGCGTCGGAAGCTGCCTCATCTTGCTGCTGCCTCAAGTGTACACAAAGCAACCAAGCATCTGAAACAAATCGAACGAAATTACGCACGAAAAATATCTCGAAAATGCCATAAGTTTTGTACGCAGATAGAGAAACACCAACACACACACACAGACACACACACACACACACAGACAGATACACTTGCAGCCAAGTGTATTTCCGTGTTGCGTGTGAGTGATTTGAATGCGCTGCAATCGACTCGATGGGGCATATCGACTGCTCCATCGATGCAACAGCCAAGCAAAACACATTTGAGTTGAGAACTCACAGTTGCTCAAAGTCTCGTAATGAAATTGAATACTTTGGGGGAGACCATAAAAACCATTTGAAATCTTTGGGCAAATCTCCGCAATAAATTGGCATACAATTCAGAACAAGAACGAAATGTAATATAATACGATAGCGGAACATAATGAATGTCATTTACAATGTTTCGACAAATCCCCCGCAAATAAATTGGAATAAAATTTGGTAAAAAACGTTTGGTGAACTAAAATGTTTGATGCTTAAGCGGGCTATTAAAATTTAAATTGACAGAAAACTAGAGAAAATGCTAAAAGTGTTTTCTCACATCTAAATCATAAGAATGATGTGTAATATAATACGATGGGGGACGATAATGAATGTTATTTAGATTATGTTTTGAAATTCCCCCCCAAAGAAATTGGTATAAAATTTAGTTTGCTGAAAAAATTGTTTGCTTCTTGAGCGGAATGTTAAAACTTAAACTCAAAGAAAATCGCAGGAAATTTTTAAAGCCTTTTTTCCCACCTCAAGAACGAAATCGAAATGTAATAGATGCGATGAGCGACCATAATGAATCTCATTTACAATGTTTCGGCAAATCCCCCACAATAAGTTGAAATAAAATTTAGTTTGCTGAAATGAATTATTTGGTTGTTAAGCGACCTATTAAAATTGAAAGTCACAGAAAACCTAAACAAATGTTAAAACGCTTTTCTCACATCTAAATCATAAGAATGATGTGTAATATAATACATTGGGGGAGACTATAAAAATCATTTAGAATGTTTTGGCAAATCCCCCCCAAACAAATTGGTATACAATTTAGTTAGTTGAAATGAATTGTTTGGCTCTTAAGCAGCCTCTTAAAATTTAAATTTATTGTTTGACTATTAAGCGATCTATAAAATTCAAACTCATAGAAAATGTTGGAAAACTTTCAAAATGTTTTTCACATCTGTGGAACGAGAACGAAATATAATACCATACGATGGGGGACCACAATGAATGTCATTTAGCATGTGTCGAGAAACAAATCCCCATCAAACAAATTGGAATACAATTTAGTTTCAAGGTTTGCCAAATTAAATGTTTCGCTGTTAAAATCTCAGGAAATTTTCTAAAGTGTTCTTTGCATATCAATTAAAAGTGTAATGTAATATGAGTTTTATTTGCCAGATGAATCATTTAAAATGCTTGGGAAACTCTCCTTCAAATTGTAATATAATTTACTTGCAGTAAGAAAAGTTTGCTCAAATTAAATACAGGAAATTTTAAAAGTTTTCTCCACAGTCACGAAAACGAAGTGAAATTCAATGCGAGTTTAATTTACCAATTGAACTTAAAAAATATTCGGAAAATTCTCAACAAAATAAGAATCAAATGTATAAAGAAAAAGATTGCTGAAATTAAGTGTTTAGTGGTACATTAAATTGAAATCCAAGAAATTTTAAGGGTTTCTCTACATTATAGATCTCAGTTACAGAAATGAAGTGTACGAGTTTCATTAATCTAATTATCGTAAAAAAAACATTTAGTAAATTCTCCGCTACAAATGGGAATAAAATTTTGTTGCAAAGTTTGCGCAAATATTTTATTGTTAACTTACAATTGTAACTTTGAAAATTATAAAAGTATTTTTTTCACATTTCAATCACGCACCCAATTATAATATAACACTAGTTTCATTTACCAAATGAATGTAAAAACATTTAGGAAATTCTCTGAAACAAATTTTAATGAGATTTCTTTATTAAAATTGCAACTCATAGAAAATCTCAGCGAAAGTCAAATGATTTTCTCTACAACTCATTCAGAAAAATATCATATAATACAGCATTTAAAATATTTCGGCAACAAATCGAAATCAAATTTAGCTGCCAAATGGAAACTCAAAGAAAATCTCGTGAGCATTGCAAAGTTTTCTCCACCAGCCGTAAAAACAATTTAAAATGCTTCGGCAAATGCCCCGCAGCAAATTGGAATAAAATTTGGCGAATTAAATGTTTGGTTGTTAAGCGCTTCATTTAAATTGAAGGTGCGTTTGAATGCTGCAAATAAACAGCTTAATTTATGATTTGCGACTATTTGAGGCGGCGAATTCCATTGGAAATGCGGCGCAAATAAATGTAGAGGCAACATGAAACAAAAAAGAAAATAGAAAAATATATAATAGAAATACGTTGGTGGGCAAGTTGCAGAAATTTATTTGTTTGTTTAACCGCTGAGCTCTTCATTGGTCTGTCGAGCTGTCAGATTGGCGTTCATTGAGCAAATAAAAGTATTTTCTCAGCGCCAGAAATGTATAATTAAATATGACATTATTTGTGCAGTCAGTGCTTGTTTATAGATTGTTAATTATAGGATTTCGTCGCCGTTTATTTTCGCTGGCTGTTGGACGCCTCTCAAAGTCGACTTCCACCACGACTTGGTCTTGAACTGTTGCCTCTTTTTTTCTACTGTTTGTTTATGCGGCGACTCTGCTGTGTTTGCTTTGCACTTTGCGCTAGTGCCTCCCCCTGCCCCTCCCCTGAACTAGCCAGCCACCCACCACACAGCATAGATGCGTGTATTTTTAAAACGATCAGCAGACGAGCCTCATTATGTACCCCCCCCCCACTCCCCTTGCTGCCCCGCTGCCTCTGACTCTGTCGTCTTCGACTCGTACTGCGCTCGTTTTTGTGCCTATATCGGGGGCCCGCTTGGCAGCTGGGAGCAGGCCACGGGCCATTCCCTGATCGCCAGTTGAGGAGCACGGGAACGCGCGCGCAGCCGACAAACAAAAAATCTCTCTAGAATTCTCCGTGCTTCAACAATTACGCGAGCTATATATTTAGGGTACAACACTATACATATACACGCGCGCGCAGATATATATCAAAACTGTGTGCAGCGTCCGACGCGTGTCAAACTTATGCTGTCGCCGTCGCAGTCGCAGTCGACGTCGCCGTCGACGTCGCCGTTGACGTCGCCTGAAATGCCGGTTGGGGCATTCGGCTGATCCGGCTGACGGCGCCGCATGGTTCAGTTATTCGGTTTCAGTTGTGTTTCTGCCAGCGAGTCGAGTGACATCCCACAGAAATCCCGCAAAAAAACAAAACGACCACGACAACGAGAATAATAAACGAGCAGCAGGAAAGAGAGAGGGAGAGAGAGAGAAAACGAATATAGGCAGCAGCAATTTGTAGATTTAGCTGATTGAGGCGGCGCACGCGGCGTATGCGTAACGAGCAGGCACAGACTGCAGCAAGCGAATTGCGACAAACACACACACAAACAGGCGCGCGGGAGAGTGAAAGAGATAGGGTATTAAAGTGCGCGTTTCAGTGAGACAGTTTAACAGGCTTCAACGCGACCTAGACGATGCCCAACAATCGCAGCCGCAATCGCAATCGGAATCGTAACAAGCGCAACAAGCAGCCAAACGCAAACGCAAACGCAAACGCAAATCAGCACAACAAGGAGGCAGCCGCAACTTCATCATCGCCTTGCGCCGACGACCAGCAGCAGCAGCAGCATAATGATATTCAAGCGAATTCTGGCAGCCTGTCAAATGGGTCATCAGCAGCCAGCGCAGCGGCTGACGTTGCTCCGGCTGGCCTAGCGAGCAACCACAGCAATCAGAATCACAACAACGAGGACGGCAAACAGCAAGTGACAGCGCCAGTGAATCAGCCAGCAGATCAGCCAGCGGATTTGGCAGTGAGTCAGCAGCCAGAGCAAGCCATAAAGCAAAAGCTAGCGAGCAACGTAGAGGAGTTGAAAGAGCAATCAGCGAGTCACTCAACTGAGTCGCAGCAGAGCACGCAAGCTCAGCGACAGCCTGTGGAGCACATTGTGCCAGTGCTGCTGGAGCAGGAGTCTTCAATTGTCGAGCAAAAGCAGCAGCAACTTCCCATAGAGCAGCCGCAGCCCGTGGAGCACATTGTGCCAGTGCTGCTGGAGCAGGAGCGCCCAATTGTTGAGCAAAAGCAGCAGCAACTTCCTATAGAGCAGCCAAAGCAGCCGCAGCCTGTGGTGCACTTCATACCCGTGACGCTTGAGGGCGCAGCGCAGCCAAGCAGCAGCAGCAACATGGGCGCCAAGCACTCCAAGCAGCAGCAGCAGCAAGAGCAGCAGCAGCAGCAGCAGCAACAGCAGCAAGCAGTGAGACCTCAAGCGCCTGGCAGTCCACGACAAGCGAAGGTGATAGTGCATCGCATAGTGCGCGAGCAAGTCGATGAAGTGGCTGCAACGCAGCAGCAAACAGTAGAGCAGCAGACGAAACTGCAGCAGCAACAGCTAAGGAACTTGCAGCAGCAAACGAGCTTACAGCAACAACAGCTCAATCAAGAGCAACTGCAACAGCATCCAAAGTTGCAACAACGAGAACAGCAAACGCAGTTGCAGCTAGAAGTACAACACAATCATGAGTCACTTCGAGAGCAGCAACAAGCTGAGCAAACGCAATTGCAACAGCAACAGCAACAGCTTAATCAAGAGCAACAACAGCAGAGTCTTGAGCAACTGCAGCAGCAGCAACCAGCTGAGCAGGCAAAGTTGCAACAGCAGCAACAACAGCTTAATACTGAGCAACTGCAGCAGCAACAAGCGTCAAAGTTAGAGCAACAACACGAACAGCAATCGAAATTTCAGCAGCAGGAACTGCAAACAACAGTCGGAGTAAAAGAAGAGCAGTCAAAATTGCAGCAGCAGCAACAACAGCCTCAAGAGCAACTGCAAGCAAGATTGCAGCAAGAAGAGCAGTCAACATTGCAACAACAGCTCAATCATGAGCAGCAGCAAGAATCGAAGTTAGAGCAGCACAATCCTGAGCAGCAGCAACAAGCGCTGCAGCAACCTTGTGATGCGTCTCAGTCGCAGTCGTTGAGGCGGCAAGCAGAGGTGCCTGCCTCACTGCCGCTGCAGCGCAGCACGAAGGTGATCATACACCAGATACGCGTGGAAACCGACGCCGAGGCGCAGGCGCGTCGCGGCAAGCCCAGCATCGAGGAGATCAGCAGCACAACGACGACGACGACAGCAACAACGATGCGCAGCAACAGCGGCGGCAGCTTGGCGGGCAGCAGCAGCAGCGGCGCGCTGTCGCCGCCGCCCAGGTACCTCGTGGAGTCGCCGTCGCCGAAGCTCGGCTCGCAGGTGGCGCAGTTTGCGCGTTTCGCGCGCGATCTGCAGATCCAGGAGCTGGAGCCGAGCAGCGACTGCAGCTCGGGCGAGTTCAACAGCAATGCCAGCGGGCTGCAGTCGCCGCTGGTGTGCGAGGCGGACTCCGAGGTGGAGGCGGAGCAGCCAGCTGAGGCGACGTTCTCGCCCGATGTGCCGTCCAGCAACTCGAGCAGCTCGAGTCGAGCGGAGCAGCAGGAGCAGCTGCGACAGCGGCGCGTCCAGAAGCGCGTTGCGCTCGAGTCGCACTTCCTGCCGCAGCTGCTCAGCCCGCGCTACCTGGACAGCATACTGGAGGAGAACGAGCTCGCGCTCAGCCGCAGCTCCTCGGCCAACGCCAACAACAATGAACCGCTCGCTGCGCGCAACATAAAAGCCAACGAGGCGTTTCCGCGCAGCCAGCTGGACTTCAGTCGCCGGCACAGACGGCGCGAGGAGCCCGTGGCGCTGATGCTGGAGACGCGGCTGCTGGAGCAGCCCGGCGACCTGGAGAGCTGCACGCGGCTGCAGAGCACGCTGTCGCCGCAGTCGGAGGACGCGGAGCTCGTCTACCTCAGCTCCTCGGCCTCCAGCAGCGTCTCCGACCTCATGGAGCTCGAGCTGGAGCAGGCCGCCGCTCTAGCGGAGCGCGCCCTCATCGACCTCGACACGGACGCCAGCAAGCTGATCAGTCCGCCCACCGACGCCCGCCCCTGCAGTCCCGCCCCCACAGCCTCCACCACCGAGCCCGCCAGCTCCGCCCACGAGACCGAGACGGAGACGGAGGTGGACACCGAGTGCGAGGTTCGTACAGCGACACTAAACCACTAACTAAACTGGGCGGGCAACGCTGCATTCCAACAGAGCACACAACAGTGGCAATATATTTTGAAGGCATCGATTAGAAAGGGTTTCCAGAGCGGGAAAGTCATCTAGTAAGAGAATATTTGAAGAACATTACTAACTAGTAGAAAGCTACCTTTTGAGACTGAGCACACACATAGTGCTGGAAGAAAAGTAGAAGGAATTATATTTCAATTGAGAAATGACTGGAAGTCAGTCTTTATTCTATTAGTGCTTGGGTAATTCCTAGAAAGTGGAAGCAGCTTGAATACATTGAAATTCATTCGACATTTAGGCTGGTTTGATTAGACTTACAAATTACAGAACAGAGTTCAAGTTTTCACTATTCAAGTGCACTTTGATTTGCTGTTCACGCATTTTAATAGACGCCAGAGTCAAAAGTAAATGAGCAGAGAAGTATTACAACCTTGTGACACCAGGAAACGTATCTAAAACACTGAAGGCGACATCGTCGAACCTTTAAAGCATAGTAAAGTATAGTTAAGTAATCAAAAGTATAGTTAAAGATTGCAAAATATGCAAAAGTATAGTAAAGTGAACTAAAGTATAGTTAAATATACTAAATTATAGTAAAATTATCTAAAGTATAGTTAAATATAATTAAGTATTTAAATGCATAGTAAAATATAGTAAAGAATAGTAAAGTATAGCAAAGTATAGTAAAGTAAAGTGAAGTCAAGGATAGTAAAGTATAGTAAATTATAGTGAAATATAGTAAAGTAAAGAAAAGTATAGTAAGGTATAATAACATATACAAAAGAATAGTAAAGTATATAAAGTATAGTAAAAAATATTAAAGTATTGTAAAGTTTATTCCTGCTCAGCTTCAACAGCTTCCACGGCTGTAGATTATGTAGAATTGTCCGTCTCTCCGTCCGTCGTCCATCCGTCCGTCCGTCCGTATGAGCCATGAGATCAGAGAGATTCTAAGAGCTAGCGAAACCAAACTTGATGATAATACTCTTGTGTGTCATATGCTAATCAAAACAAACAAATTGTTGTCCGTTTGGCCCCCTGGAATGGAGGAAAAAATGTGTATAGAGCTGCAGCCCAACAGTAATCACTAAGTTTGCCACAATCCCTCAAAAAATTGACAACGCATTGTTCGGTTGAGAAACTTAAAAGTTATTCAAGTAACAAATGAATCTGCAGCCTTGATGGACAAAGTGATTATGGGATATTTTGAGCGTATTGGAATAGAACCATGCAAAATATTCTCGAAATACTTTTCGGTATATATTGTAGCTGTCTGACGTGTTAATAGTGAAGAAAGAGCAAATAAAACAAGTGCAAAGCTAATCAAATGTGCCTAGACAACAACTAAAAAAGTGCAAATTAATTAGTTGAAAGTGCAAAGGCAATTTCCAATGTGTAGAATGCATGTGAGTTAAAAATTGATAGTGGCTGCTTCACAAGTGCATATAAAGTAGCTCGAAGACGCTAAGACAATTTCCAATGTATACAGAAGTGAATGAGGGATCAAGTTTTAACTAAGAAAAGGAAAATTCCTAATAATTGCAAATTAGCTAAAAAGCGGGTGTCTCACAGTCGCAGTGGTTAAATGGAAAAAGTGTAGATAAAGTAGTTCAAAGTTGCCAAGACAATTACCAATGTGTTTCCTACAAATTATTATAAAATTGAATTAGAAAGTAAGTTTAAATTAAACTACTGCACATCGATGTATGAATTAGAGGGAAAATTCCAATAATTATAAAGAGGAAATCAGCTAAAAGGTTAGTTTAGTTTGATTGATTTGATTGCAGCATTAAGGCAGAATTTCGGCATTTGAATTAAACGATTGCACATCTTGCTGCTTGGCAATTGTTCGCGAAATGTTCGAGAGTAAATTGGCAAAGTAAAATGCTCGATGAGTTTCCAAACTGATGTGGGACACATTAGCGTTGTGGGGGCTGCAGGCAAACGGGGTCAGTTTGGCAAATGGTTTCTCTTGAATGCGCCATAAACTCGCGCTAATGTGGGCCGTGTTTATGCCGTGTGGCCAAATGGAAATGCGAAGCGATTTTATTGAGTAACAACACTAACACTACACAACACAAGAAAGCAAGCAAACAAACAACTTGAGTAAAGCGAACCACAACCAACTATTGCAGGTCGAGACGGAAGTGGACACGGAAACGGAGGCGAGTCGCGAGAGCACACCTGTTAACGCTCATCGCGCGAGCGACGAGGCAGCGCAGTCGCCGACGCCATCAGCGACGCCAGCAGCGACGCCGACGCTGGCAGAGACGCCCACGCGAGCAGCGGAGGCGAGAGCGACGGCCAGCGAGCTGGGGCCGAGCCAAGTGGCCGGCAGTCGAAGTGCGGCGCTGTCGCTGTCGGCAACGCGCGAGGAATTCGTTCGCAACATGGAGAAAGTGCGCGAATTGATCGAGATGACGCGACGCGAAGAGAACGCGAACGCAAACGCAAACGGAAACGGAAACGGAAACGCGAGCGCGATTGTGAATGTGAATGTGAATGGGAACGGAAACGGTTCAGAGTTGCAGTGTAGGTCGCAAGAGTCCCCCCCTAGCTCGCCCCCACCACCGCCCGTGCCACCGCCACCCAGCAGCATGCACTACCCACCACCACCAACTGCACCACTTGCACCACCCAGCGGCGAGCGGCTGGCGGAGCTGCGGCGGCAGGAGTCGAACGACTCGCACGCCTCCGACAGCACGCAGCACAGCCAGTGCACGGCCATACACATGGCCACGCCCACGCCACCACCAGCAGCCAGCACCACCCAGGCACCACCCACGCCCCCACTGCGCCAGCAGCCACCCCCCCAGCCACAGTTGCAGTCGCAGCCTAGTGCAGTCTCGTCCTTTGCAGGCCACAAGGAAAGTGCAAGTGAAACGGAAACCGAGGCTGAGCGCATCAAGAAGCTGCGCCTGCTGTGCACCGAGACCTTGGCCTCCATGCCCTACGGCGAGCAGATGCTAGAGGAGCTCGCCAGCGTCGCGCACAACATAACCGAACAGCAACTCAAGGAGCAACAACAGCAACTGAAGCAGGCCAACAACATGCCGTATCCGCTGCCGCAGCTGCCGCACATTGGCGAGCTGCAGCTGTCGCTGGACGGCGGCGGGCGAAAGGACGCCTGGCTGGGACTGCCGACGCAGGCGGATCCGCAGCTGCTGGTCTGCCTGTCGCCGGGCCAGCGATCGCTGGTGGAGCAGCCGCCGGATCAGCTGCTCGATGCGCACGCGAAGTTCGTGCAACGACGCGGCTACCACGAGCTGAGCGAGGCGCAAGTGCGCGAGCTGGACGACGAGCAGCTGCTGCAGACGGCGGCCAAGATGCGCGAGTTGCGCAAGAGTCTGACGCCCACTGAAGAGCGGCGAGTGTCGCCGGTGCCGCCGCCGGTGCCAGCGAAGAGCGCGCAGACGGCGGCCAAGGCGAAGAGCCAGCCCGATGACGCAAGCGCCCAGAAGGTGAGCGCTGCTGCGACTACAACGACGACATCATCGTTTGAAAATAAACCACAGCAGCAGCAACAGCAACGACAGCAGCAAGTGTTTGATAACTTGGCCAGCTCATTCGAGCAGCGCACGTCCAGTCGCACAGAGCAGCATACGAGCAGTCAGATGAGCAGCAGTAAGTTCCCGGCTAGCATGGAGAGCGAGCTGGCCCGCATGTTCCCCAGCATGGCGCGCCAGGGCGACATCTTCGAGGAGCAGCGCAAGCGCTTCTCCAACATCGAGCAGAGCAGCAACAGCAACAGCAACAGCAACATGCCATCGATGAAGCGCTACTCGAACATCGAGACGAGCCGCTTCGAGTCCGCGCAGCGCACGGAGAACGGCCAAGTCGTCTACGACCACAGCAGCAGCAGCCACGAGCAGCAAAAGGAAGGCGAGCCGACAGCTTTGCCCGTGGTGCATCAGATTGCCGTGCAGCTGGCCGCCGACGAGGTGGACCGCGCGCCGCCCGTGCCGCCGCCGCCGACGGCGCCGCAGCTCAACACGTCAGCGGCGAAATTAAACGGGCAGCGCAACGATGACGCACAGCTCAGCTACGAGGAATGTCGGCAACGTGCCAAGGCCGCCATCGAGGCCATCGCTCAGCACAACAGCAACGGCAACGGTAACGAGAGCGCAGCACAGTCGACGTTGGACAGCGAGAAGCTGTTCAAGGACTTCGACGCGCTGTCGCAGCAGCTGAACGCCGAGCTGCGCACGAGTCGCGTGCAGCGCGAGCAGCGCGACAAGTCCGCCTCGCTGTACGACCTCAGCCAGAGCCAGAGCCAGCAGCGGCGCCACGCCCACATGCAGGAGCTGGAGCGCGAGATCGAGCGCTCGGCGCGCGCCCGCCACGAGCGCCTCTCCTCCGTGCCGCGCACCAGCGACGACCAACAGCAGCCATTTGTCGAGCAGCAGCGCGCGCGTCGCTCGGAGTCGCTGTGCAACCTGCAGCAGCAGGACGACTGGGCGCGCTACGCCAGCGACTTGGGCCACTCCGAGAACATAGCGCGTCCATTTGCGCGCGAGGTGGAGATCTGCTACCAACGGCAGCAACCACAGCGCCAGTCGCTCGGCATACGCGCGCCACGGCTGTCGGCGAGCACGAACGATCTGTCGAGCAGCAGCTACGACAGCGGCCACGCCTACGCGGGCGCACGCCGACACGCGCCCATGCTGCAGCAGGCGCCGGCGCAGCAGCGGCCGCACTACGCCAGCTGCTACTCGATGCTGGAGCGCGACCCGAACCCCACCTACATCAGCACGACGTCGCGGCGCGGCGTCTCCCCGGCACCGCCCACGCCGCCAGCTCCTCCCGCGCCGCCCGCCTACGACCGGCAGCAGCGACGCGCGAGCTTGCCGCGCGAGCTGCACGAACAGCAGCTGAAGTACATACTGGGCAAGGAGGAGGCGCTCAAGCTGGAGTTCGAGCGGCTGCAGCAGGAGCGCCGGCGCCTGCTCGACGAGATGCAGCGTGCGCCCAGCGTGCTGCAGCTGCAGGCGGCGCCGCGACGCGACAGCTATCGCGCCGCCAGCGGCAAGCTGCCGACGCTCAGCGAGGACGAGGTCTTTCGCCAGCAGATGGCCGAGGAGTGGATGCACAAGGTGGCCGAGCGCGAGCAGCGGCGCCAGCACAAGATCATACGCATCTCCAAGGTGGAGGAGGAGCAGCACACCGAGGGCGCGCCACACGAGCAGGCGAACATCAGCGACGAGTTTCTGAGTCGCGTGCGCGAGCGACGCCACAAGCTGTCGATGCCCGCGGACAGCGACTGGGAGAGCGGCGCCGAGTCGCAGCCGCAGCCGCCGTCGACGGCGCAGCCGGGCAGCGAGTCGGACGCGGAGGCGTCGCAGGTGCGCGTGCTGGAGGGCAGCGCCCAGACGCAGCTGCGCGAGCTGCCGCGCCACCTGCGCGAGTTCGCCAAGTTCGCCAGCAGCGAGCAGCTCGAGGATGGACGCGTCGAGCGCATGGAGCAGCAGGAGCGCAGCGAGACGGCCGCGGGGAATGCGCTGAGCAGCGCCAGCCAGAAGTCGAGCATCGTGAAGACGTTCCGTGTGTCCAGGCTGCCGCCGTCCGTTCAGGGCCAGGTCCAGGGTGAGTGCCAAGCGCGGCCGGAGCCGGCGCCGGGCGTGCAGCGTCCGCTGTCGCGCTATCGCTGTCGCTCCAACACCGCGCAGCTCGTTAGTCGTAATCTGCCGCTGGGCAGCGCTTCTGTAACATCGCCTCCCGACGCACCAGCTGCTTGTGGTTCCACGGCATCCAAAGGTTCCTGTTCCTCTTACCCATCCCCCTCCCCCTCCCCCAGTCCCACGCTGTCCTCGGCCCCGACGCCCACCGACAGCAACAACAACAGCGTTGAGACGTCGCCCTCGGCGTCGGCGTCGGCGTCGGCGGCGGGCAGCATTCTGAGCACGGCCCTGCTGCTCGGCCTCTCCGTGCTGACGGCCTGGAACAAGTTCAGCTAACTCCCCACTCCCCCATCCCCCCTTTCGACACTCGTCCAAACAAGCCGCCAGCATTTATTCAACGAAATTCACCAGCAAACTTTCCGCAGTTCGTCATTGCACAAAATGTTTAGGAGCTCGACAAAATCACTTTATTAATATCGGTTTCATTGAAGTGCAGAATTCACTGCCCACTTTTTGGAATTCTGAACTTCAACCAAAGAGAACGCTATGAAAATTTGTGGCCTTTATTTCTCAAATGTGTGGAAATTTTATGAAAACAAACCAAACAACTATTTGCAAACTTTCTGCATTTTGCAACTTCAAGCAAAGAGAACGCTATAAAAATATGTTTAAAATGCGTGGAAATTTTATGACAAAAAAATAAAGCAAATTACTCTTTTGCCAAACATTAAACAATTCAATGCATACTTTGTTGACTTTGCAACTTCAACCAAAAAGAACGCTATGAAAATTTGTTGCTATTAGTTCTAAAATATGTGGAATTTAATGAAAACAAACAAAACAACTACGATATTTGCTTATTTTCTGCATTTTGCAATTTCAACCAATGAGAACGCTATGAAAACTTATGACCATAATTTGTAGAATGTGTGGAAATTTATTGAAACTACAAAAAAAGCAAATTGCTTTTCATATGCTTAAAGCTAAATGATTCATTGTATAACTTTTGCACTTTGCAACTTCAACCAAAGCATACGCAATATAAATTTGTTAGTTTGAAATTGATTGAAACTAAAAATAATGCAAATTTGTCTTCATTTGCCAACCATTAAATGATTCAATGCATAGTTTGTTGACTTTGCATCTTTAACCAAAATACTATACAAATTTGTTGCCATTAGTTCTAAAGTTTGTTGAAATTTATTGAAAAGAAAATTCCCATTCAATTGCCAAAAACCAAATGATTCATTGCATACCTATTGCACTTTGCAATTCAATAAAAAAAAAAAACACTTTAAAAAATGGTTCTTATTAGTTCTAAAATGTGTTCAAATTGATTTAATAAAACAAATTTCTCTTAATTTGACAAACACTCAACGTTGTACAGCAGAGTTTTTTATATTTGCTACTTAAAACCGGAAGTATGCTAATTAACAATAAATTTGCAAAATAAAATAAATTGCAATTATTTCCAAAATGGTTTAGAATAATATTCTCAATTCGTCAATCACTAAACAATTCACAGCACACTTTTTGGTCTATGCTAAATATTGATAAATTGCATTTATTTGCAGAAGGTGCTAGAATTAATACTTTAAAATAAATTCTAGCAATTGTCAATTACTAAACACTTCTTTTTGGTATTTGTTTGCGAAATAAATTGCATTAATCTCCGAAAATGTTTCTAGCATTCATATTTTATTCGCGTTGTCGTAAAACACTTTAAAACAGAAGTATGCAGAGCAAAATTTGGTTAATTGCGACTGAAATTAATTGCAATTATTTGCAGAATTCGTTGGAATCAATAACATTTTATTTAAAATAGTTCTTTAAAAAGAATTCTCGCAATTGTCAATCATTAAATATTTTGCAGCATACTTTTTGGTGTTTGCAACTTATCAGAGGTATGCGTTGATAAATTTGCCTGTGAAATAAATTGCTATTATTTATATAGTATGTTCTAATGCATTTTAAAAAGAATACTCTCAATTTGTGAATCATAAAACAAGCAAAATTTGCGACTAAAATGATTCTATAATATGTTCTAATGCATTTTAAAAATAATACTCTCAATTTTCAAATCATAAACAAGCAAAGTGTGAAAAAAAGTGAAATAAATTCCATTTGTTTCACAAATAATATTTTTTTGAAATTCTCTGAAATATTACAACATAATTTTTGCAAATTTAAAGCAAAAGTCTTCTGTGCAAAAATTGGTTGATTGCGAGTGAAACAAATTGCAAATATTTTTAAAATGTACTTCAAATAAAATTTAAAATGTTGCAAAAAGTTTGCAAAGTCGCCAACATATTTGGAGCATAATTTTTGAAGTTTTCGAATGTGTCCCACAGTTTTCTTTGAAGTTCTGTTTACCGAATTAAGCGCACTTGTTTACGAATTTGAATTAGATTGGTTGTCAGTGAATTTCCGAGTAAAATGCGGCGATTGTTTACTTTCGAAGAGTGTATAATTAACTCATTGGTGATGGCTCACAACCCACAAAAACACACAGACACCCAACAAATTGCTGCTCATCTCACACACTTCTCATGCTCTCACTCTCACTCTAAATATTCGCATTGAAACGTGTTTGTTGTTGTAGCAACGCTCTCCCTCTCTCTCTATCTTTGTCTCTCTCTCTCTGTCTCTCTGTGTGTGTGTCTCTCTATTGTATATCGAATTTCTCTCTATCGCCGCCCTCACACAGACGACAACAACAACAACGAAAACACGAAGAGCAACCACAGCCAGAGCAACGCCAACAACCACATAAACAACAACAACAACAACAACAACATGAACAACATGAACAGCAATGGCGACGCTAACAGTAGTCATACAACAAGATCCACAACAACCTCCACACAGAGTTGCCATATAGCGCATGAGTCCGACTCGAAGTCGACGGCTCCGAGAGCGTCGCCAACGTCGCCAGCGGCGCCAGCGTCGCCGTTGTGGGGCCACTTGCATGGCAATTTCGATGAGCACTTTGCCCATTCGCCCTTCCGCTCGAAAATCTTCGAGGAGTTCGACAAATACTGGCGCAATTTCGAGCATACCTCGTAGGGCTCCTCCGACCTCCGACCCTCCTTCGACTTTGCACGCGCAGCAACCTTTGTTCAGTGGAACCGCCAGCAAACGCTTTCCCATTAATCCTTTAGCTCTCCCCACACCCCAAAAACACAAGAAACAAAAATACTGATAAATAATTATATGAATATACTCGACCCTGCAGCATGCAGCCTACTTATAACTTAATCTATGTGAAGTCCAACCAATTTGTTCGATGAATAAAATGACAAGCGATTCTTGTGAAGATTATTAGTTAATTGTTCTTTGAAATTAATACGAACTATTTAAATATTTTTAGTGTTGTTGAATGTTTAATAAATGACAAATATGATTAACCAAATTCAAACTGTTCAACCGTCTTTATTATTATGTTTATACGCATGCTCCATCAACTTCTATCCACCTATATATATATACTCTATGTGTTCTATATATCCTAGACGTAAGTTGAGAGAGAATTTGTTTAGCGCTTGCATTGCTTGATTGACTAACCCTAGAACTATATACATACTATATATATCGTACTTTGTCTGACTAACTTAAAAAGTTTCACATCACAAACATCGACAGTAGTTTTCAGTGAGCTGCAGTTCGAACTCATCAACAATCACAACTCTTAAAATTATTACGAATTGATCAAAATAAGTGTACACTTGAAGAGCTGCTTAATGCGTAATTGAGCAGCTCGTGCCAGGCGGTTGAAATGGCACATAAACTTAAATTGATTTCCTATAAATGATATTCTGAATCATAATTGGGTCGCCAGCTGAACACTTCTCATTAGCGAGTGCCACTTGAGCGCACTTCGACTGCTAATCGAGTCGCTTTCGTTCGCATGGCATATGAAACTCTGCGCTCAAGTGTCCCAGGCAATTTGTAATGCAGACCGACAGACAGACGGACAGATAGAAGTGCCCCGATCCCAGAGCGCAGGCAAGAAATTGCATTGCGATTAAGCGGAAATTTTAATTAATTCCATTCAATTGCATGACAGCAGCAAGGCGAACAAGCGATTCGTTTGTTTTGCACAATTGAGCACAGGGTTCTTAGACTAAGTGCAGCATGTGGCATGCCTTATGAGAGCGAAACAACAACAACCATAAAAAAAAGAACGAAAACAACAAAACAAGAGCGCACACTAAACGAATGCCAACATTTTGATAGCCATAGCAATTAAACCCGAGAGGCCGACACAACAAGAGCAAGAGCAGCAGCAACACTCGCAGCCAGCAGCGACAGCGACAGCGATGCCGACGCCGACGACGACGCCAGCGACGACGCCAGCGATGACGGCGAAATTGCGTATACGACCGCAGAAGCAGACGCGTTTCCTGCTGTCGCCGCAGCAGCTGCAGAAGCAGCGACAGCGACGCAGCTGGTCGGAGAGTGATCTGCTCAAGGAGATCGACAGCGAGCTGCAGCTGGCCAAGGGCTTTCTCTTTGCCAACGGTCGGTGTAAGCCCAAGACCCCCGTTCGCTTGCTCCTCCTCTCTCCGCCTCCCCTCCCCCACTGTCCGTAACTGTGTCTGTTTCTGTTTCTGTTTCTGTTTCTGTCTGTAACTGTATCTGTTTCTGTGCTTCTGTTTTTCTGTGTCTGCCCTTCAACTGTCGCTGTTTTGGAAATGAGCGCAGCTGCTTTGCTAGCTAATTGGCCAAATTCGTGTATATAATCCACCCCAAAAAAACACAAACAAAAAAATAGAAAAAGATATATAAATATCTTTATTGTTATAGTTGCGCTCGTTTTCGTTTCGTTTTAATAATCGCACTCGTCGTACTTATGCCATTCTTATTTTTAGCCAAACATATTTCTCTTTTTCACCTGCAGCCAAAAAGTATGCAACAGTTTTTTGACTTTCTCGAAATTGTGTATACGACGTGGGCAACGCGCGCGTGAGCGACTTTTGGTCATTTGGTAAAACTGTGAAAATGTATCTTTATCTTTGGCCTGTCTGGCAAATTTATGACCCCACTCCACAACATCTCTCTCACACACACACTCTCTCTCGCTCTCTCTCAGCGTCTCTCGCTGGCGCTCTTTGTGCTCCAAAGTGTGAAGCAGCATTTGTTGTTGCTAGTTGTTTTTACCACTTGCCGCGCCACCTTCCTGTCTCTGTTTACGAAAGCATCGGCATTTTGTTTATACTGAATATACTGAAAAGTGAACAGCAACAACTACAACACCAACAACAACAAGAGCAAGTAGGAAAAACGAAAAGAAATTCAAATTTGATGAGGGAACGAACATTCAACGCATTTGTTGTTTTCTTTCGGCCCGCTCACACAAATTGAGTTTTTCATCTAGCGACGGCTAAACGAAAATTTTTTAGAAAATCCAAGCAACTTGTACAATCTTTTCGCCTGGCGTAGTCGTCGTCGTGTTTAAGTCGTGTGCGCAACGCGAAGGCGCGTGAAAAACAAAAAAAAATATATATATATACACACAAATATTATATATAAATATATCAAAATCAGCATCATAAGCAACGGAGGCAGCAGCATTTCTATATTTCCACTTTCCGACAACTGAAAATCGAGATCGAGTTCAAAATATGGGGCAGGGTTAGTCGAGTGTTTTTCCCTACACAATTATTGTAAACGTACATTTTCTGTTTATGTCTGTGCGTGTGCTTGGCTCCCCGACCAGAGTGTTTAATGTGCAGTGAACAAGTGCAGTAAAGTGCAGGCAACTGCAAGTGTGCTTCGCCTAATTGTTTCCGTCGACAAATCAAAAAAGAATACGCCCTTTTTAACGAGCATCATTCTGCAACGATTCTTGCAGAACACACACAAAACACAACAATGTTTGCGCCCAAGTTCAAAGCACGCGCACCAACTGGCTCAGGTAAAAGCATCTACTCCCCCAAAAAGATACTGTATCTCATGGATGCAGCACGGCACTGTGGGCGGTTTGGGCGGTGCACCCAAGAATGTGTCTCAGTTCTCTGGCTAACATGACGTTTTCAATGGGCAGCAATTTATTTCTATTCAGTTGACTTTGTTTCTATGTTTTGCTGCGGCACTTTAAAAGCCTGACGAATTCTTTGATGATGTTTCATTGAAGGCGTCTTGGATTTGTGTGCGTGCAAATTCAAAACGAATGGTTCATTCACAAATGCTCAAAGCGTAACGGCAAGACCTCGAAAAAAGGGTGAAATCTATTTGTGAATTGTGTCAGTAATCAGGCAATAACTAATTGATTGTCTCAGCACGATTAATTGTGCAATTGTATTAAAGCTTTTATGCTGAAATATTAATCAAATATCCATTTATTATATTGTTCGCTTCGCATCGCGGGCACAGTTAATCAATTTTGCACTTATTCCACTTGATTATGATTGCTTTATTTGTTTAAGACAACTATTCTAATCGACTTTCCTTTTGCTTTCTAAGCATTTGTTCCTATTTATCGAAATTTATTGGCACTTATTTATAGCTAGCTTTCCAGCTCTCATGACGACGTTGCTCATCATGATGATGATGATGATGATGATGACGATTGTTATGGTGTATATATCATTCAGTCTATTATAGTGCTGAACTTGATTTTGTTGGCTGGCGAATGTTTATTTTAAATATTTCACATTAGTTCACGTTAATTGTGCCGCCGCAAACTGGAAGGAACTGAAGGTGTGCGATTTCTCCATCGCACATTTTCCAATTTCCATTTCGATTTCGTTTTATTCGCGTTCACGGTGCGCGCTAAATATATAAAATGACGTACAAGCCAAAAATGCTGCTGGCCGCGCAATATTTATTACAATTTATTTGTGTGCAATGGAATTGTTCTTGTTGTTAGACGCAACGCCCACGAGTCCGCCGTCCGTCGTCCGCCGTCCACCGTCCGCCTTTTACAGTATCCATTAAAAATGGCATCCAAAATAAACGTAAACATCAAGAAAATCCAGATGGGCAGCGTTTTTAATGAATAATCACACACACACACATACAACTAGTATTGGTGGCGACGATCGTAGTGCCATTCTGATGATGTCCATGAATCTGATTTGTTTGCGCAGCTTTATGAACACCTTATGGCCATTTTGAATGAAGCTTCGATGTGTTGGCGTTGCTAATCCATCAAAACGCGTATACGCCCCGTTGATGCGCGTCACAATCCGCCCACATCTTTCATCGGCCCGATCCGCTGGCATTATTTTAGTAGCTTCTTAGTTGGGCCTGCTCGCGTTATTCACAGCACTTTTTTGGGCCATAAAGGCGCCTTTATTTATTTAAAGCATTAATTTGTACGCTGTTATTTTTAAATATCTCGCTCTCATTGTTGTTGCCATTGTTACTCGCTGCTGCTTGTGAGTGTGCGGTGTGTATATACAGTTCTATTTATTTTTTGCGGCGACTTTTAGTGACTGCACATAATTTATGGTTATTATAAAATCCGTTGAACTTGAACATGCTTATTGATAGCTCGCTGCTCGGGCTTCTCAATGGGAACCGAGTCGATGCTGTTGTCGGGGATTAGTTGGATTAACGCAACGATTAAACAATAAGAACCTAAATTAATTTCCAGTCCACTCTGCTCTTAGAACCTTTAAGAGTTTCTATCTATATAGTTAATTCATTCTTTGCACCCGCACTGCGTGCGACCTTTGCAACCTGCCTTGCCTCAGTCGGCACAAAAGGGCCCCACTCCCTCGCTGTGCAGTGATCTGTCTGCTCTGCATTCACTCCATAAATACTTTGTCCACTTAATAATGGCATACCAAATAAATCAATGCGAGAATGCCGCTCAATTTGCCGCGGCCCGCAACAATAGCGCTCGCTAGTGTGGCGCACCTTCCACACAGCAGACTAGGCTGGGTCACAACGCTTCGTCGGCGGCCAGGTCGCGGCTCTCCACTCCCTTATTGGCAGCACAGCCCAGCAATCCAATCGTCCAACCATCCCGCCAACCCACAAATGAATGGGCGCACGCACAGGTTGCTGTCACTTTAACGGACAGCCGCCGTAACGATGTGCTGCAAGGCCATAGGGTAGCACTAAAAATATACTCGTAGTTGCAGACAGCAGGCATACCCTGCAGCGCCACAAGCCCGCAGTGGGGTACTTGAGGCTAGTCAAAAGAGTGGAGCAGCAATTTTGGGAAAAAGTATGTTCATAGATTTGTCTGTATGTAAAAATAACAAAAAGGACAAAACTACAATAAAATAAAATCAATTTATAATCAAAGAATAAAAAAATAAAGCATAAGGTTTAAGGAAAATAAGGAATAGCCACGACTTGTGACAAAAGAGTTCAGGAGGAATTTCAAGATAATTAAATACAAATTGCTACATTTTGATATCTATATTATGTCAAATTTGAGAAGATAACACGTGAGCAGAAAAAGAATCGCATTCTTGACCAAACTAGAATAAAATAGACTAACTCAAATTCTACTTTTTGTGGCAAAAAGTTAGAGATAAATAACTGAAATGTAAGGAATAATCATGACTACAGCTGAATGGAATAAAAAGGAAATAAATGACTGAAAAGTTAGGAATAATCGTGACTCCAGATGGGCCGAATGAGTTGAGCAGGAATTCAAAGAAAACTAAAAACAATTTACTAAAATTATAGCTCTGTGCTTATGTCAAGATTGTACGACAATAGACACCAGTCTAGTGAAAAACATTAAGAACGAATCTTAAGCAACATGAATACAATTTAATGTCAATAGTTTTATCTGCATGTCAAGATTATACGACCGCAGAAAAAAGTAGCATTCTTGTCAAAGACTTCAGTAAAATAATATAATTAAAACTATATTTTTTGCGGCAAAAGGTAAAGGAAAATAAACTTTTAATATTCTGCAAAAATGTGCAGTAAAATAATATAAATAAAACTATAATTTTGTGTGACAAAAAGTAAAGGGAAAAAAGTTGTTGTATTCTGCAAAAATGTGCAGTAAAATAATACAATTTTAACTATATTTTCTAATGGCAAAAAGTAAAGAAAAATCAATTTGTATTCTCAGAAAATGTGCAGTAAAACAATATAATTTAAAACAATTTTTTTTTTGAGACAAAAAGTAAATGGAAAGTGTATATTTTGTATTCTACAAATTAAAATGTGTTTATAATTGTGATAAATTTGATCAAAAAATCAATTTATTTTAAATTTGTTTTAGCCAAAAGAACTTTAAGCTCTTTGGCAGTGTTGAGAGTGGGTTTAAGGGCATTTGATATACTTTTGAGTTGCATTTAAAATAATTTGCAACGCGATTTTACTACTGTTTGTCTTGGCTTTTCGGTAGGGCATTCAAAATTCGATCTGTTTTAGTTGTGCTCGCAGCATTCTATTATAGAATCGCAGGTAGCAAGGCGACTTTTCTTGATGTTCGACGACACGTCGATTTATGCTTTGGCGATATTTCCATTTGGCGAACCAATAAATTTCACATAAATCGAGAGCAGCGCCAAAGCAAAAGCCAATTTCCTAAGTAAGTGCGCTTCTTCACGAACGAGCGCGGGCGCTCCTTGGGGCGCACCCAGCTGTGGCAGCAACAACAGCAGCAGCAGCGACGGCAGCGGCGGCAGAGGCGGCAGCGACTATCGCTAGTTGGACGGCCAAGTTGCGCGCGCTTTGTTCCAGTGGCCAGCAAAGTTTCCGTTTGATTTATTCTAAAGTGAGTGTTAATGCGGAGGAGGCAAGAGCGCAAAGCGAACCGGAAGTGCCGAGCCAAACACACACAAACACACACACACACACACACAGGGCAAACTAGAAATAAACCGTTTCAGAAATGCTCTTTTGTGTCGCCTCAAAGCGTATTGACTCTTTTTCGAGGGGGAGGGGGGGGGAGAGTGGAACTCCGAATGAATGGTATTCATGAGTGTAGTTTAGTCGCTTAAACATCCGTTCCATTTCGCATTGCACGCATAATTGGCGTTCCACCAAAATACTTTGGCTTGGTTGCGCGACGGCGGGAGGGCGACGACGGAGGGACTCTCGCAGTCCAAAAACTAAATACAGATCGAATAAAATGTTGGAGTGAAGTGCGCGCTTCATCGAGCAGCACACAGCACAGCGCTCCCACATTTGATTGCAGTCGTAATTGATCTTCTATTTAAAATTGCTGAACGCAAATAAAGCACGCGCTGGGGATGGCCAGGGGGGGGGGGGGAAGGGCGGGTCGCAGGGGTCACCCGCTCGCTGCGCCTGGGTGTGTTTAGTCATTTAGCAGTCGCTTGTGATTTGCGCCTTTTGTTTTGCTTCTTCGCATCCAGCGAGTGGGGAAAACAACGAAAACAACAAAAACACAAAACGTTACGCTTTCCCAAAAGCCAACCAAATTGGAAATTGGAAGCGCCGAGCTGGTCTGCTCGACGTTGCCGGCGCACGCAAAATTCAGTCGCTTTGAGCCGCGCGCGGAGTCAGCAACTCTCTCTCTCTCAGTCCGAACTCGCAATCGCAGTCCCGCCACAATCTACAGTTCCACAACGAGAACAAGTGTTACTACGAGTGTCAGAGTGTTGTTTTCCACATCCTGTGTGTGTTGTTGGGTAATATTGAGTAGTTTGAGGCTGAAAGTCGAGCAAAGCAAAGTGCGAGTGATTCACGCAGCGATCGAAAGGACTGTGATTTTGATGGGCGCTGGCAGCGCCTTTGATGCGATTGTATAATTCGATGAAGTGCTGATTGAATTAAGACGTCAGCCAGCCCCACCAACACTGCCACATATAGCTAGCTATATGTATATATTTATAACTGTATATGCTCGATCGCAGCCAGCGGCCAAATACGTGTCAATGTCTAGCAGCGTCCAAGCGCCCAGAGGGCACTGCGAGCATCGCGCCAGCAACATATCTACCCACAAGCAGCTATATATGTGTGTGTGTGTGTTTGTGTAGATGTGTGTTTGTATGTGTGTGTGTGTGTGTGTGTGTGTGCTTTTACAGGTGGCATATAAATCTGCAGAGTCCAAGACTTTGGCTGCGAGAGTCGCTCGAAGTGTTTCACAAATGTTTGCGCCTTTTTTTCGTAGTCTACAGAAAAATGTTAATTGCAAATCGCGCTAAAAATAAAAGCTTAATTAATTAATTTGCTCGTCTAAATAGTTAAGCGGCAAATTATGAGCTTAAGCTGTCTGCGAAAGTGACAAATGAATATGTGCATTATAAATTAGCAAAAAAAAATAGACAGCAATTTAGAAGACACGCAAGCTTGTAAATTAAAACAATAGTTTGCGAAATATATATTGAAATGTTTAGTTCATAAAAAGGGGGAAGAAGAGGCCGCCAATTTATAATTTATTTTTTGCTAAACTCATTTTAAAATTTTTATTATAAAAGAAGAAAAAAGAGGAAGAGGCTCCCAGTTTTTCACTTCTTGTTTAGCTAGTCAAACAAACATTGCTGCAAATTCGATATAAGCCATAGAGGAAACCTATATTTTTATGACTGTTACTGCATAAATAAAAATGGGAACTTTTTGAGATTGCTTGGCTTAATGCTGAGATTAAGTTAACATGTTAAATATTAAATTTATAAACAAAGTAGGAAGAGGCAGTTTTTAACTTCTTGTTTAGCTAGTCAAACAAACATTGCTGCATTTGAGAAATAAGCTATAAATTTGATAATAAAAAAATCTCAAATTTGGATTACTATTTTGTATTAATAAAAATGGGAATTTTCGAAGACTGCTTGGCTTAATTCTGGGATTAAGTTAACAGCCTAAATGCCACATATTTAAAATGTTGATTTCATAAAAAAAAGTTGGACGAGGCTCCAAGTTTTTAACTTCTTGTTTAGCTAGTCAAACAAACATTGCTGTATTTGCGAAATAAGCCATAAATTTGATAAAAAAAAGCTCAAATTTGGATTACTATTTTGTATTAATAAAAATGGGAATTTTTTGAGATTGCTTGGCTTAATTCTGAGATTAAATTAACTGCCTAAATGCCACATATTTAAAATGCTGATTTTATAAAAAAAAGTAAGAAGAAAAGCTATAAATGAAAGCCAATTTTCATTACTATTCTGTATTAATAAAAATGGGAATTTTTAAAGACTGCTTGGCTTAATTCTGGGATTAAGTTAACAGCCTAAATGACACATTAGTTCGCAAGGGAATTAGTCTCTAAAAACGTTTTTATTTTGTTAGAGAAGCACTCGTAAAAAGTTTAAGCCAAAAATATCATGCAACTATTTATACTTCGTTCTCTATAGCACTCAATTTTAGCTAGATAATTCTGTGGAGCACTTAGGCAGGCTCCACTGTGGCGAACAATTGAAGCACCTTGTGTCGCTGCGATTCAAATATAGTTTTGTATCAGGCCGCGGTCTGTTGTCTGTGTCTTCTTGTGTGCCGTGAAAAAGTCATTTTGTAAATTCTAAACATGCGCCAAATGCTCTGACTCATCCAACAGCATTTATATACCTCCGACTGTATGTGTGTGTGTGTGAGTGTGTGTATTGGCTTTGTGTGCGATAGTTTTGTGGGGGTTTTTGTGGCCGAATTTTGAATGGGTGCCAAAAGCGGCTTCCTTGGTCGTATTAATTATTGCTGTTCGACGTCGCGATGTTTGTTTGTCAATTTGTCTTCGCTCCGTTTGTTGACTGCAACATTTATTTCGTTTCGTTTCGAAAACGGAAACCAAAAAACAAAACGCACACCACACGAGCATAAATTTGTTGACAAGTGTAAATGTCACCAGGGGGGGAAATCTCAACTCAACTCAACTGAACTCAACTCGACTCCAAATTGAACTTGCGCCCCTGAAAATGTCATGTGTTCGCCGCCCCCGCCACTTTGGCCCCTTGTCAGTGTCAATTGCGCCTCCCACGTCCCCCTCCAAACTCAACGCATCATTCCGACTCTCGACAGGCGTCTGGACACCCAGAAGTCAAACACCACACGGCTCGAGCAACGATCTGGCCAACAGCTGCTCCTCGGCCGCCCCGACGCCGCCGCCCCCGCCGCCGCCCTCGCAGCCCGTGTGGACGCCGCAGCCGTCGCCAGCGCTCAGCGGCCGCAAGGAGTTCCGTCCCGTGCGCTTCGAGTCGCCCACCCTGCCACGCCGCTACACGGCCCTGCAACAGCAGGAACAACAGCTGCCACCACAGACGACGACGCTACCGCCGTGGAACTACACGAACGGCAGCAACGCCACGAACCTGAGCTCCAACAACTCGGACTACGCCGAGACCGATTGCTCCACGCACTTCGGCCCAGTGGCGCCCTCTGCCAGCGTCTCCGACAAGATCAAAAGTACTGCCTCCCCAGCCCTAAACAGAATAACTCTTACTGTTCAGCCCAGGGCTGCAGTCTCGACTTGAGCGAGGAGCAAAAGGTTTTCTAGTCTAAATAGCAACAAGTACTCCTTTAGCACTTCCTTCAGAATATGTTAGCAAAATGTGCAAAACTATTAGCTGCCTAAAGGCTGATAGCAAAATTTAAGTATTCAAATAGCTGTCGAGTTACCAAACGAAACATTTATGTAGTTTGATCGACTAAATAGTCACATTTACAACACTGTTCAATTTCAGTAAGATTCAATTATTCTCAAAACATTTACTTTTTTCATTGATTTAATAATGACAATTACAATGCTGTTGAAAAGAAGTAATGTTCAATTTTATGATTCAAGTATTCTCTAAATTTTAAAACGAAATATTTAAATTCTTTGATTCGTTTGATAGCCACATTTTGAACACTGTTAAATTTCAATATGATTCAAGTATATTCTCCGAGTTTTTACTCTAAACATTTACATTATTTCATTGACTTAATGGTCACAAATACAATGCTGTTGAAAACAAAAAAATAATGTTCAATTTTATGATTCAAGTAATCTCGAAATATTTACATTTTTCATTCAATTGATTCACTTAATAGTCACATTTTCAACACTGTTTAGTTGAAGTCAAATTTAATTTTATGATTGCAGTATTTACGTTTAAATATTTTCGTTTTTCAAGTAATTTTATAACCACATTTCCAAGACGTTTCAATAGAAGTTTATGTGTTCTTCAAGTTTTCTTAGAAGACTCTTTATTAATTTCAAAGCCAATGCTTTTCAAGAGAATTTAAAATGAAATATTACAAAATGCAATTTCTTCAAAATTGCAGCGTTTGTCTGACTAATATTCTAAGTATTTTGGGTATATTTTTTAGTGTTATGCTTTCAACACTTTGCCTTCTTATTTAAATTACTTTGTTGCTCAAATTTGAACTTAAATCTCCAGCTACTTTGCAGTTTAGAATTGCATTTATGCACTTAATTTTATTTTTTATGGAATTTTAACAGAAGTCTTAAATTTCTCTATTAGGATACTCATTTATAAACTCAATTTAAACAGAAATATTCTGATTCTTCTCAACCAGAAATAATTAAGTTAACTATTCATTAAATTTTAATGAAACTCAACGGAAATGTGAACAGAAATCTTTTGATACTTTTCAACTAGTATATGAGGTTCAATTTTATTGATTTTGAATAACTTTTTAAATTGTTCACTCAATGTATAATGTTTAAATTTGAACAGCAATCTTCAGATACTTTTTAACTACGAATTGCATTTATACATTAAATTTATTGAGCTGAAATTTGAGCAGCAATATTCTGCTAGCATTCAAAGTTATGCAGAGCTTTTTATTAGCGAGTACTTTAAGGGAACTTGGGCGACTTTGAAGACCTTTTGCTCGTTGTTCAAGTGAAGTTGTAATGAAAACTCGTTCAGCTAGCTGCTTGATGGGGCTGTGTCTAGTTCTAGGGTTTCACTCGCATTTTGCTGCTGCTTAGTCGTCGATTAGTTGCCGATTAGTTGCGTCAATCATTCGCTAATGTCAAACATTTCTCCCCCTCACGCCGCCGCCTCCTCTCGCGCCAGCATTTGAGCGCTCTGCTTCCACGTCGGAGCTGCACAGGCCGTTCGTGCGTCGCCAGCTGTCAGACAATAGCCGCGCCGTCTACAGGCCCAATGAAGTCAGTAAGTATGCGTTGCACAGGCCACCAATGACCAAAAGATCGCGACGCGACCGCGCCACACACGATAACCAAACGCACCGCGAAGTGTGACTCGAAATGTGTCTAATCCCCACCCTGTTTATACTACACCCAACACCCCCCCTGCCCAACCACACTCCACACCCCCACCGATAGTTACTAAATGCAATCTACGGTTTACAGTCTACAAAGTGAAGCACGAGTATCTGAGCGAACCGGAAACGGAATACGAGCGACCGCGCAAAATGGCGCAGCTAGGTCGACGGCAGTACGAAGGCATTGGTCCGGTGACCAACGACGGCATGCCCATCATACTCAGATCGGTAAAGAATGCGCCCCACCCCCCACACACACACAGCACTCTTTCTCCTTCTATAAACCGTGTCTTTCTCTCATTGCTCTGCACGCCGCCCGCCGCCCGCCGCCCGCAGGAGGTCCAGGAGCCGCACCAGCACGAGTGGTACAAGCGTCTGTACCAGACCATACACAAGCAGAAGAACGGCGGTAATTGTTGTTCGATTGGGCAGCTGAAGCATTCTCCTTGAACTGTTCCCACACTCCACTCACTCACTTCCCGTTCCTCCTAATTCCCCGCCCACTGAAATGCTTCAGTTTTGCTGCCTGCTCTCGCCTAGTTCTAATCACAACTTCAACCCCCAAAAACTGTCTCTCTGTCTTTCTCTTTTTTCTCCACAACGTGTTTGTTTCGCAATTGACTTCATCCCATAAACGCTTGCCTAAATCACAAACCCAAAAACCACAGACGATTTCGTGATACGCTACAAGTGTCCCAGAGGTGATTCAATACTTTCTTCTAATCTACTACTCAAAATATATATATGTACATACACGTAGCTTGCCCTCAAAGTACTTTCACAGTTTGCCGCCCAGTTTGTTTGCTTTGCGCTGCCAGAAACAAAAGTCGAGCGACCTTTAAATTGGTGGTCCTTACTAGTCTTATCATTTCCGGAACTTTCATTTACTTTTTTCGTTGGTTGCATGCGATTTTAGCGTTTAGCCGTTTAGCTCATTGATCGATTCGGACTGCTTGCTTCTATTACTAAACGCTCTATCTAAACACTAATCGCCACTAATCCAAGGTCTAACCCATGCTAAGCGCTCTAACAACATGTCTGCCGAACCTAACACCGCAAACCACAACAACAGCGATAACAGCAACAACAACAACACCAGTAGTAATTTCGAATGCTAACAATCGCAGTTGGTTCTAGCGATCCCGACTAATCGAATTCTCTTCGCCCACGAACGCAGCTCGTCCCTCGTACAAGAGCAACGGTTATGTGTCTGAGCCCGAACCCAACTACGACTCCGACTACTCAACTCTGAAGTATCGCAGCCCGAACCCGCTTCGTGTGCAGTCGGTTTCCTCGGCCGTCAATGTGCGCAACCTGAATCAGGACGATAAGTGAGTACAAATTAAATATATATATATGTAACATATGCAGTTTGAGTTAACATATTTATCATTAGTTCACACTTGCCTGAGTTTTAATGTGCACATTTAATGGCTAAGTAATTATATTTCAAAATATTCATTATAGTCAGTTAACAAAAATACAATAAAGTATAGATTCGAAATGTCAATTTCCATTTTCCTAGAGAAAAATATAAATCTATTTCAATTGATATTCCTCTTGAAACTATTTTGTATTTTATAATTTACGACTACTCTTCATTTTATATTCCACTTTTCATTATACTGTAGTAGGTTGAAAGGTTGCAAGTTATGTTTTTGGAAATCATTAGACTAGCACGTCAGTGCCGTTTGAGTGTTGGTTTTGGGACGTATGGATTCAATATTTCGTATACTGTTTCAACACGACCCCCTCTATGGCACACAATTACTGTCCATATGAGTTAGTTTTTGGCAAATTGCATAATTTACCAAAAGATTTTAGTACTATAAATAGGATAGATCCTTTATATAATGTAGACAGACGATTACACTAAAGAAGTCAAGTTTAGATTAGAATCAGCCTATAAAAGAGCGAGAATAATGCTTGACAAATATAAAGCTAGAAATAAAGAAAATTATGATAAAAAGGCTATAGATTTTGAATTAAAAATAGTAGATAAAGTTCTGTTAAGAAACGAAATTGGCCATAAATTGGATCCAGTATATTTAGGACCATATGCAATAGTTAAAATAGAAAATAGGGATAACTACGTGATTAAAAATGGGAAAAACAAAACCCAGAACCCAGCCTGATCAACCGACAAAAATATATATATATATATATAATTACTTTGTTATTTGCATGGGGATGCCAATATAAACATGAAATAATTAAAAAAAAAGAGTTTTAAACTACAAAAACATAAATTTTGTATTTCAATTTCAAATTTTATATAAAAAAAATGTTCAATTTTTATACATCATGTTTACAAATTGAGAATTATTTTTTCTCTTTGCCTACCTAATGTTTTCCGAATGGCTTTACAGGCCAAACGTCTTGCCGGTCGACTCAATTGTCGTCAGGCATTACAAATATTTAATAATAATATTAAAGTTATTGTTGGGCACTCTTTAGTGCTGTCGGTCAGATCACCCTTGGTGTTTCCAATCGTTGGTACGAGGGGCGGCCTGCCTCTCGTACTTCTTCTCGATCCAGCGTTGTCACAAGGGGCGGTCTGCCTCTCGTGATTAATTATTTACTGTTGCTCTTGAAGCGTCTATGGCCTGGCATGTGCCCAGGCAATACGGGCTGAAGTGTGGACCCTCGCAGTCCGGCGGGCATTGGCGTTTCCTCTTTGGTATCTCCTTGGGCTGTGGGCGATGTGTTTTTTTGTTAATTTCAGTCCTTATAATGTCTGAGGGACAGGGGTTGCTCTTCACCTTTAACAGTGACTCTAAATGTTCGAGTTCACTAGTTAATTTCACGGCAGTTTCCCTAGGTAGGGGGTTATCGGACTTATATAAGAGCCTTACGATCTCAGACTTTCTCTGTCTGATCCGCTCTTTAATGCCACTGCGTCGCCTAATTTTCTTGGTGGTAGTTGAGCTCATTTCCCTGTACTCACTCAGTTTTTACAAAAGTTTTTTTTTCCAGCAGTTTGTTGCCAGCTTCTTGGCCAGCCAGCCCAGTTGTCTTCGAGAAGATCCGCTTTCGTTAGACTAGCACGTCAGTGCCGTTTGAGTGTTGGTTTTATAATGTTCTTTTATTTAAAATCAGAATGTTCTCTTACCCTAAGTACATAAGTTGAGCCGGCAGCGGCGCGGCTGCATTATATATGTCTTATATATATATGCTTATGCTTAGATGTCAATGGACAATGTACTTAAGAGAGAGAGAGAGTATTATGCAGTTATGCCTAGGGCACTGGCGGTCAGCGTGCATATGCTGACTTAGCCGAATTCACAAGTGGCCGATCATATTACGCGCTCACTTGAGTTTGTTTTGTTTAATGTAATTTGTTGTGGCAGCACAAAGTGTTGCCGAACACAGTGTACACTCGATACAAGTGGTAAGCACAGTGTACACTCGATTTGTATGACATATGTGCTTATTACAATACTATTGAATTCTAAGTGC
Source organism: Drosophila rubida (assembly GCA_035046165.1). Taxonomy (NCBI): domain Eukaryota; kingdom Metazoa; phylum Arthropoda; class Insecta; order Diptera; family Drosophilidae; genus Drosophila; species Drosophila rubida. The sequence continues at coordinate 27,165,519 of JAWNOF010000021.1, forward strand.
TTACAATTTTCATGTTAAGCATTAAAATACGACAAAAATGAGTTCTATTTAACCAATATCTATGGATAGCTTTACTGATTTCCTTTGCCACTATTTTTGACATTTACATTTATTACTAAACTTTTGTTAATTTTACTTTGCATATCTTTAAATTCTCATAAATTCTTAATGATTCCATTTTTTAATTTAAACATTAAACCAAAACAATATGTCAGTCATAATTTAGAAATATTAGTCGATTTCGATTCAGTTCCATTTGAAACAATTTGTAAAATTTTATTTAAAGTTCAAATTTTGTATTTTTCTTAAATTATTATTGATTACAATTTTCAAATATAAACATTAAGCCAATACAATAAGTGAGTAGTTTTAAAATATTAATGGATCGTAATTGAGATTTCTTTAGAAACTATTTTTCATATTAAATATTAGAATTGCCATTGTAAAGATTAAACGAAGAGTATAATGAATTCTGTATAAGTAAGTTGTATATTAGAAATTTTAATAGATTTTATTCAAGATTCCTTTAGCAACTGCTCAAATTTCTGACTACTTTTGTGGATTTTTTATTTTCATATATACAGTTCTCTTGATCTCTTGATGATTATAGTTTTTACTTTAAAAATTCAACGAAAATAATAAGTAAATTATAGATTTTGATAGCACTATTTTGTATTATAGTTCTTTAACTACTTTATTTCTAAAATTCATTGTTATGCGATACATTTAAGATTCCATCATTATATTTAATTTTATATCTTATTGCTGATTCCCTAAAATTCAATTTTAAATACCTCTGAGTACTATTACTATTAGTCGTTTGCTTTACACTCTTTCACATTCCGCTCTCTTGCAGATTGTATGGGACTATGCCCAATCCTGTCAAGTCGGCAGCGAACTCGTACAAGAACCAGCCCGGTCGCATTGAGAACTACACAACAGGTCACTCGTCGGTGTCGGAGAAGGAGAAGAAGGAGGCAAGTGGCGCAGCAGCGAGCTTTTTGTCATGCGTACACTACCACGCTCCCCACCACAAACAACTAATTCAACTCCACCACACTAACCGAACAATGCCTAATGCTTGAGTCGACTCATGAATAAGCTCATTCCACTCACCATTCAAATTAATCGCCGCCCATCTCAGTCACGATCATAGCACCCATTTCACACTCTCTCAAATTTGACAAACGCATAGCAACTGTTCTAACTCACAGCTCAAATTATCTTGTTCACAATTCTAGTGGTGGGACGAAGTGATGGACATCTTTAACGGGGTATGAAAGCCAAACTCTCTCTTTATAAATATATAATTTTTTTTTTTTTGTTTTTTTGTTGAAACTAGAGAAGTAATTTTAGTTGTAGTTGTAGCTTTTCGTTTGGTAGTGCCCTAGGAGCATCCGTTATCCGCTCTCACTTGAGTCTCACTTGAATAAAAGTGTATTCTGTATTCTCTGTCTACCAAATATTCCCCTCCCCCGCTTTCACTCGCTATCTCTGCTGTGCTCTGTCGCGCGAAGTGGCTCAGGGAACACACGCGCATACCGCGCATTATCGTAGAGTTCGTCGATGAGTTTGACAATTATGCAGTAAGTTGGTCTAGGCATCACGGTGTCCCCAGGGAAAGAAGCGAACTAGTTGCACCCGTTAAAAGTGTTGTACTCAACCCGCATTCTAATGCTCTTCCTCTCTTCTACTTGCGCAGAACCTGGAGCAATCGAAACTGTCGCCACTCTACACCGAAGGCAATCTGTCCAGGTGAGTAAACCACCAAGGATTAAACTTAATGCGATACTGATTACCCTATTCGTTGCCCCTTAGAGCTCTGGCCAAGGAGTCCGGCTACACCAGCGACTCGAACCTCGTCTTCCGCAAGAAGGAGCTGCCGGCGAGCAGTCCGCTGAGTCCCGTGGAGCAGCGCCAGGCCTACAAGAGTCTGCAGGCGGGCGGAGAGCCGCCGCTGCTGGGCTTCCGCAAGCCAGCGCCCGAGAAGACCAAGGGTGAGTGGTGTGCTTGGACTAAACAATTAGTGGCTAAGTTTGCGGCTCTTACTAAAGATTTCCCCAGAGGTGTTGGCTCTCTCTCTCTCTCTCTCTCTCTCTCGCTCTTGCTCTTGCTCTCTCTGTGTGTATTTACTGTATTAACTCGTACTCGATTTGAACACATTGAACCACTGTCACCTGAAGTTGTTAGCCGAGTTGAAAGCACCGCCGCACTGCAGCACCGAGGCACCTCACTCACCCGTTGCCGCCGTCAAACGCGCGCTAATCTCTAGCCTCTGTCTTCCCCGCTCCTCGACGAGCAGAACTCGTGGAGGAGTTCGAGTTCATACAGATCACGCCGACGCTCACGAAGATACGCGTCAGCACCAAGCCTTTGGAGGAGTCCGTCGCCACCGTTCACGCGCCACCACCACCACCACCACCGCCTCCGCCACCGCCGCCGCCAGCCAACAGCAGCAGCAGCAGCATGTTCGCGCACTTCTCCAAGAACCTGCCCTCGTTCATTCCGCTGAGCAAGAAGCAGCAGCAGCAGCAGCAGCAGCAGGTTGAGGCGCCCGCCCTGCCCCATCGTCGCTCCTCGTGCACCAAGAGCACCGTGAAGTCGCGCCACGACCAGTGCTTCCAGCCACCCGGCGGAGGCAGCGGCGCGCTCGCGCTGCGCAAGGCCGTCAAGGAGCCCATCTGCCGCTCGAAGTCGGCGGGCGCGGTGTCCACGCTGCTGGCCACGCTGACGGCCACCAAGGAGACGCGCAGCAAGGACGGCTGCCTGGTGCGCGTGCAGCACCACCACCAGCAGCGCCTGCGCTCCGTGAGTCCGAGTCGGCGGCCCGCGCGGCTGCTGGCGCTGCGCCAGACGAGCCGCAGCCCGGTGGCCTTCGGGCGCAGCATCTCGAAGGAGCGCAGCTTCGCCGAGGAGAAGAAGCGGCTGGAGAACACGCTGCCCGCTGGCCGCGCCAACTTCGAGGCGAGCACCAGCATCCTGCGCGACCCCTCGCTCAAGTCGCCGCAGGAGGTGCGCGCCGCCGTGCGCTCCTACGCCACCTGCAAGGCGCAGCAGCAGCAGCACCAGCAGCAGCTGCGCAGCAAGAGCTTGCCACGTCTCAGGCAGAGCACGGTGAGCACCACGACGCGGCACACCATGTGCTTCCCGCAGGTGCGGCCCCAGCAGCTGCTCGACTGCACGCGCGCCCCCAAGAAGTCGCCGCCCAAGAAGAAGCAGCAGGCAACGGCAACGGCGGCGGCGTCGACGCTGCCGCGCTGCGCCTCCAACGAGAGCCTGGCGCGCAGCAACTCCACCTACTCGATCGAGTCGCTGGTGCGGCACGAGCGCGTCGTGCCGCAGACCTACGTGGGTCGCCTGCAGCCCAGCCGCAGCGTGGGTCACGTGCCGCGCAAGACGCAGCCGCCGGCGAAGACGCTCTGCTGGCCGCAGCAGCCGCCACAGTCGCTGCCGCAGTCGCAGCCGCAGACGTTGAGCAGCAGCGAGCTGAAGTACTGCTCGCTGCACGAGCCGCCGTACGGCGCCGACAGCTGCATCGAGGACCTCGTCTGGCAGTACGAGAACCGCGGCCAGTTCAGCGTGCGTCCCGCCGCCGTCGTCCCCGACGTGCCGCGCCCGCAATCGCCGCAGCGCCGCTTCTCGCCGACGCGCGAGGTGCGCGTGCCACAGCAGCAGCCACAACAGCAACCACAACAGCCACAACAGCAGCGGGAAGTGCGCTCGCCGTCGCGACGCCGCATCGATAGTCTGCGGGGCAGCCAGCGCGGCCAGGAGCGGCAGGAGCAGGTGGCGCGCGCCAGCAGCCTGAGCAGCGCCGACAAGCGCGGCCTGTACCAGTGCGGGGAGCTGGCGCACAGCGCCACCTCGCTGACGCAGCTGGAGCGGCACAGTCCGAGCTGCCGGTATCGCAACAACTGCGAGCGCTTCACGCAGCTGAACCGCTTCTACAGCACGCTGGAGCGCGTCGGGCAGCTGGAGCGCGCCACGTCCGCCAGCAACTTTCATCCGCTGCGCAAGGACGCCGAGCTGCTCGACTTCGAGGAGTGGCGCAAGGTGCGTCTGCACGAGCGCGCCTCCAAGGAGCTGCAGTATCTGGTGGGCAAGCTGCAGGACGATCAGCGGGAGCGCGATCTGCACTATCGGTCGCGCGACGCTGGCGCGCTCAAGTGGCGCCACGACGCCGACCAGGCGCTGCACGCCAAGCAGCACTCCGTCGAGGATCTGCGCGAGAGCTTCGAGCAGCGGCGCCGCGACGCCGAGTCCAGCGCCGTGCAGCCGCCGCCGCCGCCGCCCGTGGCGCGTCAGTGGCGCCGCAACACGGTCGCCGACCTGGCCAGCGGCCTCGACGGCGGCCAGCAGGCGGAGCGCCACCTGAGCAACGATCTCGTCAGCACGCTCTCCAAGGACCAGATCAAGAAGATCACGCAGCAGCTGAATGAGATCTATGCGGGCCAGCGGCCCGCCGTCGAGGAGCACTGCGTGGTGACCGTCGAGCCGGGCGCCGGCCACGCCCACGCCCACGCGCACAGCCTCAAGGTGCGCTGCAACTCGAGCATCGGTCGCGAGCAGCTGCTGGGACCCGTGCTGCGACGTCGCGAGGAACAGTTGGCGGCACAGCCCGCGGTCGTCGTGGGGCGGGAGACGCGCGGCGCCGTGGCCGCCCAGCAGGCGCTGGCCAAGCCGCCCGAGGTGCCGCCACGCCCCCCGCCGCAGCCGCCAGCCAAGAACCAGGAGCAGTCACAGGCGCAATCGCAGTCGAGCGAGCACGCCGTCAACCAGAAGATACAGTACTTCGAGGAGCGGCAGTTCGAGGAGCCGCCCAAGACCATCTACCACGCGCGCGAGGACAGCTCCCCCGACGAGGCGGACGTGCTGCGGCTCATCGAGCAGAACATGGCAGCCAGAGCGGGCCAGCGGGCGCGTCAGGCGCTGCTGCACAGCGAGCTGAGCAACTCGCTGACGGACATCAGCGGCGTCTACGGGGAACGCAGCGCGGCACGGCTAAATTTTCGCCTGCACAGCCCGCCCGACCGGCCGCCCGAGCAGCCGGACGCCGAGGACAGCCTTGAGCTGTGCGCCTCGCACTCGCCCTCGCCCTCGCCGCCGCCGTCGCTGGTGTCGGCCAGCTCCAGCTGCTACCTGCAGCGCGTGTGCACCGGGGAGGTGCAGAAGATACGGCAGAAGTTCGAGCGCATCCAGAGCAACGAGCGACGTCATTTTTTTGGGCTTAGCCCGCTGCGTAGGGCGCGCAGCGATCCCGCACTGCAGGCGGGTTCAGAAGACGCCCCGGCGACCGCCTCGGAAGCATCGCCCACCCAACGCGACCCACTCGAGTCGCCGGAGCGCGGCCGGCGACGGCAGCGCGGCCTGCTGATGCCCCACATCGACATCATCAGCAAGACGGCGGCCCTGAAGCGCGAGCTCCTCCCACGCGGCAGTCCGACGCGCAGCCGCAGCCACAGCAGCAACAGCAACCAGGGCCAGGTGCGCAGTCTGCGCACTCGCTACGAGGCCAGCTGCCAGCTGTCCACCTCGCTGGCGGACCTGCGCGACGTGCAGCAGCGTTCGCCGTCGCCGCACCTCTCCGGCGACTGGGTGGCCCACCGGCACCCCCAACGCACGCCCGCTCTGCCGCGGAAGCCGCAGCGCAGCTTGGCGCCCAGGGCCAGCTCCACGTCGCCGGCGCCGAAGCGAGCGTCAGGGGAGCAGCTGGACGACATCTTCGCCAACCAGAAGTTCGACCCGCAGATGCACCGGCCCAAGGCGCGCTACGTGCCCGACGGTGGCGCCTCCGCAGCGGCCAGACGCCCGGGCGGCGTCCACAGCCTGGAGCGCATCAAGCGCAGCGTGGCGGTCACTTTTAAAGGTAACAACTTGCGGTGCTGCAGCGGTTCAATGTGTCTCGATCGCTCTCTCTCTCTCTCTCTCGCTCTGCTGCCGCTAATCTCGTAGTCTAGTTGCTTCTCGGGTTCCCCAAGGCTTCTTTCTGTTCTCCCCCTGCTTCCCAATTGGTTTCTCACACTTCTCTACCTCCTCCAAATTATCCCCTCTTGCCGTTGTCCGCGCAGATCTCGACTCGAGCGGCGCCCCTCCGATTCCGCCGCAGCCGCCGCTCAAGGGCCTGAGCTACGCGCCCTACTCCGCGGCCTCCAACGGGGACCAGCCCGACGCAGGTACAGGTGAGTGCGCCGATCGCTGCCAGCTGCCAGCTGCCATCTGCCTCAGGGGCCACTCTGCCCTTCCACTTAACGCGCTGCTTCCACTTTACTAAACCTACATCCTATACATGCGACATTGATGAGAATATTAGCACTGCAGACGGATTTGCTTTGAAGGACATATTTTGGTTATTGATTTTTTATATTTCAAGACATCTTTCCTATCCCCCCTTTAATCGCGTTTCTTCGATGTACTAAGCAAAGATTCTGTGTAAGTTGTCACATTAATCCTCATTACTCATCGGAAATATCCGCAGTAGATTCACGGCAGAGCATACATATTTACTTCGAAGGACACATATTGACTTAAGTTGGTTATTGATTAATTATATTTCAAGACAAAGTCTTCCCTATTCCCCCTTTAAACGCGTTTCTTCGTCTTTACTAAACAAGGACTCTGTAAAAAAAGCCATGTTAATGATTACTCTTAATGGTGATTACTCATTGGGAATATCCGCAGTAGATTCGCGGCAAAGCATACATATTTTTATTGAATGGCATATTTTGACTTAAGTTGGTTATTGATTTATTATACATCAATACAATATCTTCCCTTTTCTCTTAATCGTTATTAGCCACGTTAATGATTACTCTTAATGGTGATTACTCATTGGGAATATCCGCAGTAGATCCACGGCAAAGGATGCATATTTACTTTGAAGGGCATATTTTAACAACTAAGTTAGTTTTTGTATTATTATACATATTTCAAGACAATATCATCCCTCCACGAAACACGCTCCTGCGTCTTTACTGAACGTAGATTCTGTATGTCATGCGAACTTTATAACACTCAATGAGAATTTTTGCAAAAGCTTTACTGCAAAGGAAACATCTTCACGTGAAGGGCATATTTTAACTTATGTTGGTTATTGATTTATTATATTTCAAAACAAAATTATCCCTTTTTCCCCTACATTTATGTTAAGTTTTGGGAATTATTTGCATTTCAAGAAAATTTTAAACTTCAAGCTTGTAGAGTGAATTTTACTGGGAGGCCTGGAAAATATCTATGGCAAATTTGTCTATTTGGGATATAGATTTTACTTGTTTTGTAGAAGGAGCTCATTAATACTTCTTCAAAAGTTACATCGATAACTTTGTTGCTCTAACATTTAAATGCTTGAACATCATATTCATTTCAATGTTTGTTGAGCAAGGGGCACCTATACCCAACCAATCTGATTGCTTCAACTTTATGTATTTAATGTGAAGGGCATATTTTTAACAACCAACTAAGTGAATTACTGAACTATTACATTTCAAGACAATATCATAAATTTCCCAAAGTGCACAAAAGTATTCTTAATAATGGGAGACTTTCAGTTTAAATTTCCCTATTGTTCATATACATATATGTAGTTGTTGTTCTAACATTTAAATGATATCTTTATTTTTCTATTTATTGAACAACGTTCCGTTGCTGCTTCTGCTGGTTTTAATACCCATAGAGGCTATTACTTTGGTGCTAAAAATTATTTATTGTAGCTCATTGCAAATACAAATAATTAGTTATTTTTATGGGATTTTAGCTGAAAATAGTTTTATTACAAAGTGTAGTAATTTGACTTTTGAAAGTCGCTGATTTGCGAATGGTTCTCAGTTTTGCAATGCTTCAATTCACTCGCGAATATATTTGTCAAATAGTATTGTATCATATGATAAAAATGAGTTCGCTTACGTAATACACCCCGAATTATATACTCTTGGATTTTCGCTTAAAATAGTTTTACTACAAATTCTAGTAATTTAACTTATTTGCGACTGTTTCACAGTTTTGCTTCAATTCACTTTCGAATATATTTTTCAATTGGAATTTTATCATGCACTTAAAATGAGTTCGCTTTCGTAATACACCCCGATTTGTATACACTTCGATTTAGACGCCACTCCACTGTTTTGCTTGTCATATTTTCGGCGTTTCGATGCCACCCCCGAAATGTCGGGAAATGTGGCGCAATTAGCTAATTTATTGGACGCCCCCCTTGGACGACGCCGCTGGGCGCGCGGTGCGTTGAGTGACCTTTGTGAAATTTCGTTTGCTGCTTTACTACCGCAACAAATTTCCGCAAATGCTGCAATTACGTTTCGAGGGTGCGGCCGGCATTAGTTGGCCAAATGAATCGATAGCACCAATAACACAGACAGACGGACAAACAGACGGACGGACAGACGGACAGACGGACGGACTGGTGGATGGACAGTGACAATGTTGACCCGCTTAGCACGACGACCACGCGACACCTGTCCGCGGCACGAGCGGCGGGCCACGATTGGAAAGCCACCCCCAAAGCAGGCGAGGCGACTCGAGGCGACGTTGCCATGGCCAACAACGGCCAACGGGGGCAACAAAACAATTCAGGAAAAAGCAGCGCGCTCGTCCAGCACTCAGTTAGTTTCACTTTTCCGTGCCAAAAACGTCGCGGGTTCGCGGCGAAAATAGAACGCTTACATAATGCAGCATTGACTGTGCGTGTGTGTGTGGCAAGTGCAACATGATACATCAAACGCTGGCGCCGCGACGCAGCAACACCTACGCAGGCCAGCATCTCCACGGCAACAGCAGCAGCAGCAACAACAACAGCAACTTCAAACGCGTTCCTGCCACGACTGCGAGTCGCGTGCACTGGAAGCAGAAGCTGCACGGCAGCTGCAATGATTTAGAGCTGACAGATGACGGCGCGCACTTGCAACAGCAGCAGCAGCAGCGGCAGCGTGTGTGGCGCCACAACAACAATGACTGGCCGCAGCGGCCGTTGAGCAGCGGCGCCGACAGCGAGCAGCTGACGCCCGGCTCGCTGCACCGCAGCGTCTGCGACATGCCCAACTGCGGCAAGCTGCTCTGGGTGCGGCGCAGCCTCGAATACGCGCCACAAGCGCCAGCGCCGGCGACGCCGCCAGCGAGCGAGCTGCGCGTCGGCTACCACATCGTGGGGCTGCCGCACACGCCGCTGCCGTTGCCCGGACAGCGACAGGCGTACCTGGCCAACCGGCATGCGATAGGCGGCTCCATGCCGCTGCTCAGGTGGCAACAACAACAACAGCAGCAGCAGCAGTTGCAGTGGCCAAGCGGCAGTTAGTATTGTAGACTTTCCCATGCAGCTGATGCTTTCTCAGTTGCGCAAACTTGTTATCAGTATACAGATAGAGAGAGGGAGAGCGAGAGCGAGAGGGAGAGCGAGAGAGATACTCGCGATACTCGCTGCTCACCTTAGGTCGCGATAGCTTTTTGCCTTGCAGCTCACGTCGCGGGCAGCGCGTGATAAAAAGCTTCGCGCGAGCTTTTCGGGTTTAACGATCTTAACAGCGATCTTCCACCAGCTACAGTGGAGTCCATAAGCGACGAATTAATTGGGCGCATAGAATCATGGGTGTGGAATGTGTGATGAATCTGCGGGTTACGTAAGCGCAGCTGTTGTGGCAAGTTCGAAATTCTGGGAACGAAACGAAAGCGATGAAAACGATAGGCACTTCAAAGGAAACATTTTAATTTTAAAGCAGCGCTGCCAAGCAAAAGCTTGAAATTTGCAAGTTTTAGGCATTTAACATTAAATTCTTCTGTTTGTTTAACTTGGCGAGCTTTCCTCAATTTTCTCAGCTATTACAATATTTTCCCGAACAAAATTATTTTCCCATACATACTTTTCTGCAATTGAACACCACTGTTTATTAAATTGAGAAATAGTCATTGAATAGCTATACTAATTTACTTTATTTATTTATAATATTTCACCAAATCATTTCTTTTACAACCGAATATATATTATCTTGATATTTAATATCAATTCATAAATATTCATTGAATGCTTAGCAAGAACACAATTTATTCCGTCATCAATTGATTCCCTCTTGATGACTGTTAACTTTAACAGCGACTTAACATGGCTGGCTATCAGCATAAACGTTACTGGGCATTGTTGCTGTTAGCCGAAAGACGGCAAATCACGCAGGTTGCTTGGGCGCTTATCAGAAGCGCTGTGTGCTCCACTGTGCGCCGTGAGTAATTCACACAACAAAACGTAGACCGAACAATGAAGAAATGTAGAGGAAGAAGACGAAGCAGCAGAAGTAGAAGCGACAGCAATAACAATAACAACGACTGCCAATGTCTGAATAAACGTGAGGTTGGGCGCCAACTAAAACGGCACTCGTAGTACGACGATAACTGGAAAACGATTTACACCGCGAAGACTTTTGGCGCTCAGTCAGTTGCTCATGCTCTCAAGTATTCAGTTGCGCCGTCTTTCAGTTTCATTCAATTTCAATTTCGATTTCAGTTTCAGTTGAGCGCCACGCGTGCTGCAGAGCAGTTGGGTACGAGTCGCAACGTGAGTGTGAGCAACAGAGACGGACAGATCGTCGACGTTTTCTTGTTGTTGTCGTCGTCGTCGGTTTTCGTTTTTAGTTGTGTCGCGACTTGTCGTTCGTTAAGCTTTATCAGCTGCTCGCAGCCTTCTCGGCTGCTTAGCTGTAGAGTTGTTGTTCTGATTTTGATTGATTGCAAGTGTGACTAAGCGGGCGAAGGAGAAGCAGGAGGTGGTGGAGCAGCAAAATAAGCTAGGAAGGGGATTGAAAAAGAAAGCAAAATACAGCGAAGCAAAGCAAATGCAATTCCCAATTGGCTCGCCGCTTAGCATATTAGCAATTAACAGTGCGAGAGTGCAGGAAAAGCCGCGGAAAGCCGGCATGACTGGTTGCCACCGTGTGTATGTATGTGTGTGTGTGAGTGCACGTGTGCAACTGTGTGTGTGTGTGTGTGTGTGGTGCAGTGAAAGATGAAAATCGGCAACACTTTCAAAACGCTGCAAATTGCGGCGCCACAGCGAGCAAAATCAGTGAAAGTGAAAAATCCGCTCAAGTGTCAATTAAGCTCTTTGTTGTACAACAATTTGTTGTTGGCGTCGTAATTGTTGTCGTCGCTTTATAGTTTATGGCCTCTTCGTCTCGCAACATTTTGTCACTGTGTAAACACAAATATTTGTGCAGTTGCTCCAAAGCACTTGTGTCCCCCACCGCAACAAATATAAGTTTCCATGAAGTTTCGACAATTTGACGCTAAAGAAATTTTCAATTTGCTTCTGTGCGACGCAGCAGTGGTGGGGTGGGGGGAGGGAAAGTGGGGGAAGTTTGCTGTAAAGGCTGCTGCGCAATTTCATTGCGTGCATTCTCAATTGATTTGTCACTCACTCCCAATTCTCCGCATTCCTCTGCGCCTTTGTGTTCGTCTTCGTGTTCACTTAGCTCGTTCTATTCACTCAAGTTCACGAATAACTCATCGAGCTTTATCTGCTGCCGTTAAGTAGTATCTTCGAAACTATGCCAAACAAGGTCGCAGCGCAGACAGATAGTTGAAGCTGAAGATTATTCACTATTTTAGTTAGACATATAGCGGCACTCGTAAATCAAGACGGCGACTCGAGTTAGTTGCGCATAAACTCGGTTTGTTAATGGGAAGTGATCGGCTCAAGTATTTCAGCACTTGTAAGACCTTAAAGTAAATGAGGGTGTTTAAGTTTAGCTTAGTTGCAGTGTAATTGACAGAGTTGCACAACCATGACAAGTTTGCAGCGCTTAAAATTGTTTATGAATACTTAACTTTTGCTTTTCAGGGGAATTCTGCATTAAAAAAGCGTCAAAGCTGTAAGCTGCAGCTAAACTTCAGCTCTATGTTAAAGGCTTTTCCATTAAGGAAATAGTAATTCTGCTCTTAAGAGTGTTTTAATTAGAAATGCGTAAAAGTTGTTACACAACATTTAAATATTAATGGCCTCTTTAGAAGTTCCACAAAAGCTGCAGATGAAATGTATTAATGAGTTCTGAAATTTGAAATTAATTTCTGTTTTGATGACAAAATGCATCTACTACAATTCAATCAATATGCAATAGATTCTCCTTTGTTTTATTGTACTTTCTGTTTTCCTTAATGACAAAATGCAGCTAATACAATTCAATAATTAAGTAATAGATTCTCCTCTGCTTAACAGTTTTGTTTTATGCAAATCCAACTGGAATCGTGTAGTAAGACTAGATCTAAAGCCTGCATGATGAAACCCCCTGTTATGCATATATAATATCAAACTGAACTATTCTCTCTCGCTCTTCGCTGAGCACGCTAGCTGCATTCAAACGATTGCACTTGGAGATCTCTAATTCAAATTGCCCCTTTGATGGCTTCGGATAAAAGGCCACTAAAAGCAATAAGTCAATTAGCACTCGCTGTCAGTTGTCAGTTGGTCACCCACTCGAGACACTCCTCCAAGTGAGGGAGAGAGAGAGAGAGAGGAAGTGGGGCAGCACTTTGTCTCAATTGGAGATTGTGTCTCGCATTTAGCTATCAGTGGCTGGCTGGCTAACGAGCATTAACTTCAATTGCGGCTCATTTTCGCTGCCACGGCGAAGTGTTAATTCAATTTTCCAAACACTAAACGAGCTCGAGCTCTCTCTCTCTCGCTCTCGCTCTTTCTCTCTTTTTGTTGCCATCTCGATCTGCGGCGGGGTTATCTGCGATCTATCTGCTTGGCGAAGCGTGCGATCAACAACCGGGCTGACTCGCGACAGTGTCAGCTAACAGACGTTAGTTGTTTATTTGCTTACCAATTGGCAAGCAGCGAGCAATAGTTGGAGATACAGCTAAAGCTACAGCCGAGATAAGAGCTGTTCAGTTTCATAACGACGGCGACGATATTTCTGCGGTTAGCTCGTCTTACACTTGCCCTAACGACTCTGGTTGCTATTTTTAGTGTCAACAACGTGCACACCCTGCACTTGCCAGCAGCTTCCTGCGGGGTATGCTGATGCACCGCCAAGGAAGCGGCGAGAGAGTATCTAGAAGCTGCAAATCTGTAAAACTTGATTTATCTTATTGAACTTGTTACCAAATCATTTCCTATTAGATTAATACTCTTTGTAATTTCATTAGGTTCGCCATTTGCTTGTTTTCTGATTTTAAGCGATAACTAATTTGTACAAAAATATCTAACTACCTATGAGCAAAAAGTACTTTGGCATTTAATTTAGCATATTCAACTCTTACGATCACTGAGATCTGTTGGTTTATAAACTATATTGCACAGCATTTATACTGCATTGGCTTTCAATTGACAGCCACAGTTAACTATCCATCTATATTGTTTAATAATCTTACTCGATTTGAAGTGAGCAACTTGAGCAAAAATTGTCATTTAATTGGGCATTCTCAACTCTTATGATTACCAAGATCAGTTGGTTTATAAACTATAATGCACGGCTTGTATACTTTATGCATGAGGACTGAACTAATCGTAGTTAACTATGCATCTATATTGTTTAATTATTCGTGTAATTTCATCAGATACGCCATTCACTTCTTACTCGATTTCAAGTGAGAAACTTAAGCGTAACAAAAAGATCTATTTACCCAGGTGCAAATAGAATATTGTCAAAGAGTTTGGCATACCCAAAACTTAGGATCAATTAGATCAATGGACTAAAAAAACATATTAGACAGCATTCGAATTAGTCGGGGTAACTATACAAATATATTTTCTTAATAATTCCCATCATTTCATTAGGTTCGTACTTTGTCTGGTTATCGATTTTAAGCCATAGACTAAATTGACGAAGAGATCTATCTACTTAATAGCCAAGAGCATGTGGTCATTTAATTTGGTATCCCCAACTCTTAGATCTGTGGATTTATAAGCCATATTACACAGCACTTGTACTTTATTGGATTTCGATTGACAGCTTTCGATTGTTTTGCTTTCTATGCGTGAGAATTGAATTAGTCGGAGTCAGCCACCTAGATAAATAGTTCAATAGTTTAATGTCTTAATTCACTGCGCCACGCTCTACAGGGTATTGTTTCGCCGCGCAGAGAGCTAGCGAGAGAGAGAGGGAGAAGAGAAGCACAACTAGGGAGCGATAAGCGAAGTCGAATTTCGGCAAATGCTTGTGGCGCGAGCTTTAGAAATGCATCGATCTGAATACGATTCCAACGTTGTTTCTCGCCCCACCAACACAGACGTGAACGTGCACTTCAAGACCCCGTTGAGGCATGAGTATAAGCAGAACGTGTCGGAGGAGGAACTAGCCATACGACAAGCGGAGCACATGCAGAAGCTGTACCAGGAGGAGCGCAGACGCAAGTATCTACAGGAGCTGCAGGACATGAATTCGCGACGCCACACCGACAACTTCACACCCTCGCAGAAGTCGCCGATAGCGCTCAATCGCTACGACGACTTCCCCACGGACGTCACCCTCAAGTCGCTCGTGGGCCCCAAGACCGTGGCCCGCGCCCTCTACAATTTCCAGGGACAGAGCTCCAAGTAAGTCGCTGCATTTCAGTCCACTTAAGTGTGTCCTAATCCCTCTCGTTGCTTGCAGGGAGCTCTCGTTCCGCAAGGGCGACACCATCTACATCCGGCGACAGATCGATCCCAACTGGTACGAGGGCGAGCACAACGCGATGATCGGACTGCTGCCCGCCAGCTACGTCGAGGTGGCTTTAAGCTTGCTCTGTTTAATTCAGCTCTTCTAATGTGCTCTTCCTCTCCCTGCAGATTGTCAGTCGCGATGGCGCCCGCACGCCCTCGAAGCGACCTTCGGAGGGACAGGCGCGCGCCAAGTACAACTTCCAGGCGCAGTCCGGCGTCGAGCTGTCGCTCAACAAGGGCGAGCTGGTCACACTGACGCGCCGCGTCGACGGCAACTGGTTCGAGGGCAAGATCGCCAATCGCAAGGGCATCTTTCCCGTCTCCTACGTCGAGGTGAGTCTGCCACAGATCTATATCCATTTACACAACTAAGTTGAGAAGATGGTTTGAAATCTGTTTTTATTTTATTCACTTTTCTTTCATATTTAGTGTTTATAGTAAGGTAATAACTATCGACTTTCAGCAGTAAAATAGTTTTTTTTAACTCTTCCTCGCAAAGTTGATTAGTTTTTGAATATTCTCTTTCTTCTCTTTGAATAAATAATCATAATAAACATTCCTGAAAAAAAGTATAAGATCGTTGAGCACAAGTAATGTGCGAAGATGCTTTGAAATCTGTTTCTATTTATTTTGCCTGCTTTATTCACTTTTCTTTCATATTATATTTACTCTATATAGTAAGGTAATAACTATCGACTTGATGCAGTCAAACTCAGCAATATCACTAAACAGCATTGAAACTTTGTAAAATAGTTTTTCAGCAAAGTCTTCTTCGTCATATAGTTTATTAGTTTTTGTAACTTATTCATTCTCTTTATTCAATCACAAACATTCCGGAAGAAAGTATAGTATATATGTGCACAACTAAGTTCCAAAAATGCCTGCAAATGTTTTGTATTTATTGTGCTTATTACTTTATTCACTTTCCTTTCATATTTACTCTATTTAGTAAGATAATAAGGAACTATAAACCTGAAGATTCGTGCTGAGCAATAAATTGAATATAATTAAAACATTCTAAAATGCTTTTGGAATTCTTAAACTCTTTCTCACATAGTTGATTAATGCAATCATAATAATTATGCAAGTAATGCCTTCCTCTAGAAAGTATGAGATCCGTCTACACAACTGAGATGCTTGGAAATCTTTTTTGTATATATTTCGCTTAGTTTATTTACTTTGTTTTCATATATATATATATATATATATATATATATATATATTTATAGAAAGATAACAAACAACTTGAGCTACAATGCGTAATCAGTAACAAATTGAATATGATAGAAGTATTCTAAAAAAAATTAGTCATTGATGCTCTTAACTCATTCAAAAGTAGTATTAGTAGTCAGCTGTAAGAAATATCAAAAGTAATGCAAATTATTGAAACACTACGAATTGACGATTGAACGAAATCTAAATAGTATTTGGCAGTATTAAAACATACTTCTTTGTACTACTTTTAAACAACATTCTAAAATATTTAGTCATTGATACTCTTAACTCATTCAAAAGTATGATTATTAGTTAGCTATAATAAATATCAAAATAAAACGATTGAAAGACAACGATTTAATGATTGAACGAAATCTAAATAGTAGTTTGCAGTATCAATATATAATTGGTGCTTCTCTTCAACTCCTCCAAGAGTAGTCTCCTCCTACAACCAGCTATCGAATTAAAAGCCTTGTTGAAGAACTGTTTATCTAAAATGATTTCACATTAATATTAACTCTTCTCAGACTTTTAGATCTACAAGTAATTTCTCTTGTGGATCTACAGTATCTTATGTTCACATCACCTCACCCTGACCCATCTACAAACAGTTCCCCCATCTAATCGTTTGAAACTCTTCCGCGACCAGGTGCTAACTGATATTGGAGCCGAGGACATTGCGGCTAGGACGACGACCGTCATCAGCAGTCAGAGCACGACAAACCTGCGTCCCAACCTGGACGTGCTGCGCACAAATATCAACAACGAGTTCAACACGCTGACGCAGAACGGCGCCCAGCCGCCGAACGGTATACTCAAGGACACCAGGACGCTGCACAAGACGGACGCGCTGCACGTGGACACCAGCTTGGAGCCACTGACGTGAGTGCCCCAGGAATGTAAAATGTCTTACTAGTCTTATAACAATTATTTGCAATCTATGGGCAGCTATCGCGCGCTGTACAAGTATCGGCCGCAGAACTCCGACGAGCTGGAGATCTTCGAGGGGGACCTGGTGCACGTGCTGGAGAAGTGCGACGACGGTTGGTTCGTGGGCACCTCGCAGCGCACCGGCTGCTTCGGCACATTCCCCGGCAACTACGTGGAGCGTGCCTGAAGAAGCGATCGGGAGCCGTTGACGATACTCGTACTCGTATTTGTTTTGTTGGAACGCCGTCGACGTTTTGAGCCTAATCGTAAAGAATTTGTAGTCTAATCACTGGCAGCGCACTCGGCCAGGCATCATCAATTACCAATTGCCAATCACCGATTATCATCAATTGTTTGTCGCCGATTACAATAATCGTTTCAATTGCCGATTACCGATTGTCGCCGTCGCCGTCGCCTGTCGAGGATGTGTTTTCTCTTTAATTTAAATAATGTACAACTATTTATTTAATTTTAAAGAAAATGTTGAAATTATGTTTATTTATAAAACCAAAAAAAAAATCTATATTATTAACCAGAAGTTTTCCCACACACACACACACACACACACACACAGACACACACTCGAACACCAAAAATATCAGCAGCGATATTTGATATAATTTTTTTTAATTTCGTTTATCTACTAATTTTAACTAGTCACAGCTAATTTCCAAAAATAAAACAAAAACACACAAAAACAGTAATGAGAATATTTCCATTTGAGAATGTTGAACACAAAGAGTGCCTTAAAAAACAATTGTTTATTGACTTTGGCGCAAAGCAAATAATTATTAATGAATACTAAATCAATGAAATGAGAATCAAGTGCCCTTTTTGTCTAATAATTATTAATTATACTATTGAGAAACTAATCTAAAAAAAAAACAAAAAAAAAAGTACGAAAATCATTTGTAATTTTATGATCGTTTTAATAATACACAGACACCTGTTGCAAGCGAATGCGTATTTAGTAAATAAATCAAACAAAAACACCAACAACAACAACAACTACTGCTCGATCTTTTTGTACAATTGGTTTTATTGTAGTGCAACAATCGGCTTAAAACTAGAGGCAAACAGAAGGAGCGCAGCTTCAGCGTGAACAACTTGCAACCTCTGCAGGAGGAAAGTACAAATATATCGTTTATGGATGACAGCTATGTAGATGAGAGTATAAGTTGAGCAACATCACGGATATTAACTAGTTAACATACTTACAGTGGTAAGGAAATGGCTTTGCTATTAACTAGTTAGTCTCTTAAACACTTAGCTGCCATCTCGAAGGCATTTGCGGCAAAGAAAGATTTGCAGCATAGTTTTGAACTACTCGAAATGCCACGTTAGAAATACATTAAGTGTGGCCCAATATATAGGCAAGCGTTCTATACTAATCGCTCAGACTATCACGTTTCGGCCAGCTTGCGCTTGCGCTCCAGCTTGAGCTCGCGCTTGACGGCCCGCTGCTCCAGCTCCTCGGTGTACTCGGCGTACATGGCCAGCAGCGCGGGGTAGAGCTTCTGGTACTCCTTGAGGTCGTCGACGGTCACCTGCATGTTGTCGAAGGCAATGGCCACGTGCCGCATGTCCTCGCTGCTGGGCAGGCGCGGGCACTTGGCGTAGCGCTGCGAGAAATGCGTGAGTATGATGTGCTTGGCCTGCATGTCGCGTCCCTGCTGAATGGCCTGCGAGATAGTGCTGTGCGTCTTGATGCGTGCCTCCTCCACCAGGTCGTCCTCCATGGTCGCCTCGTGTATGAGCACCGTCGAGTCGCGCCCCAGCTCGACCAGATCCAGACAGGGCATCGTGTCGCCGCTGTACGTGATCTTAATAGGCGCGCCCTCGTGCTCGGCCTGCAGGGTCAGGCTGACGCCAAAGGCATTGGGACAGTGCCGCACCAGGCACGTGGCAATAGAGTCGATGCCCAGCCTCGCCACCGCCTCGCCCCGCAGCGGCTGCTGCAGCAGCTCGCCGTTGGCCACCAGCGTGTAGGCAGCTGCAATGGGCTCGATTTGCCGGTTGTAGAACTGCAGCCAGGGCTCAATCTGACGCGGCGCCAGCAGCAGCAGTGGCGCCTCTGGCGCCAAGCTCTGTCGCTCCGTCAGCAGCGCAATGAGTCCGATGTGGTGATCGGCGTGCAGATGGGACACATAGATCGCCTGCAGCTGCAGCATGATCTGGCGTGCCCGCTCGCTCCCGTAGAGCCGCACTATCTGGCCGTGGGTGCCCTCGCCGCAGTCGAGCAGCACGAAGGCCTCGGCGGCCGTTTGGATCAGGATGGAGCTCACGTTGCGCGTCTTGTTCGGAATGCAGGAGCCGGTGCCCAGGAAGATGATGCGCGGATAGCTCTCGCTGCTGGCCAGCTCTGCGTCCTGGCTCAGCTTCGTGTCGCACTTCAGCTTGGCCAGCAGCTCCGTCACGCCGGGCACCGCGTGCGTCTCCTTGATGTACTCCTCGGGCGTGAGTTTCGATTCTAGCGTGCGATCGAGACCTGAAAGAAGGCTCTGATTAATTTCTGACGCGCAAAGAATATAGTGATAATTGAGGTGACGAAAGCAGGCAAGTAGAGTTCTTATTGTGTTGTATTGCTTTTACTAATTCATTTACTTACTTTTAGTTTTAATTTATTGCATTTTTCTATACTTGTTCTACTGGCAAATCGATTAGCAACTCTGAATGAGCATCAATAGATATCTAACAATTTTTATATTCTATAAATTCAAATTTCCATCTAAAGAAATTAAATTACCTACACGGCAACACAAATGCTGTGCAAATAGCTTGAAATGTAATTGATTAATAGTTTCTAACAAATAAGTAGTATTTTAGTTGATTCAAAGAACTTTTTCAAAGAGTTTAGAATGACTTACAAGAATTATGAGATTTATATACACATTTTCCTCTTCTGTTTAACGCAGAAATTAATTTAATTTTTATATAATGAAATGTATTTTATATGATTCAAGAAACTTATTAAATCAGTCGACAGTCACCTACAAAAATAATGAATTGAATTGAAATCCTGTCATGACTCTGAATGCATTGTACAGCAATCGATTTAAAATATAATCACCTATTAATAGTGTCTAAACGACATCAATTCATCAAAAAAGATAATCAGTTGGGAATCATACAATATACAAAATTATCAATTCAATTTAAATGCATCTTGAATCTAAATGCATTGTTTTTCTGCTAAGCACAACAATTAGCTTAAAATATAATGAGTTATTAATAGTTTCAAATCGACAATAAATAGAATTTGATGTTGTTTATAAGACTTACTAAAACAGTCGCCAATTATTTTGAAAAATCTTCAATTTAATTTAAATCCTGTCCTGAATAATTTTTGTTCTGCTTAATAATTTGTTTCAAATGTAAACACTAATTGAATAATTATTAATACAATTGAAATTCTGTCTTGAAGCTGAATGCAATTAGTTTCAAATACAATTAGTTATAAACAGTTTATAATCGATAACAAGTTGTATATTATATGATTCATAAAATTTACTTAAGAGGTCGAGAATCACTTCAAGAATGTTTAATTTAAATGAAATCCTGTTTGAAATCTTTTTGCAACTAATTCGTTTTGCTTTGTATAATGTAATTGAGAATTGTTTTCTCACCTTTCTTGGGTCGCAGGTGAAAGCTGGTCATGGACACAACGCCCTCATCCAGAGGCTGCTGTGTTGCTCCATCAGCAGGCTGCTCCTGCTCCAGCTTGGTCTTCTTCGGGGGACAGTTGGGCTGCAGCTGCAGGGACTCGGCGAGCAGCGGGAAGACGAGCGGCGCCAGCTGGTGCAGCTGATACTGGATGCGGTGGGCAGCCGCGTAGCCGGAGAAGCCATTGGACGGCGAGTTGAGATAGATGTGCTCAGTGCAGCGCGAGAAGTTGTCGGCCATGAACTGGCGGTACTCCGCGTGCTCTGTCATCGCCGGCGGACTGAAGTGCACCACGAGCGCGACCTCAGTAAGCTCCGAGGCAGCCAGCTGCTTGTATTCCGGCGCCTGTGCTTGGAGCGCTGGCAAATAATCCGCGCTGGGCACGTCGATGAATGCAAAGGAGAGCGCCGTCTCGCCCGGCTCGGTGACGTCGGCGGAGCGCACCAGCTTGCCACAGGGCAGCTGCACATCCTGGCCGTTCTTGAGCTGCCCCAGCAGCGGACCCGGCGGCACGCCGTGCTCCACGCACTTGACCAGGTTGAGTGCACCAGGGCGCGGCTTCAGCTTGCAGATGTAGCTGATGACGGACTGCTCTGGTTGCTGCTCGCTGCGCAGCACCACCGACTGCACGCTCAGTATGGAGTCCTCAAAGGGCTCCGAGTTGGTGGCGTCTATGGTCTGCATCTGCAGATTCTTGAGCACCACGAAGCGTCGCATGCTCTGCAGCATTGTGTCCAGGTGCGGCGGTCCATGCAGTCCCACCTGCCGCACGCCAGCGTCCTGTATGGTCAGCGCCAAGCCAGGCAGGCCGCCCACTGCGTTCCACGTGTTGCGCGTCACAAAAATGTGTTCAAGGCGCGAGAGGCGCGTCTTGTGCTCGTGCGCAAGACGCTGGGTGCCCTCGCCGCAGTTGAACAGATAGCGCGATTGGTCGGTGAACAGGTACACAGCGCTGGGGGAGCCATTGGCGCCGGCGCCTAGCACCTGGAGATTCACTGAGCCCGGCACTACAGACGATAACTTCTTGCGCAGCACGTTTGGCTGGCGTTCGTATTTGGCCGGCTGTCCTGTGTCCTTGGCGGCCGCTGGAATTGCCGTCGTACTCATGCTGAAGTTGTAGCGTGATGTCACCGTGCGAATGAATTGTGGGCCATGAACAACTCCTCCGAAGCGTTGCAATTTCAACACAGACAGCCACATTGCGTGCGCGCCACAGCTGTTCGGCGGCTAGAGATGGCAAAATTCGGCATTCTAATCGCGTACTCGCTCGGAGACTGCTTGTTATATAACCAGATGGCTTAATTGCGAGCAACTGTTGAGCAGCGTGAACACCACTCTGATGTTTGGAGTATTAACAGCAGCTATCGATTACATGTATGCAGAGTTAAAAAAATAATCGAAAGCATTATTCCCCATAAATAGTTGACCGTCACTCTTCCTGTAGTTGCGCATATTTTTATATTGTATTATGTTGGCAATTTTTAATTACAAAATACAATGTAATACTAAAAAGTTGGTCGATAGCTGGCTATTTAAACAGTGGCGCCTTTTTCCTTACGTTCGATAATTCGATATTTGGTATATTTTGACTTGAATGGCACATCTTTCTAACCCAACTGCGGTCACACTGTACGTCACATATAAATAAAGACTTTTACCGCGCACGTGTTGCAATTGGCGTCCAGTTTATTAAGTTGAAATTGATAGAAGATGGTGTTTTTTACTTGCAACATTTGTGGTGAATCCGTAAAGAAGCCCGCCGTGGAGAAGCACTACCAGACTAGATGCCGGGGCAAAACCAAGAACGTGTCTTGCATGGACTGTCTGAAAGACTTCTACGAGGAGGAATATGTTGCACACACCAAATGCATTTCGGAGGCGCAAAAGTACTCCAATCAAAACTTTGTGCCCAAGGAGCCGAAGAACAAGAACGCCCAGAAGCAGGAGAGCTGGATGGACATCATACGCGCCATCCTGGACAGCAGCGAGTACCAGTTGACGCCACAGCTGCGCAACGCATTCCAGCGGCTGCAGAGCGTTGACAATGTGCCGCGCAAGAAGGCCAAATTCGAGAACTTCGTGGGCAACTGCATGCGCATGCCGCGCCAGCAGGCCACCGAAGTGTGGAACATACTCGAGAAGGAGCTGAACAAAATGAAGCAGGCCAAGCAGGACGAACTGGCGGCCGCCAAGGCAGCCAAGCAAAAGCCAGCTGAAACTGAAACAGTTGAGGAGGAGCCGCCCCAGAAGAAGTCGAAGCTGACGAATGGCGATGAAGCTGCTGCGGCCGCCGAGGAGAGCACCGAATTCGATTGGGTGGCACAGCTGAAGAAACTGGTGGCCAAGCAGCCCGATGGCATCTTTCTGGAGAAGCTGAAGAGGAAACTCTCAAAGAAGTACACAAAGCATTTGGCTGTGACGGAGCTGAGTGAGAAGCAGACGAAGAAATTCGAGAAACGCTTCGACAAGCAGCTCAAGAAATGCGACGCGCTGCAGCTGGATGGGGATCTGGTGAAGCAATGTTGACCTGATGAGCCTATATTTAAGTCTCTAGCGTAATTAACACTTAGCTGTAGACAAGCATTAAACACATAAGCAGCAAGAAGTAACTCGACTGATTGTAGTTATCGCTGATGGCTGCTGGAGGAATCAAGCTTCTATATGTTGTCGCTAGAAGCCTATTATATATATATCTAGAGATGTTGTATTACTATGTATGCTGTATCAGCAAACAGTTCAACGAATGCTATATACAGTATACCTGTAGTGAACTATTTAAATGATTGATTAATTGTCTTAAAATGAAGTCAAGCAGACGCTGTTCCCAAGCGAGAGCAGCAGCGCTTTATTATTTACTCATTAAGCAAGCACTTTGTTAGACTCTAAGCCTTGTACTTCAGATATTCGATGCACTGTCGCAGATAGTCCCGTGTGGCGCCGCATTGTGCCGACTTGCTGAAGCGTTTAGCGGGACAGTGCAGTATCATCTCGTTGGCCATGCACTCCTGCACCAGACCGGGATACACATGGCAGCCGTGCATGGCCAAATGCTTGCCAATCGTCTGGACGCCCTTATGGCGAAGCAGCGCCAGAGCTGTCAGGAAATAATCTTAGTAATGGCTGCAAGTGAGCTTGGATGCCTGCTCACCGTGCTTGTCGCACTTCACGTAGGTATCGTAGAGCTGCTTCTGCTCCGCCGCGTTGAGCAGCTCCTCCGCCAGATGCTCTTTAATCCTGTGCAGATTCAGCGACTGGCGATTGCCCGCTAGATACGCAGTCGCGTTGTAGGCGCATTCAGCTGTACACTGCAAGGCAAGTGGACAAGTTCGCTAGACAAGTTGGGGCTGCGTTGAGATGTACTCACAAACATGTAGGCCTGCTCCAGTTGCTCGTTGTTGGGCTCCAGCTTGTCGAACCATTGCATTTGGCAGTCAGTGAACTCGGGCGACTCCTCGTGCAGTTCGCAGCAAAAGTCGTGCTGCAATAAAGGAAGTACTTGTGGATTTGAATCTCTGGCTGCTGTTGCTTGTTGCTCACCATGGTGTCGGCGGCATTCAGCTCGCAGTCCTCGTCCAGTTGCGGCTTGGCCAGCACGTTGAGCAGCAGGCAACCGAGGCCAAAGAGTTGCCAGTTAATGGAAAACATGGTCAATGGATTTGACTCTTCTGCGTCGACTTTTATAAGCTAACTCCAAGAGCGACGGACAGACGAGTTAATTTTGCGTAACAGTTTTTAACGACTTTAATTACGAGCTTAATTTGAGTTTATAATTATTCAGCTAAAATGTTGGCGCGTGGATTTTGGGGCTGAGTCATGGTGGGGGTTTTGAATGCAGCAGCTGTGTGGCACGGAGGTTCTGCTCCAATTCCGGGAAGCCGCTGCAGTTCCACGTGCAAGATAAATGATGAAAAGGCAGCCATCCATCAGCCTGAATGCGTGTGACAGCCAAATGAAGCGATCTGCTTGCAGTTGCCGCAACCGGCGAAGGGAATGCTGCAGTTGCAGATGCGATGCGGAAGCTAGTCCGACAATCCCTTGCCCGTTCCAGCTGCAACTAATTAACCGAGGAATACATCATAAATAGCATTACGGGAATGCACTCGAATCCCCTGCCACCATCATCATCATCAGTCAAGGCGCAGACGTTGCGTCGCTGCCTCACAAGTTCCCATTTCCCAATTGTTTATTTTCGACTGGGTGTGCTGCTCCCCCCTCCCCTGCTGCTGGGCATGGGGAGCGTCTTCGTCTCGTCTGCATTGGCGGCGCTTCACGGTGGCATGCCGCGGCAGTAGTGGCTGCCGCAGCAGGCGCAATCATGCGGCACGTGCCTTGCCCGCTTGAAGTTCATTTCGGTGGAATTGGAACGCGCCCAGGCGACCGGGCGCATCCGTGTGGCTTGTTTTGATTTCGTTTTTGGGGTCGCCCTACCACATAGTCTTCTGAGTTCCCCGCTCACCTTTCTTGGGGTTATCACACCCACAATTGTTCATATCCAGCCCAGCCCTCAGCTGAAGAATTGCAGCGGGATCTTGCCCAATCTATGCCCATACTTGGAGTGACAGTAAGCTTGTCAATTTTGTTGAATAGTATTGTGACGTAAGCAGTTCTTGTTAAATATGATCAATATTTCAGGAAATTTATGCTTTAGTATTTACTTAAAATGATCCTACAAAATATTTTAGTGGACCAATTTAAAGTTTTAATAACTTAACTATAATAATGAACCACGTAAAATATAATTGTAGAAGAATTGAACTGAATTTGATATAAGGTTGGAGATGTAACATAGTACAAACAAATTAAAATTTCTAAGTGTTTTCTATAGATGGGTTGAGTACAAGGAATACAATAAATATCTCTGGAATTTTCTGGTTCTATTTGTGAACCATTTAAATAGAAATCACAAGTTTGAAGTTCGGATGAAAAATGGTTATGAAATCATATCGATTTTGGGTGCTAAATCAATTCCATATATTAAAATCATTGAATTACCCAAAAAGAAATAAGTTAGGTTAGAGTTGAGACGGTACAAGGACTTTTAGTCGCAAGTGTGCGAATTGCAGTTTGCTTAAACTCTCGCCATTCTGATCCATAAAACTAAAGATTTCTTTGAGACGCTTCGATCAGTGAAAACAAACAAACGACTTCAATAAAGATCATTATAGTGCTGTGGCACAGTGAATTTCTTTTGTTCGGCCGTCGCCCAATAAACTTGCTGTAAACATTTTCGCAACTTCTATTTTAGTTTCTAGAATTTCCGTCACTCTGCTTTTTGCGCTCTTATCCAACGTGATCGAGTTATTCGCAGAAATGCTTTCTCGTTCTTAATGCGTGTGGATCATAAATGTCAACGGCGACAGCGAAATGTCATAAATAAATAAGCAAATCACAGCTATTCGCTAGCTGTCCACAATGCTGTTCACTTGCTCGCTCTCCCTCTCGCATGCGCTCCTTGCGCTCTCGGGATCAACTGCATGGCATCCACATGGCTGCTAACAGCGTGCACTTTGTGGAAGCTATGTTGACTGGCCATGTAATGTACACAAATGCATTGCAGACTCCAGCAAGCGCGGCGCACACGCACACGCACACATAGGCAGACGCAGAGATAGCCGAACGATGTAACAGACCGAAGCGAAGAGCATCCAATTGAGCAGAGCTGCGATTCAGTCAAGTTTCTGCTGTCAGCGCGTGCGGTTCGTTCTTCGTTCGTTCGCTCGTGCCTTGTCGTGAAGATCGTTGAAGAACGTGAGGCGATCGTGGATCGTTGATCGCAGTGGGAAAGCAGAAGGAGAGCAGGGCGACTCGTGTCGTCGCCGCTTCCAAGACAGTGTTCCAAAAAAACAAAACTATACCTATAGAACTATAGATATTTCACTAGAGTGCTATTTATAAATCCGATATTTTTGGATCCAAAAAAACAAAAAAAAATTGTTGGCCAAGTGCGTGTGCTTCGTGTGTGTGTGTGTGCGTGTTTGTGAAAATGTCTTTGGCAAAATTGTGAAACACAGGACACAAATCACATTAATTTGAAGAAAATAAAAAAAAAGAAAACTTTATAGTTGCAATGCAAGCAATTAATCAGAAACTCTGCGCGCTGCTGGCGTCGCTGCTGCTGCTCTGCAGCGCTGGTCCCCAACTGGCCAGCGGCCAGTATGAACACTACCTGGACTCGCTGCAGCCCAATCAGCTCTACGAGTTCGACGAGAGATCCGACGGCAGCATCCAGTACCTGCCCAAGGGCAACAGCGAGCAGCTGATGCTCCAATTGGATCAACCCATCAATTTCTATGGCGAGCAATACGAACAGATCTATGTGAGTAGGCGCTTCAGTATATGGCGGGCATTATCTGATGGGTTCTCGACTTCAAAGTAACAATTTTGCGCTGAATGAAATTTGCATTTTGTTGCCGACTGATAAGCGTGGCACACGCTGATAAGCGCTATCAATAAGACTGCATGCAAATAGTTGATTTAGTTCAATCAAATTGCATTGTGAGGCAGCTTAATCTGAGCGCGTCTGTGTGTATCTGTGAATCTATGTCTGGCTGTGTGTGTGTGTGTGGGCGCTTTATTAATAGCCCGAGAGACAAACAGAAGGCGACATTAATATTCGGCAAAACATGACAAGCAGACGGGCGCGGACAAAACGATTTCGACACGAGAACTGTGTAATTATCAAATGTTGCTGGGCACCAAAAACAGAACATGAAACGAAACGAAAATCGAGAGTCTACAAATGTATCGTTGAGACACATTTTACGACGACACCGCAAAACCAATTCGCACGCACTCAACCCGAATACCATCGCAGGTCCACTTGGGGGTGGTCTCAGACACAACACCACGCAGTGGAGCAGACGCTACAAATAAATAGCGAAGTGGCAGTCAACCCATTGATGTGCTCTTCGTGCTCTGCGTGCTCGGTCGCTGTGCCGCCTTGGCACATTCCCAAACTCGTAGCCGCCTTTTTGCTGCATACCCTGTAAATATCGATAGTAGTCTAGAGTTGCCCGAGTGAGAGAAAGAAGCACAGTTCAATTGACTAAAGCACCAAAATCTACATATCCTCCCACTATCTTCAGTTTGGCAATATCTAGCGTAATTATAGGCAAATCCAAAAGAAGCGTGGCTGAACTCAAGATTCTAGTAATTTCAAGACGATCGAGCTGCAGCGTATCTGGGCGGCGATCCTTCCCCATTTGGGTTTTCGCTTTTCACGTTCAGAAATTATGATCTCGCTTAGCACAGCGTACGAGGCGAAAGTGTCGCCTATTTTTGTTAGTTAATTAACTAAATTTATGTGTCTGACGTCGAAAAATAGCACGCGGCACAAAATGTGTGGCATTAGCGGGCATTATGGCCATACAAATGCATAAATTTCCACACAAAATTCTGAAAAGTGAAATGAGCAAAGCCTCATTTTTTTCCAGCTAAAAACAACATTATTCGGTTTAATTATTGTTGAACCCATCATTGTTTATACGATAAAAGACAGCGACTGCACTGTTTGTTTCTGTATAAATAGATGTGTCAAATCTGGTGGTATATAAAACAAAAAAACAATTTGAAAAATGAGAATTTGGGGTTATGGGGTTAGCTTAGATTCCGATTGCGCGCAGGTGAGGATTGCGGGGAATCACAAAATACAAACGTCTCTAAAGGAAAGAATATTCACTTGATAAGGCGAAATTAATAGCTTTGACTTGAAGTGCAAATCGTTTAAGAATATATTGTAAAACCTTTAGCTAGATTTTGCTATTTCCATTATATAAGGGGAAAATTAAATATATATGAATAATTGGAATTCGTTCGAGTATTTTTTTTGCAAGCCATTCGAGGACTAAGATCTGCTTTAATTTGTTTTCATTTCCATGCAGATCTTGCCCCGAATATATTGTAAAACTTGTAGCTTCAGTTTGCTATTTTCATTATATAAATGAAATTCAATTAAAAGCGCTCATTGGTTGAAGTAAACAATATAAATTATACATATATTTCCAGGGCAATTATTGGAATTCCCTTTGTATATTTCCTAAGTGTTTAGAGGTCTAAGATCTGCTCTAATTTGTTTTCATTTGCTTGCAGTCCTTCCATGAATATATTGTTAAACTAAATGAGACAATAAAATGCTCTCATCTTTTGAAGCAAACAATATAAATTATACATATATTGGCAGAGGAATAGTTGGGACTCCCTGTGTGTATTTCCCAAGCCATTTGAGGTCTAAGATCTCCTCTAATTTGTTTTAATTTCCTTGCAGATCTTGCTACAAATATATTGTAAAACTTGTAGTTAGATTTTACTACTTTCAGTAAAAAATTAGACAATTAAAGACGCTCATTGGTTGCAGTAAACAACATAAATTATACATATATTGCCAAAAGAATAATTTGAATTCCTTGGCGTATATTTCCCAAGCCATTCGAGGTCTAAGATCTGCTCCAATTTTTTTCCATTTCCATTCAGTTCTTGCGATGAATAAATATATTGTTAAGCTTGTAGCTAGCTTTAGCTATTTTAATTATATAAATGAGACAATAAAGTGCGCTCATCTTTTGAAGTAAACAACATAAATTATACATATATTGCCAGAGGAATAATTGGGACTCCCTGTGTATATTTCCTAAGTGTTTCGAGGTCTAAGATCTGCTCTAATTTGTTTTCATTTCCTTGCAGTTCTTGCCATGAATATATTATTAAGCTTGTAGATAGATTTAGTTATTTTCATTATATAAATGAGACCATTAAATGCGCTCATTAGTTGCAGTAAACAACATAAATTATACATATATTGCTAGAGGAATAATTAGGACTCCCTGTGTATATTTCCTAAGTGTTTCGAGGTCTTAGATCTCTTCTAATTTGTTTCCATTTCCATGCAGATCTTGCCAAATGCTTTGCCTCACAGTTTGAAGTGAAAAGTTAAACAAATGAAGCCTGTCCGTCTGGCTGTCTGTCCGCCTGTCCACATTCCACATTCGTGTGGTCTTTGCATACATTTAGCAAATATTTCCACACACTTCGAGGCGCCGCGGGGTGTAAAACTGATTTATGTTGTGCCACAAAAAAGAAACCCGAAAAGAACGCCACAGAATGAGCTCGGCGTTCCAAGCAACACCTGTGCTCCAGTTTCGAATATAACAAAATTGAAAGAAAATGTTGAACAACCAAATTGAGAATTGTGAAAATGCTCGTTTGTTTATTCGTAAGGAAAAATGCAGCAATTGGGAAATTTGTGCAGTGCAAAGTGCAAAGCAGAGGGGGCGAAACAGGAGTTTGTAATTGGAAGAGCAGAGAGCAGCTGGAGAGTGTCGGCCTGCTGCAGTGTGGCTGCAACTAATTTTAGAGGCGTGCTGCGGATGTGCCCGACACGGAACTCAATTAGGCAGCGTCATTAGAGGCGAAACGCAGCATCCAATGATCATTAGCGGGCGTGTTAATGGTTTGTTGTTGTTTAGTTTCCGCCAGGCGAACTGTTAAGTGGCCTGTTGGCACTTCACCAGCGCCCTAATTGATCGCCATATGCACTCCTGCTGCTGCTGCTACGACTCACACATTCTTCACTTCACGTTGCAGATCAACACGAATGGCATTTTGACATTCAACGTGGAGTTCACGGAGTACTTGAACCAGCCGTTCCCGCTCGAGTATCCCTCGATCGCGGCCTTCTACTCGAACGTGGACACCTCGCAGAGCGGCGACGAGAGCAGCATCTCGCTCTTCCACACCCGCGACCCGGCCGCCCTCGAGCGCGCCCAGCGCCTGGTGCAGTACGCCTACAGCGAGGAGCAGGACTTCGTCGCCGAGCAGCTGATCGTGGCCACGTGGCGCAACGTCGGCTACTACGACTCCAAGACCGACCGCCTCAACACGTTCCAGGTGGCGCTGATCGCCAGCGCGCAGCGCACCTTCGTGCAGTTCATCTACCCCCAGGGCGGCCTCAACTGGCTGCAGGGCGAGGCCGGCGAGCTGGGCCTGCCCGACATACGCGCCCAGGCGGGCTTCATCGCCGAGGACGGGCGCTACTACAACCTGAACGGCTCCGGCTCCGAGAACGTAAGCCACACAGACTCTTGTATACATTAAATACAGTGCTTAATCCGCTCTACTCTGTGCAGGCGCGCTTCCTCAGCGAGAGCACCAACCTGGGCGTGGCCGGCGTCTGGCTGTACCGCGTGGCGCCGCTGGCGGGCGGCGAGAACGTGCAGGAGCCGAACAACGCCGAGACGCAGACCGAGTCGCCTGCTCTGGCGCAGAGCTGCGGCGCCAGCGCTCATCAGTGCCACAGCCAGGCGCAGTGCCACGACAAGTCCGAGGGCTACTGCTGTGTCTGCGGCAACGGTTACTACGGCAACGGACACACGTGCCTCGCCAACGATCAGCCCGTGCGCGTGACCGGCTCGCTGGCCGGCGAGATCAACGGCCAGCCGGTGGACGAGGAGGCCAAGCTGCAGTCGTACGTGGTGACCAGCGATGCGCGCACCTACACCACCATCAATCCCGTTGGCGAGCCGCTGGCCGCCCAGCTGCGTCTCGCACTCCCGCTGCTGACCACGGTGGGCTGGCTGTTCGCCAAGTCCGTGAACGGTGCCGCCAACGGCTACCAGCTGACGGGCGGACGCTACGAGCACATCTCCAGCCTGCACTTCGACTCCGGTGAGCTGCTGGAGGTGACGCAGCGCTTCGAGGGCCTCAACTACTGGGACCAGCTGACTGTAAGCATTCTGCTGAACGGCAGCGTGCCGCACGTGGCGTCTGCGACGCGCCTGCACCTGCCCGACTACACGGACGAGTACCGCTTCGTGCGGCCCGGCGAGCTCTACTCGCAGCAGTCGCACAAGCTGGAGCTGGTCGAGGAGCAGCGTGTGCTGGGCTTCCTGCTGCGCCAGCGCATCGTGTACCGCAGCTGTTTGCGCGACGACGACGCCGACCCCACCGACAGCAGCGTGCTGCAGAAGGTCTCC
The DNA here is from genome assembly GCA_035046165.1 of Drosophila rubida. NCBI lineage: Eukaryota > Metazoa > Arthropoda > Insecta > Diptera > Drosophilidae > Drosophila > Drosophila rubida. The sequence continues at coordinate 27,196,929 of JAWNOF010000021.1, forward strand.
AAGCTGACGCTGGACTACTCGGAGCGCGACCAGGCCGTGCGCACCAGCGCGCTCACCAAGATCGGCGTCGGCGCCGAGTCGAATGCCTGCACCGACGGCACCGCGCAGTGCGCCGAGAACGCCGTCTGCGTGCCCTACGAGGACACCTATCGGTGCGACTGCCTGCACGGCTACTCGGCCCAGCTGGACGAGCGCGACGTGGAGATCTGCCAGGACATCGACGAGTGCGCGCTCGGCACGCACGTCTGCGACGAGAACGCGTTCTGCTCGAACAACGAGGGCGGCTTCAGCTGCGTCTGCCTCGAAGGCTACGAGGGCAACGGCTACGGCTGTCTGCGCAACAACTCGGCCGACAACTACGAGTACTCCACGACGCCGACGGACTCCCAGGGCACGCCTCAGCCCCAGCAGCCCTACGAACCTCAGCAGCCCTACGAGCCTCAGCAGCCCTACGAACCCCAACAGCCACAGCAACCACAGCAGCCCCAGCAGCCCTACGAGCCTCAGCAGCCCCAGCAGCCCCAACAACCCTACGAGCCACAGCAGCCCCAGCAACCCTATGAGCCACAGCAACCTGGCTACCCGCTGCCTGGCGAACATGTCGAATACCCACCCAACGAAGCCAACTCCCAGCACCTCGACGAATGCCACGTAAGTGAGACCTACTTCCCAATCACCTGGCAAGTCCTTAGGCAATAATCCAATGCCAATAGTTAAGCTGTGTGCTGGTTATTTCATAAACATTAACAACAATTTTGATATAATTTAAACCTGTTGTTCGATAGAAAGTTATTCTCAATAATTTGGAAATATTTGATGAACTTCAATCAATAATTTGCAATAATTTAACCTTGAGTTTATAGTGAACGATAATTTAGGAATCATATTACAGTTTCAGCAAAAGGTATCTAAATTCCGCAAGCGAAACTCAAGATCTGTCCAAAATGTACTTGTATAATGCAATTATTCTAAACATTTGCTCAGCAAAGTATGCAATTTTTTTCCATTTAATCTCTTTTCAAACAAGCTATAATTTCTCAAAAATAAACTAGTCTGATTTAGGTTAAATCTGTTCGATAGGACATTTAGAAATGTTTGTTTTGCTCCAAGACAAAACCAGTTAATTTGAGCAAATCACTTCAATATTTTACAATAATTTAACCTTGAATCTTTAGTCAACTCACATTTTGGAATCATAAAACAGCATCAGCAAAAAATACTAAGAATTGCGAAAGCGAAACTCAAGATCCGTCCATAATACAAATCACTTCAATAATTTAATTAAAAATGAAACTGTAGTAACATTTAAAATTACGTTTGCAATAATTTTATAGTACGAGTATAAGTAGAAATTCGTTAAATTGCGAGGGCGTAACTCAACCGTTTTGCAAATTTCACTTGAGTAATTATTTAATTTCGGATTTTCGACTGTTTTAGATTGAACAAAGTTTATTTCCACTTCACAATCATTTTGCCTAGCAAAGTAATTGATTGCTTTCCGGCTTAATCTCTTCCATGAAACAAACTTTAGAGATATACTAAATTTATGTTTGATTGTCTTACACATTTATACACCGTCAAACTAAAACAATCTCTTCAATAGTTGGGCTAACGTCGAATCTGTGGCTCACTAACTTATGAACCTACTTTCGGAAGTTTGTAAGAATCCCTTGAGATCAAACTCAATATTGTTGCACATTGTAGTAGTAGTAGCAGCAGTAGTAGTAGTAGTAAATAGTAATAGTAGTTTTTCCAGCTAGAACTAAGTTGGAAGAGATTCTAAAAGTGAAGTCAGAGAGATGGGGATTGCTTCGATTTGCGATGTGATCTCTGTTTATTAAGCTTAACCGATTAGAAATTGATAAAATAGCAACATAGCGAACTGCAAGGAGTGGATGAGTGAGTGGGCGGGAGGGAGGTAGGGAACTGTTAATTTGATGTTTCACAAAAATGATTTGCCTGCAGCGCTGCTCGCCGGATGCGGACTGCTACCTGGGACGCTGCCGCTGCCGCGACGGCTTCTACGCAGACGGCTACAACTGCGTGCACATCTGCGGCCACGACGAGGTGTTCGAGCACGGCACCTGTGTGCCGATACTGCTGGACGACCACGAGATCGAGTCGACCTGCGACTTCCTGGGCACGTGCAGCTGCCCCGAGGGCTACGATCTGAGCGAGGACGGCAAGAGCTGTCGCTACGGCGGCGTCTACGACATCGACAAGAACGAGGAGCTGGTGCCGTGCGACGTCGACGCCAACTGTCACATCAACGCCAAGTGCTCGTGGTACGAGCACGAGATGCGCCACATCTGCACCTGCAATCCCGGCTTCAGCGGCGACGGCTACAGCTGCGAGCCCATCGAGGACTCCTGCGGCATTGTGAGTGCTGTCTAGAGGGGAAGGTTGAGCACTGAAAACTGAAACTGGTTATTTGTGTCTCCGCAGAAACCCGACATCTGTGACTCGCACGCCGTCTGCATCTTCAACGAGCAGCTGGGCAAGTCCGAGTGCGTCTGCCAGCGTGGCTACACCGGAGACGGCTATCGCTGCCAGCTGGCGCCCGAGTGCCAGGCGGCCGAGGACTGCGGCCTGAACGCGTACTGCATCGCCGGCGTCTGCCAGTGCCAGGAGGGCTTCGAGCGCGACCCGAGCGACAGGTGCGGCCCCGCCGGCCGCTGCGGCTCCGTCTACTGCGGCTCGAACGCCATCTGCAAGTGGGACCACCAGCAGGACGTGCAGTACTGCGACTGCATCGAGGGCTACCAGGGCGACGCTCTGGCCGGCTGCGTCAGCAAGCCGACGCCGTGCAACGTGCGCAACAACTGCGGCATTCACGCCACCTGCGAGCCCACCGAGTAAGTAGACTCGGTCTTCTAGTGTTGGGGGCATTGCTCTTCAGTCTGGGTTTTTCGCAGGGATCCGGCCAACTACACGTGCCAGTGCAACGCGGGCTACCAGGGCGATGGCTACGTCTGCATCGAGGAGCAGAACTGCCTCAACAACCCCACGCTCTGCGACATGAATGCCAAGTGCATGTCGACCAACTCGGGACTCGTCTGTGTCTGCAACCAGGGTAAGTTCTGTGTCTCTTCTTGTGCCTGTGCTCGGTCCTAGTCGCGGTCCGACGTCGGTTTCGTCGGCACGCCCTCCTCGGGGCACTTGGTGCACGAGTTGATGAAGCAGAAGCTGAAGATGGCCAGGGCCAGCATCACGTTCAAGTAGCCGTTGTTGCGATCCCAGGTCAACGGATGCATGAAGAACTCCCGCATCGACTGCAGCGTCGACGTCTTCCTCATGGAGCTCGCGTCCTGCACGTGGCGCCTCTGCGCCGCAAGCTGCTGCTGCCCCAACTCCGAGCCGGGCCTCAGTCCCTTCCGAATGCCCTGCACACTCATCTCACGACGCACGACGCTGTTTCGCGACGTGGCCAGCAATATATTGTTCACGGAGCGCAACATGTTCTGCCTAACTTTAAATAATTTCTAGAGAGTGTGTACGGTTCGAAATAGTTACTTGAATTTTGTGATTGCTGTTTCGTTTCTGACTACTACACTCCAAGTCCAACTGCACAACGCCTACTTCGGCTGAATTGAATGGAAAGCCAAACGGAAAACTCTGCTTGTGGGCAGCTTTCGATTCCTAAATCACAAAAGCAGAGGTGCAAATTGAGCCCAGTTATATAGTAGGAATAATATCTCTGTCAGCATATCAGTATTGCGCTTGTATAGAGTGTGTTGATAGTTATTAACTTTTTCCGAGAAAATTTCATTAAATTGGAAGTGGAATTTTAGTTAACTAATCATAAATATAATCGATTGCGATTCCCCAGCTAAAAGTTCATCTCCTAATTTTTTAAAATTTTCATCGAAAATAATTGTATATAAGTTCAGCAAATAATTCCAATTATTCTCAACCGGTTTCCCCTTCAGGCTTTTTTGCCAATTCAAATGCAAGTTATTCTTAACTACTTGTAATTATAATGGAATGCGATTGCCCAAAAATTCAGCTGAAAGTTCATCTCAAAAATGTGGAAACTTTTTATTTAACAGTTTTTATATTAATATATACTCGTACATTGTCTGGCATTAGTTTAGGTAAGAAATCAAACTTTTCTCAACCTCTTTCCTCTTCAGGTCTCTATGGGAATTGTAATACGAGTTGGGGAACATAAATTTAATTACAGTTGATTAAAATGTCACTAAATTCGATTGGTCCGCTTAATGCATAAACTCACAAATTTATATGTAAACTTTTCAGTTATGAACTATTTTATAACTATAATTAGTCTGGAAATAGTTCAGGTTTTCTCAACCTCTTTCCTCTTCAGGGGTCTATGGGAATTGTAATACGAGTTGGGGAATTTAAATTTAATTAGAATTGCTTTAAGTACCACAAAAATCGATTGATGGGCTAAATTTATAAACTATAGCAGTATTTGTTTATGTGTATAATTCGTTTCGTGTGTATAATTTCGTTATGGAAATTGTAATGCAAGTTGAATGTAAGTTGGGGAATTTAAATTTCATTAAAATTGATTAAAACTCCACAAAATTTGATTGTGCTGCTTAATTTATAAACTTCCAAATTTAGAAACTTTATCCAAAAATTTGCTTATTTTTAAAATATAGTCTGGAAATTGTTTAGCTAAGAATTCCAATTATACTTTATACCCTTTCCCACGCAGGCTTCTATGGCAATGGCTCCGTGTGCTTCGAGCGCCAGCAGCACGAGTCGGACTTCCTCCTGGTGAGCCAGGGCGTGGTCATCGTGCGTGTGCCGCTGAATGGACGCGATGCACAGCCCATCAAGGTGGCCTCGATGGCCATCGGCCTGGACAAGGACTGTGTGGAGGGACGCGTCTACTGGGGCGACATCTCGGCCAAGAAGATCGTGAGTGCCAAGTACGACGGCACCGACGAGCGTCCCTTCATCACCACGGGTGAGACACTGAAGCATGAGATTCTATTCGAGTTGAACTTTTTATGATTTGCGCTTTGCAGACATTGAATCGCCCGAGGGCATTGCCATCGATGTGATCTCGCGCCGTCTGTACTGGACGGACTCGGTGAAGGATACCATCGAGGTGGCCAGTCTGGACGACGCCACACTGCGCGCTGTCATCATCAACAAGCAGCTGGTGAATCCCCGCGGCATCGCCATCGACCCTTACAGAGAGTGAGTAGAAGTGCAAACGAAGTATACCATATTCTCTTTATGCTTACGATTAAATTCAATAGCATTGTTAGGAACATCAGTAATATGTAATTGAATTTTTTGCTTTCAAATTAAATAACAGCGCCTTTCACTGCTATAGATTTTCTTTTAAATTATTTTACAAACAAGCTGGAACTTTAAGCATATTTAATTAGGAATATAACATTACATAATCCATGTTATATAGCATTAGTTGAAGCTTCATTTATAAGTCTAAAATGCTATTTTCTTTGCAAACTTGTTCTATTTTACAATTGTTGTAAGTTCCTCCAAACATGCATATTTAAATAGGAATATAACATTACATAATCCATGTTTTATAGTATTAGATGAAGCTTTTCAATTCCTGTAAGTTCATTCAAACATGTTTGAACTTTATGCATTTTTAAAGAGGAATATTATACAAACTATTCCATGTTTCAGAGTATTAGTTAAAGCTTTGTTTATAAATCTAAAATGATATTTTCTTTGCAAACTTGTCCTACTTTTCAATTCCTATAAGTTGATTGATAAATGCTTAAACTTTATGCATATTTAAATAGGAATATAACATTACATAATCCATGTTTCATAGTATTAGTTGAAACTTCATATTCAAATTTAACATGTTATTTTCTTTGCTTACTCCTCCTACTTTTCAAATCCTGTAAGTGGCTTAAACTGTATGCATATTTAAAAAGGAATATTATATAATATTAACTATTCCATGTTTCAGAGTATTATAGTTGAAGCTTTATTTATATTTACATTTCAATACCTGTATGTTTATCTTAAACCTCTCTCCATAGGAAGCTGTTTTGGTCCGACTGGGATCGCTCCGACCCCAAGATTGAGTACTCCGACCTGGATGGCACGGGCCGCGGCCTGCTGCTGGGCTCCGACGCCGTCACGCTGCCCAACTCGCTGGTGGTGCTGGAGCACAGCGGTGAGCTGTGCTACGCGGACGCTGGCACCAAGAAGGTGGAGTGCATCAATGCCGCCAATCGCCAGATTCGCACCATCGCCCAGAACCTGAGCTATCCCTTCGGCCTGACCTTCACGCACGAGCAGTTCTACTGGACCGACTGGACAACGTAGGCACCACTACTCAATACTTTGCGACATTCGATTTAACTAGAGTCTTTGCTCTCTGCTTGCAGCAAGAAACTGGAGAGCGTGGACGGCGCGGGAGTGCGCCAGAAGCCCATCCAGACGGCGTCCTTCGGCAGCCACAAGATGTACGGCATGACCGGCGTGGTGCAGAACTGTCCGCAGTACCAGAGTCTCTGCCAGATCAACAACGGCGGCTGCACCGACGCCCGCCTCTGCCTGGTCAACCGCAAGGCGCCCTCCGGCAAGAGCTGCAAGTGCACCAGCGCCTCCACCAACTGCTCGGTCGCCTCGCCCTACGCCTTCGCGGCACCGCGCAAGTGAAGCGGCACTTAAACTAATTCACTCACAACAAACACAAAACACACTATAATGCAATGAAAGCAATATTTTTGTATACGCATAACAGCAAACCAAAAAAAAAAAAACAAACAACAAGAAACCAAATATTTAATACTAATGTCTGTGCCATTTTTGTAAATCTACTCAATTCAATAAATCTCTATATATTAAACTATTAAACAAAATGTTATCACGCTGTGGTGGGCCACTGGAAATTTCATTGATTTTGCCCGATGAAACACCAGGCGAGCAGCAACGGCAGCAACTCCGTCGCACTTCGCGCCCTATTTGCCGCAGCTGCGTCGTCGTTAATCCACTTCGGCCAATATTTGCGCGTGCGAATCGCCATTTCGACCTAAGTGGAATATGCGGGCAGCAGCTCGGAAGTCCCGAGCGAGTATTCCAGTTCGAGCCGAAGGCCACTGACACATTTCATTGATTTTTCCTAATACAATATCAGGCGAACAACATTGACAGCACGCATCATAGCTCGAACTACTTAGCGGAAACAGGTTCGAGTCTACACTAAGCAATCTACGAACCCCCTTTCGACCTACTTTGACACTGACCTATTTTGATGCTGCGCCACAGCTGGCGTTTAATTCATTGATTTTGCCGGCGAATCAACCAGGCAAGCAGTCGACACTGGCGTAGTAAACACTTGAGTGACAGTTAGATGCAATTATACTGTGCTGAGAGAGAGTAAAAAATGTATGCATTACAATTGTTTAACTTGCAGTATGTTTGACTTCGAATTGAATTGAATTTATTTCCTTATTAATCTTTGTATTTCTGCTATTTATATGATAGAAGGCTAGTTAGGTCTTAGGTCCATTTCGCGACTAATGACCGGCTATTAAATTACGGCAAAAAAGTTTATTTCTGCGCAACAAAATTTAGTCAATTTCGTTTCACAGTAAGAAGCGTTTTTCATAAACCCAACTGCGAGTGCAGTTTATACACATTTGTAATTGAAATTATTCATTTTATTCACATGCATTCATCAAGTGTCCACAGAAATAATCGCGTGTTGTTCTTTAATGCATTCAGTTTTGTTTTTCTCTTTGCCGTGTGGACATGCAAACTAAAACTCAATTGAGGCAATTACAAGCGGTGTAAGAGGCTTCAGCTTTTTTTTTTTAATAAATGTTACGTAAGACGGGCTGTTAGATGCTAAGCTCCGATAAAATTATAATATAATTTGTTTGGTAAAGTATTTAATTTAAATTTGAAATAAACTGTGGACGATCCAAACAAATCCCCCAATTTTAGTGGCTGGCAGCAAATAACCGAAAATTGGGCAGATTCTGCCAAGCAAACAGAAGTGACAGACATGCAAACAAAATCCACTCTTAGGATCCACACAGTTCAGCTGATGTCAGAATCATTGTTGTTCTTCAGCAGTTTAGATGCCTCCCTTATATTCCACTGGTACTTCTTAAATTTTGTTTTTGTTTCTTAAATTTTCTTTGTTATTCCTACTTCGCTTTTATTTTATATTGACAATCTTCAATTCATTGACGAATCAAATGGTTTTATTTGAGACACAATTATTACCTTTTAAACGCTATCATAATGTAAGTTTAAATTTCCCGAGTTCAAGCCAACATCAACGTATTTGTACACAAAGTTTGACTTGTTTTGTTCTTAATTAACCAAATAAAAAAGACTGCGGTTCGTTTCAGTTTTCATCAACTATATTTTGAATTTATTGTAAGTTTCATGTTGTCTGCCTTAAAGATCAGAGTTAAATATTACAGCAAGTTTTATAATCTAACCATAATACGCTCTTTATAGCAATTATACATTATTAAATAAGTACATTTCTGTATGTTATTATTAATTGTTCGCCTTTGTTTTTCGCTTTCTTGTTGTCAATTGTTTGTTTTGTTTGTTGTTTGTGGTTCTTTCTTTACTATATACGCAATCGAGGGCAGCGCCCTTGCTGAGTTTTGTACATTGAGACATTTACTAGTTGCTAATTGTTGTAGTGGCTGCTAAGTACGTTACTTAGTTGTACAATATAGATACTATATATGTTTTAGGTGTGCTAAGCTTAGGCTTATCGCGGCGTGCAAATCGCTGCACGCTCGCTTCTGTAGGTTCTTGAGACACTGGAATGCATTTCATGATCATATTTAGTATATAGATAGTACTCTCCCTCCATATGATCGCGTAAAATTCACTTATAAAACTGTCTGTGCTCTACATATCGTAATCGAGTGTGTGTGTGTGTGAGTGTGGGTAGGTACATCGTATAGGCTAATTAATAAATTTCCTTGTTTTATTGGGACGTGTTTGGGTTCAGCTTAGTTAGGTGCCTCTTTTAATACTTACTACATACAGTACAATACAGTTAGTTGGGGGTGAGTTATACGTAAAAGTATACATCATAAGTATATACAGTTATCTGGAGTGCTGGGATCTGTGTATAGCTCATTGGAATTTTGGTATTTGGTACAGTTTCGTATAGCTATAGGCTTAGGCTTTGAGCACGGCCCTCAACCGAACTAAGTGCTTATCTACTAAATACTCGTCGTACTCGTACATATTTCAATATCCGTAATTTCTAGAGCTAATTTCGGTTGTTTTGCGCTTTTAAGTTTAAGTTCTAATAGTTTCATTTGCAGCAGTTCCTTGAAATGCTTCGATCTTTAACAAAAATCTACTATATACAGCGACTACACAGTATAGTTTTTCATTTACGAGTAAATTGCATAATTGTTAAATTGTAGCTTTTTGCTTATATTTTGTGGTTGTTTCTTTCTTCTTCGTAAAGCATTAGAGTATACCAAAGCCGTTCTGAAAACCGTTTATCTCGACACATTTTCAATTAAAACTCGTATTATTCCAAAAAGAACAGAATTCGCGATGATGTGTTGTGTGTGGTACGAAAACATTGATAGCACCTTTCTTAAACTAATAAAGGAAAACTGTGCAACATATGAAACCTAAGGAAGTTACCGTGAGAACTGTCTACAAATAACCGTTGCATAATAATCTAAAATGAGTGGCATAACAAATGGATCAATCAAACTTGCCTACAACTAAGTTATATACATAGTACTATTTATGCTGATTCTTTTTAAATATATATATATTTTTTTTGTTTGCTAAAAAGCTGTTTTTCAAATATTTATTGGATCGTTTAATGCCCGCTACTTAGTGTTGAGCCTAGTTTGTTCGGGGGGCAGCTAATTTTCATTAGAGATATGCTAGAAATGAATCGACTTTTGCTTAGAAACTATGCGAATGCATTATCAACTAATGCACACAGCGGCGCATGTGCATATATACAGCTAGCTAATTGGTTATTACCTCATTCATGCCAATAGTTTAACTACTTTGTTGTTCCCAAAAACACAATTGCCTCATTTGACGAAAGCATACCGAACGAATTTCGAATACAATTTATTGCTACTCATATACTTAGGGGGCGTGCGTGCGTAGCGGATAAGCAAAACGATAAGCACATCATCAATATGCGGCCATCATTCTAATTATCGTCTCGAGACACACCCTGTGGATATTATAAAGGCTACGCTGCGCTTGGCTACGGGCTACAAAACAAACGGGACGCGGGGGCGGTAGGCGGCAGGCGGCAGGCGGCAGGCGGCAGGCGCAGGAGACACGCCTCTAGAGGCGACACTAGAATTAACACATTAGCTGAGACACACACACCACAGACACTGACAGGCTGCTGGCTGACTATCGGGTGGGTTGGATGGGTAAATATTAGTCCAAGCGCTAGAGATGGCAGCGTGACACGCAGCGTGACACGAACAGAATCAATTGAAGTAAGTTAAATTTGCTGGGGCTCGTGTCACGCGACCATCGCTAGCGCGTTTATACAGTGTGTACAATCTAATTAGCTTAGGAGTGGGTTCAGCAGCGAGCCCGCGGACTACAAGTTGCCGCCTAGAACTTATCTCGACGTCTGTGTGTGCTGGCCGTATTCTATATCCACTTGTTCTTCGACATCGATGAGCGGAGTCGGCGACCCCACATCAGGTTGTATCATACAATCGTGCCCTGCAGGTGCTGCGGCGACGACACCTGCGACGACTGCGGCAGCGAGTCCTGCGCCTGCAGCGTCGCGCCCGACGAGCTGCTCGGTCCCGGGCCCAGGTCCGCCGTGTTGATGGCCAGCGAGGAGCCGGCGCCCAGCATGCCGGCGCCCGAGCTGCCGCCCAGCGCCGAGGGATTGATGCCGCCCACGCCGCCGCCGCCCAGCACACACGGCACGCCCAGCATGGGCGTGGGCTCCTCTGGCGGCGTGACCTGCAACGAGATTTGATTCTGCGGGGAGAGCGCAATTAGTGTCGTGAGCGATTTGAGGCGGCTGCTGTGTGAGTACTACCTCCATGCCGATGCTGCCGTTGAGCGAGATCTTGATGGGATTGCTGTGGTTCGTGGCCTGCATGAGTGTGGTGAAGTGACTGATGCCGATCTCCTCGAGCGACGACTTGCGTCTGCCGTGGCTGACGCCCACGCTGGGCAGGCCCTGGCGCAGGGAGGAGGAGCGTCGCAGCAGGATGTCGTTGTCGATCTGCAAGGCACAAGAATGGAAGAGAGATGCCAACCAGAAGTGGCGGGTATTAGCCAGCGATTTGTGGCAGCTAAGCAAATGGCCCAAAACTCAAGACACACACAAAAATTACACATACAAATTTCGCAAATTGGCTACGATTTTGCTCTTTTGTTCTTCGCTCAAAACTTTGCAAACAACGGCAACACACGCGCTAAGATGCCTTATTTGTTTCTATTTTTTTTTGTGGGGTGCAACCAACACGATTAACGGAAACGGAAACGTGATGTGGACTTATCCGCTGCGTGCGTGCTTTATGGTTATGAATGGTTGCTGAACTTGTTGCTGAATTGTTGTTGTTGCTCTTGTTGTCGGTTCGCATGGCTGTTGTTCTTGTTGTTGTTGTTCTTGTTGTTGTGGAGTTCCGGTTCTTGCGGCTGTCGAGTGCTGTGGCTTTCGAACGCGACTTTTGTTTTTGTCTTTATGTATTTTCGTTGTGAAATGGATTTGCGAGTCGCTTGAAAACAGAATGCAACCGAATTTTGATGCTCTGTGTGTGTGTTGCATGTGTGTGTGTGTCTGTGTGTGTGATTGAGTGATTGAGAGCGATTGTTGCCATTTGCAATGTACAATTCTGTCTAAGTGTCGTGTTAGCCAATTGGTTTTTCGAAAGACTGAAACAATAACTTCGCTGCGGCAGGCCGAAGTCAGAGCAGCCTCTGCAGATCTAGGCAAGTCGTAGAATTGTTATATTTTCTTTTACGCACTCTCGATTGCTAATCAATTTCGATTCGTTAATCATTCAACAATGTTTAGAGAACTTGATCAGTTTAATTTACATTCTAAACAGACTGTTTTATGTGTTCATTCAATGCTAGTTTCTGCAAAGGCCGCAAGAAATGATGTTGTGTGAGGAGTCTTGTGTTGCTGCTGATAGCTGTGCATCTATTGGGCGTCAGAGTTGCCAGAGTGAGAGAGCATGCTGGAACACTGAGAACGGCGGCAACTCTGGCGAATGCTAAATACATTCACAGTTATCGCCGGGGTGTGAACACAGAGTGAAGTGTCGTTAAACGTGAACAGAAACCGGAAAGAGGGCAAAGGTAAACAGAACGTGTATATTGTGGGGGTGGGGGGTGGTGGATTGGATACAGATAGAGACAGAGAGAGAGCGATAGAAACAGAGCGAGAGTGATAGAGGGATAGAGAATAATAGCCAACCCGCAATGAGTTACTCCTGCCGCGCTGCGAGCCAACCACCGTCGGACTGTCGGGTAGAGAAAGAGAATTCGATTTAATTTGCTGCATCGGGGGCGTACAGCGCTGCGATGATGATCCATACCCGGCCAACGTCTGAACGCTCTGCATTTGCATGGGGTTCAAACCGGCGATGCCGGAGCCGCGACGCGAACCCGCTCCGACGGCGGTGTTGGGCATATTGGGCATTTGCGGACCGCACGTGGCTCCCAGGTTGATGTTCGAGCAGAACGAGATGTTCGACTTGCGCCTCGAATTATGGCGCTCGAATGTCTTTTGCGCCGAGAACGGTGAGGGCCGCACCAAATAGCTGTGGATTGAACATGGAATATGCATTAATCTTACACCACGAACTGTCGCACGATCATCACTACCACAAGCATTAGTATTAGTTATTGCCAGTCTAAGCATTATCATTAAAAGTAGCAGAAGCATTTCTTTCGGCATTAACATAAGTAGTCAACAATGTATTAGTTTTAAGCATGAGCTTTAATTTATAACTTAGCTTTAACATTGCCTTTAACTTTGCCAATAGAGCTAGCAATAACGAAAGCTTTAATTGGATATAATGTTACTAGTTGTTTTATAACTAGCATTAGAAGTGGTAGCCAAATATGCATTAGTTTTCATTTGTGAGCATTGCTATTAACCTTGGCATTAGTGAATTACTGAAATCTTTGTAGTTGGATTTAATGTAACTAGTGCTATTGGAATTTGCATTAGCATAAGTAGTCAAATAAACATGAGTTTTAAGCATTAGCGAAAGCTTTGTAGTTGGATTTAAGGTTATTAAATGTAATAGTTTCAATTGCTAGCTAATTTGATTCATTGCTATCAATTATTATTATTACGTTTAGTAGTAGTACTAGTATTTGCATTACAAACGGCATTGAAAGTTCAAATAGAATTTACTGTATTTTGAGCATTAGGCTTTGAACTAATATTGACTTTATCATTAACAATGGCATATTAAAGTTAGCGCAAGAATTAGAGATTGCATCATTATTGTCAGCCATTGTTATTCCGATTAGTACTACTACTAGTATTTGCATTACAATCAGCATTGAAAGTTCAAATAGAATTGGAAATTTAATCTAAGTGCAAGCATTAAAGCTTTCATCATTATTATCAAGCATTGGCATTATGATTATCATTAGCACTAGCAAGATAAACTTCCGCGGTAACAACTCACATGAGATCGCCCTCCTCCAGCTTGAGATCACAGCTCGGATTGATTATCACATAGGAGAGGTGATTGCGCTTTTCGCTGACGTCGTCGTAGTCGATGGTGGGCAGGTTGAGGGACTCCATGCGACTGCGCACCAGATTGGCGATCTCGGCCCTCTCGATCTGCTGGGCGTGATTATCGCGCGCCTCGTCGGCCAGATTGATCGAGTACTGCAAGAGACGACGGTGTATTTAAATGCGAATCAGCTGCGGATGCATTGCATAGAACACAATTCTAATACACTCTTGAAGATGTACGTGTCTCTATGTACGTGTGTATGTGTGTGTGTGTGTGTGCGTAGAGGGGCGTGTGTGTGTGTGTGTCTTGTGCAACTAATGAGACGATCTCGTAGTTAGTTTGGGGAGTCAGGCATCCATATCCAACAGCATGCTGAAAGAAGCGTTCAAGAACCCAAAACCAAAACCGAAACCAAAACCAGATCGAAAACCAAAACCAAAATCAAACCGTAACCTACCTCACGGATGCGAGAGTCGACGAGAGAGAGAGCTTTGGTGGCTAGTGGGATGAGATGGGGCATGAGCGATACTTACGGATGATCCCTTGCGCTCCGAGCAGCCACCGAGACAGTTGACCGACTTCTGGCGGGGACGGTAACTGCCTGTGCCTGTCCCCGTGGCGCCGCCCGAGGAGGGCGGTCGGTACGTGACGCCGCGCAGCATTTCCGTGCTGTCCTTGGTCGAGTCGGGGGTGCCAGTTTCCTCATCGTACTGTGCACACAACACCCACACACACACATATTTGGGATTGTGGTGGTGGTTGTTGTTGTTGTTGTTGTGGTATGCAAATTTGATGGAATTTTGGTTAAACACAAAATGATTTACATATTTAATTGATTTTTAATTGAAATCGCAGATTGTTAAAACTTCATTTATGGATGATGGATTTTCGTGTGCTGTTTTTTGTTTTTGAATATTTTGTTAAAGAATAAGTTGGGCGCTGCTGTTATGTAAACGATGTTTTCATTAAAAGTATTATTATTATTTTAATGTTCTTTTTTGCGCATTGTTTCGTGTGCGGCCAAACAATGTAACATTTAATGTGTGTGTGTGAGCTGCAAACATGCCAGTTGCGAGTAAGTTTAAACAATTACAACTAAAAGCCATAAATATGTCAAACAAAGTTTCGTACTTAGCGCACTTTCCAAATGAAATTCAATTAAAACTCAAATGAATCCCAAAAGCGTTTTTGTTCACTCCTCTCTTCTGTTTAAAAAGCAATGCACGAAAACGAATAATTTAATTGAAATTAACTTTGTATTAAAGGTGCCCGCAAAGCGCATATTAAATCTACTCTACACTAACTTAAGCTCTAGTTAGCTTCAACTAATATTAAACTGTTGCTAATTGTTATTAATTGCATTGTACAACTGCACACTTTGTGTGCTCTCTAAAAGTGTTTAAAGTGGAAAAGTTTTGTGCAAACTGCAATGAAAATGGCAAAGTGGCGTCGTGTTAAAGGAGGGCAATTGTTATTAAAGACTGTTAGTATAGAAATTTCGCTAGTATTCGTTTAAAAAGATAACTTTATAGAGCGCTGTTTGATGCTGAGCTTCCGCTTTCAGCAACTGCCTTAAATATGTAAACGCATCTTTTGCAGATCGAAGTTATTTGAATTGATATTCTTAGCTGCATGAAACTGCATTTATTTGAATTCATAAATGTTTCTCCCTTGTTATTTGTGCAACAAGTTGCAACTTGAGAATGATGTCTACTGTTTGTTAAGGGGAAAGTACGTAAAAAGGAAAATATAACTTAAAATATGGTAATAACACGAGTATTACTGCGGACCTCGTCGGCGAAATGTGGAATTCGCCATGCGGCAGGTCACGTAAACTAAACACAGAAACGAGATTACAACAGCATGGGGGAGTCCAGGGCCAGAGATAGACTGAGTAGAGGGGGCGTGAGTGTTGTTGTGTGGTTTGGTATTAAAGCGTCTATTGGAAATGCTTTCTCTTTTTACTGTACGTGAGTGTGTGTGTTCGTGTGTTTGTTCATGTGTGTCCGTGTGTGAGCGTGGCCAGCTATTGTCCTGCGGTGCAGGACGCACAACAAGCAAATGCAATCAACTAATTAAGGGGCGCATGCAAAACTAAACTTAACAAACAAAACGAACGGAAGCGAAACGAAACGAAAAGAATCAACGAAACAAAACGAAACAAACAACAAACGGCAAGCTCTAATGGGGCAAGAGAAGTAGAAGGAGAAAGTCATGCAAGCGCTCCTAACTAACTGTAACTAGGGAGAGCACACACACATGCTCACATGCACGTACACATGCTAGGGGCAGATTCAACACACCCACACACACACACGGCAAGCGAAATGCATTCAACACAAGTATAGGCCAAAGGTACTAAGCTAGGGCTAATGAGGCAGGCAGGTGACAAGAAGTATTGCATGAAATGTTTTCGATATTTAGTTTCCATATTAAATTGTTTGTTGTTGTTTTGTTTGTTGTTTTTGTTGTTGTTGTTTCAACTAGTCTATAAAAAATACATGTTTCATCACTCACTGCGTGCGTGTGCGTTTTTCATTTCATTTTGATTTTTCATATTTTTCTTTGTTCTTTTTTGTTTTTGTTTTTTTTTTTTTTTTTTTTGGTTTAAATAGCTGGTCAAGTCCAATACAAACGCAAATCAATTAGTTTAGTTTTCGCTTGAGACATTTGTACAAATGTTAACGGGGCGTATGCGCAATTTGCTATCTCATACGATTTGATTCAATTTCCTTCAGTATTTCATTGTTTGTTGCTCACACAAAATCAATTGTTTCGGGGGCGGTGGTGGATTTTTGGGGGTGGGGTTGGGGACTTAGTGTTAATTTGTGGGCCACTCTGATAATCATATCATTAGCTAATGCGTAGGTGGGAGGAGTGAGGTAAAAAGAGAGAGAGAGGGGGGGGGAAGGGGTATGCCAAGTTCTGAGTATGTTTATGTAAAAGAAAAACAGCTACTTCGACATATTGTTTTTGTTTTTGTTGTTGGTTGATTGATATATGTACAAAATTGATACTAAATCAGCACGCTATGCTTTGGATTAATGATTGATAATATATACGTATATATTATGTATATAGAAAGACGGGGGTTTCGGGTGAGGGAATCTTTCGTCTAGGTACTTGAATAAAAACTCTAGAAATCTTTCAAAAGCAAGTTAAATTTAAGTTTACGTTAATCGAAAATTGGAAATTCATTTGTAGTAGTATTTTTTTTTTTTTTGATAATGTTACGAGTACGTTTCGAGTATTAGTTTGAAAAAGAGTTGGTATATATAT
The DNA here is from genome assembly GCA_035046165.1 of Drosophila rubida. Taxonomy (NCBI): domain Eukaryota; kingdom Metazoa; phylum Arthropoda; class Insecta; order Diptera; family Drosophilidae; genus Drosophila; species Drosophila rubida. The sequence goes on from JAWNOF010000021.1 coordinate 27,213,884, forward strand.
TAGCTGAGTAGTAGTATAGTTTAAGAGTACTTATAATAGAAGTATATTGATATTTATATATATTGTATAGTATGCAAATGAAGTTAAGGATTGTTAAGGCGCAGACTCGTCTCAAATGCAGTTAGTATCGAAGCGTAAGCGTGTGATTTAAAAAACATGAATAGAAACCCAAGTCAATCAACTGAAATGTATATCAACTCATAGTTTAATTATTATGCCTGCTGAATTTGAAACGATCAAATGATACAACAACCAAATGAAAGGCTAACACAAATTAATCAAGAACTGTGTACCTAATTCGTAAGGCGAATCAAACAAGTTTCGATCACAAATCAATCGAAATTATGTGAGCAAGAGAGGTAGAGACAGAGAGTTAGAGATATAGAGATAGAGAGAGAGAGAGAGAGAGAGAAAGAGACAGGCTGTGTGTGTGTGACTGGGAGAGTGAGTTAGAGTAGAATCTGTGTGAGATTGTGTGTCTGTGTGATTGGATCGATTTGTTGGCTAGTTAATTGTTAGTTGTTTAGTGCTGCCAAATGCGTTGGCTAAATGGAAAACTCTGCTGCTTTTGGCATTGGGGCCCAAAGTGGAAAGTAAACTTGTTGTCTGTCAACGGACTGGAGAGAATCTCTCGAGTTCTCGCTGTCGCTGTCGCGGTTTAGCTGTAGTTGTTGGTTGCATTTGTTTTGGACTCACCGATGGACGCAAGCGCACACAATGCCTGCTGAAGGCGGAGAAGGGTCCCCATCTTTCGACCGGCGAGTTACTCACATGTGATGTGTCCGCATTCGAGGTGTCCTGTGTGCGGTAGATGCCAATGGGTATCTCGCAGGTCGTCGAGCAGAGTTTCTGATACAGTCGCCCATACGTGCGTATCCACATGTCGTCCTTGGTGATGCGCATCTGTAAAGTGCGATTTAGTCATTCGATTGCAAGGGCCATGCGGCGACGGTAGGGGAGCGCTGCTTACCGAGGTGAGAAAACCGCTACCCGGTGCCTGATCAATGCCCAGCAGCAGACGCACAAACGTAATCACGTAATCCTTCACGAACGCCTGGTAGAGCAGCGTGTCCAGCATCGAGGCGCTGAAGACGGCGCCGGCGGCGAACGGCAGGCGAAACATGTACGAGATGTGTGAACCGCGCTCCTTCTCGCGCTGCAATTAAGTGAGCGACAAATTAACCCATGACAACTGCAGCGAACACCGCGCTGGGCCACCTCGTTACCGACCTTCTCCATTTTGCTCAGGTGCAGCGCGTACTTGTCGTGCGCGCGGAACTGCATGAAGCGCATGTTCGAGCTCTGCGACAGCTCCGTGATGCTCTTGATGCTCGGAAAGAATCTGGGAGGTAGCCGAGACATAGAGGGAGAGAGAGTTTGGGTCAGTTGCAGCACTTTTCAATTAAGCAAAACACTATTAATGTGAATAATGCGCTAGGAATAAGCTTTTAAAGCAAACAAAATTTTAGGGTTAGCGGCATTGGCGATCTATTGATCGGTCTATCTTAATACTAAGCTATTATTAAATGAAATTTGAATTAATGTTTTTTTTTTCTATATCAAAATTTGTTTGAAAAGCCTTTAATCACTTTTCATGTGGACTCCATTGCAATTAAATTTTCAGACTTAGTTAAGACTCAGCCCTTAGCATGGATTGCAACCAATGTTTACCGCGGACATCAACCAACAGTAGTTGTCGTATTTAAGCAATATTTCACACTGTTAATGTATTTAGTGAAAGCCTAACGATCGCTCTAATTATTTTTAAATACTTGAATAATATTTTAAAATGTTTAATGAATATTTATAAATATTTAATTTACATTTTGTAATATTGAAATATCACTCTAATTATATTAATATACTTAAATCATATTTAAATAATATTTATAGATATTTAAATTATATTTTGTAATATTTAAATATCACTCGAATTGTTTTTATATACTTAAATAGTGTTTTAAAATGTTTAAATAATATTTCTAGATATTTAAATTATACGTTGTAATATATAAATATTTGATAAGAGACAGAAAAATAATCCTGCTTGCGAAATGCTTGAAAAATATTGACTGAGTGACTCTTTAAGTCAAATTGTAAAAATGTCTGACTTACTTGAACATATTCTGCACTGCGACAATTGTGTTGCAGTCGGAGAGGGAATCCTCCTCGGCGGAGTTGGAGAGCTCCTTGTTGACCACGACGACGCTCTCGGCCAGCGTGATGCCCGCACGCAGCAGGTCGTCGAGGCAGTCAATGGAGCCGAGCATCCAGTAAACCTGCAAAGCACACCTGTAGTCTACAGCTGCCCCACGAAGGAGCTGGCGCACTTACCAGCGGGAAGTAGGAGAGCGCATCGAGAAAAGCGACATCCGGGCGACGTTCGAGCAGCAGGATGATGGGATTCAGCGAGGTCTTCGAGCGGAAATGAGCGCGCAGCGGAATGATGAAGTTGTAGATGCCGTTCGAGGCGTAGTCAGCGGCCAGAATGATGGTCTTGTTCTGCCACTGATATTCCTTGGCATTGCGATAGCTGCAGTGCTCACAGACCTGCAACGTCCAAAGCGATTGAGCACTGGCATGCGGTTAAGTGATTGGCCTGCCACTCACCTGGGCCAGCTGCAGACAGCAGAGTGGCTTCTTCTCTTTGAGCAGGTAGCAGAGAGTCGGACTGACACCGATGAAGGGCGACACGGGCGGGAATCCTTTGACAATGCTGCAATGTACAATCGGAGCGAATGCGAGTGTGAAAACTGTCCCGCTCGAGGGAGGGGGGCTGGAGAAGCGCTTTTCGTGTTAGCCAAAAACCAAAATCAAAAGAGGTGCAGGGAATGAGCATTGACAGGCGACAGGCAACAGGCGACAGGCGACGGACGACAGTTGACAGCTAACAGGCAACACGTGGAGGCGGGGAAATGGCATCTGGGATACAAGAACTTGCAACAAACTACGACAATGACAACGACAACGACAACGAGAACGAGAACGAGCAACACAGCTTGCAACTTATACTAACTATATTCTGTATGTGTTTTTACAATGTTGCCTCTTCGAGGCGCATGCAATTAATGTGGGGCAACGCAATGTTTGTGTTTCTGGACCCTTTGACACTTTGGCCTAACCTCGAGCTGCGCTCTCATTGTGGGCAAACAACCTAAATGCACAACGGCAACGTCAGCGACAACAACAAGAAGAACAACAACAGCAACAGCTGCAAGTACCCACAATAGATAACAGAACAGAACAGAACAGAACAGAGGGAAACGACAACTTTTGTCTATGAATGCAAAATGCAACTCGGGCAAAGTAAACAAAACCAACCAAAAAAGGAAGCTTGAGTTGCAGCCTAAGCAGAGCAAGAAGCAGAAGCAGAAGCAGAGACATAGCAAGAAGCAGAAGCACAAGCAGTAAAAGCGGTAAAAAGGTAACAGCAACAACAATAACAAGCGCAGCAATCTACTAAAACTACGAGCGTTGCTCGACTAAGAGATACGCTGCAGAAAGACTTGAAGTTGTCGTGCATTATTTGACTCAAAATATTCTACAAATTCCCTGAGTTTTTACATGATTCTTAGGCACTAAAAATGGTAAATTTTATACATAAAATATACATCTATTAAGTTTTTGCCTCTAAACTATATAGGCTTTACTACATAACAGGTTTAATAGTTAATTTATTTACACTCAGAAGAACTGTATTATTAAAGAGTTTTAAAAGTAATCTATCTTTAATGTACAACTATTATTGTTGCTCATTTTATTAATATTGCTATTATTCTAAATTATTCCGCAGTTAGTACAAAATTAGTATATTTTATTCCTCAGACATTTTAAAACGAATCTTGCATCGCTTTAGAGTCACTTTAATTCAAAAACTAATTACTCGCTTATGACAAACTTAGGCAAAAGCTCTGAAATGCGTTAATGTGTGAGCTTCGAGACATTGCATTTGGGTATGTAAATATGAAAAATATGATAAAAAATCTAACTACATTTTATGGGAACTAATTATGAAGTGAAATATGTGAAACTTGAAGCATTTGCAGGTGAAGAAAATCTGTTGAAGTAAAGTAAGAGTTAATTGTGGAATGATATACCCCCAACGACATTTATGTCTTTTGCGGGGTATGTGGGCAAAGAAGAATAAAGACTTGGAGAGAAGAGCGGCGTCGTCAGCGCATCTCAAGTGGTTGGGGGCACGTTCAAGGTAAACGTTGCAAGTCATTAAAAAATAGCCAGCGGCAGCCAACTAGCGACTGTCGCCAGGCAAACAAAACATTGCGTAAGCAACTGCAACAGCAACGGCAACAGCAACAAACAACTGCAATAATAACAAGGCAACAGCAAATCGCAACGGATAACAAGAACTCGCCAACAATGGAACGAACCGAACACATTCGAAAAACGGCAAAACGGCAGAACGGCTAAATGCCCAGCTGCCAGCACGCGCCACTGGCCTACTTGCCACACGCACACACACACACACACGGGCACACACGGCGGCAACTTACCCGGAGTAGTCGGCGGCCCACACCGGACGCGCCAGACGCCGCGTCTCGATCGAGCTGCTGGACGTGAACGAGAATGCTGGCGGCTGGCCGAGCATGGAGCCACCACCAGCAGCTGTGGCCGCCATTTGTGGCATGGCAGCCGTGCTGCTGCTGCTGCTGCTGGTGGTGGCCAGGGTGGTGCTGGCGGCGAGGCAGCTGTCGCGCGAGCAGCTGCAGCAGGCGCGCTGCAGCTGGCGCCGTCGCGCCGCCAGCACCGCCAACGTGCCACCACCCAGACCCAGACCCACGCCCAGACCCACGCCCAGACCCGCGCCCAGCCGCTGGCTGGTGGGCAAGGCGCACTCGCTGTCGCAGCTGTAGCTCTTCTTCATGGCGCGCCGGCGCAGCGGTGCTAAGGCGGCTGCTGGTGCTAATGATGCTGCTGCTGGTGGCGGTGGTGGTTGTGCTGGCTTGCCATTGCAGTGGCCGCAGGAGCCACGACCAGGATACGAGTCCTCCGAGGAGCTCATGATGAGCGAATAGGTGCGCGACTGCGGAAAGTGCCCGCCCAAGCAACTGCGAGGAGTTCTTGGAGAGTTAGTCGCCGCTTCTAAGCCTAAGCTGCAGTTGTAGGGGTCGGTTGGGTGGGGGGCGGAGTGTGTCTTCATCAACATCGACTTGTACATCCAACACGACATTCACAAGTATTTACAGGGAGTGTTGGCGAGCAATACCTTCAGCAAGCTCAAAGAGTGCTTTATAACTTTCTATTGCAATAACAATAGGTAGATTTCCGACTCTTCGAGCAGACATTTCTAAATATAAAATCTTTGCAATATGGCATCAAATTATGCTGTAGATTTTCTACCTTTCGAGCAGGTGTATATAAATATAAACTTTGCAATGTGGCATCAAATTAGGTTGCAGATTTTCTACCTTTCGAGCTGATATATAAAAATATAAACTCTAAATTAGGTTGCAGCTCAAATGCTTGCTTGCTGAAAACATTGATCGGTTTCAAGGCTGCAGACTGCATAAGAAACAGTTAGAGGGAACTTTAATACTATTGCTTGTTGTAACTATTGAAAATGTTTAATCAAGTTTCATTAACGAAAGTCCAGTTCAAGGCATTTACTAACTTTAAGGAAAAATTGAACAGTAGCTTGCTAGACTCTTCAACAGTTCAACATTGACATTTCTAGCAGGTGAAAGAAACTTGCAGTTGAGCAGCCCTGACAGTTATATATATAACTATATATATATGTATATAGTGGCAGCTATTTACACATAGGGGGCACACACTAAGTGTTCGAGTTACATTGTTGGGGATTAGAACTAGATAGTTGTTGGCTAAGTGAGCTATGCATTGCACAATTGGAGGAGGGTTGGGAGCACACAATACAGTTATAGTTAAAGTTACAGTTATGTTAGGTGGCTATACACAGGGGGGAAGGGGGGAGAAAGTGCCTCGATTATCAGTTAGTTGAATTAAAAAACGTAAATGAAAATTCCGAGTTATTTCGCTTTCTTTAGCGACAAGAGACACACATAGAGAATCAGATGTGGGGTGGACTTACGCAATCTTCTCGGAAGGCGAGCGCCAGGGCATTTCGTCATCAATTTCGTCATCGCTCTCGTCGCCCTCCTCGCCGTCATCGTTGCCGGCAATGCTGAACGAGGACGAGGTGAACATGTCGGGCACCGGCAAAATGGAGGGTCGTCGACTGCCTGCAAATAATAAGAGAGAGCGCAGCAAGTTAATCAGTGTCGGAATTGGGCCGCAATATTGTGCGATTCACCTCGCCGCTGGTTGAGCACATCGGGACTGAGCAGATTGGGATTGTTGGCGTAGGGCACGTCCAGATGATTGCCCGTTGTGGTCAGCGTGGCAGGCGTCACACTCAGCGACGTGCCCAAATTGAGGCCCACGCCCAAGCCGCCTCCGCCGCCGGCAGCTGGTGCTCCGCCACTGATGCCGCTGCTGCTGGAGCCGGCTTGTGCGGCTCCAGAGCCGCTGGCGCCGCCCATTGTGAGGGGCAGCGTTGTGGTTGTTATCGCCGTCGTTGTGGTGGCCGCCGTCGTCGCCATCTGCGTTGTGCTGACCGTTGTGTCCTTCAGATTCTGCCTGGAGTCCGAAATTATCACAGCCGTGGGGTTGTCGCTGGCTGCGCATTTCAGTGGGCCAACAAATAAAGTATGTAAGTAAAAGTTACACAGTTTTTTAGGTTCGTTTTTTTTTGTTCTGTTTGTTTGAGGCATTCAACGGTCGAGCTGACGTCGGTGCACTAAACGCAAGGAGTTAAGCACAAAATTGAACGCTACTTGAATAAAGTCAAAGTCTTGCTTTGTACAACAAAATTCAAAAAATTCTCTAAAATAGCAGCCGAAATAACAACAACAACAAGACGGCAAAAAGCAGAAGCAGACGATGTATACGTAACCAGTATTAAAAGAGAAGAAAGAGAGTGGGAAACGAGAGCGAGGAGCGAGCAAAGGACGAGCTGTCGAACTCATTAAAAGTCCTTGCGAAATGCGACCGAAATGTGCAGTCGGCAAACTTTGCTTACTCCCAAGTAGTTAACTGGAATCCTCGCCAGCTGATAACCCAATGACATTGGCTGAAACTGGCAGCTCAACTTTGTGGATTGCTAGTTCATTAACAAAATCGAAAGAATTTAATGGCAAGTTGTTCGAGGAGCGTGGATAATAAGTTTAGTTTGCAGTAAGTGCAACTTTAATGAACGTTAACGCAGCAGTGAAAACTATTTCGTTTGATTTTGAGAGCGACTAGTTAATAAAATATACACTAACTGAATTGGATAATCATTGAAATTTATGCTTTCAAGTTCTTTAATGCCTTTTTGTCGGGAAGCAACTGTTTAAATGAACATTTAGAAAAATGTTGCACACATGGAAATAAATGCTAACAAATTCTCTAAGTTGAAAAATTTTATAGTCGTTTAATAACTGTTTAAATATCGCACTCATTGGAGTACAATTTTCAGTCAAATTGTTTCAGTTTTAAGTTGGTTTTTTGTCGATAAAACAATTTTCAAAATTATTGCATTTATTTGTTTGACTAATATTTAATAGAAATGTTCAACTCATTGGAATTAATGCTCTTGATAAAGAACTGTTTGAATGCTGTACTCGTGGGATTTATTTCAGTCAAATTCCGTAAGTTTTAAGGCATTGCATATTTAATTTGTTGGCGAGTATTTAATAAAAATGTTGCACTCACTGAAATGAATCTAGTCAAATTCTTTAAGTTGAAATGTGCTTTACTATTTAAATGCATATTTTAAACATTTTGAATCATTGGAATTACTTCAGTCAAATTCTGTAAGGTGATGCTATCAAATTCTGTAAGTTGAAACGTGTTTCTTAGTCGATAAACAACTTTTTAAGTCAAGTAAGTTTAAGTAAGTTTTAAAGTGATTTCTAGTCGACAAACAACTGTTTAAATGATTACATTGCCTATTAATAGAACTGTTACACTCGTTGGAATGAAATCTATAAAATGATGTTAGTTTTATGCTATGTTCAACAGTTGAAATGTAAGCATGTAAAGTCGCTACGAAGTGAGACTCTAGGCCCAACGTGTGTGTGGCTCAAATAGACTATTTTGCATTCCCCGGTTGCCAGTTAACAGCTAATGTCATTAGTGCTGTCGGCGTGGCAAAGTTTTGGCGAAAATATTGACTTTCAGTTAACGTTAGTTGCGGCCCGTACTCGGAACTGAACTTAATTACGGCCGTCCACAGAGCACAGGCGACAAGGCAAGTTTTTGGCTTGCCTAATGACTTGAACCCTTGGCTCATTTGTCGTCGCTTGTTTCGCCGTAATTATACTTACACGACCAGCGACAGCAACTAAATACATTTTAAGCAATATTTGCTTCTCGTTGTTGTGTTGTTTTTTTCTTTTTTGCGCCACGACACGCAACAGTTGGCGCGCAACACGCGGCGTATGCGCGATGCGACGGGTGAGTTGCGTGCACGGTGCGTATAATTTACAATTGACAGGGGACTGGACACGGGGGACACGACAGGAGAGCAATAACTACAATACCATCAATAAAGGTGCACAGGCAGCAAACAGCAAACGGCAAACAGAAACAAAGTAGAGACCAGAACGAAGAACAAGAAGTGGAAGACGACAACGGGGTGCAATATGAGAACATGCGGTAAAAGCGAAAGTGCAAAAATGTGACAACGAGAGTGCAAAAGCAAAATGAAGCAAAGACAAAAATAGCATCGCGGAAGTAACGAAAACCAAAGAAATCTTGCTCGGCCGGATGTGTAACCACAAGGTGTGTCTGTGTGTGTGCGTGTGTGTGTGTGTGAGAGTGTGTGTGGTGCAAGAGTGTGTCAGTGTGAGCGTGTGTGAAACTTCACGCTAATGGCTTTTGAATGGCGGAAATGGAGTCGGGTCTAGAGGCATTTCAAGGCGCAAAACTAAACATACAGAGAGACAGCAAGAGAGCGAGAGAGAGAGAGCGAGTTGGAGTTGGAGTGTTGCTAGATAAAAAGAGAGAGGTGTATGCGTGTGTGTGTATGTGTGTGTGTGTGTAGAGGGTGTGTGTGTGAGTATTAAATAACGGGGCTGATTATATTTTTGTTTTGCTTCATTTTTGTTTTGGAGTTTCTTTGAGTTCATTCCTTGGAGGGGGTGGAGGGGATTCTTGGAGTCACACTCACGCACAAATAGTGTTGTAAAGTCACTGTCACAAGTTTGCAGTTGTAGTTGTTGCAGTTGCATTTGCGGATACGATGACGGTGACGGTGACGGTGACGGTGGCGGATACGGATACGGTTGCAAGTGCTGCCGCTCGGCGAGGGGCGTGCCTCCTCCTCCTCCGGCAGACTCGTAACTGGGACTGTGGGGCACACGAACACAAACGGACGGCACTGGTGCAATGGCCGCCTGGTTCAGAGCGGTTGTTGTTGCTGTTGTTGTTGATGCTGAGGCTGATACTGATAATAATGTTGATGATGTGAAAGTCGTGCTAATTGTTGTTGTTGTTGTAGCTGTTGTTGATGTGGCTGTTGTTGTTGTTGTTGTTGCTGTTGTTGTACTGCTTGTTGCTTGTATTGTTGTTGATGTGGTTATTGTTGCATTCGCTACACACACATTATACGATATGATCATTTATATATTTATATATATATATCTGTCTTGGATTACTTGCATATGCAACGACAAGCTGTGTGCAGGTGTTCAACTGTGTGTCGGTGTGTGTGTGTGTGTGTGTGTGTGTTTGTGTGTGGGTTAGAGTGTGTTGCTCGTGTTGTGTTCTTAAATATTTTCTAGTTAGTCGGACAATGTTCAGAAACAACTGCCCAGCAAATTCATAAGTTTCTTGCAGCTATTTCTAAATGCTTTTTACTTTTACTTCTGCGTGAATTTATTTGTTTAATTGTTAATTGTTTCTAAAAGTATATTTTTTTAGTCACTCATTATTATGTTACTGTGCATTATGTGAAGCTTCAAGTTATTCGAAAAGCCATTTTCCTTTAATTCCTTAAAGTTTAATTCCATTTAAGCAAAGCATTAAGAGTTCTTTTGTTTATTTTCGAATTTAAAGCATCATTTAAATTTGCATAAATTAAAAAATAAATTGAATTTAATTCCCTAAATTAAATTTTACTTTGATTTCAAAAAGTTTAATGTTATTTAAGCCATTCATTAAGAGCTCTTTTATACATTTCTCAATTTGAAGCATAATTTTAAAAGGTTTAAGGTAATAAGCAAATTAGCTGTTAGAAAAGTAGTTGTGATTTTAATGTTAAACAATATTACTTAAGAGTTTATTTTGTTAATAGTTAGTTGCTTAAATCGTTATCAGAAAATGGCTCGTAGATCTAGAGAGTACTTTGCTATGACTAGGTAAGTTCTATCAGTTATGTAGTATGTACTTTTTAACTCGAAAATAAATAGAAAGGTTGGTTAAGCTCAACAGGCAATTGAAATGGAAATTGTAAATAATTATAACGAAAATTCAAGAAATTGAGGTAGAGAGAAAGAGGCAGTATTAGAAAAGAGAGAGAGAGTTTCAGACAGATAGAGATAGAGAGAGAGAGAGAGAGGAGGAGCAAGAGAGTGGAGCTAGAAAATTGTACAAACATAACAAAGCTGTGTGTTTCGGTTTCATTCTTTGACTGAGTCTGTTTTCTTTGAGACGAGTTGGCAGCCCAACGTAATCCAGTAACGAAAACAAGAACGCATAATTGGAATAATCAAACAATAACAATAATAGAACGCCAAACCTTCAAGACTAAATGAATAATATTAATTAGAGACGGGCACGCGCACACACATTGAAAGCGTTTGTTGTATAGATTTTTTTTTGGATTTGCTTGTATAGATTATCTGCCAGACAAATTGACAACCGCAACGTGTAAAATGAAGAAGACATAATTGAATAACGAAACGAAGAGACAGATAAAGTTGGTTTTTGCTTTTAACGTTTTTTTTTTTTTTAGATCAGATTCAAATGCGAATACGAAGACGCAACGCAGCCTCAAACGAACGAAGGAAAATGAAAATGGAGAGCAGAAAACTTGTTGCTAAATAATATAATGTTCACAGTTTGCACAAGAGACCATTCAGCATTCAAACTCATTCGTTCGTGTTCTTGCTCTGTAGTTTGTAATTCATTTGCTGACACACACTCACACACACACACACACAGAGACAGAGTGGGAGAGAGAGAGAGAGAGTACCCACCAGTTGCTGCATGCGTGTGTGACGATCCGGGGCCCCCGCTGCTGGAGGCGCCACCGTCTCGGCTGGTCGTCGCTGTGTCCGCCGCTTGATTTTGATTAACGACAAATGCCGAATTCTCCTCCTTGGTTATGCTCATATAATAGCACGTGTCATCCTTTTTCATAATGTGCCTGGGTCCCGGATTCAGCAGAATGGTGTCCTCGTAGAATTCCGGCAGCTCGGCCGGACGCACGCCCACCAAGGCGACCCCGTACCTTGGTAGTAGTTGTTGCGTGCAAATAAATAAATATGAAAATGTAAAGCAATTTTGGCATTTTACATAAATTTGTGTTTGAATGGGCGACTGGCGTCTAAATAAATATGAACGAGTCGTTCTCGTTCTCATTCTCATTCTCGCTGTCGTTGTCGTTGTTGGCATTCACTTATTATTTATGCCCATCCGAGCATTGCCCACTCTGGGACCCGCAGTCCCCATTCAAACGTCAAGCTATTCATTCCGCACGCACACGACAACAACACAACAACACACACACACACAGGACAACTGTTAACTATAAGGAGTTTGCACTTACTTGCGATGCGAGTGGAAGCTGGCGTAGGTGAAACTTTTGCCCTCGTACTCCCCGAAGAAGCGACTGTCGCCGAGCACAATGTGATAGATTTCGTTGCCCGAGCATTTGCCGTAGAGACGATGCCACTCCTCCGGCGACTGTTGGCCCTCTCTGTGGGTGGAATCACGAGTCGAGCATTAAACACGAATTACTATAAGTTGCAACTTGCTGTTCTTCAGATTGAAACACTTCGAATCGCTCACAGGCGTTTACCAAACATCCCCCCTCTCTCCCTCTGCTGTTTGCCGCCCCTGGCAGCAGTTAAATACTAATTACAATTCCTCACTTAACTAATGCGTCAAGTTTTACGCGGCGTATGATTAATCTGGCTTGCGTGCCGCTTGCCGCTTGCCGCTTGCCGCAAACGAACAAACGGCCTCCCATTGAAGCCGCAGAAGAGCGCGCATTTTATTTATTTATTTACCTTTTCGCCCGCCCGTCTTATTTTTAATTTGCGCACTCGACGACAAGCGAAATTTGCATAAAACACACAGTTTGATGTCAGAAACATTTGCGCATTATATTTAATTAAAACTCTCCCCCACCCCCACCCTCTTCAACTTCCATTTCCTTCGTCCTTGCGGCGTGGATCTATCCTAGTTTGAATACCCTTGGCTAATTGCTCAGCTAATCTGCAGCCACATCAACATTGCCTCACAAATTCATCTTTAAATGGAAGATGTTTTATTGAGAGAGACATGGGGATGTGTTTAAAACGATATCGAAATATATATTATATGAATGTGGATTACTTCAATTGTTTCATATTGAAAATTTGTCAAGTTGTATATTATATAAGTACTATAGTACTTGAGTATAAATATAGTAGTTGACTATGGACTTGTTAGCGACTTTATTTGCCGTTTGCTGCCAAAAGCCTTCTTGTAATTTGCTTCAAATATATTTAAACTCGCATGGCTATAAATGTATATTCATAGAATAAGCAAAACTAATAGTTAATTGCACATTCCTACTTCTCAGCAAGTAACTTTAAACCCTTTAATTGTTTGTGCTATGAGCTCAAAGTAAATGCAGCAGCTTTAATCAACTGCAACTAAATCTCAATTACTGCAGCTTGCTGTAATTAAAAAGTGTCTGCTGCTTAAGTCCTTGCGACCAGCTGAACCTAAACACCCGCTAAGCACTAAATTTGCAGAGGAGAGCGTGGACAACAGTTGACACCAGTTGCCGTGAACTGTGACGCATCCTGGCGGCAAGTTTGCTGACGCATGTGAGTTAAATGTTACACTTGTTTTTTACTAGCTGTTCTCTGTTTTCTGTTTTTTGCTGGCCATTAACAGTTGACTGGGCAGCAGGGGGGGCATGTACTTACTGGCCGCGTGACGTGTGCAGCAGGAGGGTGACGAGGGTGCTGGCGCCGGGGCAGGTGCAGTTGTTGGCGAGCAGCGCGTACTTGAACTCATCCTCGCAGACCACGTGCTCGGCGAACTTCACGTGCAGCTTGTGCTCCGGCCTGGCCACAGCGCATTTCCGCAGGACATGCAGTCGATAAGCATATAAATATGTGCATTTATATATATGCAGATTGATTGTTGGTTGTGTGGCACGCACAGCGCGGCAGCGAGAGAAAGAAGTGGAAATCGAATTAACTGGGGCGTGACAAAGTGCGCGGCGGAAACTCACCGAAATATCTGCACATACTGGGGCACGTTGGGCGCAAAGTCCTTGACGGCCCAGGAGCGTAGGATGGTGTGCTCGTCGGCAGCCGTTTTGTCCGCGTAGTTGCGCGCCGCCAGTATGAAGCACGCCTCCGCCTCGTTCATGCGAGCGCGCGCCAAATCGCCGTCCTTCAAACAGGAGCCCTGCACCGCCACAGAAAGAGAGCGAGACCCATTGAAACTCAAATGCCAGCAAATCAAATCAGCGCTGGGCAAATATTTGAGTGCGAGCTACGAACCTGTATGTAGATGACGCGCTGCGCCCAAATGGGCACCTGCAATATCATACGCATCGTGGTGTCCAGCTCCATGGGACTGAGCAGCACCACATAGAAGTCCTGCAGCAGCGGGTGGGCGTAGAACTCGTTGAGGAAGTCCATGATGGTGTCCGCGTGCAGCGTGGTCGAGCACACAACCACATGCTTCTCGCTCTGCGCCCGGTGCGACGAGTAGCTGCCGCCCAGCTTCTGTCGCTCCATCCAGGTGAACGCCAGTTGCTCGAACTGCAGAAGAGATGGATGGTGAGCTGTGAACAGGACTGCGGCAAGGCAAATCTCCAGCAGGACAGTGAACAACAATGATGATCGTCGATATTGATAAAGTTCAGCGCAGTTGCACTCACGCTGCCCCAGCATTAATACAATGCAATTAAGTTGAAGTGCAGCACTCGACAATGTGGCAACAATGTCGCTGCAGCTGTTGTACTGTGCTGTGTTCGTGTTATGGCTGCTCATAAATGTTGTGCTGCCCCGAAAAGTCGCAAAAAGCGTTTGATTGATGCTCTTGTTTGGACGCCCGGCAGCAGCCACATTGACTGCATAGAAGTTTCAGCTATGCTGGCAACACAATTGCTCCTTAATTGTTGAAGCTGCTCGCTGTGTTTGACCATGACTCATATTTATACAGATTGATGACCAGAACTTGTCCCGGTCTCATCTGCTAATAGCCGAATTGATTGATGGACGTGCAACATGGCAGCTAAGCAGCTTAAAGTGCTGTTTGTACAGCGCACAAACACAAGCAAACACACGCATTCTTGTTATTGTTAGCCAGCCATGACTGTACTCATGACAGAGATAAGCCTGCAGGCAATGCGATACGACCCCGTCTCGGCAGGACTCCAGCGAGGCATTAAATGCATTCACTCACCTGCGTGGGCAGCACAATCAGCGCCACACAAATCATGATGACCATGTAGAGCTGCGAGGGCCAAATATCGGGCACCAAATCGCCGTAGCCCACCGTCGAGAAGGTCACGACCACGTAATAGGTGCTCTGGAACAGATTCAAGTGACGATGCCCGGCGCGCTGAAAGTGCTGAATGCCGCAAACACTGCAGAGAGAGAGGGAGAGATAGAGAGTGCTATGAATAGACTGCGATGCGGAGGCGCGCTTACCTGGTGAAGACAAGGCACAACAACGTGGCCGACAAAATCGTCAACTGCTGCGACAGAGCCGATTGTGACTTCTGCATGGCTCGATGCAAATCGTTCTGCAACAAAATTGTAACTAGTAGCGAGAGAGAGAGAGGTAGAGCGGGAGATACTTACGAACATGTTCTCCAGCGAACGCTTGGCCAGCCAGCAGTTCAGGAAAATGGGTATGAAGAGATTGCGCAGCGGCGGATGCACAATCTAGAGAATGTGAGCTTATTAGAGAGTTACAACTGCGATCGACTGCTGCACTCACCGTTAGTGCGAAGGGTATTGTCGTTACTAATTCTAGTATAAAGTGAAATGAGAGTATTTGCTGCCAGATGTTGCCCTGTCGCCAGACGAAATCACAATTAGTGCAGTTGAGTTGGTGTTTGTGTTTGGGAAATTGCTCACCTTATAACCTAGATATGTTAGAACCAAGGATTGAGTTAATGACACCATGGCGAGCAGTAATTGTAGCACCCAGAGCACCGTGGGACGATTGACCCAGAGTATTGCATCCCAGTTGATGATTGGATTCTCCTGGAACTCCTCCTCCGTCAGCTTGGCGGAGATGATGAACTCCGTCTTATTGGCCACTTCGCAGCCATAGCTGCGAAAAGCGAGAGCACGTTGTGAGTTGAGAGTTGTGAGTGAGCATCATAAATCTTGGTGGCGGTGCGAGCTTACCATGTTATAAATGTTGGATTTTTATCCAATATCACACGTATTATGTAGAGAACACACGACAGTAACTTAAGGAATAAATCGGCAATTCGTATGCGTAAGCCTTGAATGAGAAAGACGACGAAAGAAAGTAGCACACAGCGGTATTTGGGTCAAATAACTAAATTACGAGTGCACTGCTCCCCCTCTTTTCACTCAAGGTCCTGGCCAGTTGCTAACTAACCCCAAAAGTGCTCTATTTACCCACACACACACACACACGTACACATTTATTTACCTGTCCACCTTTATCCATGTTTATGCTTTTATCAACCCATGTCTACCCAGCGTCACTCTCTCCCTCACACTCCCCGTCTCTGTCTCTGTCTCTGTTTGGCTCCACAATTATTTCCTGTGCTGCTCGAATCAATATTTACTCAAGTATATTGCGTCTGCTTTGTAATGTCATTCGCTTTCTTCTTGCACCAGCTATTCCAATTGATTCAGTTGCTGCTGCTGTTGTGGGCAGTCAAACAAAACTTTAATCGGTTTGACATAGGTTTATGTGCTATATATACCAGCGTGAAGCTCCCCGTTCAACATGAGGGCAACTCAATCAACTGCTTGTAATTAACTTAAATAATTGCACAGTGAAGCTTATCTAAACTGGAACTATCGATGCTATTATTAGGCTTTTTATTTGCATAAACAAATTACAAATAATATTATTGCTTGCCAAATAGATTGTTAATTGAAAACTATTTATGTTGGAGCAGCGAAAGCAATTACTAATCATATTATTAACATTAATAGAAATGAAATGTAATAGCAACATTTCTTCTTGTTGCTCATTAAGCAAGCTTTGCTCTATTCATAGTAGTTATCAATCATTAATTGAAAACTAGTTAGAGCAGCTAAATTTATTATGAGTAATAGAATTAAATTTCTTCATGTTGCTCATTGAGTTTAAGCATGCTCTATGTATTCTTAGTAGTTACTTATCACATTTTTGCTGCTTACTTTACATATTAAATATTCAAAATTGCAAATAATATTATTACTAGCCAAAAAGTTATGTCAATTGAAAACTAGTTTGGTTAGAGCAGCGAAAGCAAATAGAAATCATATTATTGTTAGTAATAGCAGTAAAATCACAACCACAACATTTCTTCATGTTGCTTATAAGGCAAACGTTGCTCTATCTTAGTAGTTACTAATCTTAACTATGCTGCTTACATTTCATTTCATATTTAATTTTACTTCCCAAGTAGATATGTAATTTGAAAACTATTTAGAGCAGAGAAAGTTATTACATATCATATTACGAAGAGTAATAGAAGTGAAATTTCATGCCAACATAAAGTAAACTGCTCTTATCTTAGTAGTTACTTATCGCAGTTTTGCTACTTACTTTTTACATATTAAATCTCCCAAGTTACAAATAATATAATTGCTTGTCAAATAGTTATGCTAATTGAAAACTATTTATGTTGGAGCAGCTAAAGAGATTACAAATAATTTGAAGACGATTTGCCCTTTAGGCAAACTTTGCTCTATTCTTAGTACTTCACATATGTATTTAATCCCCCATTCCTTGAGAATTAAATTTTATAACAAACTCTTAAATCGATGTAAACAATGTAAACAAATAGTACTCACTTGAACGCTGATTCTTAATGAAATAGAGTTGCAGTCTTTCTTTGAATGTGTTTTCATTCACATAGTACTCCACACGCACTCTGCAAAAGACAAAGAGAAAAGAGCAGAAAATCGTATTAGGAATTGGCAGGAATGTAACTCAATCGGAAAGGCGCCACCAAAGCCGCTTACACAATGAACATGGATGGCACTGGCTTTTGTCTGTCTGTGTGTGTGTGTGTGTGTGTGTAGGATATAAATTGATGCATTGTAAAAATGCTCTTCCATTGATTGAACAGCGATAAAATGGCAATTGAATTGACGCCGCTTCTGCACTTGACAATTGATGCGCTTACTTATCACATTATATGGAGCATAAAACCGACTGCCAGGTTGCCATGGCCAGCAGCAGCAGCGGCAGCAGTAGGAGCCGGAGGCGACTCCCACACAGTGGCATGCTGCTGGCAAGGTGCGTGCAACGAGAGTGTCGGTAGAAGTACATATTAAAACGTCAGTGTGTGATGCGAGTGCACACACACTTGGCCGCGTCTGCTTGTGTCTGTTGCAGCAGCACGTGGCAGCTGGCTGACAGCATGCAGCAGGCTGCTAAGGTCCTTACTCACTAGAAAATCAAATATGATACGACCATAAAAATGCTACATTAAACTGGAAAGCAAGTTTAAAAAAGCTCAGTTTGCCAAAGGCATCGAGAAATATATTAACAGATAACCTGTAGCTTAGATTACGCATTAAGACAAGAGACAATACTTGATAATTAAATATTTTTACTTTCTCTTAAATACTACTTTTATTCTTTATTCAACAACAATAATTTACATTTGATATTCCAATTGCTGCACTCTTAACAACTGACTACAATGGAAAGTAAGTGAAAAAAGTCATACAAATTAAATATATGTTACTTAGTGTATATTAAAATTTAGTAGTCCACAAGATAAAACTCAAGCCAGAAAAAACAGTTGAGGGAATTGCAGACAATTATTGTAGGGCTTCCAACTTAGTTAACTATCTTAACTATTAATAATTACCTAATTTATACTAAATATTTGCCCACTTTTTAAAATGTTACTTTTATTCTCATAATAATTTCATTAATTTAATTCATAATAATTTAATTAATTTAATAGTCCAATCGTTGCACTCTTAACAGCTGCTTCCAGTGGAAGTCAATGAAAATAATTCATAAGAATGGAATACACTTAAAGTCTATTAATATTCAGTAAAGTAAAAAATAAAAGTCACTTTGAAGCAGAATACAAGTCGTGAGAATTGCACACACATATTATTGCAGCTCTTTTGTACATTCTTTCAAATGGTCATTTTTGTATTTATTTAATACCAACCTGTAGCTTGGATTACGGATAAGAAAGAAACAATAGTTAATATGTAAATACACTAATTTAGACTAAATATTTGCCCACTGTTTTAAATGTTACTTTTATTCTCTATTCGACGGCAATACTTTAAATTTCATGAATTTAACAACGATTGACAACTACTTCCAGTGAAAGCCAATGCAAATAAGATATAATTTTTTATTTATTTAATAATAACCTTTAGCTTGGATTACAAAACAAGAAAGAGAGAAAAATATTTTACATTCTTTTAAGTTTTACTTTAAAAGCAATAATTTACATTTCATATATAATAGCTCAATTTCTGCACTCTTAACAATAATAAACTAACAGTCTATATCAATTCAAGATAAAAGTCGCATTCAAGTAGAGAGAATTTGCAGACAAATATTTCAGCTCTTTTTGACATTCTTTTAAATGTTACTTTTTTCCTTATTTAATAATAACTTTTAGCTTGGATTACAAATTAGAAAGAGATAATAATTCATAAGTAAATAAACTGTTATTGACTAAATGTTTGTACATTCTTTGAAGCGATACTTTTATTCCCCATTCAACAGCAAAAATATAGATATGATATTTAATAGTCCAATCGTTCCACTCTTAACAGCTGTGGGTGTAATTCATAAAAATGGAATACACTCAAAGCGTATTAAAATTCAGCACTGCACAATGTAAAAAAGGAGAATATCTGCAAACAAATGTCATTGCAGCTCTTTTTTCGGCTGCTCTAAGTTGTTGGGTCTGAAAACTCTTTTTGTGGAGTGCTTGTAGCTGGGCAGTTGTTTCTTTATTTGATGGCGCAGCTGCTGCTAAAGTAATTTGAACATGGCGCGTGCAACGTGCCGTATGAGCAACGAAATAAAAATGCTTTTCGAGCAATTGCACTGCAGCTGACAAGTTGAAGGCTGCCTGCACTGAGGGAGAGTGCTAGCACACAGACGGACAGACGGACAGACAGACAGACACATGTGGACCGCAATACTTGTAAGTTTATTCAAGCCAAGAGCGCACTCGTTTATTTGGCCATAACTCAAACGGAGCGTCGAGTGCTCGGCAAAGACAAAAAGGCATTTAAGCAGACTGCAAATGAAAACACTTGACTGCGCACGACAGCATTTGATTGTTGTCTGTCTGCCTCGAGACGAGGCGGCTCCCAATCGACACGAGTTGAGCTAGGACGCAAGTAATTAAAGGTGACGCATCCGCCCGGCTAGTCCGAGACAATAGAGCATTCAATTCGGCGCCGTGTACCTGAATGCTTTGTTCGCCCGCTCGAGCACTAGACGAGCGCACCACAGCTCTGTGAATATTCATGTCAAGGTTAACGCACGCACGGCTAAAACGCGGGTCAGTCCGCTCGACTTCAGCTCCAGCTCCAGTTCGAGCTGCGTCTTGTTGAATGCCGGAATAAATGGCACCCGTGGGGAGCGAACAGCGAGCAGCAAGTGGCAATGACTGCAGTGCGTGGCGAAATTAACAGCTCGCTCGCAAGTGACCAATCAGTTATGCCACAGCAACGTGCCACTGCATACACTCGACTCAACTCGACTCAACTCAACTCAACTCTGACCTTGCCAGACGGAAATTCGTTGGCGCTTCTGGGGGTTCATTCCACCGTTGGCCATTGAACGCGGCATCATAATTTTCCGCAGCTGGTTGTAAATTTCGGTTTGGTTTCGTTTCGTTTGTCCCACACACACACACACAGACACACAGTGCCAATCAAAGGGCAACAAGCTGATCCCAGCTGACAACAACACATGCAACATGGCAGCTTGAGCCACCCTTTGGGGGCACAAACAATGCCAAAGTTCAGCAGCACAACACTTGAACTCCGTAGACTTTGGCGTGGCCCGCAGCTTTAATTTAAGCAACTAACCGAAATGTTGCCAGCATACAATAATATTGTGGTCCAACGGCACTCGTCCTAAGCTCCCGAATATGATTGCATGCATGCGAGGAAGCAAGAAGTTGATTGCACTTGCAGCTCACGGAGTTGATGCCTTTTTAAGACTTTCAAAGACAGCTCCTCCAGAGCAATGACACTGCACACAACTGGTTACTAATTTGCCAGCAATGTCTAAACATAAGCTCGTTAGTTTAAGCACTTGACAGCAAGAAACTGACGAACATTAAAGCGAATACTTCTTAAAGAGCTCTTGGTTAAGACATGTTTCCTAAGTAGATGAAAGCAAAGTCTAAGCTGAAGAAAAGAATGTATCTTTTAAGGAAGTCACTCCCTTAATTGATTAACTTTTGGGGACTTTTCTGCAGAGCAAAAGCGAAGACTTTGCGCTGCCCTTTTTAACCCGAGTGACTTTGCATTTGCCAAGACGCGCATAATCCGTGTAGCAAAAGTTTTTTTTATTTAAATATTTATTGTGATTTAAGGCACTGCTTGCCAACATCTTCCACAATATATGTACCTATGAATCTCAATCAATGGCAGGCAACTCACTGCAAATATTTGCACAAGGTTTGTTTGGGGGGAAATAATTGAGTAAACTAAAGTTTTGCTGCGGCAACTTTGGCAATAAATTGGGCAAACGATATGTGTAAAATTCATGATTGTTCACAGTGCGTATGCGTAACACGAGTTGGCTGCAGCTTTGAAACTCATCTCAATAATTGCATGCACTTGTTTGCCTTATCAAGTGCTTGTGCCAAATTAAAAAAGAAAAATGAAAGAGAAAAATGCGACATTTTTTTGGGGAGGGGTGGGGTACCGAAAACATTTCGCTGGCATTTTTCGACTGCGACTTTGTCGAGGCTCATTCCCGAGCACTTATCGTAATGTTTGCCTTGTGGCGCTGCAAATTGCGCGTTAATGTGTTTTTGTTGTTTCATCATTTGATTATGGCGACCAAATTTAATGTTGATATTGAGTTTAAAGCTGCTTGTACACACAGGACTTTAGCGCCCGAGGTGCGCTCTGAGGCTGGCTCTTTCGCTTTCGCTGTATTGTTTTACCTTTATTGATTTTTAAATGTGATTTTCTTTTCGTCCGTTTTTTCGTCTTCGACATTTTGGATAGATTGCGAGCTGGCTCACATTTCTATTAGCAACAACAGCGTGTTTACGGGCGCACAGATTTGATTACAGAACTTGATTAAATTTCACTCAAAACGCAATTTTTTTCCTTTTTCGTGTTGTTAAAGCACATTTTCCGTCGTGGATGGGGCGAAGAGAAATCAAAGCACAACAAAAGCGTTCACTGTATGAAATACCTGACATAACAAAGGAGAGGCTGCCTGTTGTTGTTCACCTCGTAGGCAACAGGCATATCACAAAAGCGCTGCGCAACACAAAAGGCTAAGCATGCATCAGCTGAGCGCAGTTGTGTCGGACAAGCGGTGAGCCAAAAAAGGAGTTTCAACGGCTCAACGAGTCACAATCCAATTGAGCTACATCCGGCCTCAGCTGCTGCTTTATTGCGTAGCCAGCAACTGAACATGATATGCGTGCGGACGCTTGCAACGCTCGTTGGACTTGTGTGGATCATTAAGCAGATGCTCGAACGAGCTCGTCGGCAGGGATATAAAACAAAAAGCGCGTGCCTCTTAAAATTATCCTGCAACCCGAACAGAACTCGACTGAACTGAACTGTTTCTGTTTCTGTTTCGGTTTCGCGTTAAGTGCCCAGCGCGCAGACATTCGCATTGAATGTGGCTCGTAAAAAGTTAAGAGCTGCTATAGTAAAGACGCCTCGACGGGCGCATAATTACCGCCAAACTGCAGATGAAGCTGGAAGAAAGTCAAGCAGTGAAATATTTTTAATGTGCTCTCCTCACTGAATACCGAACGCTTTAAGCTGCACAGCGCTGTTTAATTAACTTGGCACAACAACAACAACAACAAAAAAAAACTCAATTTCAACGAAATTTAATTTATAGATATTTCGCTCACTTGGCAGCGGGAAATGTGATTAGTTTGGTGGCACAACTAAAAATAGACGGCTCGCGCGAGAATGTCCCTGAAACGACACTTAACTCACTATTGTCGCAGCGACGTCGGCGTCTCTGCTCTGTGTGATGTGTGCTTTTAGTTGGCGTTTTATTAGATTTGATTGCTAATGGCAATCGAGTTATGATTGCTACTTAAATGCTTTTCTATCTTCTATTACATTTAGTTGACGCGCGCTCTGCTTTAAAATCAATAGAACGAAAATCGAATTAGCCACAACGCTGCGTATACGTAATTCGATTTGCCGCTCAACAGCAGCAGCCATCAGCTGACAGCAGGCGACATCAGTGGCGCTGCTGCGCTGTACTTTATGAAATACGTACCTTGGTATACGATCGTAGGAGTCCCATGACGATAGACAATTGTAGGACGAGTTGCGACTGTTGCCGGCCATGTTGCATAATAGATGATCCATTGGCCAGTCGTTTTCAATTAGATGTCGCACGCACACAATTCACACACATGCACAAACACACACATGGACTCGGACACCCAGTCGTATGCGTGATATTAATTCAATATTTGAAGTTTACAACTTTTTCGCGGTTGCTGCTGTTGCTGTTGTTTAGTTACCAATTTTTGCATGTGGCGAACGGCGCTTTTAGTTTAATTGCCATTGATTGGACGTGGGCGGCGGTGGAGGAGGGAATATTTTAAGTGCAGTTTGCTGTTAGCGATATTTGATTGATGTGACTTGATGTATTTGCGCATTTATTATGCATGTAGCAGCAAACACATGAACACAAACGCAAACGCAAACGCAAACACTAACACAAGCACAGCGCGAGACTAATGACTCCCTTAGCTCTTTACGGAGTTGCGCGTTGTTGCTTCAGTTGCTTGTTTAGCCAATTCTTAAATAATTGATCAGTCAGCGCCTCAAGCCTTAAGTTTCAATAACTACCAATGTCTGTCGCTGTGGTCTTTAAGACGGCTACTATGTTGCCTGTCTGACGGCTGATTGCCGGCAGGACTTCTCGTTACTTCAGATGCTTCAACTTTAATCAAAATTGATTGCTTGCCTGCAATTAATTTCTTGTTTGAGCACGCAATTCAGAACGCAGCGTGACGCCCACCGTATTACACACAAACACACACACGCGCTCACACAGAGATTTTGGTGAGTGTGCGTGTTTACCAACACTTGTTTGTACTCTGGCCATTTAATAAATTTATTGGCGTCGCAGCCTTGAAGCGAGAGAAGCGAGCGAATGGGACCCCGATTGGCATTAGCTGAATGCGCAACACAATATTTGTTCGCTGCAAAAAAACCGCGCTTTAAAAGGCCAATAAAGATGCTTTGCATCTGACATTTGTGCTAATATTTTGCCATTTAATATTGGTAATTATCAACATTTTTCACTCTTTTTGCTTTGTATTATCGCCCACGTTAATTGCTGCTCATTCAGTGCGCCTGACTGTGTGTTTGGGTCACGTACGTGCTTAATTTGTTAAATGAATGGCATTAACACATGTTTTTTAATTACTTGTTAAGGCAGTTTCCAGCTCATTGGGAAATTTCAATAAGCGCTTTTTATAAATCAGAGTGTCACATTAACGTTTAATACGTTTTTAATTACAATTTAACAGTTCAAGAGCTTGAAATTATCTGTAGCATACTCTTCGGCGCAACTATGAATTTGTTATTTATGTAGCATACTTTCAAGCGCGACATTTAATAAATTGAAGGCAGCGCACGTAAATGTAATGCAGACAATTTGCTGTTGCCGGCTGGGCGAGATGACAATGCAAGTTATTTGATTTGGCTTGATTTTTGACACTCAGCACAACCACTAAGCGAATTTGGTGTTGGCTCGAATGTCAAAGTCGAAGTCATCAGACGTGATCCACGGCCACTTAGAGCTGAAACAATAGCGACTAAGTGACACATTGACAAATGACTAAAGCACTGTCAAAGTCAACGCAAATCAAAACGCAAATGTCGCCCCACAACAGACTGCTTTCAATTTGTCCATTCCGAGACACAAACACCGACCAAACAGTCACCGAACCGGAGCAGATGACAACCAAATTGTTGTGCTCGAGTATTTTAGGGCATTTGGCTTACTTTTTTGTGGTCTCCGCTCCACAGCCATAATGGTTTTTCGAGCTTACTGCTCGAGTGGCACAGCCAGCAGTAGCAACAGCGGCTGGGAGCTTTAATGTCGACCGTATGGCAACGTCTGAATTTCAATTTACATTCGCCGTCTCAAGCAGCTGCAGTTTATGGCCGAGACTCGAGTGTCGTTTTCAATTAAAAAATTCTAATCAGCGCGCCTAGCTCG
This sequence comes from Drosophila rubida, assembly GCA_035046165.1. Taxonomy (NCBI): domain Eukaryota; kingdom Metazoa; phylum Arthropoda; class Insecta; order Diptera; family Drosophilidae; genus Drosophila; species Drosophila rubida. The sequence continues at coordinate 27,238,739 of JAWNOF010000021.1, forward strand.
AGCCTGGGGCGCTGCAAGGACACGCATCGATATGCAGCGGCCAGCCTCATGCATATTTAAGGCAGTCGCAAAACCGATAACCAAACAAACCAAACCAAATGCAAAACCGAAACCGAAACCGAAACCAAAGTAAACTGAATTGCAATTTGCATACTGAGAACACACAGTGCGACATGGCAGCGTACATATTTCTTTGTCATTGTCAATGACTGAATAATTGATGAACTTCCTGTGATTAATTGAAGTGCTTTTTTGGTTTTGATAACTCAGGCATGACACGAGCCTGGGCGCCCACACACCACGAGCTACACCACAGACAAACACACGTGCGCTTAGCACGTATACGCCGCGTGTGCTCATGCTTTATATTGATGTTAAAAAGTTCTCTGCGTATGTATTTTTTTACTGTTATTCTTCCGCAACACAAACAGTACTCTATGTGTGTCAAATATTAAACATTCTGCACAGTCTGCAAAAGCGTCCAATTTGCATCACCTTCAAAACACGGCGATCTTATCAATCATGGCGCAAGCTGCACTCAACGAAATTGCAGTCCCATTGGGCGAAAGAACACAACTTTAATTATTTGTTTTGTTTTTTGTTTTTTGGCCCACATGTCGTGTGAGCTATTTGCGGACTTGCTGCTGCCACAGTTAATTTTAGAACGAATATTGTCTGTGTGCTGTGGAACTCGGCTCACAGCTCATTAGGCACATCGATTGGCAAGCTCCAGCTCCAGCTCCAGCCCCAGACACAGACAGTTAGAGAGTCAGGTGCTTAGCATGGTAGTGCAGCGCCCAAATGTATGCAAGCCTTTTTAAATCGCAGCGGCAGTGCAATGAACTGCTGCACGAGTCGCTGGCTTATCTGAGAACTACAAAGCAAACAAATCAATTTGCTGGCTAGCTTTTGATTGCTGCGCATAAAATTTAAATATACTTGTATGTATATGTACACTTCGCTAGCTTGTTTCGCCTCGCATTGTGTCCAGACGCAGGGCCTTTGTTTCGCCTGCCATTTGCATACACACACAGCGCACAAATGTCTTAATTCTGTTCAACGCTAAGCCGGTGACCTTTGCCACTCGCCAGTCGTTACTCGCCACTCAGTTGCCATTTGTGTCTCGGTCGGGCGGAGGAAGAGCGCGGAAGTGCAGGAAAGACGTCACAGTTCGAGGACCCGCATTTCGTTTGTCTTCTCCACTTCGTTATCTCGACAGACTTTATGCATAAATGTATCTAAGCCAGTCAAGGACACATGCACGAAATTGATAGAGTTATCTCCGAGGGTATGCGCCAGTCGTCGTCTTCGATTGCGAGTGCGCCCTGGGGGGTTTTTTGGGTTTAATGTTTTATGATTTGTGCATGTACTCGCTGCTTTTATGGCCTGGCTTTTGTTTTATATGCAGCACATAAATTTCGTATATTCACCAGCACATTTAATACACTCGATCTCACTCTCTGGCTCTACACATTTAATGGGTTTACACTCGCTTCCGTTGCCTATTTTGCTGCACATTCAGCTGCCTTTGATGTGATTGCTCACTGAACTGCGCAGCTGCATTTCGCCAGTGAATTCGAAATGTCCAAATTAGCATTACTAATAGTTAGCGCGAAATGCGACGAACTCGCGCGGCAAGGGAACAGCAGACACATTGACGTTTCCCACGCGCAGCCCGCTTAAATAGGTAGCAATATGAGCAATGTTGGGCGCGTTGCGTGTCGGCGTCAAAGTGAAACACTTGGCAGCCAGCCAAGAGACTGACGGCACGCCCAGGCGCAACAGTTGAAAGTAGGCGTAAGGGGACGAGGAAATACCCGAAAAAACCCAGAAAAAACAAACAGACTCTTTGCTGGTCAACTGTTGCTGCTTAGCATATACTTGGGAGTCGCATTTAATCGTGCGGAAGCAATCGATGCCCGTCAAATGGGCAATTTGTACAAATGACGTCATTATGCGAAACGACAAAACTGTTTAAAGCGAATGAACCCCACCGACCTTCTACAGCGCCTCGCAGGCCACAAGGAGCAACAGACCCTTAAGTCCCACACATAAATCAATGCTGTAAACTTGGCCGAAACCGCACGCGACCTTTCACAAAGGAGCGCACGAAATGACGAGGACAGAAACAAAAAAGAAACACGAAGTGGAAAACAAGCGAAAAGTATGTGTAAACTGCGCCCAACTCAAACTCCAACTCGAGCCGAGTAGTCGCCGAACTGAAGAAGTAAGCAGCGAATTTATCACTTGAGCAGCTTAATGGCACTTGGCAAACAACAACGGGGCGAACATACAAAAGCGCATTACAAAGCGTTTAGCAGGCTTTTCCTTGCCTCTCCTTTTGCCTCTCTTTTGTTTCGCCTTCTCGCTTTATTGCCGCTGTGCGTGTATCTGAATGTATGTTAAACTGAAATGGCCAGCAGCTTCTCTAGCGCAATACAGAGCGCCAACCTGTGGGCCATAAGTGATTGTTTATGTGCTTGGCCAAATGAAGTCATAATTGAAGGCGCACTGAACCCATTAGCCACAGCACGCAGTTGGCCAGCATGCAAGACAGCTTCATTTCTCTGGGTTATTTATGGCCGAGCATCAAGTTCTAAGATGCTTCTCTTTAAACTATGAACTCGAGGCTAAATGAAGTCCATCGCATGCGACTGATAGTTAAGCCAGCTCTTTGAAGCCGCTCATTGATGAGCAGCCAATTCATCTAGTAATCTGCATAATTCAATTGCCAGTTAATTGCGATTTGCATACTATGTTTGTAATCATAAATAATGCGATTTTATAGAAAGCCTTTGAAATAGAAATATGCTGAATTTGCCACACAATTTGTGGTAGTCTGGCACTTCAAATATATTTAATATTTTGACATTTCTAATTCGATTTTAAACAGTTGCTTAATACAACTTGTATTCTGAACTAGTAAAGTGCAGTAGTGAAATACGACAAAATATTTCAATTAAATTTTAATACAAAAGTCGCAGCTGCTTCCATTAGACTAATTAGATTACATCAATTATGAATTTACAAAATAATTATTCGCAAATTCCTGCAAATTGAATTGAATTAAATTGAATAATTTTTATTACAAAGAGAATACGCATAACAAAGTTAGACTTCAGCACATTTTATGTAAAACTATTAAAGCCAGACAAGATAGGAAGTTAGATTATAGTAGACACTGAACAATTTTGCAATTAAATTGTCAATAAGTTAACGTATTTATTGTAGCTTAATCTACATCATTTAAGTTCAAATTTAAGTCATTAATTTAAGTTAAGTTAATTTAAGTTGATAGGAAAATTAAATAATTTCCTTTCAAGTTATTAATGGTTTTTGAAATATAACTATAATTTCCTTTTAAATGAGAGTACACCTAATAAAGTCGGGCTTTGACACACATGCAGTGCAACTTTTAAAGCCAACCAAGACAGATAGTGTTAGAACGGAGTAAAATATTTAAAAATCTTGCAATTGATCAAAAATATAATTAGCTATTTATAGTAGTTTATTTATGGACTTCCAAAAATTCCTCTGGACAAATTTTAAGAAAATAGTAAATCAGTAAATTGATTAATTTCTTTTCAAATCATTTATAAATTTTCAAAAAGAACTGTTGAGAAATTTATGATGTTAATCAATCAGCAAATTAAATAATTTACAATAAGAGAGTACATTTAATTGGGCCCGACTTTAATGCATTTTCAGTATAACTTTTAAAGTTGATTTGCGTTTGATGTGGTTCGATTGACAGTGAACTGAGAGGAGCGTGTCAAGTGTGGCTCAGCCGAGCAAAATATATGTTAATATAAATGCGCACATATTTAAAATTGGTGTTTTTGTCTTTGTCGCTTTATGTGTGGTTCGCAGGCGAAAAGACAATTGGCAATTTGCATGTGCAAAATTTGGCCAAAGTTCGTTGTCGTGGTCGTTGTTGTTATTGTTTATTCAGCTTGTTGTTGTGCCTATCTACATATGAAATTGGAGGGCGGTACATTGTGCGAGAGCGGGAGTGCCGGGGGGGGGGGCTTAGAATTATGTGCCAAATTAGCTTATTTGACATTTCAATGAGCAAATATTTGCACAAATATGAAGACGTGTAAAGTGTGTTTCACGCATTTTGGCTAGGCTTAAAGCCGAACGCGAGTGCGAGCTGCAGAGGGAGTGGAGAGTGAGTGTGTGTGTGTGTGTGCGTGTCCTTGAGTGCCAGAAATGGCGAGCTGTCAAAGCAAAAACAAAAATGGCTCTTTAAGCACTCCCTTTTGCCGCACTCGCATTTATTTATCTGCGCTTGTCAGTTAATTTCCGTTCAAGTAGCCATTAAAACAATCATTGCGGCGCTTAGGCACTCACACAGATGCACACACACGCACACACACATCAATAAAGTGGCACATACGCGCACACATGCATGGGCTGATATTGATGTGACAAGCGTCAGTTTTATGGGAAGCCATTAACAGCTTGAGCTCTGTTGTCACAACGCAGCCATTTAATAATAATAAAATGACTGAATCCAAGTAAAATAACTCAATTACATGGCCTCGACACGGACGTGGACCGCGGTTCGGTCTGCCAACAGTCTGGCTCGGCTTTCTCTTTCTCTTACACTCCCCCTCTCTGTCTCGTCGTGGCTCTGGCGTTGACTTTCTGATGTGGTCTGCTCTTGTTCGCCCTTAGCTAATTTGTGACTTCAACAGAATTCAATTATCCTTCATTTTGCTCCGCATTTAATCATTGTTGATTTGCCCTTAAAACCAGCCAGCGACCAAATGACTTTTCGTAGCATTTTTACTTATTAATATGCCATCCAATTATGTGAATGCGCATTAGAGACTCGTGTATTCGCCACACTTGCAACTTCTTCGCATGTGGCACGTGGCAATATGGCTCGAGCACTGCCAAAAGTTGGAGCAAGTTTTGAACTTTTAATTCAACACTAAGTCAATTTGGTCGGAGACAACTCAGCGCATAACTCGAAATGGCAGCTGGCTAAGAATTGGCTTAAACCGTAACTGAAACAAGCAACCAGCAACCAGCTAACTAGCAAAAGCGTTAAGGTGATGTGTATCTCGGGAAAACTTTGTTTTACCCAACATTTTCACAACATTTACTTGGCTGTAGTTTTCTTTTTGACAATTTCAATCAGCGCAGCTCGACAAAGTTGGCGCTCAAACTGCTTTTAGACACGTTATGAAGTGGCTTTAATGTTTACTTATTTGAGTTCTTTGTCTCAGTGAAATGATCTATAGATTTAATCATTTTTAATTGCTTCATTTCAGCTTCTTTTGAACTGATTTTGAACTCTTTATTTGTAATTTATTCGGCATTGCATTTACTTCACATTAACAAAACTTGGATCAGATTAATTGCGAGCATTGGCACTTTTCGAATACCTTTCACAACCGTTCATACACTACTACTACTACAACTACGACGACACACGCACGCACACACACACACACACGCACTGGGCACAGCCGAAAGGATATAGCGAAATGAAGACCCGCTTCGAAATTGATCAATTGTTCGAGACGAGGACGAGGTCTGGGTGCATTTGAATTGCTTTCGTACGCGTCGGCACAGGAATAACGACTGAGCCCAACACGAACTTGGCCCACTGACTTGGCCACGACGGCGAGCAGCGGAAACTCACCACAGGCCACAGGCATGGTGAGCTGGCAACAGCTGATTGCCTGATTGGCGCCAAAAGCCGGCAAAGCTAGATGTTTACATTTGGCCACGACCCGAGCCAAACGAGACATCGTGCGCGAGAGAGCGCGGCGAAAGTTGGAGCGAAAGCTCAACGGCTAAGAGCGGCGGTTAACAGGGAAAGAGCGGCGCTGCTGTTAGCCGAAAGCTCCTCAATTGGCCAGCAATTAGGCGACTGTAAAGTCGAAACTAGTTGGCTTTAGTGCAGCAGTAACGACAACGACTTTTCAAATATCAAGTATACGCAAATTGTTCAACGACTGGCTGCTTGTTTCATAAATCTTGGCGAAATTGCCAGAACTGAATCCCCAGTTGTTGCCGTAGAGCTTGGCCCCTAATCAATACGGTTTCAATTTGCGGCTGCCAGCAAGTGGCAGCTGGGCACAGAAGGCGCCTGGCAGCCGGGTTACCTGTTGTCTGGCTTTATGAATGCGTGTATATTAAGCAGACCGACTCGAGCATGGGCAAACAATTTAACCTTTGCCACGGCTTGACAATGCCATCAATCATTTTGGCCCGGCGTCAGCCATCATTTCATTCTGTAGGCAATCTCACGAAGCGCTTATCCTTTAACCTGAGCACCACCACAGCCGAAAAGGCCTTAAGCCCACAAACTACCAACTCATTCAATTACCCAACCAGCAGCAGACTTTTGGATTCGGATTTGGATTGCTTGCGAGTTGTGTTCGCCTTTGTTTGTTTGCTCGCCGATAAAAGTCCCCCAACCCGGCAGTTATGCAGAAACGCACTCGAGCATCTCCAGGGCGAAATCATGAAATATTTATGCGACTGCGGATGTGTGAGAATAAGCCTAAAACCAACTGATTAAAATGCGGCGGTGCCGACAGCAGGCCAACCAACAACTACCTCATTTGTATTTCTATTTGATGGAGGACCCGGCTCACCGCTGCCTTCGGGAGTCTGCTCATTTGTTAAACGGCGCGTGGGCGGGTTATCATATCGCCTCGAATAGCATCGATAATCAATCATACGCGCAGCAGATGGAGGGCCCGAGTTGTGTTTGTGTTGCACGGCTTTGTGGTGCGATTTTACACAAATTTGGTGGCAAACAAACTATCGCAACTAATTAACACACGTATCAGGAGTTGGCTTTCTGTATGCATACATAATTAAGCCTAGGCTAATTGACTTGGTCATTAGTCGCACGGCACCTTAAAGTTGAGCCCCAACAACTGCGGGCCATATGTCTTTCAAGTGCTTCGTGTGGCAGCCGCCATAAACGAAAGTTGGCGCAGAGTTTTTGGCAGCATCTCTGGGAAATCAACTTGAAAAAGTTGGAAAGTTGTTTGCAGCCACCTCTGGTACATATTTTATTGGCCTGTTCTCGGGATCGATTCGCATTTGGCAATACTCGCTGGCAGCAGACAACGGCCAGAACTTGTTGATAAGGGTTAGCAACAGTCGGCCTGTGGGGAATACGGCGAGCGCCATGGCCAAATGCATTAAAGCCAAATCGGAGTTGATGAATTAAGTAAATCTAAAGACAGCTCGGCTTTCTTGGAAATTTAGGAATATTTCATTTTATTTTTAGTATTCACAATAGCTTAAATTTGATCGGTTGACTTAAGGGTTGCATCTCCGCGAAACCATCATGCCAACGATAATGCCCAACGAAAAAGCTATCAGATGAGACATTTCTTCTGAAATTTCTACCTCGAATTCAATTCCTCCAGTCTATGTTCACACGCTAACAATCGAAGTGAAATATCTTCAAAAGAAAATAGCTTCAAAAGTTCGACTTATGCACTTACCTCAATGTTTCTGGCGATCAAGAAACCAACAACACCGCCAATAATAAATATAAGAAAACCATGCATTTTTCATAAAAATGTGCCGAAAAATGTTTAGGCTTCTTTTTTTAAATTGAATACATATTGAATTTTAGTTTGCCCTGAAGTCGAACACAAAGCGAACTAGATTGCGCAAGTTTTTTACATTGCAAGAGATAGATGAAGAATAGATGATTGATTTGCTTTTTAAGATACTTTATTAACTTTATGCTTTCGAAGGGGTTTCCATAATTTGCGTTCGATATCTTAAATTTAGGTGTGTTCTGTCATCATTGCGGACCGCAGCGCCGATTGCACAACAACAAGCCCGTAATCAAGCCAAGTGCGTATGATATAACATGACTCATGGTTGTACTCTATTTATGTATGATTGGACGTTTGCTTTGGGAGGGAGGAAGACATTAGTGTGACGATTATCGATGAGGCGATTAACCTTCTCAAACTTACTCAAGTTACTCAAATTTAAGGAGAAGTATTGCACAAATGTAGAACTGGTCTACGAATCCGACTCAATTTCGAGCGAACAAAAATACTTTCAAACGCTCAAGGCAAAGTCTACTGATTGTGCTCTCTTTTCCCTGCAGACAATGCTCACTGATCGCACTTTGTTGCCACCAATGTTGAGCTACACGTTGTAGCCGACAATATAGCCAAGTATACAGCCCAAAACAAATGTACACAACCAGTCCAAGTCCATGTTATAGAAACTGCGGAATATCTTTGAATATTGGTTACTAAAATTTTTACATAGGTCTTTGTTGTTTGAAATTCGAGTAAAACTAAACTGAACACATCTCACTGGCCTACTCTGTTGAGAAAAACGAGATATGTGAACTGAAGTTACAAGTTCTAAACGAATAGAGTAATCTAATTGTAATGGTATCAATTGCCCTTGCTAGATGATTATCTTTAAGTCCCATGTATTTTATTTAAGACATCAAGTTATTGGCAAAGAAAACTATGATTCGATGACACAAAATACTTTCTTGAAGTATTTGTGAGTTAAGAGTGCAATGATACGCAAAGAAATCAATTAATTTGGAGATTATATTGATACAAAGATTAGAAGTTTCTGTATAAAATAAAGAGTATTTGTACAATATTCTTTGCCATCTCTTTGATTAGCAGATAGGTCTGGAATTTGTTCCATAATTTGCTGCTCTACAAATCATAAGATTTCACAAAGCTCTTCGGTCAACACCAGCGAAAACAACGGCTCCAATAAGTTACTTGTTGCTGACGAGTCTTCTTGAGCTTTCATTATCTTGTCAATCTTGGTAAAATGGCCCTCTTCGTGCTCAATATGAAGTGTAGCCGGCAAAAAAGCCAAGAATGATGCCTAAAACAAACGTGCAAAGCCATTCCATGATGTACAAACTATTAATTTCGTAAAAAGTGGCAAAAATAAAAATTTAGACTCGAGATCTGTTTGTTGTTCGAAATACAAGTAAAATTAAACTAATCTGATAGCATAGGCCTGCTTTGTCCTGAAAACTGAGCTGGCAGACTCAGTGACAGCTGCAGATTGAGAAGTGCAGGCTAAAGATGGAAGGTAGTTAAAGGTGATAGCATCAAGTCATTGTGTCGGGGATTAAGAAATTGGTCTTAGATCAGATGGTCGAGGCAGTTCGATGTTGATAGTAACCTTAACCGCGTCGAAATGAATTTGCATAAACAAAGAATATTTCTGCAGTTGGTGGCAAAAAAATGTTGAGGTATTCACTCTGGAGTTTGCAAATGAGAAGAGGCAATCACATCATACAGTTGTGAATCATTTTTTCCGGCCAACTGAGATGGGGGAGTGTAAAGATTTCAGCTTGCTGGCAAAATATGTCAAGCTCATTTGGCTTCTATATTTTCGTTAGTTCAGACACGCACAACAGTTTTACGGTCTGCTACAAAAATTTGTTTTTCGGCATTTTTTAAATTTGTACATATATTTTTTTTTTGGTTTATTTCGATCGAAATTCTTGTTAGTTGCAGGCCGGCTCTCTGATGTCGAAAGAAGGCTCTGGATCATGCGGTTGCCCCAATCCCTCGTGCAGGCCGCCGCAGACGCAGCGGCCCACTTGCCGTCCCCCACCGACACTCTTCTCGAGGCTGAACTGTACTGCCTGCAATCGTTTGTTCTTCTTCATTGTTGGCGCCGGCATCGCGATGTACTATGACAAAATAAAGGAGGAGGCGCGAAAGGCTGAAGAGGAGGCCAAGAAGGATCCCAAGCAGAAGGAGAAGGAGCGCAAAGAGAAGGAGAAACACGACAAGGCAGAGAAAGATCGGAAAGAGAAGGAACGAAAGGAACAGGAGAAGAAAGACAAGGAACGCAAGGCGAAAGAGCAAAAGGAGAGGGAAAAGAAAGAGAAGGAAGAAAAGGCGAAGAAGTGAAAAAATAATTGAACGAAAATAAATGAAAATGAATAAATTTTTAATGTGAAATTGGACGAAATCAAATTATTTCCGATCCATAAAATAAATAAATAAAGACAAAATATAACTAAACTAAAGATTGGAAAACAAACAGACTTGGTTTTTTTTTTGCTTTCAATAATGCTGCTATATATTTAAATTTAAAAAAGGACTTTCCAATTTTTCGTTTTTCAGATTGGCGAGAAAATTAGTTTCGAATTTGGATTCGAACTTTCCAACGAAAGTCGTGTTGTTGTTTAAGGTGTCCGGCAAGGGTATCTCCAGATGTTCGATTCGGTGTTACGCGCATTGAAGGTCGTTCTATAAAGCCGGAGGCTGACACATATGTGTGGCTATATGTTGTCATCTTCCGGTTGAATTAGCTCGTCATTCAACACCAGTAGCAAAACTCGCACTCTCTGTTTTCATCCAGACCAGACTCCCCGAGTCCATCGATATAAAATATTGTCGTTCAACGTTTCAGCCCTTGTTGGGCTTTGACTTCTTGTTGCCCTGCAGCTCCTCCTTAATCCTGTCCTTGTTACGCACGATCAGAATGCCAAGTCCCACGCCGAGCGAGAAGAACAAAACGCGATTGCATGGCTGGCAATTGAGGCGCGATAGGAACGATGGACGTGGTCTGCACGGCCTTCTCATATCGATGAATTACGTTCTACTCCCAATTTCCCGCACAGAAGGAGGTCGGTCGGATATTCAAGGTTTGCCGAAATAAAAGCAACTGAATTTCTCGTTGTTTCTCGAAACGTCAGACGATTCCCAACCATGATCTTGACATTCCGTGCGGAGCTTATGTGATTAGGGTGAAAAGGTAGGTAGTAAGTATCAACAACAATGGCTAAAATCCGACTCGCGATCCTTTGCGAACATTGAGGAGATGGGTATGCGTACCTTGAGTAACTGTTAATTGTTCTGGGCTGCATCTCGACGCGGTTGGGTTGAATGCTACTACTTCTTTTTAGGTTCCTTGGCTTTGTTATCTTTGCCGCATTCTTTGGGGAATGTCTTCGCATACCACAGACCCACAATGAGACCAGCAAAGGTCGCCGAAATGCGCTCACACCACATATACATCTTGGAGATGAAACACCTTGTTGACCGTACTAAACCTAAAAACCTGGATTGCTTTCAAAAGGCCTGAAAATATTTTTGTGGAGCTGGGTTGTTTTGATTTGTAACGTTATCTGAAAGGGCCAAAAAGGTAAACTAAATTTGTATTTTTTCGGCCTGTGGAATCGCTTCCAAAACGAGACCAGAAACCAACAGCCTACTTGCCGGCGGAGCCGAACTTCAATCACATTTCCAGGCTCGCTTCATAATCTCCGGCGACAAGCTCATTATCAACTAAAGGCCCCAACGCTTAAGGCTGAGTGGCAGGCAAATTGATGGGCTGCTCGAACTCGAACCACAAAACCTAAGGACTCCCCGTCGAGTGTGTGAGTCGCAGTACTCGCAATGATATCAAGCTGCCACGTTTCGGGAGCAACATTATAATTTCATTTGCCAATTGCGGCACGTCAAAATGTCACAAGTCGCGATTCATGAGTCGGCGGCTGAGGCCACATACGTGCCCTATGCGGCACAACTCGCGGAGCAGAAAAAATTAAACTGAAATTAAATATTTATGCGCCAAGACGGATCTGCGAATACACTCACGCGGCAACGACAGGGAAAATAAGTGTTTTTTAAAGGCATGAACTTCGAATTGTTTTAGCAGCAATCAAACACTCCTGGCTTAGCTAGTCAGCATATAGAAATATAATGCTGTAAACTTTACTAAACATTTATGCAAAATATTCTTTTGAGATGGTCCAACAGCAATCTCCCAAATGTATTGCTGCGTCTCGAGCTTAATTCTCTACTTGGTGCGCAGTAATCCAATCTTAACGTAAAGTCCTCGATAGAGTGTATTGAAGTTTCGTTGAGCAGCTGTTTGGCTTTTCATGCTTGTTGTGTAACAAATCAAGTTGAGATTGTACATTACAAGTTGGAAGCTGGCTGCGTACTCGTATAATAATACACAAAAGAATAATGGCAAAGTTATATGTGTGCTTTATTGTATAAGCAAGGGGTACCGAGAAAGCACATCTCCTCATTGTGTGGGGGGAGCAGGGAGGTTGTTGCATTTGTAAACTGGCTTTTCGGTATTGTGTAGCTGCCGCCTGGAGCTCAGGTAAAGAAAAACAATTCGTGTTAGAACTGGCAAAAGTTGTTGAATCGCACACAGAGAGAGCACAGCACGCTGGTTGTCCTTGTTGTTCGACAAAGTAATCGCAGCACACACGAGACGCTCGGGGGGACAACGCCACAGTCGTGTGGGCGGAGGAGGAGGAGGAGGAGGAGGAGGAAACCTCAGAGCACTCACCTTGGTATCTGCAGCGCAATCTCGTCCAGGCTGTCGGATGGACTCATGGGCGTGCGCTCGAAGAGGCGCGACGGCGCCAGCGTCAGGTGGCCAGTGGAGTCGCTGACACATTTGAAGACCTTGGCGCCGCGACGCTGGCGCTGCTGTTGACGCTGTTGCTCCGCGCGCTTCTTGCGCTTGTTCTCCTCGGCGCGCTGGAGATTATGCAAGCGAAAGAAGAACATTGACATTCTGCTCGCGATATGGATGGTGGCGGGAATGTGGATGCAGAGTAGTAGGAATTTGTGTGGAGGCGGGCGAAACGATGTTAACGCTTTTTCCCAATTCATTTCACCAGCGCATTTTTGACGTAGTGCACGTTGAAGTTGTTGTTGTTGTAGTTGTTGTTGATTTGATTGATGTTGCGAGTCAATTTGGACGTTGTTTGTTGTTCGATGGTTATTGAAAGCAGCATGAATTATGCAAAACGAATCATATTTTCGATTTAAGCACTGTATACGTGTGTGTCTGTGTCTGTGTCTGTGTGTGTGTGCTCGTAATTTTTGGGAGCATAGAGCGCATGCAAAAGCCAAGTGAAATCATAAACCGAAAAGCAAATCCAAATGACACGACCCCGGGCCAGAGCAGAATAGCGAAAGCAACCAACTTCCGGCAGCTTCAATCACGCTTAAGCGCCACACAAAATGAGCGAACGAATGCAGGGGGGGAGGGGTTATGGGTGCGGGGAAAGCGGTGCATAGCTGGACAGCTGCTTGCAAGTTTCGTATGTTTGCGCTTGTGTAAGTTTATGTGTGTGTGCGGACCGGAAATTGAAATATGAAGAGCATTTTGCGGAGCGGGTTTGCCGCCTTTAAAGCGATATCTTGCCCAAACATAGCAAAAGAAGAAAATCTGGCGGAAATGAGGGGAAATTCCCTATATCTTTCGCTCTCTCATTATACTGTGTCGGCTGTGGCAGGAAAATCAATTGGAAAGTGCCATGGGAAATTTCGACGGCATTGATTGATTGCGCGTTGATCAGCTCGCAATCAGGCGTTAAATATCAAATACTGCGCTTGTCATCAGCAGCAGCAGCAGCAGCAGACTTCCGTTCAATTAGACAACAGTTATTTATCCTAATGACAAAGCTCTCCAGCTCGCTCTCTCTCTGTCTTTGTCTCTCACTTTCTCTCATTACTTAATGACGGGGTGGTAGGAGGGGGGACTTCGACTTGTGTCAAAAAATAAATTAATCGAAATTTACATAAATTTACCCAAGGACACGGCGTCTGCTCCAATACCAATCGAAACACAATGTCGTCCACAAAACTTAATTACAAGTGCGCTAAGCGCGAGCGAGACGGCGACAGTCGGCGACAGCCAGAAAGAGAGACTGAAAGTCAATAAAACCATTTGGCATTGAGCAATAGAAATGAAAGACTTGTAGATGGCCTGCAAATAGATTGAATACTGCAAATAATTCTGATCAAATAACTCTTTTGAACCTCATATATAATAGACTAACACTTCATCGAGAACTAATTGATTTTTCTACTTTTCACTATTATCTAAGACAACATACTTCAGAGCAATGTAAAGCTCATTTATTTGTTAATTTTCGACTGCTTCAACTTCTACTACTTGCAACAACTCGGCAGTCACTTGCAGCGCTTCGATTACAGGGCATGCGACAGCAAACACTTTGCATCATCATTAGCTCGCCAAGGGCGTCAGACACTCTGTACACTTTGTTAATTAGGCAAACTCTGACAGTCTTTAATAGCTTTATAATTTCAGCAAAGCTTCGCATGCCACTCACTGCACTTCAGGGCCCACAACTCGAACCGCTGCGAGCTAATCAAGGCTCAATATTTAACCAACTTGGTTGAGCTGGGGAAGCGATTCAAAAGCGGTCAGTCGGGACACACTTAAATACATTAAGTGCCTTGACGAACTGAACTGAGTCTCAATTAGTGCGCGTGATGCGGAAGCATCAGTCTGTCGACTGTAGCAAATGAATTTGACACACTGAAATGCTGCATTCGGCTTCACAGTCTGACAAAGTTGCCGCAATGTTTTAGTTGCAGTTCAGGTGATGAGATCTCAGTGGGTTTTATGCGGGCTCTTAGCACTGCTGTCACTCAAAGCAGCAGCTGCTGAGGAGGCAGACTCAGATGGTAAGTAGGCTGCACATTATCAAGATTTGCTCCACACTAACCCATTCGAAACGCAGCTGCGAAATGTAACGCCAGAATCATAGTGTACGAAGGATACGCTCGTTCCACGTGCGCGCCCCTGCGCAAGGTCTGGGTGAGGGTTGCGCCAGATGTGTGCCGAGAGGGTTACACATGTGCCCAGGGCTTCAGCGAACAGCAGTGCAAGGCGAAGTGCCTCAAGAAGCAAACACAGCAGAGCCGCAGCCAAAGGATGTTGTCACTCTTACAGCCCATGACCAAAACTCTGGCGACGCACGGTACGACGGAAAACTCTGATCTCCAGCTGAGCTCGGTGCGCACCAGAAGAAGGCGTATATTGACAACGCCGTCGCCGGAATAAAATGCAACTAATCGTACATGAATAATGCCTTTTGACTGCAGCTAATTGATGCCATGCTTTTAACAACAGTGCTGCAATGCAGCAGGTAAATGTGCTTTGGTAATTTAGTTACTTCGGATCAGCTGTTAGAATGGGAAACATTTGCCACGTTTCCGCCGTTCTGAGCTTAATACTGCTGCTGCAGTCGACGCACTCGCAGGAAGGTGGGCAGTGCGACGACTTCTAATGAACTCTTTTCACTGAGCGTTCCTCTCGTTTGCTTTCAGTTGATGACGGCTGCCTGGCTGCGGCCCAAGACGACCTCATCTGCCAGAGAGTATACATGAACTATGTGCCGCGCCGTGGCAAGTGTCGCTTCGTCCTGGGCTGCTATCGCGGCTACTCGAAGAGGGAGTGCCGAAGGCGCTGCCTGGGTCCGGCGCAAGGCCGGCGTGCCTTTTATATGAACGAGCGACAAGCTGCGATCTTTGCTGAACAAATTGCGGCTGCAGCAGCAGCTGCAACTGCATCCACAACTTTCGCTAGTCAAGCAACGATGTCAACAATTGCAGCAGCCACTAGTGCGACAACTAAAACATCTACTACAGCAACAACTACATCAATACTTGCAGCTACGAGGGACTCAACTAAAGCTTCAACTCCACCCACAACACCAGCCACTTCTACAGCGACAATCGAAGTAACAACTGCAGCGACGACATCAACAACTGCAGCAACAACGACAGCAATAAGGACAGCAGCAACTATAGCATCAACTCTACCAACAACAACAGCCACAATGACAGCGACAACAACGACAACGAAAGTAACTTCTGTAACACCAACTAAAGCGACAACGAGAGAAACTTCTAGAGCTACAACTACAGCTTCAATGCCTGCAACTGCAGCAACAACGAGAGCAACAACTATGGCTTCAACTGCAGGAACAACGACAGCAACAACTATAGCGACAACGAGAGCAACAGCGAAAGGAACTTTAGCTTCAGCTACACCAACAACTGCTGCAACAACAGTAGCAACTACAGCGACAACGAGAGTAACAACTATGTCTTCAACTACACCAACAACTGAGGAATCAACGACAGCAACTTCTACAGCTACGACTAGGTCAACAACGAAAGGAACAATAATAGATACAACTTCACCAACAACTACAGCGACAACGAGAGCAACAACTATAGCTTCAACAACACCTACAAGTACTGCCACAACGACAGCAACTTCTACAGCCGCGACGCCAAGAGTAACAACTGAAGCACCAACTAAAGCGACAACACCATCAACAACTGCAACAAGAGTAACAACTGAAGCGACAACACCATCAAGAACTACAGCATCGACGACAGCGACAACGCGAGCAACTTCTGAAGCCACTTCTGCAGAAACTTCTACAGAGACTTCGACGGCAACTTATACGGCAGCCTCTACAGCAAACACAGCAGCAGCAACAACAACAGCAGCTTCTTCATCAACTTCGAAAATAGTTTCCACTGCAACTAGTAGTGAAAACGCGACACCAACTAGTGCAACTGCTACACGTTCAATTGGTGTTGTTGCCACACCACCACAAATAACTGAAACAATTTCCACGACAAGAACGACACCTAGCACTGAACCCACATTATGAATAAAACAAAATATGAAAAACCACGAGCAGTCTATGGCGAGTGTAAAATTAGCAGGGACAGTTAAATAAACCCACTAAATGCGGGCTTATCAAGCGCACAGCAGGAGAGACAGCCGCTGGCGATGTCCTTAAATGATTTCACGCCCACTGCAAAATCACAAAAAAGAAAAACAAACAATGGCAACATTTTTAGCATTCCGACAAGCCCCAACGACAACAAAAAACCAAAAAAAAAAAACCACGCACAATGGCCTGAAAAGAAATCAGCCCAATAATCATTAGGGCACAAAAACTTGCGAAAAGAGGAGAAAGCAAAGGAAAGTGGCGAGTGTCCAGCGAGCTGAGGGCTGGCTTTTGTCTTGGCCTGGGTTAAGTGCGCTGGAGCACAACAACACAAGTGCTGACCAGGCAGCGCACAGCATTAGTGGGGGGTTGGGGGGTGGCGTATAAAGCAAAATGCCGAAATAAACACTTGTACTCCAGCCACTGTGGTCTCCTGCTGCTGCCACAAAAGGGCATATTTTCCAGCTCGACGGAGGCGTTTAGGCCACGTTGTTCAATGCCGTGTGTGTCTGTGCGGAGGACACGCTCATTTCATTGTCCTTCGGCCAGGCATTCTTCCACTCGCATCATCACGAGGCGTGCCGTAAAAATGCGCCCTTTCTGGCCAAAAAAAAAACACACAGCATATAATATATATATGTACGTAATAAAAATGTAGACAATTTTTACGACACAGCACAACACGAAAATGGCCACTTTATTTCTTCATTAAAAACCAGTATTGATTGTCCCGCCACGCCACCTGACCCCCGCACCCGCACCCGCAATCAACGTCTTGGGATGCCGCTGCCGCTGACAAGCATCGCTCCCGCCGCAGGAGGGAATCACTTTAATTGAAGTCTGGCAAAAGTTCTGGTGATTTACTTGGCCACACACCGTCAAGTGTTAAGCGCTCGAATGCCAATAATGGGCGACTGTCAGCACGTGATGGACGCGTAGTTATCCTGTAAATTTACTCTTTCTAGTGACAACAATTTGCTGAATATTCCAGTGATAATCTAATACCACAGCTTCACTTTTTAGCCAACACCAGGCAACTAGATTCACTTCCTTGCTGTGGCACCTTTAATTAGCCAAGCTATACACTTTATTCCCCTAGTTACAGAGCAGGCATATTAATCAGAGTGTTTCGCATTTAGCATGCCACAGTGAAGACTGTCAGTAATCAAATTTCATCGTAATTGTCGAGCATTGTCTATTGAAGTGTGAAAAAGTCAGACGACTTTTTCAGTGACGCGTTTTCATTTGATTTAAACGACAGCATTGAAAGGTTTGTTTTGTTTTCCCGTTGCCTTTTCTCCACTCTGCTGGCCTTTTGCCATGGTTTCGCTTTATTATTTGTCGCCGCCTTTTATCTGTTTGGTATTTCAATATGTTTGATTCTGACATATCGCCGAGTGTTGAATTGCCAAGCGTCCTAGATACCAGCGTTGACACAGTCGATTCTATTTTTGCAGCTGCAAATCAATTTGTGTTAACAAAAAGTAATTTCTTTTTAGAAATTTCATTTATTTTAATTTAATTGAAAGCCATTGCTGTAACTCTCAATACAAACTTTACAAAGGATTTTAAAGCACAACTAAGCGCTTAAAGCTGGTGTTTGTAGTGAAGCTAACAACGCTGATTACTTATTCGAATTAAGTAGTCTTTAAAAATGCAAGATTCTGCCCTAAACATTTTTTGACGGAAGTCGACGCTTTAATCACTGCTGACGAAACAATAGACACGGCTCAGCTTAAATGGCAGCCGGAAAACATCAATATTTCATTCGCAGTGCACAAGTTTTCGAAGAGGGATAATGCACATGCTTCCACGACAGCTTAAATATGTATAAATAGTCTTTGAAACTTAGGGAAAACTTGAAGCTAATTAAGATACACACAAGATGCCAAAAAGCCGAAAGTGTAGAGGGAAAACTCAAGTGGCGAAGCATAAGAGTCAACTCAAAAGCAACTACACAATATGAGAGGCAGCCAACTACAATGAGACTGCTGAGGGATGACAGTGATGAAGACAAGGATGATGATGCAGTTGCTGCTGATGATTATGATGATGATGATGATGATGATGGGTAGCCAGGTCAGAGCAACAGGAAGAACAAACGACAACAATGGCTGAATCGACTGTGTGTGTGTGCGTGTGTGTGTACTTCAGTGTGTGTGTCAAAAGGATTGGGATTTTAATTTGATTTCGCATTGGAGAGAGAGAGAAAGTCAATCGTGACAATTGTGACATTTTAGACTGTTCACGCTGGTTGCGCAAGGCGTGCAAAATCGTCATGTGTTTTGTGGGATGCGTCAATAAAAATGAGGTAATTTTTCAAAGCGAGTAGTGCAAGTGATGGCGAGATGGCGAGCTCGAGGCAAATAAGACTTACTTGTGAAAACCAACCAACTAACTTGTAGTTGTGCTTAACACTTATAGGACTATTATTGTTATTGTTGTTGTTGCTGTTGTTGTTGTCGTTGTTGTTGTCATTGTTGTTGTCGTTGTTGTTGTTGTTGTTGTTGTTGTTGTTAATGTTGCTGTTGCTGCTCATGTTGGCAATAGGAGAGAGTGAGAGACTCTGAGCGGCCAGCGGGAAGGTGATGAGAGATGATTACGAACAGATAGAAAGAGTTACGACAGAGTAGAAGATGCAATAACTTCAAGATACATTTAACATTGAACACACAACACAAGCACATTCAAATCGTTGAAATAATATCGAAAAAATGATTAGGAAGCTCCCAAAAATTATTGTTTTATGTCCTTGTTGGTTGATTGCAGACGTGTGGTTTACCTGACGTTTTAGTTTCTTTAAATGCTGTTCGAAATTCTTGCAAAGTTTTGTAGTTTTGTAGTTTATAGTTAATAGTTTAGTTGAATATTTAAGCACAGTCTAGAGTTACACTTTCAGTTGTTACAGATTGTGTGTTTATAGGTCGCTCTCTCGTTATTTATTTATGTACATTAATCCGAGGTCAATTGACACTAAAAGCGAGCTCGGAGTGAGCTCGGACTTACGCACTAATTAAAGCTTTTACCAAACTGTGTACCATTTATTTGGTCATATGTACACTTAAATGTATAAATGTTCTACGAGTACTATATTTGATATAGTTAGTTTAACTAGTTGTTAGTATTGTTTAGGTTATGCACAAGTCTCACATTGATGTTGCAGTAGCTAAGAAAGTTTTATATAAAATTGTTCATTACAGTTGACTATTATCCACTCATTAAATACGTTCGCAGTTGCGTATAGGTTTCTTGGTCCTCAGTTTAAGTTAAGCACACTAAATTCAACATTTATTTACATTTAATTAACAATTCATTTGTTTCTCTTTGTTTAGTTTTCCATTTATTTTATACACAGCACACATTTATATCATTTATTTGGTCAGTTTGTTTTGGGTTGCGTTTCTTGGTTCTGTTTTTTATTTGTATTCTTTATTTTTTATTAAAGCTGTTTAATTGGACTGCAGATTGGCTTCTACTCCTCTTTTTTGCGTTTTTTGTTTGGTTATTTTCTATGGAAATTCATTATTTTCTTTGTTGGTCCTGCAAATAAAGCAAAGTGTTCTCATGCAGCCGCTCCTTCTCCTGGCGCCGCGTCGACTCAACTGTGCAACGCGTCTGAATCCGCACTGCAATGCCACTTGAACACGGCTTGCAAGCCAAATGAAATTATTGCCATAACGTTTGCGAACAAAAATAAAGTAAAATTTGCAATGAACATAAATAAATACTCGCCAAAGTGGCTGCTCGACTTAAGAATACGCTGCAAACCGAGTCCCGGAGTGCAACTGCATTTTTAGTTCAGTCTATAAAATTTGCATTAATATAAAAATAAATCCCAGTGTATGCAGCAGTGAGACTAACAGGGAATTCGCAAGAAAACCATTTCTCTTGGAAAGACAGCGGCAACTACTGCAAATTGACGCCCGCTGCGTCTGCTGCATGCAATAAATGCCCAGCAGCCCAAGTCTAAGTGGCAGTGTCTGCGTCTTCAAGTGCGTGGCCAGCAGCCACTTCCCCCTCCCCCTCCCCCAGCTGCCACTTGCGCAGCATAATGGTCAAGACTGAAACTAATTCAATTGTTGAGTGTCATAAAAGTGGCTTAGTACGTCAACCAGCTAGAAATACGTTTAATGCAAGTATTTGAATTTAATTAAAAGTAATTTATGCACTGAAATAGTTCAAAGCGAAACGTTGAACAAGTACCATAAGTAGACTAGACAGCTGCTATTCATAGCAGTTCCACGGAGCTGCTGGCTAAAAATAAGGTCTGTGAGAGCAAAAGACAATTAGCGACAAACTGGCAAGCTTGACACAATTTCCAGGCAAACAAGCTGTGAAATCTTCGCCGAAAAACGAAAATAAATCCATTAATGAATAATCGATGTTGTGCAACAGCAGCAGCAGGTTTGTATGCTATTGTGTAGAGCATCCGACATGGTCTATATATAGGATTTGAGTTTGCCTGTTGGCGTATGTAAAACGAGCGAAAAATCAATAAATACAAGAGATTACACATACGCGACGTGTGACCGAGGATAATGGCAAAGTGGAAACTGCAGCTGGACAACGACAGTTTGCTTCGTCTTCGTCTCCGCTGAGTGGCAGCAGTCAAATCGGCGAACTTATTATATAGTTGACATGACATGGCATCCGCCGCAGGGGCGCAATAACCCAGCGCACCGGACTGCCTTTTGACATACGAACAAACAAAGACACACACACGGGCAGTGGCTGTGTGTGCGTCACAAATATTGAGAGCAGAGTTGGTACTTTGAGCGCTGCACGTTGAACGTTGCATGTGCTGCAAGTGACAAAACGCGACGAGCGTTGGCTCTGTATCCATTTACGAAATTGAATTTATGACCCCCAACACACACACAGACGAGAGCAGTTGCTGTGACATTTATATGAAAAAGACTTTCAGCTTGGCCAGCTGCATTTCAATATTTAATCGACTGCGAGATATCCTGTGAAAATTAACTGTCATTGCAGGCGCAACAAGAATGTTAACTGCCAGCATTTACTCACAACGTCAGAGTATCGACTGGGCTTTGATGCGTTCTGCTTGCTTGCCATGAAAGACCCGATCTGCGTTTGACAACTGGCAGAGTTGGAATACTGGCTGACTAACAAACCTGACGCTGTTGGCTTTTGCCATTTGGTTTAGGTTTTTCAGTTTCGGTTTCGGTTTCGCTTCGTGCGCACAAAAAGTTCAAAGCCATTTTTAAAGAGACTTGCGCCAGAGGCAAGTGGAAAAGGAGTTGCGGATGCGGTCGAAATACCACAAGGGACAGCTCAGCAGCTCAGCAGCCGAGTGTGTAGCGTACACAGCAGAAATCACTTCAATTTATTTTTCGATTTTTGGACAGACAATGATTTGTTGTGGTTCCTCGCAATGCAATTCGAAGCTAAGAAAATGTTTTCTATTTCTCTATTTTCTATTTTCTATTTTTCACGCCACAGCCACTAAACAATTTTCACTCGCCCCAGCTGAGCCACATTGAAGCAGAGAGCGGCATGCTGTGGCTTATTTTGTGCTGTGCCAGCACAAATATCACAATATCACACATACGCCTCGTATGCAATGTAATAAAGTGCTAATGAAGTGAGAGAGCGACTTGTTGTAGCTGCTCAATTTGTAAATTTTGAGACTTATGACCAAATTTGCTTACACAATTGGCCAATGAAGTGATGCTAATTGAATTAGATGAGTGGAAAAAGCCTCGACCATGCACTGATCAAAGCCAACAAAGCGCAAATTACATACTGAATTACAAGCATCCAATATATGTATATATATGTGTGTATGCTACCCAACGTTCCGGTCGTAGAGCAAAATAAATAAATGCGATTGCCCGGATTTCACTGGATGTTGAAAAGTTAAGCGCATTCCGAATTGTATTGAATGCTTTGGCAAGGACTTTAAAATGTCACAGCTGTCGATGGAGAGAGAAAAATGCCAGTGAATGAGAGACTAAGGAAAGCAAATACAAGTGGAAGCGAATCAAAGTGCGGTATACAGATAATAAAGGAAGAGGGAAAGACATTTTTAAATGAACTGTGATAACACTAATGATTGGATTACTCATTCGCAACATGCAGCAATTTAAAGTTCAGCTGCGCTTTAATGACAGCCAAATCTGCAATCTAATGTTGACTGATTGAAGTCGTTGAGAACTCATTTCGAAGTGTGCTGGCCACTTGTAACAGAGCCTAGCACAATACACACTCCATTAGCGCTCGGCCGCACTACAAAAAGTAATTTCGAACACACACAAATTGTATCAGCTACGACTACGGCGGGCAGAAAGTTGTGTCCATTACGCATACGCCACGTACGTCCGTTCGAGCACTCCAAGCAAAGTTTCTGCCAACAATATTCAGTGCATCGAATCGATGGCGTTTCCGTTGTAGAATATTAATTAAAGTTTCTAATGAATTTACATCATGAGCAGGAAGTTGCAAAAACTGTAACAAGTTTCTCTCGTTTTTCAGCTTTTGTTTTGTTTTGTTTTGTGCAATCTTCAGCTATTTAAACATTCATGATGAGCTCAACTTCCCAGTTGGAATCACGCTGGCAGTCCATGCGAAAGTCACTGAGCTCAGCTAAGTGCAGAAGTTGTTAAATGCTCGGCTCTCCTTTGCTCGACTGCCAATTATGTAATGAAAGCAGCAGCAACATGTGCCGCAGCATTTTGCGGTTGTGCCCCAAATTTGAAATTTTAGCAGCAGGGACTGGGAAGGAGGGGCAATCAATATGCTGTGGTCGCAGGTTGCCGCTTTTGAGTTAATGTGTTCAATTAAGTGCGAAACCCAATGCGAGTAAGAGTGTGAGTGCGAGCTGGGAGCAAGAAAAGTGGCAGCTGCCATTTGGCAGTTGCTGGGCATGAAAATGTTTTACTGCCACCTTTTCTGTAGCCGGTTGCAAAGCCAGGCTTTGTTGCTGCACACAATCAGCCTGAGCAGCTGGCAAACTTAACGCCTGTCGCCGTCGCCGTTGCCGTCGCTGTGGCAGTCGCATTGTTGCAGTGAAAGCGACGCTTTAATTACATGAACCTCGCGCCAACTTCCAGCTCAAAGCAACAATGCGCGCTCGCCTCAGTTGGCCAACTGCTTTTGTGTGTTGCATGACCAGGCAACGAGCAACGCGCAGCTCGCAACGCGCAACGAGGGCCAGCAATTAAAGTAAGTGGCACCATTTTCATTTTGCAACACGCTCTCGTTCCCAGCCAGAGCAGCTTCCTCAGTGGCTTTGCGCTGCCCGCTCTGACTGATGAACTGTCTGACAAACTGCCTGGATCTTTGTTTCTTTTCTTCTTTGCATATTTTTCATAATTCTCTTACACTTGAACTTCGAGTGTGGCGTTTGGAAATGTCAAGGGGCAGCAGCTCGTCCCATGATTAATGCGTTTATCTCAAGGCAGCGTTCACAGTTTGCAATTTGTAGCCGGATTTGGCCAACGAATTAAGCAAAGCGCAACGCTCCAAATGCGATTTATATGCAGTGTAGCATTGAATTTAATTAAGCAGAAAACTTAATGCACACTACAATAATTCAGCAAATCGGAATACATTTCATTAACCATCAAAGATGTAGTAGTTAAAAGAGAGAATGAGAATTATTTCAATAAACGAGTATTGAAGTACTTGTGAATAGCATTTGAGCACTCGACTGCTAATTAGATTCGTCACACTCATCAATTTAAAAACTGATCTTCGAAATACAACAGAGGAAGATATTGTAGGTAAAAAATAGTATGAGAAATATTAAGATTCTTGCACATATTTGTAAACAGTATTTAAGTACTCGACTGGCAATTAGATTCGTTAGAGAGTAATCCATTTTGAAAGCTGATCATTAAGTGGCAAAAATAGTAGATATAATGTGAATGAGAATAACTTCAATAAACTAATATTGAAATACTAGTAAATATTTGTGAATAGCATTTCAGTACTTGACTACCAATTACATTCAAGAGAGATAGCAATTGTGAAATCTGATCTTCGAAACACATTCCATTAGCTAGCAAAGATGTAGTAGGTATAAGAGAGAATGGGAATAATTTGACTAAACTATTGACTATTGAGTACTTGAGTACTTGAGTACTTGACTGCCAATTAGATTCGTTAGTGTCATCAATTTAAAAAGTGAACGATTTAAGCATTAGAGCAACCTTTGAGGCAGACGGCATGTGACTCGAATGCCTCGATTGAGTGAACAAGAAATCGCAGACTTCTCGCGCAAAGCAAAATCGAAGCGAATCGAATCGAAACGCAACGCAACGCAACCGAAGTGAAGTGAAGCCTCTGCGATAAGCGCAGTTTGCGTTCCCTTTTCGCTGCGCACTGGCATTTTAAGTGTAGACCGAAAATTGAAACTCGATTGGAATATCAACGAACAGAACACCACTGCAGCCAAGAAGAACATGGGAGTAGAAGGGGGAGCAGCAAAAACGAGTCGCACGGTGTTTGCAATGCGACTCAGCGATTAGCAAACAAGCAGCAGGAACAGGCAAACGCCTGACTGCGATTTCGACTGTGCCGAGGGGGACGCGCATAAAAATGCAATGCGTCGGGGCTGCGACAATCTAAAAAGTAGCTAGAGCTGGAAAAGGGCAAATCGTTGTGCTCATTGCAATGCATTTGGCTTTCAGATACGTGTGTCGCACAGTTATCTGCAGTCAGCCAGGCAAAGACAGCAAACACAAACGACGGTTGGGGGGATAATGGAGTTATGCAGCGCTTTCCATTGATTTATTTTCATGGCATTTTCGAGAGGGAGCAGCCAGCAGCTGCATGTAGAATGCAAAATGCACAGCAGCGACTGCAGCGACGGCAGCGACTGTTGGCACTCACTGTGCTAAGCGTGTCACAAGATGCGCCAATTAAGTGCAGTGGGAATCCGCAGTGAACGACAGCGCTGAAAAGTAGGCAACACTTCTCCAGCACTTTCACTCTCCCTGTCTCGTTCGCTGTGTACTTACACAAATTAGACGCACACACATGCCGGCATGCGCAGCAGACACTTAAGCGGCAAAAGTTGAAGTCACCTTGCAGCACTTTAGAGCCCCAAACAACTGACGACACTTCAGCTGCAGCTGCGTCAACGAAATGCAACCAGATGACTCACAAGCTCAGCCACTGTGACCGCCAATCCTCCTCTCACTCTCTCTCTCTCTGCCTCTGACTGTGGCGAATAAGTGCACTCGTCGTCGCAGTCAGGCCTGGTCGTGTGGTTTTTATGGCTGATTTGGTTATAGATGGGATTTAAAGGCATTTCCTGCTTGCCATCAGTTGGCAAATTGTGCATTACGCATACGCCGCGTTGGCAGCTAGAGTGTGCGAGCTGGCTGGCATTAGCAATGCCTGCAGAACACTCAATAGTCAACATGCAGCGCAGTGCTCATTAAATATTTACAAATTTATGAGCAAATGAAAAAGGCAAACATTAGATATACGCTCACAGACCACACTCGGCTGCAATTTCAACAATTTTTGCTCTCTCTCTCTGTCGCTTCTCCCAAGGGCATAGAAGCGCTCACGGGCAACAATCAATTTGGGTTGCGTGCTACACTATCTGGCAGGGTATACGCTACAAGCTTATATGGTTAGATTAAACACAGTGACTTAAATTCGTAGACTCTCGAAGAGCAGCAAAAACTGCTGGCAAACAGAACAAAGCCAGCAATTCTCAAATGAATTGCTATTCTAGTCCCTTGGTCCAACAAGGAATATAAAGGTTTTGTTGCCTATGCAAGACGTAAACAAAGCAGCAGCTCCAACAAGCTATGCTTGGGTCACGGCAAAAGTTTCTAATGTATGTGCATAATTTGTCGGCTTGTTGAGATTTCAATTTTTTTAAGGTCTAAATTACAAGAAGAAATGTATTTAATAGCTTGGCAGAAGTGTGTGGAAAGTTGAGCGTCGTGTCGGAATTCCATTTGCATTTCACTGCTGGCGAATCGCAGATGGAAATAAAAAAGTGCCATCAAGTGAAATAAAATATGCCCAAAAGTAAAGAGTTTATTAATGAAAACATTTGTGGAGCCCGACAAACATTTGTTCATATGCATATAAATTCAATCAAAGTTGTGCGAAAATACAACAGCAACAGAAACAGCAACAACAACGGGTAAATAAAATAAAAGAAGTACAAATTGTAGGCGGGGCCCCGCCCACGCACAGAATATGGCAGGCAAATTGAATCTCTGGGGCCTGAAATGTCAGCCGCATATCGTTTGTAATAAATTCAATTTATTAGCCACATCGAGCAGCAGCCCGACAGCTCACTTGCTCACTCTCTCTCTCTCACTCTCTCTCTCTCTCTCTCTCTTTCTCTTTGTCTTGGTCCGTAGTCCACACAGTGGACGCGACGCGCCCCTAATTGTGTCGGCAACGGCAGTAAATGTGAAATGGAATACAATTAATATTAATTTTTGTGCTCGGTCGCAGCAGCGTTTAATGCAAAAGTTTGTTATGTTTTTTCCCCCATTTTTTCGTTGCCTTCCCAATTATTTGTCACTTAAAAGCATTCACATGCTCTTGTCCGCATCTATATCTTGTGTTTTTTGTTTTGGCATTCTTTAATTTTCATTTATTAGCAGCTGTCCATTCAATACTTTTGCCAATGAAATCCCTATATTTTTAGATATAAGTGGCACTTGTTGAAATTAAAACTGAAAACCTAAATTACAAAACATTGAACTGAAGAGCAAAAGTTGTCAATAAGTATTAGATATTTAGAAAGACATTTGAAATTGCAAAGTGAAAGGAAAACTAACCAAAATTAAACAGAAATTCAAGTGAGAGAGTTGATATAAAGGAAAACTACAATTAAACAGCAATTCAATTGAGAGTCGACGCAATTCAATGAGTATTAGATATTTAGAAAGACATTTAAAATTGCAAAGTATTTAGAAGTGGAAGCAAAACTATCTGAAATTAAACAGCAATTCAAATGAGAGTCGATATTCCTTTGAATCGCCAGTAAAAGGAAAACTACTATTAAACAGCAATTGAAGTGAGAGTCGATGCAATTCTTTTATATAGGCAAATCAATAAGTATTAGACATTTAGAAAGACATTTGAAATTGCAAAGAGTTTAGAAGTGAAAGGATAACTATCTAAAATTAAACAGCAATTCAACTGAGAGTCAATTGAAGTGAGAGTCAATAGGATAGGAAAACTATTATTAAACACTTCTTTTACAAATTGAAAGTTTGTTTTTGGTTGAACAACGAATTCGCTTGCTTGTAATATCATAATAGGAAGTGTTCTCGTTGAGCGCATAAAACTGGCTGTTGCTATTATAACGTGTTCACCAAAAATGGGCTTACACTTGTGGGCCACTTCCAGCTGCTGTCGAGGAGGCCTGCGAAGCGAGGCAAATTAACTAATTCCTGGATGCAGGATATCAAATTACTTAGGCATAGCAACAAGTCATTAAATACGCACAGCTAAATATATACTTTCTTGTGCTCGCCAAAGCTTCTTGTTGTCTACTTTGCGCATTATACACACACACTCACACACTCGCACACTCGTGCGAGCGACACATTTTAATGCCAATTAATCGCTTTAATTACCGAGTTACGCAGCGTTCATTTGTTGCCCCTTTTGTAAGCCGCTTAATTTATTAACAAGAACATACATTATTAGAAATTCAAACCAGCTGGAAATGCTGTGCCAAATCTTGGCTTAAACGCTGAACAACTCAGAGCGCGCCGCTGTTGACACTCGACACTGGCAAACAAAGTGGGCCAAGAGCGGCCCAGAGGCAGCCTGCCTGCCGGGGCCTTGAGGTCCTTCGAGGCGTGGAGGAGGCCGTGTCAACAGTTTTGCACCGTCAAGAATATGACACAATTAATTTTCGGAAATTTATGCAAGAATAATTACCACCTCAAGTTGAACGCACGAAACAGGCGCGAAAAAGCGAAGCCAACGAAACTTTTTCCTTTTCCGCAGCAATATTTTTGCAGGCGTGTCCTCGGGAGGAGGAATATGGAAAAGAACAACAACGACAACAACAATACATGCGCACATAAAACTAATTCAATTTATGCTGTGAAAAAATGATGCGCTTAAATTATGCATGCAAACGCTGCCTTGGCTTATCTTAAAGATACAAAAATATCTACATAATGTATGCCAATAGATAGGCGCAACGCGGAAGCAAAGTGCGAGAGAGATGGATTTCATTTGCATTTTGTGTATGCGCACAAACGATATGTGCGAGTGATATTTAAAGTTATGCAGCTGAGTGGAGAACTATCTGTGAAGTCGGCATAAGTTCAACGAGATCAAAGCAAGCATTCCCTTTTATGGATTTATTTATGCGCCCCACTTTAACGAATTGCTGCTTCCTGTGCTGCCACAATCGTTGTTGGCTTGCGATTGATTAACTCCTTCTGATCGCCGCTGCAAGTGATGCAGGATTGTGAGACACGTGTCGGCAGCTGTTTTATATATTTAGCTGGGCAAACTTTGTCACCTAGACTTGCGCTGACAATGGCTGACTGGCATGAAAGGGAAAAGCAAACGCGGCCAGCTTGCGATATTTGTTGCTTCACTAACTGCGATGAGTTGGGCATTTTATTATGTTGTATGGCTTCGAGCAACAGGCTGTCTGCGATGCCCGCACGCCGCATGCCGAGCACACAACAACACCCAAAGTTGTTTTATTAGCACAGCCAGCAGGACAACCGAAATGAATTACCTAACACTGGGCACCAGGCAAATGTATTTTGCTTGTACGCCATGAAGCAGCCAGTCGCAGTCGCACAAAGCTAACAACTTTCATTATGGTGGGCAGACGACGGAGATGGGGATGGGGATGGGGATGGGACGAGGATAGAACGACAATAGCAATGGCAGCTGCCGTTTTCTTTATCAATGTTGTCGAGCTTCGCTCGCTGTGTTTGCACAGTAAATGCCAGGCAACAATGACGACGATGCCATTTACTCGCTCGCTGTCCGCTGTTCGCAAGTTGATTGTTTGCTTACTTTTATCATCGATTTCGCCGGCTCGGCTGTCGCTACGGAAATAATCGACAAAAGTTTTTAATCAACCTCATGCACATACACACATATAGAGACTGTAAGGCATTCATTCGCTTTCGTTTACCTGCGTTCGATGTGAGCGTTACAATCATTAAACGCCCACCGCATCGAGCGAAACACGTCAGCAGTTTTCCGTTTGGGCGCTCGGATTATGAGGGACGCTTAATGCAAATTGGCAAAATTAATTATTAAATTACACGAAAAAGGCATTTGCGGTTTTTCTTATAACCATTTCGATTTGCGGCCACCGTATGTAGCTGTGTGCAGCTGTTCGCCAACGTGTAAATTTTCCATTCCAAAGTTAATTAAAAATTTCCTCTTTGCCAGCCAGGCTTTAAAGCGGCCTTTAGCTGCTCGCGCCGCAAAGTGGGCAACAGAAATGCTGAGAGCGCTTTTCAATTGCCTAAGTAACCGCAGACACTTGTTTCTATGATTAGCAATAAAGCTTAGAGCGCTATTCGCTAGACTTGCCGGTCGTAAAAGTAGGCAACCAGATGTTCAAATGCTTGTGAAAACTTTTGCACAACAACGCACTTGATATAAAAACTGCGCATAAAAATAGGCAGCAAAACGTTCGCTAAAAACTGACAGAAATACTCGTATTGCGAATTAAAATTTGTTTTTGTTGCAGGCAATCTGTAGATGAAACTATGTTGGCAATTTAAGTTTCATTATATTAAAAAAATGCCAAAGATTTACGATCAAGTGTGCGCATCGGCAGTAAACAAACAATGTTCAACTTCTGATGCCAGAGATACGCTCACTTTTGTTTAAAGGTGGAAGGTGAACACACATTTTCCACTCAATCTTCAACAGAAATCGAAGGCCCACGGGGCGTGGCAGCCGTGGGGGGGGGGGGCGGTAGACGGCGTTGCCGATACGCATAAATTATGCACGCGCCGCCGATGCCGCGTATCGATGGCATTTTTAATTGAAGTATATCAAGTGTATCGCAGAAGTCGGGAGCCAGCAATTGGGGCAACGCTTTGCGCCGAAAAGCGGCTGAAATTTAATTAAATCAATGTGCTGTTGATTTAATTGAATGGCATGCCGCACTAACGTCACCTCGCACACACTCACGCGTACGATGTGTGGCGGCGACTCGCAAGATCTATTTGCATGCAAATGCGCAGTGTCGGAGCTGCCGCAAAAGCCAAAGAGCACTTTTCAGCTTGCTTCAGCTTTAAGGCGCAGAGGATTTCTATCAGACGAGTTGCGTTGACAGTCAGTCTGTCTGTCTGTCTGTCTGTCTGTCAGTCCATCACATTGTGTTGTTTGCTTTCCCATATATGCAAAGTGTCGGGGACAAAAGGCGGCTCGGCTCGGTTCAGATTGCAATGCAGTGGGATGCGCTTGGCCGTCTGTCTGTCTGGCTGTCAATCTGTTTTGTCAGAGCGTTTGTCATGCACTTAGCCAAGTTTACCAGCTGCTACATTGTTTCAGCCGCCACTTCGCAGCGAGTGCTCTAAAATATTTATGATTTTATATTGCAGTCAGCGCGCTGCTGACACTTGATTTATCGCACACGCACACGAAGAAATTCAATTTTTCTTCGCTAACTGTCGAGAGAGTTATTTGGGAACTATTAAAACGGCTGAATTACTTTTCAGCTGATGGCTTGATAAATGATCAGCGGCGACCAAACTGCTCTCATTTGGCGGCAATGGCGTCAGAAATGCCGTAATTTGCCATACAAAGCATTGAAGTGGCCGCGTGCAATTGCCGCACGTAATGCGCTCGTACATTTGCCTCATATTGCTGCACAAATGCTCCGCTTGCAGCGCCCTTTATTGCCCCAAAGCAATCGCCTCTTGCGCTGTTAAGTCTTAATATTCTACTTGGCTTACTTACTTACTTCCTTTGCCATTGCTCGCTCACTTTGTCTCTTTCTTTTTGCCAGTTTTCTTTTGGTGCTGCGAGCAGCTCACAAGGCAAATATTTGCCGCACTAAACTCAACTCAAAGTGAACTTTTTACAGCAAAGCAAACACACACACTCACATCAGCCTGCGGCGCTTTTCACACTCACTTGCAGCAGTCGAGAGGAGCACTGGAGACTGGCAAGTGAGCTGTTGCATCTATTAGTGGATGTGCAAGTTCTCAATGTTTTAAATGGCATGCCACATTTTTGCATAAAATGAGTTCTTTTTGGCCAACTGCGCTGGCTTTAATGCGGTCAAGTGGCCAGACTTTATTAAATTCTGCGGCTGCTGAACCCAGAGGATTGTGTGTCAAGTATTTTAGTGCTGCAGCTGCTGCCACAAGCCATATTTGCCTCAGTGTGTGTGTGTGTTTGTGTTAATTAAACAAATACATTGCGCATAAATTTGCAAATATTTCAGCAATTTGTATCAATGAGGTCGACTTGGAAACACAACAAAGCCACAGAGCAAGCCTCAAAATTAATTCAATTTCGAGTAAATTTAGCGCCACATGCCAAGCTTGGGCTGTTCAATTAAACTAAAAAACCCATTTTAAATACATTAAATTATTGTTTCGTAAATTATACAAATGAGCTGCACAAGTTAATGCAATTAATTCATGTGAAATTATGCACAGAATACATAATTCTCAGTTGCGCAAGCAGCTGCTTTGTAATTTTTGAATAAATTAATTTTTAAGTGCTATATTTGTATTTGCACACTTTGCTGATAGCAGTTCGAACAACAACACGATGAGCATCAATTTTTCAACACGGTTTTAAGCCATAAATTCAGCAAGATAATACTTTTGGTTGGCTTCATTAATGCAGTGCTGGCAATTCAGAAGCTTTTAGTCAAATCAAATTCCCTTGCTAATCATTTTAGCTCACAATGGAAATGGAATTCGGCATGCAAGCCAGCAATTTGTGCGGGTGCGAGGAGCAGAGATGTGCACGCAGATACAGATACATTAGGTTGACACAACCGCAACATTGATTTGCCGCAGTCCAATCAAAAATCATTTCAATAATATTCCGAGCACACACACGCACGACAATCAGCAAACAATCTGGCAAAATGCAAATAGCGCCCAAACAATAATCAAGTGCAAAAAACGGCAAATGCAAAAATAAATTATTCAGTTCAAACAGTTATACGGAATTTCAGCATATGATGTTGATAAGGATACAAGGACACGACTCGTACCGTTCGTATTTTGCATTTAAATTCCAGCATTTTCAATTTTCACTTGTCTTTTGCTTTATTTGCTCAATAGCTAAGCTTTAATTAAACGATAAAAAAGCACGCGGCAGGCAGCGATGCGAAATCAGCTGCGAAATTGAAATGAAATACGCGTTAAAGCGATGGCGGCATCAAAGGCTTGCGCTGCCACGCCCCCTCCCTACGTCATGTGCCCTGCATTAGTTTTTGATGTGTGAAATATGAAGCTGCCGCTGTGACGCTTTAAAGCCAAAAGCAAAACAGAGCGAAAAAAACGAAAGGGGAAACAGGAAAAACTGGCAGCTTGGTTAATTTCATAAGGCACATGACGCATACGATCCGTAAGCCCCAGTAACCGTGTGTGTGTGTGTGTGTGAGTTGAGCAGTCATGCATGCGAACACATAACGAGCAACGCTGCTATCCGTCGGCGCCCTGTGTTTTCGTCCTTTTCCAGAGTTGGCCGCTGCGGCACTTGAACAGTTTTTGTTACCTGACGTCAATCGATTGATTTGGCTGCGATACCCCGCCAACCAGCTCCCGAGTTGTTTACCTTTGCCACACTTTCACCAACGCTGCCACACATATTCAACGTGTGCCAGACGTCTCCTAATTGTGTGCCATCAATATCGTACACATGCTCCGATTTAATATGCAATAATTAAGTACCTTCGCCTTTGGCAAGGCCATTGTTTGAAGCGTTTGCGTTGTTGGTCTGCTGCTTGACCCAAACTTCTGATAACACATGCGCAATACGTTTGTTCGCGGCTGTCATTATACCATTTCCATTCCCATTCTGCTGATTAATGCATCGGCTATCAGTCTGAGTCAATTACGAGAACAACCACAACTGACAGACTTTGCCCCGCTGCTGTCTAGCTGACTGCCCTTTTTTTTGGGGTCAGGGATTGTCAGCACTTGGTTCTAGTATTTCGTGCTGGTCTGTCATAAATGCCGGGCATATCGTCACATATGTCATTTGGTTTTTATGGTCAGTGATAGCGCTTTATTGTCCGTGCCAGATGAAAATTTAATAGCTGCAGCGAATGAAAACAGCGCACTTGGCATAGCCTTGAACGCTTAGCTCCACATAATTGAAGAACCGTTTATGAAACGCTTTAATTTTTGTCAGAACTTCTGCCAGCTACAGTCAGAAGATTGTGAAGTTAAGTCCAATTTTGAGTTTATTGCACATAAGTATTGAAAATGATCAAACCTGCTTAATGATAGCTTAGCTCAAGGACGAAAACAAACAGACTAATGCAATACCCACTTAGAATCAGGTTCCATAACCACATGCGTTGTGGAAAACCTTGCGAAACTTGCTCTGCATTATCGTCAATAAGCTTTAATCTTGTTGCTCGATCCAAGAACATTTCCTCATAGTTCTCAGATGCCCAACGATTGTCGAGTCCTGCAGCCTGTAGGTTCAGCAAGAAGGCATCCAGCGCGACGCCGTATATCGAATTCTTTTGAAGAATTAAGCCCATTGGAATATCGCTGGCTATGTCAACTTCTTTGGTTTTGCACAGCTGATGATTCAGGAGATACTTTTGTAACCTGAGCACGGTCGTCCACACATTTGAATTGGTGAGATAAGCAAAACTCGTGTTCAATGCTAAAATCATTTCCATTTGGTTCTCGACATTCTCGGCATTAGCAACATGGTGCTTGAAATAGTGCTCATCATATGCGGATTCAATGAGTTGTTTGGTGTGCGAATCGAAGAGCACAGGCAGTTCACTAGCCTCCAGTTGCTCGTAAGTTTCAATTTGTTTAAGTTGCGGCAACTTGGTGAGAAAAGCGCTTAAATTAGCATTAAACCAACAGCAAATCAAAAGCCCCGACGCACATAGAAGAACTAAAGTCTGCCTCAACGTTACAAGATCGCCAGTTGCGGCAGGTGCTGAACTTCCCAACAAGCCTCGAATCACGCGCAGATTGAACAACAAATGCGAAAAACTATAGCTAAATCCCTGTCCACGCATGTAATTGTTAATGCTGGAGACAATTGATTCGAACAATGCGAACAGCACATAGATGACCAGCATTGCGTATCCTTTGTCGGGAAATATATGTTTAACGACTTGCGCAAAACTCAATTCCCGTCCACAAGGCACAACCACAAACACATTTGTCGTTCCAATGCACACTGTGGTCTGCAACGCAGTGAAATGCTGCTTGACTCCCAGCGAAAACATTTTGCCTTCGAAATCCAACTGCTGCGATTGCAGCAAGCTCAACGTTGAAGCATAAACCGAATCATGTTGTTGCTCCCACAGCTTCAGCGTGATGTTGTAGTGTTCTGCAAAATGCTGCAGCATGTTCTGCGTGTAGCCAGCTAATTTCTTCCCGCCTGTCTTGAGATCCTGGTTGGAGAAAACACTCGGTTGCATGACTGCTTTCTTGCCTCTGAACGTACGCCAGTTTTCCGTAAAGATGCGATGGGAGTCTTCACTACTTTGTTGAGTGAATGCAGCGAATGGAAATGGCTGCATTTGGTGGACAACTATTTTGCTTGCTTTCGGTTGAAGAGCGAGCACATTGTAGAAGCGATGTCGATCTGCCTGCTTGGCAATTACAGCAAGTAGTTCCTCAGTGTCTTCCACTGTCAGCCACAAAAGTATTCTTCCCTCTCGCATGCCATCAAAGTTGTCAGCCAACGCAGACAGTAGTTCGACAGCATTATCCTTGGACACACAAATCAGAGCAAGCACCTCTCTGCCTACCTGTGTGCTCATCTTGATCCTGGCCAGTTCATTGAAGCGCAGCATTGGATATTTAGGCAGATGCAGCTGCTCTAGTAGACAGTTGTTGTCCTGACTGTGTTTCATTAGCAGAGTCGCAGTAATTGGTCGCTCTTTATGCACTCTGCTCAACAAATCACGCAGATAATGCAGATGAGTCGTTGTTTCAGCTGACTTTATTGGCCAACTGAGGCTTGAGGTGGCCTCCAGTAGACACAAAATACACTTCAAAGTAAGCATTACAATACGCATACTCAGGCTTAGAGTAACTGAACTGAATGCGAGTCCCTGCAAGGTTTTTTATACGTTCACTCGACATTTATTATAATTGTGTTAAAAGCACTTCCTCCAATTAATAGGCGACTTCGTCCTAATTTCAAGAACACAATCAGTATTTAATTGTCGTGTATTCTCTATGATTTAACATAATTGCTGCAAACATATATTTAAGAAGACCTTTTCCAACTTATATTTATAAACGCAATGAGTTGACTGCTCTTTCGGGATTATAATTGAACTATTTTTGTTTCGTGTCGAGTGCTCGGCGAATGTGATTCGATTTTCATGTGGCCGCTAAAACGATTTTGTTGTGCAATTCGTAAATTAAGCTGCTGTCAATCGTCGACATCAAATGGTGTAAATAATTGAGTGGCTGCTGTCGTCGTCGTAAAGTAAAAGGTTTTCACGTAACTCACTCCCTGTAAGTGTGTTTTTTTTTTTCGTTACTAATCGTTACATTTTCAGAATCACATGATTGCACTCATCTTTCATCTTTTGACATGTGAGCTTTTCTAAAATTAACTCGACTTTTATACTTGATATTGGTTCAAAACTCTTTTCCATTTAGTTAATAATTTTATTGATTAAATATCAAACAATGATTTTCGTGTTCAACTGTGTAAAGTGCGTTTAAAATATCATTTTATTATTCGCATTATCGTTTTGCCAGATTTTCAATAATGTTTCACTTAATAAAGTGTTTGTAATTGATTAGGTATTGAGTATGTTAATAACGAAATTAAGAAATCGTAAAGGAAATCATTTAATTGCGCGTTCTTGTAAGTTTCTTCATTGCTATACTTCTCAATTAGTTATGTGAATTTATGACGAATGTAGATAATAAAACGTTAACTCTTTTATATGATTTCGTGAGCAGCTCTTCTCGAACGCTTTCTCTGCCAGAAGTCGATGATTAGCTCGACGAAAAATGCCCATAGACTGAGTGTCAATCCCATACACAGAAATTTCCACAGCCAATTGAACTGAACCACTGACTGAGTTAAAGCATCGCAGAAATGGCCGAGATGCTCTGGACGATTGTAATACATATCAGCATAAGTTTTGGCTTTCCAAAATAGATCCAATCCAGCGCTTTGAGCATTCAAAATAATCCTTTCTAAAGCATAGGCGTAGACGGAGTTATTCTGAATAATTGGACTCATGGGAATATCCCTGGCAAAACGAAATTCTTTGGCCCTGCATAGATTTGCGCGATTGCTGAACTTCTGAATCATGTTCACGGAGTTCCACATATACGAATAGGTCTGGTAGGCAAAGCTGCGGTTCAAAGACTGCAACAACTCGTTTATGTTTTTGATGGGCACAAACACAGCGTTGGGTATCTTTTTGAAGTACATGCGATCGTTCTGCGATTCTATGTGTTGCTTGATGCCAAACTCAAAGAGCACAGGCAGTTTAGTTGCCGCCAGCTGCTCGTATGTCGCCACTTGCTTGAATTGCGGATGCTTCGTCAATATAGTGCTGAGAGCGGCATTGAAGAAGGTTGACGCAAAGAGCCCAACCACGGCTAAGACAATAAGAGTTTGGCGCAACGAGCAGCGAATCAAGCTACCAGCTGGCATTGCAAATCCCAAAGCACCGCGAATGACTCGCAGATTGAGCAGAACACGGCTAATGCCTGGACTAAAGGCACGACCATCGAAGTAGCTGTTCAGGGACGCCACAAGCGACTCAAACAACGTGAGACCCGCATAATATATAAACATTTTTAAGCCACTATCGGGAAACACAAACCTGAAAACTTTCACGAAGGTCAACTCCTGACCACAGGGTACAACCAAGATCATGTTCGTAATTAGCAAGCTGACGGTAGATTTTACGCCCTCCATGGAATGTGCAGTGCCAATAGACAGCGACATGCTTGTAAAATCCAATTGACCAGTTGCAACCAATTTGAGAATACCATCAATGCTAATTGGCTTGTCATCCGCTTCGAGCATTAGAAAGCTGACATTATAGTGCTCTGCAAAGTTCTTCAATGTATTAAACGTAAATCCACTCAATTGCCTTTGACCCGTTTTACGATCTCGAATCAGAAAGGTCCCCGGCGGCATGTGCTTCAAGACTGCTGTTTTACCCCTGAAGTTGCGCCAGTGCTCGACGAAGATTCGACCCGAAGTTAGGTTCCTTCGCTGCCCGAACGAAGCGGATGGAAATGGTTGCATTTGGTGGACAACTATTTTGCTTGCTTTCGGTTGTAGAGCGAGCACATTGTAGAAGCGATGTCGATCTGCCTGCTTGGCTATTACAGCAAGTAGTTCCTCAGTATTCTCAACTGACAACCACAAAAGTATTCTTTCCTCTCGCATGCCATCAAAGTTATCAGCCAGCGCAGACAGTAGTTCGACAGCATTATCCTTGGACACACAAATCAGAGCAAGCACCTCTCTGCCTACCTGTGTGCTCATCTTGATCCTGGCCAGTTCATTGAAGCGCAGTACTGGATATTGAGGCAGATGCAGCTGCTCTAGTAGACAGTTGTTGTCCTGACTGTGTTTCATTAGCAGAGTCGCAGCAATTGGCTGCTCCTCGTGCACTCTGCTCAACAAATCATGCAGATAACTCAGCTGGGCCTCTTCAGGTGAAGTTGCTGTCCAGTTCAGACTCTGGCTGGCCTGAAGTAGACACAAAATTAATCCCAGAGCGAGCATTACAATGCGCGTATGCTGTGCTCGAATAACTGAACCTGCGAGTGAATCCTGCCTGGTCAGTTGTTGTTATCTAACATCATTATAATTGCATTAAAAGCGCATTTCAAAAACTAAAGCACTTTGCCAACTGATGTGAACACTCTATGCCAATAACAGAAGGTCACAACGATAAGCATCCACTCATCGTTTCAGTTTACAGATATATCTTCAGTGTGGTCTGCTGTGTAGCTAATACTTAGTCTGCTAGTGAATTGAAAGCAAACCTTTCTCCGGAAAATGTCATTTTAAAAGCTTTTCATTAAATCAATTATTATTCCACGTGTGTTGAAAGTAACCAACTAACATGTAGATTATTAGATACCAAATAAATTCTCTTTGTGAAAAATCACATTAAAGGATTACGCCTTATCTATGTTATTGCATGCAAACTGAGCGTTTAAACTGTCTTTCACAGCTTAATAAAGTACTCATAATTAGTTAAACCATACTTATGTACACTATTCAGTGTCTAGTCTGGAAGTTCAAGCAGCATCAAGAGAGTATTCTAAATACGTATGAACACATCGCTTGCATAGGTATTTTTGGTATATTTAGTATATTAATACTTTATTACGTTCATCATATTTCATTGAGTATAAAATATACCGCACACAGGCAACAAGCTAAGCTCGTGCAGCTCTAATGGCTTTTCTTCAAACGAAAATAATTCTTAAACAAATTCCAAGTTTTTCATCCCATTGCCAGCAAACTTTAAGGCATTTTCAATACTGTAGTTTTTAAGAAACAACTTAGTTTGATCTTCATAAGTCTTAATGTAAAAATCATGGTATTATTTCTGATTTCGTTTCAACCTGAAAAGCTGAAGTTTAAATTGGGAATCTGCATACAAAAAAGTTATATCAGAGTCGAGCACTCGAAACTGTAGTTTGCTTTTCCACGCTTAAATAACAATTTGCTTATTAAGACGCAATTTAAAATGCGTTTGACATTTATTTAATGAGTCCCAAAAGTGATTTGTAATAAAAACAACATTTAAATAGAGTGCATACTTTGCGGAATGCTCAGACAGGATTTGGCGCTGCTGCCAAACGACGTCTCTGCCAATAAGAGTTTACGACGACCTCCCCAATAAAGACAACGATGCTGCCACCCAGTCCAAAGCACATGAACTCCAATAGGTACGTCCAAAGCTGCCACTGCTCACGGTTCGCATCTTGGAGCATCTTCTTCAATATACGCTTTCTATATTGGAACAACGCGCCATTGTTCCTGCGTACCCAATGCGTGTCCAAACCCGCGCTTTGAACATTTAAAATGAATGTATCCAGAGCACGCGCAAATACCGAGTTGTTTTGCAACATTGCGCCAATGGGCAACATGCTGGGTAGATTAACCGAATTGGCCTGGCAGAGTGCGTTATAGCCGAGGATCTCTTGCATCTGAACGACAGTATACCAAACGACGGAATGTGCTGTGTAGGCATAGTTAGTGTTCAAGGACGTAATCAGGTCCGATTGCATTGCCTGTGACATGAACAAGGCATGTGGTATTTTTCTGTTGAAGGTTGCCTGGTCATACTGCTTATCAACTTGATATTTGACCGTAGCTTCGAAGACGACAGGCAGCTGCGACTTCGCCAACTCCTTGTATGACTCAATGTGCGGATATTCCGGATGCTTGGTGAACAGTGTGCTCAAGGCGGCGTTCATCCAGCTCGTAAAGAAGAGCCCGAAGATGGTCAGCATTAACAGCATCTGTTGCAGCGATGGGCTGTTCATGCGCACAGCTGGCGCTGCATGCCCCAGACAGCCGCGAATCACTCGCAAGTTGAGCAACAAGCCTGAGCATCTCAAGTGAAATCCGCGACCACGCATATAGTTTGTCAGCGATGAGACCAACGTCTCGGCGACTGTCAACAACAAATAGGCAGCCAGCAAAGGAATTCCATTCCTGGGAAGTAATAGGCGCATCACTTGGGCACAAGTCAACCTCTGGCCACAGGGCACGATCAGGACGATGCTTGCCACGCCCAAGGCTTGGGAAGTCTGCAACCTAGGGAACATTAAGTCAACGAACAGTGGCAATGCATGGCTCGAGAAGTCGATGTGACCTTCGCTGATCAATTGTATCATGTCATGGGATGCATTTTCAGATTTCTCATTGTCAGATTTCAGCACATGAAAGCTTATGTTGTATAACTCAGAAAATCGCTGCAGTAGATTCAATGTAAGGCCAAAGTATACAGTTCCCGTCTTAGTTGGTAGCTCGAAAGTGGAAAGAGTCACAGCACTTTTGCCGCGAAAGTTGCGCCAGTGCTCGACGAAGATGCGACCCGAATATAGATTGCTTCGCTGGCTGAAGGAGGCGGCTGGAAATGGCTGCATTTGGTGGACAACTATTTTGCTTGCTTTCGGTTGAAGAGCGAGCACATTGTAGAAGCGATGTCGATCTGCCTGCTTGGCTATTACAGCAAGTAGTTCCTCAGTGTCTTCCACTGTCAGCCACAAAAGTATTCTTCCCTCTCGCATGCCATCAAAGTTGTCGGCCAGCGATGAAAGGAGTTCCACTACATTATCCTTGGACACACAAATCAGAGCAAGCACCTCTCTGCCCACCTGCGTGCTCATCTTGATCCTGGCCAGCTCATTGAAGCGCAATATTGGGTATTCGGGTAGATGCAGCTGCTCTAGTAGACAGTTGTTGTCCTGACTGTGTTTCATTAGCAGAGTCGCAGCAATTGGCTGCTCCTCGTGCACTCTGCTCAACAAATCATGCAGATAACTCAGCTGGGCCTCTTCAGGTGAAGTTGCTGTCCAGTTCAGACTCTGGCTGGCCTGAAGTAGACACAAAATTAATCCCAGTGCGAGCATTACAATGCGCGTATGCTGTGCTCGAATAACTGAACCTGCGAGTGAATCCTGCCTGGCCAGTTGTTGTTATCTAACATCATTATAATTGCGTTAAAAGCGCATTTCAAAAACTAAAGCACTTTGCCAACTGATGCGAATACTCTATGACATTAGCAGACTGCCGCAGGCAGAACGATAAACATCCACAAAAGGTTTGCCATGCGCGTGAATATAAAATAGCAACGTTCCCGACCAAGAGATATCTAGCATTTTCTGTTTTATTACTAAATGAAATACACAACAATGCTGGAATAATCTGAATGTGAATCTAAAATCCGTGTGTATTAATCAGGTGGGAATGCGGCGAAGCAAGCATAGCGATTTCGGGCTGAATTAATAATGTCATTTGCAAGCGAAATGCTTAGTAATTAACAACAGATTGGGACACAGCGCGTGAATTAAGGCCGAAATTGCGTATACGCCGCGTGTGGCGACGCGTATGCATTTTGTTATTAAGAGGAGCATGAATTTAAAGTGCTACTTGCACAGTTTCTGCGCTGCTCTGTGGTGTTTTTACTTTGTGTGCCTGTTTTAGGGGAGCGGGGGCACACACGCATGTGCGCTCGCTTTTAGATAAATATTTAATTAAAGGCACAACATGCGACGCTAATTATGGGCGAAACAAAGGATAAGACCAAAAGCCAACCGCCTGCCTGCCTGCCTGCCTGCCTGCCAGCTAAACAGTTGTGCTCGACAGCGGTTCACCCTTTTCCAGGACGCAGCGAAGGACGGGCAGGGGTTTGTGAATATTGGAGTGCGTCGAGGCGAGCTCAACGACATAATTCAGTAAAGCGCTTTGGCTGGCCACAAGGCATCCGGTTGTCGGCTGACGGCAACGTCCGGCAAGTGTCAGCATCCGTATCAGTTGCAGCTAGCAGCTAACGGGTGCCACACAGTGCCACAGCCGCCTCGCCCAGCAGTTTGTGAAGCATTCGAAGCGCACTTAATGCGCATAATGTCAGCTGCAATGTCAAGTTGAGAGAGAAACCACAGTCAAGAGCCAGTTCAGTTCGGTTCGGTTCGCTTCACATTTGTTTACTCCACTTGCGGTTATGCTAGCAGCCCGGCTGTTGTCCACAGGCTACCTGGCGCATTACTGTTGCACTTTTTATGGCACACCTCAAGTCACATAAATGCTTTTGCTAGCAGGTGAACAAACTGCGCAGAAATCAGATTGTTTATGCCAGCGGAGCAGCCCGGGGGAATTGTGTTGGTGTGTATTGCAGTCGCAACACTAATAAAGACCTGACTCCAGCAACACACAAAGCTTGGTCAAAGTGAGAGCGAGAAAAGAAAAGACAGTTGCTAAAAACAATGCAAAACTAGACAAGATGCTTGTAAAGCAGATTCAAATAGAATTGATTGAGTAGAATATGCTTAAGCCTGCACACGTTAATTGAAATGCTGCTTGTAATTTGCGGGCAGCTGCAATATTAAGTATACGACACAAACAATTGACACTTTGCGCAGGCTGAGAGCATTATTGGATTACAGCTGCATAGATGTCAGCTCAATCAGAGCGGCAAATGCAGTGCATCTATTCCAGGCAATAATTGAGACTAATTACACATCTGAGTGCTTTGCAATGTCTGCTGCGTGAATAATTCAGGGCACCATTAAAGCCCCAAACCGCAGCTACACCTTTACGGGGAGTGTGGTGTGGGAGGGACGTTATTAAACTGCTGTTGACTTAAGCGGGGATAGAGGCCAAACCAAAGCAAACATGGCGCAAGTTTAGCCTTTATTGATATAAAATTTACGCACGTAATGCAAACAGAACAGAACAGAAAAAGAAAGACATCAAAATAAACGCACAACGTTTGGCTAAATTGTGCGCGATTCCTAGACCAAGTCAGAGTCGATACGGATGCGGATGCGGCTGCGGATGTGGTTGCGGATGCGGATTCATAGTCGAGTGCACACACTTGAGTCTGGCGAATGGCGGCAACACCTCGACGCCAATTGCGAGTACATACCATGGTGGCGACTCCGCAGACACTCGATGCGCGCGATGTGTGTGCCGGCCTGCATGTGTGTGAGTGTGTGTTGTGTGTGTGCTCGCGGGAGCGGAAGAGCTAGCATCGTTCGTATTGGCTTTTATGAGCTGTTTTCCTTCTACTGCTGCTGCTTGGCGCTGCCACTTAACGCGTTTTTTTCGCCGATTTGCGCTTGTTGTGTTCGTTCGTTCGTTCACTTTATTTGTTGCCCGTTATATTTTGTGTGCGATGCAAACGACGCCCGCAGGACTCGAGAGCACGTTGCGAAGGATTGCGC
This sequence comes from Drosophila rubida, assembly GCA_035046165.1. Classification (NCBI taxonomy): domain Eukaryota; kingdom Metazoa; phylum Arthropoda; class Insecta; order Diptera; family Drosophilidae; genus Drosophila; species Drosophila rubida. The sequence goes on from JAWNOF010000021.1 coordinate 27,282,356, forward strand.
GAGCGCGACGGCGATGCGCCAAACATTACAAAGCAAAAAAAAAGGTTAAACGCGCCAGCTGGCCATAAATTGTGCTGCTAACTTGGCCGCTTCCGTTTTCCGTTTAACCGTTGCTGTTGCTGTTGTTGTTGTGTGGCGCCTGGCTCATAAATAAAGGACACACACGCGGTCTACGAGCTGGTCACACCGAGCAAACATAACGTATCTGTCGACCTGTTCGCAGTTCACTTATTTATTTATACATGCACGCAGCGTGCGAGTGAGATGGCGAGATGGCGAGATGGCAAGACGGCGACACGGCGAGAGCGAACAAAATTTTATTGCCACTTATGTGTTTAGGCCAGGCTGAAACCAAATTAAATATTTAAGCCAGAGACTGCTGCGGCGGAGTTTTGCTCTTATTGATTTATATGCACAATATGCTCACACAACACACAGCGTGTTTTTTGTTCATTTCCTTTTAGATTTACGAGTATGCGCTTAGTTTGCAGTTTCTAATTAATATTTGATTTATTTTTTTAACTTTTTGCTCTACGTTTTTTGATTTACTTGAAGCTAGAACGAATAAGTGAGTCTACTTTCTAAGCAATTTCAGTTGGTTAATCGCGCTGATCATTTGACGCGATTTATGCGATTTCCGCTGCAGACACTTGCGCCAAATGCAACTTTTAGAGCGTGAAAAATGTCAGACACGAGCATAGCACGACACGGCACGGCACACACACGCACGCACGAACACACACACACACGCCCACAGTCCGAACGAGTGCTCGGGAAGAATGTCTGAAGGAAAACTGCTTAAACAGGCGGCGGCGCTCAGCTTGAATCGAGGAAAATCACATGTTTCATGTGCAGAGTGTAAAAGCAAACTGAAGTCCCGATGCCCGATGAAGTCGCATCCAACGACACTCGCCCGACCACGGCACTGTTAGAGCCGACCCGAACTCCTGTTACACGCCGCGTATGCGTAACTTTTCGCATACAGCGCGGCGAAGCTTTCGCCAGCGTTGGCGACGACGAGAGAGCGAAAAGCTCGCTCTGTTATTCGGCCGCTGTTAATATATTATTAACAGGACTCGGCTGCAATGCGGATAACATCAATCGCAGTGAACGTCGCAAGTTATGTGACCATAGAGTACAAGCAAACCAGCAAAGTGAATCAGGGAATGTAACTGAAACAGTTGAAAGTGCTCAGCAGTAAGCGCATTTCATTGTCGCAGCCAACTATAATAATTTATTCACATCAGCATAAATTTGGCAGCATAAAAAGTATTTAAGGTATTAAAAGAACCAGTTTATTTGCACAGACTAGTTTCAATTTGATCGCTCTTAAAGTTAAAGGAATAAATAGAATTTCAAGAGTTTAAAAAGTCACTTAAACAACATTCCACAAGTCTCGAATATAAAATACAGCTGTATAGTGAATCATTTCATTATCGAAGTAAACTACAAGTATCATAATTTATTCGCATCAGCATAGCGTTAGCAGTATCAAAAGTATTTTATGTATTAAAAGAATCATTTAATATACACGGGATTCATTAAGTCCCTAGTATAAAGTAGATACTATTGGAATTTAGATACACACAACGTTAGAAAAACAAATAGTATTCAAAAATATGAAATAGAAATTTAAAATACGCAGATTTCTGTAGTATAGTAAAATCATCTCATAAAATGGCAATCAATTATTATAATAAATTGAACATGAAGTTCGGCGTATGAATATAGTAAGTAATGAATAGCAAATAATTGGAACAGATATTGAAAATACACGACTGGTATAAACAGCGGCATTAAGTGCTCTATGTATTTAAAATTTAATTAATTTTAATTGCAATTGCAAAAAAATGTTAGCAAATTAACTAATCCATAAACTGATTACTTACATTTTAACACTTTACATTTTTTATTGCAAGTTCAACTTTAATTAAATAACTGATTGAATTCAATTGCTGCATTTCAAATAAATTATTCTTCTTGTATTCTGAATCAATTGCTTACATTAGATTAGAATAATTAGATTGCAATTTTCGTAAATATACAATTAAATATTCTATTTCTTACTAAACAATTGAAAGTCAAATATTTAAATAAGTGACATGAAGTGACGAACATAATGTTTGAATACTCTATAATTAGAAGCGTGCAGAACTTTCCACTTATTATGCTTCCTGAGAATCTGTTGGTCAAGTGAGCTCTACTAAAATACTTTCTCATACATTCATTCAATTATTATATTAACTTTTTGTGCTTCATAATAGAAAGTTAAAGTTTAATCAAATTACTAGTTGAATTCAATTTATTCAATTCGAATTAATTATACCCCTTCTATTTTGAAACATGGCTTAAGTTCGAAATGTATAAATTGTTTTCAATTCTCGTAGATAAACACTTAAAAATGTCTTTAATAGGCAAATATTTAAACGAGTTTATAATTGAACACGAATTCTTGCACATATTAAGCGACTCAGCAACAATTAGATGCTTGCGGGAGTTTCTCATTAATCACAATTTTCCTCTGTAGCGAGTCTGTTGGGCGCGTGAAAATAATCCGGGCGAAGCGATTAATGGCAGACACCGCTTTACTTTTGCCACATCTCGCGGTTTTCGAGCCATTTAACTACACAAATTGCTAACCAAAGCCGCAACAACGGCAAAAATGACAACATCAGCATTGTAAAGTTGTTAACAAGCTCAATGTCTAATTAACGCTAGCGCTCGTCATATTTATGACCGCAGCTAGACAGTTATTTCAGTGTCATGTGGAGCGGCAGACGGCAGACAGCAGGCAGCCGACTAGAGCGTGGGGGAGGGAGAGGGGAAGCCGCAGAGAGGACCACAAATCATTTAAAGCTCTAATTAAATTTAAAACGCCAGGCACACACACGAGGCTGGGGCGCTGCAACAGGTGGAAGCAACCACACCCGCAGACGAGACGCACAACACGCTAATATTGCTCATACGCACTGTGAGCGCAGGCGGAAATATGAGTTATGCACAAGTGTTATTAAGTGGGCAAGGCTGGGTGCGAGAACGCCCCCCAAAAAAATACCAACCACGCCCCCAGTCAAATGACAAATGTAAACAACGATAAATGTCATAATGCCAAAGCAAAACAAAAGCCGAAGTCGAGGCGAAGGCGGAGGCAGCAAATAAAACAAAAATAATGTCGCTTTGGCCTGGACCAGTTTGAGCTGCACAACAACGACGACAACGGCGACTGGGCCAATAAATCAATTCGCACAGACAAAACGAAAGGCCAACTTCTTCTAGCCAGCGGCAGTCGCATATATATGTGTATATAGACATACGAGCGAGTTGCCCCGCAACCCCTGCGAGGCAATTCAGATGCCAAAGACAGCAGGCAGTTGGATAGCAGGATAGCCACTCAAGCAGACGGAACAGGATAGACAGGACACAGCAGCTTGCTGAAGTCAAGTCAAGTGTAACGCACAGAGGCGGAGGCGGGGGCGGGGGCGTCGCACACAGCGGCGCATTGACAATGCCCCGTGCCGAGTGTTAACATACTAATATACACACTTTGCATCTTAATCGTCCTTGCTGTTAGAGCCTGTTAGCACGCCAGCACTCCGCTCCCCGGCCAAGCCATAAAATGGCAATGCTGATGTTGTTGACGATGACGATGACGACGATGCTGATGCTGATGCTGATGCTGATAATGATAATGATATGAGAGCAACGATTCGACGTCGTCCTCTGTTTTGATTGCCGCTCGAAGTCGTTTCTACTAGTTTCCCGGCTTGTTTATGCCATCATTATTATTGACATATTTATGCCATAATTTGCTGGTTATTTTGGCTTGTTATTGAAAACACTTCATGCATGAATAATCCCAAATGCTGCCAAGATTATTCAATATTAAACTGGCGTGCCTCAAATGATGCAAAGCAAAGAAATCACTGTCTGACACAATTTAATTGCAACGCTGAGCTTGCAATTATAAATGTTTTGTGCAATTGTTTAGAAATACCAGCCTGGTTGCAAATTAAATGCCATTACAATGGCAATTTCCCCAAAATGTGCATCATTTATATTAATTTGATGAAATTCCGTTGCCATTTTAATGCGATTTGCATAGACAATTGCTGAAAATTAGCTGGAAATGAATTGAAAATGTCTTTGTAAATTCAATTTTCGGGCAATTTGAGCAAACTAATTGCTGTGATTTTTGCAGCATACTTTTGGGCGGCCGCTCAAACAGAACGCCATCTGTTGCACGTGGACGGCAACAGCAGAGACAATGTCTACAAAAAGCTCTCGCCGCATACGCACGAAAGCTAACGCAGCGTACGAAAGTGGGCAGCCATGTTAGGCGGCAGGCGCCAGTGAACCGAACTGGCAGGGCGATCTGGCAACACTGGCCGACGGCGCCTCGTGCGCGCTCACAGCGACGAACAACAAGCACAAAGCAAAGTCAACAGAAACAGAAAACACGTGGCTGGCCACCAAAGAGCAGCGTCCAGCTTGCAAAGAAAGAGAGCGACGACGTCGCCGTCGCAGTCGCCGTCGCAGTCGCCGTCGTCGTCGGCTGCGCAGTTAACAGTTGGTAATAAAGAAGCAGCAGCAGAACTAAAGCACACACTGGGTATCTGAGCCAACTCCAACAGCACAGAAGGGGCTGATGTGTGCGTGTCTGCAGCGCGATGCGTAAAGTAAATTTGGCCAACCGGCGCCACACCCCAACACGCCGCAAACGTTGGCCAAGGTCAGTCAAATATATTCCGCTATCTCCATGTGTGTGTGTGCGTGTGTGTGTGTTGCACTGGCTGCAAATAGTGTCCTCTGTTGAACTGTTGACTGCGCGTCCTTCACCCGCTCTGCAGACATTTGCATTCGGCCAGCGACGTCGTTGTCGACGTCGACGTCAGCGTCAGCGTCGCCGCAGACTGTGGCAACATAATTGGCTGCCATTTGGTTTTATTAAAGGTGCGCCGCTCGTTTTCCAACTGGCTCTGCGTTAATTAATCGCAAGCACGCAAATCGCCAGCTGTAAAACGGCAACAAAACGCCGCCTCCCCGTTGGAGGTGCGAGAAATTTAATTTAAAAACATTCAGCTTGCGCCGCCTTTTATTGTCGTCGTCGTCGTTGTCGTTGCTTTTAATACTTGTTGCGCTGGCATTGAGCCATCAAAACCTATTAATTGTTTAATCAAAGATTATGATGCAATTCGCCACTCGCACAACGTCGCGTATACTCAACGCTGGCAGCGCCTGAAAGCAGGCAACACAATTTTTCACTTTACAGCAACCGCACGAAGTGATTGCTTTCAAATGTCTCAGTGTGTGTGAGGCTGATGGGATTTCATGTGTGCGGGAGTCGCTGATGTGCGTGATGATTGCGTGCGGGCAAGACGCGCAGATTTACGAGAGTATTGATCAGCGTTTTAGCTGAGGCACAAGGAAGCAAGAAAACAAAGGAGTTGTCTCTGCTGGCGTTTAAAAGGGTTTCGCTGACGTCGCGGAAACACTCTAATAAAACGTTGTAGAGGCTTTCCCCTAAATGTTTATTGGCCCAGCCTACTTGATTAAACTAGATGCGTTTGCCTAGCTAAACAATAAAGATTTTTCAACTTGTGAGGCTGCCACAAAGTTCCACTTCCATAATTTTATTAGAGAAATGCGGAAATAGTTGCAACTTTGGGGTTTGCGTCGTGAAACTTTGTGTGATTGCACTCCAGGGAATAAGCTAGTTATTCAATACGCACACACGCCAGAGAGCAGCAGAGCGAGGAGCCTGCAGTTGGCACAGCCCAAAAATATATATGCACGCTGTTGGAAAAGGAGACGCGTTTCAGGGCTCGGCTGGGAGAACTTAACATAAACAATGCCAAGCCCTGACAGTCGCATTTAAGCACAGCACATGCCGCTTGCCGCTTGCCACTCGCCGCTTGCCGCTTGCCGCATGGAGGCACACACATATCATTATGAAACGCAACGGTCGGGTAAACAAGCAGCGAGCGAGCGAACCAGGTACGAAAGGGCGAAAAAAAAGCAAACACACAAAATGGATGGCGGCAAAAGTGGAATGTCGTGAAGCCAGCCACGCCCAGTTGGCAAGAGGGGCGGGCCACACACACGCACGCACGCAGGGCACAGATGCCGCCGCTGGCAGGCGGCAACTTGCCTATCAAATGGTACGCAACAAATTTTTGTTTTATTGTCTTTTAAATGCTGCAAAAAGCAGCAGCGTGTTTTTCTTCGGGCACATCAAAAGTTGCTCGGCTCGGAAGTTTATGTAAATTTAATGTTGCTTCACCGTTTTCTCGGCGTTACGCACAATTTGAGATACTTATAATTAATGCGGCAGCCAGGGCCATATTAAACGCTCGTAAATGGCGCATATTACTCATACGTACCGTAGCACATCAATTTTATATATGTGTGGTCGGTCGGTCGAGTAGAGAAGGGCACAGCTTACGGTCAAAGCACTTACCTGCAAAGAAAGCGATGAAGAGAAAGTGGAGAACATATATTAGAAAACTTAAGCTGGATATTTAGTTGTCCAAACAGAGGCGGTTGTGTGCGGGCGTGGGGGGCGTGGTCAAGAGGCAGGGGAGGGGCGGGCAGCTTAACCGAAGCATGCTGTTAATGTATTTCAATAGCTCTTGATATACGAGCCTCAAGTGTGTGTGCGTGTGTGTGTGCGTGGGTTTCTTGAGCTGAGTTGAGTTGAGTTGTGTAGTCGACGATTTACTTGTTATGTTGTTGTCGCCCGGCTCTAACAGAGGCAACAAAACAAGGCACGTATCTTATAAATTTAAGCTGCGACTCGAGTGAGGGAATTCCGGGTAAAACGCTGTGCTTTGTGTGAAACCAAACGCTTTTGTCAGTCAGCGCTTTTGCCAGATATCAAAGCGACTCTGTTTATTAATTTGGCAGCAGTTCAATTTACTTGGTTCTGCTTTGGCCCGCATTGATCAATCACTGGCGTTAATTATTGCATAGCGCTGGCTAAGTGAAATTAATGCGGCCTCCAATGCGCACTTAATATTACAGCAAGCAGCACATTTAAAGCGCACACAAACGAGACTATAATTAAGGTTTATGGCTGCAATCAAAGCCAGATACTGACACTCCAGCGCAGACGGCGACAGGAAGCGGCAGAGATGCTGTAAGCTGAGCCGCGCCTGACGAGCCAATTAGCTGCCGGCGCACATAATCACCAATCAAAAGGTGTCGATGCAGCCACAGCAGCAGCACAACATTGGCGACAGCAGCAAAGCAACACAAGCAGCGAGCATAATTGAGTTATTCGCGCTAATTACCACACACAACGAGCAGTCACACATTGCCGCTCGATTTAAATACGAAGTCGAGTTGCGAGCCCGACGCAAATTGCCAAGGAGGTGGACCGCACGATTGGCACAGCGCACGTGACTGACTGACTGACTGACTGACTGAGTGATTGTGTGACCCAGTGACTCACTGACACCTGCTCGGCACACAAACACTTCGAGTCGTCGTCGAGTGGCTTCCGAATTCATATTTTATGCAGCAAAAAAAAAGCAAGCGCTGCCAGTTTCCTGTTGCAGTGCCACACAATTTGGGGGCAAACAAGACGTGCACTCGACCGCAATGCCAAATGCAATTACAAATATTCAATTTGCAGCCATGCCGCAAATTGAGCCGCTTCCGTGCAAAAGGCCGCCGCTCTGGTTGCATGCGGCAACTAATTCGATTCGATGCGAGGTCACGACAATGCGCGACTAATAGCAGCATTTGAATTGGCACACATTGAGTTATTTGCTGAAAAGCGAATTCAATAATAGAATTTAACTCAACTTCAAGCATCAAGCACTGACAGCAAAGTAGTTCATGCCACTTTAAAGCTTTCACAAAAAACTCTTCGGCAAATCATAATCGAGTTAGTGCAGAAATTGCTGAAGTTCAAACTGAATTTATTCAATTTATCGAGCCTGTAGTTGAGTAATCTCAGCCGTCGGGATTTGGCTGCTGTCAGACAGCGAGAGGCCTTTAATGCCAACACCAGCAGCAACACAACACTAAGTTGGCCAGAGTTGGCGCGCAAGTTGGCGGGGATTTGCGTCAAAGCGGAATTAAAGGCAGCGACGCCATTAAGCGGTGCCGTAAGCACACAGACAACACAGCGGATAACAGGATAACAGGATAATAAACTTCAAGTGGTATAAGCAAATTCGAATAGCCAATGATTGCCGCCAACCCAGAGCGACTTTCGGGCGCGCGCTGTCATAAAAGCCATTTGACTAGCGTTCCACATGGCGGCTGCGTAATTTATGCGTGCATTAAACGTTCCGCTGCAAGCTAATTAATATATAAACGGCTGCAGCAGATATTACGCATACGCAGCTCGGCAGAAAGCGAAATTATTGCCGTCATAAATAGACGAAAATTAGGGGATTTATGGCTTGTCAGAATGTTCAATACGATACAGCCGATGATTGATAAGCACGCCGACTCAAAGGTCAACGCATCGACACTGCTCGCATACGAGTATATAGAGAGAATTTTCAGGCAGCTGTGCGAAATGAAAGCAAATGTTTATTCAAGCTTCTACTCGCTCCAAGCACGCACGCAATCAGAGCGCCGTGCTGCGTAACGAGGCAGGCGCCTCCCCAGAGGGGCAGCTGTCGGGGCTTACCTTTCGTCCAGGCGCATGCTGCTGCGACTGATGTCGCTCCAGACGGACATGGAGCGCGGCCGCTGGAAGAAGGACTTGGAGAAGCGGCGCACCGTCGTCGTCGACGGCAGCTGCTGCGGCGGATAGCCGGCCAGATCGTTGAGGTCGTCGTTGAAGTTGACGTTGCGGTGCGTGCTGCTGGCGCGCGTCGGCGACGCCACCGACGGCATCGAGTAGCTGTTCGTGTTCGTTTGATTATCGTCCGACATGCCCAATGCTGTGTAGCTCACTTCTAGGTTGTGTGTCATCTCTCAGATATGTTTCGCGATACTCAAATAGCCGGCACCATCCACTTTTCTGCGTTTGTTTGCTTGGTCACTGCGATACGCGGCAAGAGACATATATGCATTTGTGCTCGAGTGCAGGGCTCGACTTAAACTAAAGCCGTCGACTTAATTGCTCGCAGCATCGAGACGCTCGCCTTTCGCCGTCGCCGGGACAGTTCATTAAGCACAATCAACTGGCAAGTCAGCAGACAGCACACAACAATTGACCCAGTGACCAACAAGTGACAATGATGAATCGATGTGCTCGCGATCTTCGCACTCTGTGTCTCTTCTTGTTGCTGCTGTTGCATAATTTAGCGCAAATTGTCTGATGACGCGAATCCATCAGATTGACACAAAGCAAAGTTAAGCAGGAGAACGAAAACGAAAACAATTCAAAGGCCCCCAAATTAGCCAAGTTTTTGTTCTCCTCATTGTGACGGATTTATCCCAGTGGAGTGTTCAGCAGGTGGCAAACACGTCGCACCAAGTTTGTTGCCAAAAACGTGAAATGAAAAGCATTCGAAATGCTCATGAATTCCTAATGAGTTGCGCTGCGAGTGTTTGTCGTATTCATTTCGTGGCTCTGACGCCGCCTATCCGCGCGCATTTTCATATGCATAATGAAAAACAATATCCGAATATCCCCCAAACACACACACACACACACACACACACAGACACACAAAGAGAGCCTTGTAGCGACACACCCACAGCGCAGTGTGAGCTGCAGTTGGGCTAGAAGCTGACAGCTCGAAATTAAAGCATTGCCCCGCTACTCCTTCTGCTTTACTGTTGCTGCTCTATCAGCGCTTGATGATGATGACGCTGACTATGCACACCCTGCCATGGCAGACAGCCAAAAGGGTAGCTCCGACTAGAGTTGCACTTCATTAGTCAACTACTTACAATAGAGACACAAAAGAATGCCAGGAACCAAAAGTTGCTTTAACAAAACTGTGAACACACTCAGCAAGCTAGCAAACTATTAGAGGGTATTTGGCCACCCACAATAGCCGTTAGTTGGCAGCCATTTGTTAAGTGTTTTCACTGGAATATTTCGCTTTTGGTATTACTCTGGCACTTTTTGCCGGAGTGGCAATGGCCACATAAAAAATGTTATTATAAGAGCTCTTTTTAGCAGCCAACACTCTGAAAGGACACAAGATCTATGAAGTTGGCTGCTGGCTTACAAAATGGCATTAATTTAGTGACTCGCTTAAAAATGCAAACTATACTATTGACGGAAACGAATAACATTAGAAAGTAGCCCACTCAGACTTATCATAGTTGCTATGATCGAATGTGTAATTTATATTATGTTATGTTATGTTATGCTATATTATATTATGTTATATTTTATAATATTACATATATATACCATATATATACTATAATAATATTATATTATAATCTAAGCTGTAAATTGGGTCACTGACTTTCACATGCACTCTGTGATCACTGCCGATCGCAGCGTTTATGTAGGGCAGCTCACAACATAACAGCACTAAGTTAACATAACAGCACAGGCATATTACATTAACAGCGACTTGCTGTTAGCATTAACTTAACATTGCAGTCAGGCGCCTAAGCGAGCTAAACCTTTTTGTCGTTCTCCTTCTCTCTCCAGTTATTCTTTCTATTTTTGTTTTCGCTTGTGTGCGAAAGTAAACTGAGGTGAAGCACGCGATTCGCTTGCCGATTCTCGGCACGCGTGCATAAGTGAAAAGTGCTGGACAAAAGGGCTAAGAGTTGAAATGAAACGAGTGGGCGAGAAGGCGACTTGGAATACGATGCATGATTGTGTGGCGTTATTCCCGAAACAACTGCGACTCAATTCGACGACAGTGCATAAAGCATTTACATTAATCTCTTTGCCATACGCCCAACGCACTGCGATACATGCAAAGCGAGAGAAAATGTTATTACAGCGACGCGTTGCACACATCGACAGAGAATGTTATTACAGCGTTGCGCTGCACATTCGATGATGACCCAGAAAGCTGAACAATTAATGAACTTGTCGCACTCTCGCTTCCCTTCCGCCACGCAGCGAGTTTACAATCAGGCTAAACCTGTCGCAAATGCCGTGACTTCCGTCATTCGGGAACGCTTGAACGCAGCCATTGTTGTAATTGTCGTTGTCGCCCCCTTTGGCGCCCTGCCATTAGTTGACATTGCGGAAACGCCATTTGTGCCGTGTAACTAAATAAACAGCAGCACTGTCGGGGCTCGTCACCTGCCCACAGACCTCATAAAAGCAGCAGCAATTGTCTCTGCCCTTCGCTGTGGCTCAGTCCACATTAATAATGCGAGTCTAGGAGCAAATAACATGGCAAGAAATGGACCACAGCTAGAAATAATAAATATTTCACACTCAAATTAATATTTAAGCAGCCCTTTTTATATGCTGCGATACAATTATTGGCAGGCAACCCTTATGTAAATTATTCATTAGTTTGTTGTTATTAATGATTGAGTACAAAACTTTGCGTTCTCAATTTAAGTTTGGCCATAAATTTAGAGCTGTGAATCAATTGGCGATTAACCTTTCTAGAACTGTGCGTAAATAAAACTTGAACCGCATGCGATTTAAACATTTATCACCTTCATAGTTAACACCCCGAACAGACAGTAATCCAAACTCGTTTCGTTTTCCACTTATGCGAGGCTTTGGGGTGTTCACATTGAAATGGAGGAGCTCAGAGCCAGCTACAGTCGAAGTGCGACACGTTTTTGGTATTTATGCGCAAGCATTAAAGCAAGTGCCACACATCAAGGCCGCATTGCCTGCTTTGGTATGCATGACTATACAACAGCAACAACAAGGGGAGAGTATATAAAGCATATGCACATAATCCCGAGATGACATTCTGCGTAAGAGCATCAGAAAGTTGAAGCCGCGGTCGCAGCCTTTGCCTGCTGCTGGTCAACAATAAAAGGAATGTGCAGGAACGTTAGAGCGTGGCTGTCGAGAGCTTTATTACCCTCATCAACTTGGCGCGAACGCTGCGAACTATGAACCGCAGCTGCCAGCTGCAAACGACCTTTTGTGCAGCATTAATGAGCAGCGAAAGCTTGTTAGACACTCTTAAGCAGCCTTTGCTTTTCGCTCGACACAATTTCGCTTCGATTCCCAGCGTTTTCCAATTCCCGAGGCCTTCAATTGAATTTCATGACGCTCGCAGGCCGTTGCCAAGTGCCAAATTGATTTGTGGCCCAGTGAACTTCATGCGGTCGCCGAAATTGAATTTTTATTTCAGCTCCAGACGCGTTGCCAAGTCGCTCTGGCAATTTACACCTGTCTGTCTGTGTGTGGCACAGGAAATTAGCAATTCAAACAAAGGCAACTTTTTTAATCTAACAAAAGTCGCTGGCAAGCGGGGACTTGTGTGCTTGTTTGCTCGGCTTACTTTGAGCGCTCGTCTTAAGCTTGTGAAAATATTGCAGCCGTCTTAGTATACAATGTATTGTGGCAGCTATTTATAGGCCAGCCAAAAAGGTATCGGTAACAAATGCAAGTTCCGCTCTTGCTTGGCACTGATTCAAAGTTTTCGGAGGTAAACTTTGTTCGATGAATGGCTTCGCTGTTGCTGTCATAAATTCGCAATTCTTTGGCCACAACTTTTAGGCAGCGGCCAAGCACATGAATAGATAACAGCAGCATAATCCCGCCTGTAGATCCACAACAAAAACATCGAGCAGCTTGTTCAACAGAGTTAAAGCGTTTAAATTAGCGCTGCATCGAGTTGCCATTTTTCATTTGCCATTTGCATTTTGGCGAGCAGCTGCAAATTTGCCGGCAAACAAAAAGTCTGCCAAGTTTGCCAGCTCTTAAATTACATAAATGGCCTCCGATAGCAGCACAACTGAATAGAGTAGCCTGGAATCACTTAACTGTCTGCGCCCAGCTGACGGAACTAAGGCGGACCACGAACAAACATTCGCAAATACAAAATCTCTAGGAATACACAAACACACACTGGCAGAGAAGAAAAATGTGCAGACAAATCGTTGTTGGCAGAACACAACTGACCCAGCAACAAGGCGGACAGTCCTGATAGACTGACTGTAAGATACCCCTTAACGGTGGAGGAACAAACAATAGAGTAGCTAACAAACAATTCAAATGTTAAGCTAGCATTTTACCAAGTGTCCAATAATGCATTTATGTCTTGCAATAAATCTTTGTTATATATATATATATTCCAATAACTACGATTGAGAAATATTATGGAAAAATCTATCATAAAATTAAGCGAATTTCCGCTGGCAATGTACACAAAATACTTTAAGATATTCATTAATAAATTAAAATGCAATAAATTCGTTTCTATTTCATTAATTTATCCTTTGCAATAAATACGATTGAGAAATTCTAGTAATAAATCTCCTATTAAATGAAATGAATTTCTGCTGCAATTCCGCATTTAATAATAACTTATTTCCGCTTTAAGAAAGGTGGGTTTGGGTTATTTTAGGAATTAACCTTTCATTAACTTATGTTAAATGAATTTCCACTGCAATTTCACTTTCAAAATTTGTGTTTTACAAAATGTACAAAAATTTGATTTAAAAAATTAATTTTCAATATATTTTTTTTAATATTTCAATAAATTTTTATTGTATTTCATTCATTTAAGTGTCACATTAAGTACCATTGAGATATTCCAGAAAGAAACCCAATGTTTAATTAAATGAACTGTCATTTAACTTTTTAATTACTTATTTTCCCTTCAAAAATAGGTAAGATAGAGTATCTAAATCAATTTTTAATTAGACGAAACGAATTTCCACTGCAATTCCAATTTTAAAATTAGTGTTTTACAAAATGTTCAACAAATGCTTTAAGAAATTCATTTGTGTTTTGCCAAAAACACTTTTCTATTTCATTCATTTATATTAAGTAATAAATACAATTGAGGAATTCTAGGAACGAATCCCGGCAGCAGTTCCACATTTAATAATTACTTCTTCTCCCTTTAAAAATAAGTAAATTTCTTTAACTTATGTTAAATGAATTTCCGCTGCAATTCCTCATTGAAAATTAGCATTTGATAAAAAATGTAGTAAAAATGTTTTAGGAATTTATTTTACTTTTATTGCAAGACAATGAATTACTTATGTAATTAAATCATTTATGTTTTGCATTTAATTCGATTGAGCAAAACCAGAAATAAACCTTTAATTGAATTAAATGAATTTTCGTTGTCATTCAACACCTATTAATAACTTCTTTTCCTTTTGAAATTAAGTAAGATTCAGATACTTTAGGACTCAACTTTTAATTAAATTAAATGAATGTTCAGCTTCACATTTAATAACTTCTTCTTTTTGCTTTGAAAGTGGCTAAGATTAAGAATTTCAAAGAATTCGTGAAATCAAATGAATTTGCGCTGACATTCAACATTTAATAATTACTTCTTTTGCCTTTACAAAATCAGTATGTAAATCGAAAGAAAGAGAGTGTATACCCTTTAATTTACGTTGCTTAGCAAAACTTGTCGAGATTGATTTGAGGTGAGTTTAAACACAATTTCGCGCAGCAGCAATCTTTCAAAGTCTCGATTACTTGGAGTAGCAAATAATAGTTTTTCTGCCTGTTGCACACACAACACGACAACGCAAACATACCCTGCTTGGGCAAGTGGGAGGTGCAGGGTATGCACATGATGGCAGATTACAGATTACAGGCAGGAGTTAAGACAGCGCGTTAGGTTGTACAAATGTTATGGACTACGACAACCGTATGCATGTAGTACAACAAACGAGGGGCGAAAGAGGCGTGGCAACCACACGCACACTCCCCCACACCCCCACACAAGCCACAAACGTCACGAGGGGCAGTCGTCACACGTAGCAAACAAAGCAGCCACATGTGGCGCACACACAGAGAATACAATATGACAGAGTCAATAGAACAGAAATATCAAATATTACGCACACAAATTCTTAAAGAGAGCTTCACATTTCGAGCAAGAAAATGTCTGATTAGAAAGCCCGATAATCCTCGTTGGCGGCAGTTTGAATAAACAAGTCGGAAGGCATTAAAACTTGGGCCAGAGCCGAGAGCCGAGCGATTTCCTCGACCGTTTTGTGTCATTAGACAATTTGTCGCACAACACACAAATACAGTTTAAGCGGCAATCAATCCGATTCTCGGGGTCAAAACGGCCGCTTCCGTGGCATTAATCAGCACTGTGGGCCCGGAGAGCAGACACAGATAATTGCGGATTGTGTTGTCGGATTGATTAAAATGGAGCTGATATCCGACTTGATTTGCGGTTTAACCTGCTCTCGCTTAGCCTTCACACCCGCCAATTCAAGGAGTGTGAGTTGATGCTGGAAACTGTCAGCAAGGGACCTCAAAAATGTTTTAGTAATAAGCTCGAGCCGAACTTTAATTAAGGCTTGGGCCGAGGCTTAAACAAACTAAACTGCAATTCGGCAGAACAGAGCTGAGCTCGTTCTATTGTGCGCCTTTCGGCGCGCTTGCCAACTGTGGGAATAGGAAATTTGGCTTGTGTGCCATATCCATAGCCATAGATTAACTCGACCTTTGGTCGACTTTATGCCCTTTTCCAGCCACTTTCTTTCACATTTCGCTTTCCTCACGCCATCGCCCTTTCGCCTCCCCCTTCTACAATCCCTTTTCGCTCTTCCGCTCTGTTGGGATTAGCTTAGCAGTATTACATGCTGTCATTTCGAGCTGTAACATTCCTTTGCCGCACAGCCGAAGCCTTCACGTAGCCACAGCAAACTTTTTGCCGGCCGCATTTTCAGTCTCTCAGATCTTTCTCGTTTAGGCTTACGTTTTTGTTCTTTTTCTCCGTCCCCCTTTGTTGCTGGCTTTCAGCCTTTAAAGGCATTTGCTGCTCTGGTCGGACACCCGCGGGGCATTGACCAACTGAAAGGAAGTGCATTGAAGCAGCAAAGAATTTTCATATTTTCCAACGCGATTCCCCACACTCGGCTTGCTCAGTGCGCATATTGGGCTTTAACCCAATTTAATATCGGCCAAATAACAATATTAGAATACAGCTGGAATTGCGCATACAACCCGTATGTCCTCTACTCTCTCTCTCTCTCTCTCTCTCTTTCTCTCTTTTGTTTTGCTGCTTCTCATCTTCCGTTTTTTATGTGTACTTTGTGAGCGCTTTGTTCTCGTGGCTTGGCTTTGATATGACTGTCTTTATTGTGTACATCATAAAAATAACTTTTTATATTGTTTTTATGCTCCGCACACACACGAAACACTGCATGAAACTCATTTTTCGATAGCAATAATTCGCATAACTTTCGCTCGTTGTGGAAAAGTGCAAACATATAAATGCTGTGGGAAATTGGAAAAAGCTGCATTAATCCCTTCGCTGCGTGGGAATCGAAGAGCAGTCCGTCTGTCACTCTTTTGATTCAATTACGATTAACATTAATTTTGCATTCGATGTTTGCACTTTTCTAATTTCCCATGTCGCATTTTGGTTTTTAATTTGTTATATTTTCGGCTAATATCTGGAATGCTTTGACACATCTCGCTATTTAATAACCTTTCTGGCTTCGACAATGAAACTTTAAACAGTTTGCGCATAAAGTTGTGTCTAACAATTGTGTTCGCTGCCAACCGCAAATCTAATTAAATTTGTCCCCAAACTCGTTCATGTCTCTATCCCACAACCAGCCGCAATGGGGGCGAAGGGCGGCCCAGGACAGTGGGTGGGGCTGGGAAATCTACTAGCGAGCAGCTAATGCGCCATTTAAAGCAACAAAATGTGCACAGATTCGTATCGGCAGCAGCAATGGGGGCCAAGCGGCAAGCGGCAACGACGTCAAACAAGGCAGCCAAATACACAAAACGCTGAAACTAGGTACATGCACAATGAGCGAGCGAAAGGGAATGCAAATATATAATAAAGTTAATTGGTATGTAAATTTTGTTTGGGCCAATTTGCCCAATTCACGTGCCTGGCCCAGCCAAATGGTCAACAACCAAATTTCTGCACGACTTTCTGTTTTGCTAAGAAAACAAAACCAGCATTGGCTTGATAGCAGCTCATTCAAGATTGTAGCTGGCATTCGCATTCTAATTATAGGAGATTATAGGAAAGAAAACATAAGCAAAGCATATAGAATACATTAAATTTACTTATTCAATTATGTGAAACGATTATTTTCTTATCCGATAAAAACTACTAATGTAGTTTTAACTACTGAAAATAAATAAAGCGGAGTATATAGGCAAAAAGTAAAAGTATAAATTAATATTTAAATATATTTTGAATATAAAAAAGTCAAAGTATAAATTAATATTTAAATATATTTTGAATATCAAAAAAAAAATACTATGCAAAGAGTGTCAGTAAATATTTATATAAACATATTTAAAAAAAACAATTAAGCTAGAAAGAGTATCAGTAAATACTTATGTATATTTTTAAATATTAAAAAAAGAACTAAGCAAAAAAATTTTAAAACAGTAGATATTTATATACATTTAGAAATAAAAAAAACTACTAATCGTTGAAAGTATCAGTAAATATTTAAATACATTTGCAAATATTAAGAATAACTACTAGCGAAGTGTGTTAAAATAATAGATCAGCAAATATTTAAATATATTCAAATAGGAAAAAACGTTGAAGTATAATCCGTAAATATTTAAATATAGTTAATATATTAAAGATAATGTAGAAAGGTAGGCGAAGAGCGTTAAAGAAAAATGATCAATATTAAGAAAATAACTAAGAGAAGGATGTTTAAGTAAGCAAATAAATTAACATAAGTAAAGCATCAATAAATATTTTCATATATATTGAAAACCTTCAAAAACACAACTAGGCAAAAAGGGTTATAGAAAATTGTCTATAAATAAGTATATTACAAATTCAGTTATTTTTATAAAAATCAACAAATATTAAAGAAAATAAATATGTGAAGAAGGTTCAAGTAAAAGAGTAGGTAAATAATTAAAGAAAAACTGTATAACCCGAAGAGCGTAAAAGAAGAAGTATCAATAAATATGTATATATGTATCATAAAAAAAAATAAAGAAAAAACATTCAGTAAATATTTATATGCGATTAAAACTTTTAAAATAAAAACAACGAAGATAAAATATATACTTGTATGTATATTTTAATACTAAGTTTAAAAAAAGTACTAAGCAAAGGACGTTGAAGTAAAAGAATTATAAATATTTAAGTTTAATTTAAAATTTCAAAAAACAAGAATCAAGTAAAGAGTAACACGAAAGGGTATTATAAATATTTAAGTTTATTTTAAAATATTAAAAAAGAAGATCGAAGTAAAGAGTAATATGAAAGTGTATTATAAATATTGAAGTTTATTTTAAAATATTAAAAAAGAAGATCGAAGTAAAGAGTAATACGAAAGGGTATTATAAATATTTAAGTTTATTTTAAAATATCAAAAAAGGAGAACTAAGTGGAGAGCAATACGAAAGGGAAAGTAAGATAAACACTTTGATGGCACTCAACCTCCGCAGTGGCATTTAAATTTAAGAATGACCCCTGCGTTGTGGCCAGCAAAAGAGCAGCGCATAAAATGGTTACGATTGCCGCGCTAAGAAGCAGCCGACCACTGAACTAAAAGTGCAAATAAGCATATGCAAGGAGAAAGCGTCGTAAAGCTAAATACTGTTCAGTCAGTAAGTGATATAAAGTGATTGCGAGCGTCACTCAGCAATAAATACGGGCACTAATGGTAGCATACGATGAACTTAGAACTATATCTCACTCTGAAGAAAACAGCTTCGCAAAACGGAGTCGCAAATCCAGCGAGAGAGTTGCAAATCAAATGACCTGCGGCGATTGCACACAAAGAGAGAGAGAGAGAGAGAGGAAAGAGAGAGGGAGAGAGCGTCTCGGAATGGTACCAGGGAGATGTGTCATAAAGCCTAAATGAAAAAATACTGCTTGTCATGCAGTGCGACTGTGTGGGCTTGTTTGTTATCTGTGTGCTGAATGATACAAGCTGGGTTTACTTAGTATCTCGCACGTGGGCCAAACTAACGAGGAACTGTGGCCCAAAGACGCAGGCGAGCACCACTAACAAGCAGCAGCCCACAAATGCCATACGCCGGGACCAAACAGCGAAATGTGTCAAGGCAAGATACAAACACACACACACACACACACACCCATCCAGATATATGCTGTGGCATTATAGCTACAAGGCATTTGCGTAAACATTAGAAACTTTTGCTTTTTTTTTGCATATAGAAAAGCGATGCTAAAGCATTTTTGCCTCAGCAAAGTATGAGGGGGAAAAGCAAACTATAAAATTCTCTTGAAGAATTTCAAGAGTGGCTGGTGAACCACGCGCTACAACAACACATCGATTTTGCGCTACGTAGTATATTATTTTTCTTTCCTATCATTAAATTGCATTTTCGTAGATTGTATAAGAAAAACAAGCGCAGCCCCATTGAAATTCACAGGCAGCAGGCAGCAGGCGAGACGACACTTGCAAAGGTTATTTCAAAGTCTGCGCACAAAAGTATGCTGTAAAATTTGAGTCTGTGTTGTTGCTAGTGGTTTTATTTGTTTTGCACATTCGCTGCTTTTGTTTTTTCTGCACATATTTGACTAAAATAAAAGTCAGTTGATTAAGTTGCCAGTTGTTAACTGTCGACACTTGCGACAACGAGGACGAGGACGCGCTCGAAGGCGATGGCGATGGCGATGGCGACGGCGAAGTAGAAGTCGATTTCGTTGTCAATGTCGAAGACAGATTCCCCCATTTACCATTGGGAGTATTCACGTTATTCGCAGCAATTGCAACACAACATTTGGCCACGACTTTTCGAACGCTCCGTGCACCCTTTCGCCTTTGGACGCGCTCAAGGACGTGCTCGCGTAAAATTCAGATTTTTCTTCAACATTTCAACGTTTTTGTTGCTTTTCTTTTCGCTCGCTCGCTAATTAACAAATCCCCGCAATTCACGACGGACCCATTGTGCGACCAATGGAGGCGACGACGGCGACGGGGACGGCGACGGGCACGGCGACGGGTCGGCGGGGACGCCGTCGAGCAGCTGTGCGCTCAACATATAAATTAAATGCAAAATTTCTGCTCGCTAATTTCGATTAATGTTCGCGACGCGCACATAAGTAGGCAACAACGCGTGCACAACACCTCGCACTCTGTGTGTGTGTGTGTGTTGGGTGTGTGTGTGTAAAGCGCGCTGCGAACGAACAAACAGCGATTGACGACGATGAGAACGTTGCGCTGCTCAGCACCAAACTGAAACGCCACACAGCACATTCCCAGCGAAGCTGTCGACGCTGCTGCCGACGCCTCTGCTGCGACGGCGACTGCGCTGCAACTGCTGCTGCGACTGCTGCTGCGACTGCTGTCTGACTTTCAATCTTGGACTGTCACACCAGGCGAGTCGAGGCAGGCAGCAGCTGTCACGCAACTTGGAGCCCCAAGCGTGCTTAACGCACTCCTACACACACACACTCACACACACACGCACACACACTCGTTGAGTGTCCAATGATAATTTTTGTGTGCTGGCGTTAACTTCCTTGTTGTGCCTGTGGCTGCTCTTCGAGCGCGGCTCTCTTAAGCTCGCCTACCGTTTGTTTCAAGCCAATGAAGCATTGTGCACAGCGTTGCCAGACTGTTGCTATTTCAAGCAGCAGGCTTTGCGTACGTGTAGTTTACATAGATAAAGTGAGCTTGTAAGAAGCAAATAATTTGCAAAAATTCAATGAATGCAGTTTAAAATCTTATTAACATTTATAAAATAGATCGCACGCAATTAAAGTTAATTAAAGTTTTTATTTAATCGAAAATCTAATAAATTGGTTTGTTACCATAGAACAATTTGTAATACGCCGCTCATTATTAAATTGTTGTAAAACTTATTTCACTTCTTTGAACGGCAAATAATTCATTAAATGAATTCGTTATGCGAAGTTAAATGCACAACAATATAATAATCGAAACTACAAGCTAAAATATAAATAAAATAACTGCCATGCATTCCTGAAATATGTTGCATTGTTTAAAGTGTGCATTTTTGCCAGTGCAGCGAGCACGTGTTATATAACTACATAAATACACACGCTCTCCCACTCTTGCGCTCGCTCTCGCTTGCACTCTTGCTGCCGCTTAGCGTGCGCTGAGCTTCTCTTCGGGCTGGCCAAGAGAGGGCGCTGCTGACGGCCGCGTAACCTAGAAAATGGCAACAAAACAAAATGTGCAAAAGTTCTCTGTAAGCAACAAATTTGGCGCCAACGCGAAGCACGTGCTTAACGAAACACGTCTCGATTCCATTTCGTTGCGTTTCGCATGCGTAAACATTACGAGCTTTTCTGTGACGTCATCGGTGGCCTTATGACGTCAGATGCCGCGCAACTCTACACACGCATCGAGGGGAAGCGTCCAATGACGAAAAGCAGCCATCCGTGTGGCGCCATCTGTCGCCTAGTTGCGCAAACAATTCGCACTCCACTCCAAATTTGTCGCATTGCAAAAGCGTATAAAATAAGCATTATTTAAGCGACCAACTGCAAGTTTAGTAAATAATAAATGTTGATAGTTTGACCAAAATAGCGGTCGTGTAATCTCGTTTGTTTATGCACATTTAACGCCTGTGCGCTCGCAGCTCGCACGGCATATGCAAATCAGCAGTGCACGGCATTAGCTCGTATTTATTTAAACAATTGTTGTGCAAATTGAAACAGCAGCCGCACAAGCAACACAAATTATGCATGTATCTGCATACATATGTAAATGCCACCGCGCGGCATCCAAACAATTGTGTTTAAAGCGGCATTTTTAAAGGCTGCAAACAAGTAAGAGTATTGTGGCCACAAATAGCATTAGATGGAATTCGGAATGAAATCAATGGACGCCACAACAATAACTGCAATAAGAGGCACACGACTTGTGGCATGCAGCATGCAAATGCCAGGCGACGGAAGTGCAACTTAATGCCGTCGAGTCGCGCACTTTGGCAACACGAAACCCAGCCCAGGAAATGGCATTCACACTGGCGACAAGCCGACAGAAGTCGAGTCGAGTCGAGTCGAGTGAAGCGAAGCGATGCCAAACCCAAATGCCAAATGAAAAGCCCAAATCCGGCTCAGCGATTCAGGCCAGCGCAAGTCGGAGTAGGCTCGTTATCCTGTGAGCAGCCAGCGAAGGGTTGGCTTAAGCATTGGCAGCAGCACAATGCAAAGTAGGGTCTATTTCAACTAGTGATTTATTCAAGTGAAGCACTCGCCTATTGTATATGTAAAATAAAGTAAATTAAAAATTGATTAGAGCAGAAAGTATTCAATTTACAATGAAAGCATTTGAGGGAGTTGATATTGAAAATAAATATTATAAATAAATACTAGAAAATAAATAGATTGCTAGTTTTCCCTTTAAATGCAGTATGGAAGAAATATTGAAAGAATTACATTTAAAATTATAACATATGCAATTCATATTGAAAATATGTTGTGAGAAAAGTACAAATAAAAATAAGATTTGCTACAATAATAAGTTTGCTCTTTATGGTAAATAGTAGTCAGATTTCTACTTTTTGAAGTGAATTAAAAATGAATGCGAGGTGCAAGAATTACATTACATTATAACATATAGAAAAGATGTTGTTAAAACTGTAAAGACAAAAATTAAATTTCTGATATGCGCTTTAAATGCAATGTTAAAAGAGTAAGCACAAATATAATAACAACTAACAACATTTCTATAATTTTCTGTGAATTAAAAATGGATGGGAGGTGAATGAATTTGCTTTACAATGAGAATATTTGGAAGTTCATATCGAGAAGATTTTATAAAAAAGATGCCAACTAAAATTAAATTTGTGGTTTGCGCTTTAAATGCAATGATAATAGATTGTGAAAACTAGCAACATTTATATTATTTAATCTAATGGAAATGAATTTATTTGTCTAAGAGAAAACATGCTTGAAGATAGCTTGACAAACTGAAAACTTAATATAGAAAGAGCTGCAGAATTTATGAAAGCTAGCAACATTTATATTATTTAATCTAATTAAAATGAATTTATTTGCCTAGGTTGAAACTTGAAGATGGCTTAACAAACTGGCAGCTTGCTAAAGAAAGAATTTAGAGTTTAAAATAGAAATATGCAATAAGAATCAACAATACTTTATTTACCTAATTCAAATCCAATGAATTTATATGCCTAATTCGTTTAGATACATTTTCAAAGTATAATTAAAGATAGCCTGACTGGCAACGTAATAAACAAACAGTTGCAGAATTTAAGATAGAGTTGAGTTGAAGCAACAACACTGCTATTATTATTAATTGAATTGATATGAATTTATTTGCATAGTTCAAGTAGTCAGCATGTGCAATAGATGCCTGAAGTTCAGTGGATCTTAAACTGGCAACTTAATTAAGAAAGAGCTGGAGAAATTAAGATAAAGAAAATCAAGAAACCTTCTTTTATTTAGACAAGCTGAAGTGAAGTTATTCACCAAGTGCATTTAGTTAAAATATACCTGAAGTTCACTTGATAAACTGGTAAATTAATAGAGAAACATTTGAAGACCGTCTCTACTCGTTTACGAGGTATGGCTAGTCGAGCATAGCCGCACTGCAGTTGGTCAGTGAAATTATGCCTGGCAGTTGACAAAGCATAGAAGTGCCCAATCGCAGGCGAGCAATGGGTGCAAATAAATTAAAAGGCACTAAATGTCGATGTCAGAGTGTGAGTGTGAATCATCATGTGTGTGTCTGTGTGTGTGTGTTGATTAGTAAGAAAGCCCCGGGATGTGTGTGTGTGTGTGCCAAGTGAATTTGTAGTCAATTTCCTGCAATTTGTCGTTGGCAGCAACAAAGGCAGAGATCTCTCTCCTGCCAGCATCCTGTAATGATACGCATCGCACAATCAGGACAACATAATACACTTTAACATTGACGTAACTGAAGTCAGCCGAACACACACACACACACAGCTGCTTGTGCGATAAATATAAAAACAAATTAGAATGTGGGAAAATATGCCTCGAGAATGAATTCGCTGGCGAGCAATTTGTCGAGACGTTAATGGAAACAACTAGAAAGAGGAGAGAGGGAGGCGCAGCAATGTGTGGCATGCACATGCCAGTGATAAGTGCGTCTTGTTGCTGTCGAGCTGCCGAATTGAGTGAGAGACACACACACGACATCTTCATCAGCTGGTGTGCCTTGCACTGGGACGCGACTCCGCCGATGCGAGTTCCAATTAGACGTGCCACGTTCTGACTGCGTAATCGCATTGAGGGGCATTAACATGTCGGCAGGCAGCAAATTGAACAGCCTATTGGCGAGCACACTAGTGTCTTGTGATTAAAATGTCAGCACAAGGGCGGCCTTAACGTGCCACTCGTCGTCTGCCGGGGCTGCCGTCTTCAGCAGCAACAGCAGCAACAGCAGCTTATCAATTTAGATTGCTTGCCCGCCGACAAGCCTCAGAATGCAGCAGCTCCAAATGAAAACGAAAACGAAAATGAAAATGGAAATGAGAATGAAAACAAGCAAAAATAACTGTCAACCGCACACAAGGACGAAGCGGACGCAATGCCTGGCAACATATCAGATGAAATAACTGGGCAAACAGCTCAGATCAGACCCATTACTGTCTAAGCCTTCCAACATACGTTGCCCGTCCCTGACCCCGCCACCGCCCCGCCCCCAACCCTGCGCCTGGAGAACCCTCGGGCAATGAAGCAAATATTTTTGATATACTCTAAGCACAAGTTTATAAATAAATTGGGTATTTCATTCACTTTTCCGCATTCACATACATATCTTTTTTAATTTAATTATTGGGAGCAACTGTCGGGGGCTGTTCGAATTCAGTATCCAAATGCCGAGCGAGCTGGGTTAACTTTAGTTTTGAATGGCAGAGAATTGATGCAGCTTCGTGTGCTTTCAAGTTGATTGTGGTGCAAGCAATACCCATTAAATGGCGCACAGTTTTTAAGGGGTATCTGCTGAGAACCTTGCTCGCTGCCACACACAATGCTTATTTGAGATTTAGCTCTTTGTTAACTACAAAAAGCAGACAATGCCCCGCAGTCGCATGGCCATGCAACACACGAAACCTTGCGGTCAACTCGGTGTTTTTCACAATCAGCCAGAGCTGGCAACCGAATGCTGATGATAACCATCATCAGAGAGCTCGAATGCAAAGAGCCGCAATCCACTTGGGATATTGCGCAAGTTGTATGCGAATAATACAAAAGTGTATAAATAAATTGGCAATCAAGTGGGGAAAGTCAGCTGCTCGCTTCTCCAACGCATGCTTAATCTAAATAAAAAAAACAAAATACACTTAAAAGTTGCCACAGTTGACAAATGCGACGAACTCTGGCAGCAACAGTACGAGTATTAGCCGCTCGGCTTGACCCAAATGAAAAAGTTGCGGACAGGTGTATCAGCATATTGCCCCGAAAACCGTTTGCACCCAGCGAGGTCGGTTTTTGACACTTCACTTTCATTGTGTGGCCTCGCCAGGGAATTGGATTCTAAACATAGAAATGAAGCGCAACTTTAAAACAGGAGTTATTTCAATTTTATAAAGTTATTTGTTGACCCGGCGAACTCTGTATTGCCTTAAATCAGATTGTGGAATTTAATATGTCAAATTGTTTATTGTAAAATATAAATAAAAGAAGTTGGTACGTAAATCACTCAATATTATTCGTATCTCCATCTTGTATCTCTAAGCTATCTCCCCACCAATTTTGAGACAAATAGTTACAGTCATTCTTGAGCTATAAGTAGTGAAACCAATACGACATTCTTTAATATCTAATATAATATCATCTCTGACGTAGCAACTCAGTAGAGTTGCCAGTCCTGATATAAAGGAGAAAGAGGCAGCGTTGCCATCTGCAGAAGTAGAGAGCAGCAGAATGTGAAGTAGAAGCGTCGTGAAACAAAGTTGTGAAGCAGCGATCGAGAAAGAAGGACGCGTAAAACCTAGAGACAAAAGTTGTTAAGTTACGGGCAAAGTCCTAAGTTGTGGACTAAAGCTCAACTAAGATGATCAGGCTGAATACAATAATCTTCTATGTGTTCACAATATATTAACTCAAAATAAACAATCTGACATACAGTATGTCAAGTAAGTGTTTGCAAGGCTTAAAATTGTTTGCAATTTCAACAAAACTATATAAAATTTTTTAATTATTATCTGTTTATTTTGAATAGTAATAACCAAGTAGTATTAAAAACGATGAACAAATTGCAACTAAAACTATAAAGAATTCAACAAAACAAACGAACTCATATTCTTCGCAATGCAATAACAGGAGGTAAAGATTGAAATTGCAAACAATTTTTAGATTTGCAAACAATTTCTTGACAAACTGTATATTTCCTCAAAATAAACAATATTCAATATATATAGATTACTTATATATTATTTATAGATTACTTTATATATATTTTATATAGATTACGATAGAAAATTTAACGAACCAAACGAACTCACATTTTTTGCAAGGCAGCAACAGTTAAAACTAGAAATTGCAAATCATTTTTTGATTTCTTAACAAACTGTATATTTTCTAACAATAAACAATCGTACTTATATAAAGATTACTTTAAAATGATAGAGAATTCAACAAAACCAAACAAACTCACATCTTCCGCAATGCAATAAGAAGTAAAAAAAAGAAATTGCAAACAATTTTTATATTTCTTAATAAGCTATATATTTCCTAACAATAAACAATCTTACATATGGTATATAAAGATTACTTTAAAATGATAGAGAATTCAACAAATCTAAACAATACACAATGCACTAAGAGGTGAAAATAGAAATGCAAACAATTTTTAGATTTCTTAACAAACTGTATATTTCCTTAAAATAAACAATCGTGCATAAATAAAGATTACTTTAAAATGATAGAGAATTCAACAAAACCAAACAAACTTACGTCTTCCGCAATGCACTAAGAAATTGCAAACAATTTATAGATTTCTTAACAAACTGTATATTTATACTTTAAAACCGCATAAATTAGGCAAAGCAAATAAGCAAGTTGTTGCTGATTTGTCTCAAGTTTCTTTGGCCACCCTCGCGTGTTGACTCGTCGTATTACAGCCAAGGTTAAGAGCATTTGTCTGGCGGGTTAGAGAGGGGGTGAGTGGGGTGCCGCAGTCTGTAAATTTCCAAAGTTTCACTAGTCAAATAAACGCATGCAAATTGAAATAAAGTGCAAAAGACGTCAGCTTGCATTTCAGCCGAGTGCGCTGTTGAGTTGTTCTCCACTTGTCTGTAATACAATACAACACGAGCAAGCCGCCGCTGCCACACGTCTTCACAATCAGTCCCCTCTCTGCTCTGCCGCTGCTGCTGAATATTTGGCACGAATGAAACACGCGCTGGGGAAAAGTACATGCATCTGTCCATTATACGTGTGTTCCTGCCACACAATATCTCTATATGTATACGAACTGTGTGTGTGTGCGGCAAACAACAGCGGAAAAAATGCGCCGTATTTGACTTAATACAACGGCGCCCTCAAAGGCAGCGCCGCGCACAGAGAGCTGCATACATTTACAGTCGCTAACACGGTTACCTCCAAGTACTCCTCGAATGCTCTGCTCGCAGAACTGGGGCTCCTGCATTTATTAATACACGTCTCCCGACTGGAAACGTGGGCGTAATCAATATTTATACTCCAGGTGAGTCTCGATATATATGCGAGAGTATTGTTGCCGATTCGGCTTCACTTGGGCAAGAACAAAGGCGTGCGCCGCATTCTTGTTGTGGCATGCGGACGGGTTCAGAATTTCATTACCAAATAATTTACAAATCGCACACACGACTTAAAATTAGACTTAAAAGCTTCGCAGCCTCACGAGTCAAACAGCGCATTAAAATTGCATGAAGCACTTGCGAGTTAACAACAGATTCAGGTGGCTTTATTTTTAGCCCACTTGCTTGCCACTGCTGTCAGCCATTTGCCAATTTGTTGCGCGCTGTGTGGAGCGTATTGCGGAGTCGGTCTGCAGCTGCTCGACTTTTGAATTGGCCGTTTTTTTCATTACACGACAGCTGCCAATGACGCGAACGTGGCCAGCGACTGCGTTTCAGCGTTTCAGTGTTTCGCGTTCGCATTGTAAATAGAAAACAAAATAAATTCAAATTCGAAAAACTAAATTACAGAAATATAAGTGAGACAGCAGCAGCTACGTTTCGCGCACATAAATTATGCAATATTCGAGGCAGCCTGGAGTTCTTCAATGTGCTGTTTGATGGCTTCCCTCGCGCTTTTCCGGCTGCAGCGACGCCTTTCATAAAAGTCAATATTTATTTGGAGCCGATTTTTTGTTGTGGCTGTGGCGCTTGGGGCATTGTTTGGCGGCATTTGTTGGCAGCGTGATTGACACATTGCGTTTAGCTGCCACATTCAAGGGTCGTGGGCGCCACATGGCGTATACGCAATGTGCGCGCTTTAAGCCGAATTTAATATGGAATTAATTGTGAGTGTGTAGCAGATACATACACAAATGTATTAGGCAAATCTCGGCAAAATACGAAAAAAAGGCAACATGAGAGAAATGCAAAATTATACGGCAGCCAAGTTAAGGTTTAATTATGCAAAAGGTGGACGTGACAGGAAGCTAAACCGAGCTCAGGTGAAAGCCGAGCGCACTACGTGCTGCCAACTCCCAGCTCTCAGCTGCCGTCGCCTTGTTAAACTTTAAACGAGCCGAGGCAGTGGAAGGAACTGAAGGAGTCGTCGCTGCTCGATACACGCTCGAGGGCTAATTGAACGCCATTTTAGCCCGGACAGTAATTGATGTACGAGCCAGCGGACGGAGCGGACGCAGCGTCCCAGCGGGCGGTGCACGAATGTCTGTAGATCAACGGCGTTTGTGGGTCAACAAATGTATTGTGTATCTTTTGTTGTGTCGTGGCTCACAGTGCATTTGATTGTTGCAAGTTTAAAGCCCTTCTCCATTAGCAAATTGCTTGGCAGCGAGCGGTCAACACGACACGCTCAGCCAGCCTAATGAAAAGCGCTCCCAAGTCGCACTTGAACCCGCTCAACGCCCCATCGATCCGCCCCCCCTCCTCCCGAAAAGAGAGAGAGTGAAAAGCAAACTAAAGCGTGACTGTAAATAGAGCAAGGAAACTCGACCTACAGCACTTTGTCGCAAGTGTGCGCCGAGGCACTCGCAATCAAACAGTCCAATGTGAGCAAGTGTATACTTTGGCCGTCCTGCGTCCATCAATATTGGTGCAAGCTGCTGCTGCTGCTGCTGCTGCCATTCTCAACCCATCCCGTGGGCCAAGTATTTGCTATGCCAAGTGTTTGCGCTGCTTTCACGCCTCTCCCATTGCTCGCACTCATTACGAGCTGCAGTTCAAACAAAAGTAATGGCTCATGTCTAGTTAGAGGGCAGAGTCTTGCTTAATTTCAATTTAATTACGCGCCGCAGCTATTAAGCCGCCTCAACAAAAGGTCCCCCGGCTAATTATGCAAAGACCCGGCGTAATGAAGCAGTCCAAATGTGTCCGATTGACAATGCAAATGAACTGGCCAAGTGTCAACAAAAAAAACCGACTTAAACTGTCTTAAGTTAAGTCCTCGAAGTCCGGCAACAATTAAATTTCTTTTGGCAAACGCTCGCAATTATTTGAATAGCTTTTCGATTGTCGGGTCATTATAATTTCACACAATGACTTGACGTCATTTTTATGCTAATCGTTGCAATAACAAAACTTGAGTGTATTCAATTTACTCACTCAAATTTCTTTACTCGCTCAAACAGTTCAGAAAACACTACTACAAGGAATGTTGGAATATAGAATTATTATCCGCTATTTACTCACAATTATTTGCATTGCTATTGGACTCTAAAGGCTTTATAATTTAATATTAATCGTTTCTCTCTCAATTATCTGTTATTTTATTAACACGCTCAAACGGTTGATATAAGTCAATTACGTTGAACGTTGTTATGCAGCTATTGAATTTGAATTATCTGCCTTGCTTGCTATTTTATGTTCATGTTATACTAAGGATATACGTCAGTGTTTCCTCTAGCCTACTTTATAGAAGTGTCAGATGATCGTAGTTATTTATTTAGCTTTCGATTGTTAGGCTTTTATAATTTATCACAACGACTTGACCTGATTCGTATGTTAACTGTTTCAATAATAATACTTAAGTGCATTTTTTTTACTTGTGCAATTTTCTTTACTCGTTCAAACACTAGTTCTTTATAGGCTGACATGTAACTGGAGAATCGACTATTTATGACTTCCTTGTTTGCTTCTTATTTGTCAATAAAAGCTCGCCATTATTTGCATTGCTATTGAATTGCAAAGAGTTTATATTATTTAAAAATGAGTTCATTTATGTCTGCTTTGTCTGCCACTTAAGATATTGATATTCATTTAATATTTTACAATATTATCGGCTGCATTAGTAACTAAAGATCTACGTCAGTTTTTCCCCTTTAATCCACTCAACATTGATTATCATTCCTTCATAAAGTCAAACGCTTAAAATTATTTTCCTTTCAGTTTTGCTTTCCATTCTAACATAATTTCTCAAAATGATTTGCAATGCTTATTGCAGTAATTCAGATATTAAATGTTTAAGTATTGAAACGGAAGCTTATACATACATTTTAGCTTCAGCTATTTCAATTCATTCCGCATTTTATTTAGTCGATAAAACACAACTATTTTGCAACTATTGAACTCTCTATTGCTTGCTTGCCTTGTTTGCCAACTATTTTTTAATATCATCACATTATTCACTAAAGGACTCCGACAGTGTTTTGCTCTTAATAATCCTTAGCTAAGTGTCTAACACAGAATTATTTGCAACGCTTTTCAATTTGATAAGTTTTAAAACATTTTTCAAAGTAAGTTCTTCGCATTGAAGTAATATTAATCGTTTCAATAGTTAAATTTAAGTACCTTCATTTCAGTTTCGACTGTTTGGAGTCTTTCAACTCATCTATCACAAATTAAATTTTATTTACTTGATAAAACACAACTACTTGGCAACTATTGAACTGTCTATTGCCTGTCTTTCCTTGTTTGCCACTAATTTTTCAATGCTATCAGATTATTTACTAAAGGACTTCGAGAGTGTTTTCCTTCTACTAATCTTTAGCAAAGTGTCTAACACTCGAAATTATTTGCATGGCTTTATAAGTTTTTATGAATCTTAGAAATGAAATGAAGAAATGAAATTGTCTTAAAAATGAAACTGAAGTGTTTAAATTCTAGCTAGAGCCTTTTCAATTCATTCCCTATATTATTTACTCCCTAACACACAACTACTTTGCAACTATTGAACTCTCTTTTGCTCGCCCTGTTTGCCACTTATTTCTCAATATTATCGGATTATTTACTAAAGGTCTTCGGGAGTGTGTGTTTCGCCCTGGCAATCATTGCCAAAGTGTCATTTGCGTTAACGATCTGTTGCTGCGACTGTTTGCACTCGTGGTGGATTATTCAACGAGTCGGCTGAGTAATTAATCAGCTCCAGCCCAAGGACGCCACGTGCGGAGTTTTGGGTCTCAGTGCTTAGTGCCTAATGTGGATTTAGCACAATGGGCGGCGGAAACGGAAGTTGTAAGTTATCGCGTATGCATATGCGTTTGCCACTAAATGCCTCGCATCTATTTTTATATAGTCTGGTCGACGTCATGGCTCTCTCTATTTATAACGTCCATGCCAGCCGGCTGGCAACAAGGCAGCCGAGTGTTCTGCTGTTGACCTATCGCATTTCTTCTGTGACTGTTTCTGTTTTTGCGTAGGGCCCCCGTGTGTGGCATGCCTCATCAATGGAATAATACTTATAAATAAATAATTATGTATGCCCTTGAAACTATTGGTTAGACTCGAATCGAACTGAAATACACAAGTTACCGCAGCAATTTTCTAAAGAATTTGCTGCCTTTGATTCGACACAACTTCGTTGTGCGTGCGTGTGTGTGTGTTCGTGTGTGTGTGTGAGTGTGTGTGTTTGTTCGGGTCCAGCCGGAAGCGGAGGGAGCGAAAAAAAAAGTTCAAAAATCAATCAACGTGCGAAAAAGGCAATTTGTGGCAGCCACTGAGAGCAGAGGAGGGCAGCAACAACGGCAAGAGCAACAAATGCTTGAAAATTCTATTATGAGCAAAGTTCCGGAGCTCTCAGCAGACTGCGCGGGGGCGCTGCGCTAAGGGGGCGTGGTGTGAATGAATGTGGCAGGAACGTGTGTGTGTGTGTGTGTGTGTGTGCCGCACCTTGGCAAGTCGACAACTTTCTCGCCACGAAGAAAGCGTAAAAAATGAAAACATTACATTAAAGTTGCTCACTTTTTATGTGCTTTGCTCAATTTTTGGTCGCGTCAACAGCGAATTCCCCAACGTGACGTTGCTCAATGACGCATTTAATAGCTTTGCTTTCAATATGCCGCCGCACAAATGTTCATTGTGTGCGCAAATTAGCCGCACAGCATTTTCTTGGCCAATTGTCATTGTCATCGGCAGTTGCACACGCGCACACGCGCATAAGAAACTTAATTATTGGCCATGCATGAGCGGCACTCGATGCCTTTTCAAATTTATCAATTACCTGCCCGATTTCGATGGCAACCCACGCGCCTACTCGGCTACTCGACGCCGTCCACGTTGCAGTTCAGTGACGAAGCTGCTGCCGTTGCCGTTGCTGTTGCCGTTGCTGTGGGGCAGAGCAACCAAGCGGATATCCTTTTGAATTCCAAATCAAACCAAATCAAACCGAATCAGGGCAAGCCAACTGGAACTGAAGGATACTGCGCTTGCCACACTCAGTCCCCCCCTTCCTCATTCACTTGCTGGCTTCGTTGTCAAGACGGAAGCTGACAGACAGACTGACGGACGGGCTGACAGATAGACGGACGCAGGCTGACAGACAGACTATTGTGAAGCCCGAATTGTGCCGTAAACGCGCCAGCAGCCAGCAGCCACAATGATAGCAGCGATTTATGCAAATTTTATGATAGCTGTTAACCGAAAAAAAAGAAATAACGACCGCAAATGGAATTTTCATTACACGAAACTGTAACAACTTTCTAACTACAAAATATTTACACATCGATATTCTGGCGTTGCAATCAGAGTTCAGGCAAGCGTTGCAGCTCTTCCTGCATATCAATTTTTCGCGCTGACTATTGCACAAATATGTTAATATTAAAACTTTGCGACAATGTGCGCAACTGCCTGTTTATACAGAGTCCTATTGGAGCTGTCGCAAATCCGCAAATTTTAATATGTTTTGTCGCTAAGCCGAAAGTATTGTTGAAATGATAATTTCAGAAGTCAATCAACAACGGAAATATATATTTACTATACGGTTTTATGCAGCAGCTTAGCTTATATTAAACGGAATAAATCATTTTATATTCACAACCAAAATATTCTGTATTACTTTGCTAAATAAATAAATGCACAAATGCTTGCCTAATCTACGCTCCTTTTTAGCTTGAATTGCAAGTAGAGTTATTATTATTATTATTATTGCTAGCAAGCTTGATATCAGTTTCATTCAAATGATGCCTCGTATCAACCCAATTTCAGTTGAACTTTCGGTATACAGTAATTATCACATGTAACAGCAACTTTGCTGTACACAACCTGTAAGTCTAACAGCGCTTACTGCACTGCAAAGCGTTAACAGAGCTCTGTCTATAAGTGCATCATATACATACATACATGCGTGTGTGTGTGTAGGAGAGAAATTGAAGACGACAGATATGCTTAGTCACTAAGCCATTGGTGAGCAAACCCTTGCTTCTTAAACTAAGAGTCAAGCAATGCTGCAAATGGAGTAATGATGCGCTGCTCATACAAAACTCTTAAAAACTCGCAAACTTGCAAGTGAAAAAGTGATGCCAAAGCAATCGATGTATCGGGGTCACTATCGTTGTTAAAATCAACAGTCTAATATCGATGTATCGATGTTGGCTCCGATGTTTTTGCAGCTCTAATTGAGCGAGTCAGGTACTCAGCTTGCATACTCGCCACTGCAATGGCATTGCAGACAACTGTAAATACCCTCACAGCGCTAACAGAAGTGCAAGGCATTAACAGAGTAAGCGGCTGCTAATCAACTGGTAAGTGCAGTCAGTGTATGTGTATGCGAATGAGACACATGCAAATAGCTTTGCAGAGAAAGAGGAGCTGTTCTGCTAATTGGGCGACAAGCAAATATACATATGTATGTAACAATTGTATAAAACTATAATCACATTTTGCACACTTAGATAACTTATTAGCATTGTATAGTACTTAAAAGCTACTTGGAATTATCTACTCTATGAGCTTCTCAGCGCTATAATTCATTTCAAATGACAACAATTGAAGGCGAGTTTGATCAATGAACGTGAAATAAATTAGCTCATTATTAGGCCATAATTTAGCCAGTTTATTCAGCAAATTAATGGGAGTGTTTTATGAAGAAGTAGTTTATGCAGTGACTGCGATTAGCAGTAAATGCGCTTAGCAGCTGTATATAATATTGTGTTAAATGCGCTAAGTCAAATACTTGTTTGAGTTGTGAAACGACAGGAACTTATTTTATGGCAGCGCGTAAAAGTGCAGCAGCTGCTTACACAGCTGGAGGTATTTATCGGCGCGCTGAGGAGGCATAAATATGCAATGCGAGTGTAATATTCCGCCATTCACTGCCCACAATCAAAATGGCGCTGCCCCAGTTGGGTTGGCAAGGTCGAAGGGGGCTAAAAATAGACTGTAAAGCAGTTGTTTGGAGTGTGCACTCGGACTCTGTGTGCACTAAATCCGTCAGTATGCAGATACTTGCAACTTGTTGTGCTCCTTGTTGCTTCCACAGGATAATTATAGTCGACCCCTTGGAGAGTAGTCAAAGCAGCTGCGAAAAACTGCATCGAAGCAGACAGCAAGTGATTGACGCCTCCCTCTCTCCCGTCCCTCAACTCAAAGGCACTCAAAGTTTTATGATTACATGTGTGCACTCGCAGGATTTGTAAAATTAACTGCAAACGTCGGCGATATGCATATGCACGTTAGTGAGTACGAAATAACAGTCAGAAGTTTGCCTGGATGCGGCAACTCCCAGCGCGCAGCTTGTAGTTTAGATGAGGCAAGTTTTGCTTGTGCAACTATTGCCAAACTGTTTTAGTTGCAGCTTGTAGTCAATGCCACAACTTAAATCCGAGCAAGACGCGCTAATGGCAGAAGCTGCAGCATGCAGCATGCGGCCAAAGGTGGCAGCGTGTCACGCTGCATTTTTCAGAGCCACCAAATTCATTTGCAGCAAGTTTGCTTACTTTGCAATGAGTATAAATACTTTTGGATGCAGCTGAGCATAAATCCACATGCAAATTTGAGCTAACAAATTTTTCTAGAATTGCTCGTAAGCACAAATTCAATGGGGCTGCAGGAAATTCATTTGCAGCACGTCAAGTAAAGACTGTAACTACTTTTGCAGGCACCAAGAAACTTTTCTAGTAAGCATAAATCCAAAAAGCATTTCAAGTATGTTGTCTTGCTAAGCTGTGCTTTAATAAATGACCAGACGTTGACTTCCACTTGGCTGGCTTTTCAGTGGCTAGGCCCAGAAATAGACGCCTCTAATGATGCTTTGCACAGGCGACTAAATCTAAGCAGCCCGCTCAAGGATATGTCACGCATCCTTGGCTCATTGGCGGCTCGTCCGATTGCCTGCAATTGCGCTGGCCACGTGCCAAGCTCAAGCTCCCCCGTTGTGCCATCTCTAGGGCAGCTCGGCGCTCCCAATTGGAATCCAAGCAGCACTTTCTTTTCGTCGTCGTCGTTGTTGTTTGCTCTGCTGGCTCGTGCTTTTTTCGTTGCCCCTTTTGTTTTGTGCTTGTTTACACAAAATTGTGTTAAACGTGCGAAAAACAAGTAATTCGCCATTACTCCTCCCACGCTGCTGCCATCCCCCTCGCACTCGCACGCTACCTGGCCCCTACTCGGATATAATGAGGAAACTTTGCGCTGGATTAGGCAGCGTCTGCTTCTGCTACGTGGAACCCTTTTTTCGGCTTCTTGTTTGGCTAAGTGAAACACACTCGTTGTCGTTATCGTTCTTGCTGTTGTTGTTGTTGCCTAATTGAGCAGTTTTACTCATCTTACGGCGGGAGATTTTCGTGGTTTGCTGAATATTTTCCGAATCATTTCAAGTGCGCACTTGGCCATGAAAAATGGTCGCTGTTAATGAAGTCAAAGCAGGGGGCGGGTTAAGCGCGCATTTCTGTCGACCCATCACTTTTCAAGTGCGTTCTTTTTTGCTGTTTGCCCTGCGACCTCTAAACTGGCTTCGAAATCACATCAATTAGGTGCACACACAAACACACTTTAATAAGCGAGTGCCAGGGCTGCAAACAAATTAACAGATTCCATCACGTGATATCGTTAAAAAGCCAAGCTGCTGTTGCTCTGTAAGTCATTTGGTCGGGCAATTAAATGCTGCCCGGGGTCTGCATAGTTTATGTTTCTGTGCTCAGACCTATAAAATTTTGCATTTTCGGTTATCGTAAATCTTCGACGCTGTCGTCAGCATTGACGATACAATGAAATGCCACGTTGCGAGTGCTGTGTGTGTGTGTGTGTGTGTGTGTATACATCCAAACACATTTCATATTTTACATGACGGCAACGAAACGCATGGGCAAAAAACCCAAAAGGCTGCCACAAAAGGTGCCACAAAGCCTTTAAGCCCACACTGGAAATAAGCCGGGCGAGGAACGAAACGGAAATACGCTTCACTAAGAGCAAACTTGCAAAAAAGAAAAGGCGCCAGGTCTCTCCGAACATAATGCGACCACAAGGTTTAATGTTGTATAAAAAACGAATTCGTTCTCAGCATTTTGAAATTTAAACTTGGGCGCTAAGTCTTTCTTTTCAGCCTCATGGTCATCAAATTATGTTTAATATCTCTTGCTGCCGCATATTTCAATATATTTAGCTTTACTCCTAATAGATGCGCGAATAATATGTTTTATATAATGTTAAAATTAATATAATTCAGCAAAAGATTCGATATATGTATGTAAGATGCAATAGGCGATTAATCGGCGTGAGCAGGTATCGGTATCGATATCGGAGTCAGCAGTAGGGCAGTAAGTAGTCGGAATCAGTAGACGGAACTAGCAGTCGGAATCAGTAGACGGAACTAGCAATATGAACAAGGAGTCGAAGGAGAAGAGTTGTGATCAGCAGGTCATGCGTGTATTCAGCAGATAATATCTAATTTAACCCTACCATCATATTAATATTAACCTATATCATTATCATTGTATCATTATACTCATATTATAATAAACTATCTGGATTCTGGCCTTATATATTTATATGTAATACTTTATTCTTTTATTGAATTTGTCAAAAAGAATAACACACGGGGTTCTTTCTACCGGTTTCGCAGAAATATTTGAGCTTCAATTTCCTCAAATTTATAGCCGTTATATGTTATAGAAATAATACTTTATTCTTGAATTTGCAGAACTTTTTAAGCTTCAACATTTCCAATTCACAACTCTTGAAAGATATAGATATAATACTTTATTCTATTCTTGAATTTGTTGTAAAATATAACATATACACTTTAAAAAGTGAGCTCTTGCAAGGGCTCTTCTTTCTGCTGGTTTTTCGCAGAACTATTTGAGCTTCAATTTCCTCAAATTCATAACTTCTTCAAGATATAGATTCAATACTTTAATCTATTCTTGAATTTGTCGTAGTAAACATATGTGTTCATTTTGCTGTTTTCGATGAACTTTTTGAGCTTCAATTTTCTTAAATTCATAAATCTAAGATTACAATACTTTTTTTCTATTCTCGAATTTGTGATGAAAACATGTGTGTTTGCTATTTTTGGAGATGTTTTTGCACTTAAATTTTTTCAAATTCATCACTCTTATAAATATATTTATAATACTTTATTCCATTCTTGAATTTGTCGTAAGAAACTAAGGAGTGTTTTCTCTCTACTGTTCTCGCAGAACTGTTTGGACTTCAATTTTGTCAAAATCATCACTCTTGTAAGATATATATATATAATACTTTTTTCTTCTTCTTGAATTTGTCGTAAGAAAGAGTGTTTTCTCTCTACCGTTCTCCCAGACCTTTTTGAACTTCAGTTTTTTTCAAATTCATAACTCTTAATGTTATTTAGAGTCCTTGGTCAATACGCAGCACATTTTAATTTTTTTAATTTGTTGTGTCTGGTTTTTTTTGCAGCTCACTAAACAAAATCGCTGAACCGCAACAAAACTATTGGGTTACAATGTAATTAAACGGCAAATTAGTCTGTTTATTGCAGCAACTATGGTAGTAATATTATTATTATTAGTATTAGTTGTGAAATGAAAATGTCGCTAAATTAGTTTAGCTATTTAAGCCACAGTGATGCCGGCCAATCTTTGCAATTATCATAACTACAAATGAGATCTTGGCGAGCAAAATGTGTGGCACGATAAGCGAGCGCTGCGCTTGATGAGGAAACAAAGGGAACCCGACGGCTGTGGCAAGGTATACAACAAAAGACGCGCAGGCATTTGTGGCAGCAGGCCAGTGGGCCGTGGCCCGTGAGCCGAGAGCCGTGTGCCGTGGGCGGTGGGCGGTGGCAAGTGCTTGGGCACGGTCGGTCTACGTGGCATTAGAATGGCAACTGCCACGGCCACTTACGCACGTCGCACGTCGCAGCTCGCAGTCAGCTGAGCAGCTGTGGGGCTGATGAAAAATTAAAATATTTACGCCACATTAAATGCGAAAGGGCGAGAGCAACAAAATATGATTTTGTGCGCGACGACACGCCACACTGCCGCTCCGTCGTTTTATGGCCGCTGCAGACGAACTCACACACTCGGCGCTTTCTTACGACACCGCTGGGAGCGGCGCGCGAACTACGCGGCGTATGCGCAACTAATTTTGTCATATTTAAACAGCCTAAGCAATTTACTCGGCACTCGACACTCGGTTTATTTAAGAAACGATATCCTATATGTCCACACCATGCGCATGATGTAGGAAGCACTGCTGAACGGCGAACTCACGTTGACCGTCAGCTGAAAGTGTCCGGCCGGATGGAAGCTGGGCATGAGGCTGGCGGTGAGCAAGTTGCGCAGGTAGTAGGTGCCCGTCCTGATGGGGCAGTGGAAGAAGCTGTTGTTCACCACAAGGTTGCGATAGAACTTCCTGAACACCTGGTTGGCAATGGGCGTGTTCACGAAGTGACAGCCATCCAACTTCTCGAGCCTGTAGATGTAGCTGTGTGACTTGAGGGCGCGCAGATAGATGCCCACGTTGAACGTGGTCGCCGTCTTGATCACCTTGAAGCGCAGCAGATTCGCGGTGCCCGGCACATGCTCGAAGTACTCCACGAACTGCACGCGGTCGGCGCTCGTCTCCAGCGACTCCAGTGTCAGCTGCAGCTTGCCGCGCTGCACCACCTGCCAAACAGAAGCGTAAGTCGAAGCCTAAGCTAACTACTAATGCGGTTTACCTCCTCCTTGGCCAGCAGCAAGTGTGGTGCGCAGAGCACACAGAGCAGTAGAAACATGCTGACGTTTTGCTCGATTCCCTGGACAGCGCTATTGTTATATTTAGGCTCGACAACGCTTCTCAAATGGAGCCATTAAAAAGTATTTAAACGCCAAGCGGCAAGTG
This sequence comes from Drosophila rubida, assembly GCA_035046165.1. NCBI lineage: Eukaryota > Metazoa > Arthropoda > Insecta > Diptera > Drosophilidae > Drosophila > Drosophila rubida. The sequence goes on from JAWNOF010000021.1 coordinate 27,321,981, forward strand.
GCAAACAACATCATTTGCTTTTAATTAAACGCCAGTTAATTGAGCTCGGCCATTAGTCTAACATGCTGACGGTCTCTCGTTAGTCCACGAGCCACAAACATGTGAAAACTGTGGAAAGCAGCACACTTTAACTAGCGAAAAATCGCAAAATGCAACTAGCAAATACACTACGCAAAACTAACTTTCAATTGCAAGTGACTTTTGTTGGTATTTCACAACTCAACGGAGCATTTCATTACTTTGCTGTTACTTTAGCACTGTTCGCTGTTCTCTGTTCTCTGCTGATCTGAACGGTATAAAGCGAGTGGGATTAAATACTATATAGCCACATCGTTTGTTATTCCCCTCTTTACTTGCTGGCTTATAAACTGCTATCTAGTCTTTACTTTTCTGTTACTTTCCACATTACATCGTGATCCAAATCTGCACTCTGTAGAGACACAGATTGGTAGACACATGAGTGGCTATAGCGACAGGCTGCTAAACCACCAAAGTAGACGCTCTAGAAGACTCCAACCTGCCAGACCACAGAGGCGCTTAAAGCGTCAAGGTTTCGCCAAAATGTGAACGTCAAATAAATAAGTTCAGTATGAGATGTTCCCGCATTGTATTGTCATTATACTAAGGTGCTGCTACTGCTTCAATTACTTAATAAATCTAAAACAAATAAACCTTTCTCAAAACCTGTAGTACCCGCTTAGGTAGAGTATACGGAACGTTGGCAATTATGAGCTTACGCAGTCGAAATAGTTTTGGAATACATTAAAAGTAAGTTTATGAAACTGGCAGCAGTTAATTAGCTCAAAAGTCATTATGCAAAATAAAACATTATTCATGAGAGTGCGACGAGCGAAGTTTGCTGTCATCAAAAAGGAAACAGCTGGCGAACGAGCGAGAGAAGATTTAGAAACGCATTTGATTTGAGTCGTACTCAAGCAATTTATTCAGGCTCTTCTACTTGGACAGCACATGATAATTGCAAGTAACTTCCATGATGAAGGGCTTCTTGTTTCGGGGCGTGTTCATGCGCACACTCAAACGATATTTGCCCACCGGATGCTGCATGGTGAACGAGTTGGCCATGAATCGATTGTTGAGGAAGTAAACGCCGGGCCGCATGGGGCACGAGAAGTAGCTGTTGTTCACCACAATGTAGCTGTAGATGCGCGAGAAGACTTTGTTGATTTGCGGATTGCTGAGGAAGCGACAGGCGTCCTTGTACTCGAACTTGAAGAACACGCGATCGATGGTCTTCGACAGCACCTCCACTCTGATCATGAAGCTCTCCACCTGCCTGGTCAGATTCAATTGCGTTATGTCCGGCTGGCCGGGCACCACAATGCAGTTGGTCACCAGGTCCTCATCGCACTTCATTTGCGCCGGCTCGATGTTGAACTTCAGGTTGCCATTGCGCAAGATCTTAAACAATGCACTCTGCTTTAGCTGCGTCAAATACTATATAGCTAGTTACCTGCTTGTCGGCAAACACTTTGACGCACATCAACTGCCAGTAAATGGCGCACAAACAAATGCTGGCTGTGTTCATGCTGCCGACTGTGCTACAAATGACTTCATTGCGACTCGCACTAGACCTTGTTGCTCTGTTGACCATTGATCATTAGGTCATTAAGTGCGGAAAGGAATATAGTTGGTTGCGCGCATTAAAAACCGATTTTAAGCGAGTGCTGTATTAAACATTGAACTGTTCCATTTACTTTTCGTTTCGCTTTCGTTATCAATCACAACGCCACACGGTGTTGACCCAGCGCACAATGAACTGCATTCATTGTCTGTTGACATTTACAGGAATAGAGCGAAAATCGGCAATGCAAATGAATTTTGCGCATTGCTCGCATTGCACTTATAATCGTCATTTTTCGTGACATCGATTGCACTCTCTGCCAGCAAATCCAAACTAAGTCTGTGCATATCGATTTTATCCCCGCCTCCGCCTCGCACTCGAATAAGCGAATCGAGGTTTGTTTGGCCACAGCAAACAAAGCGACTTTCGCCTTATTATGGTTTCATGCAACTTTTGCCGCAGCTTTTAGCGACTTTGTGTGCGCAAGCTCTATACAAATTCTATTCATTTAAAGAGAGCAGCTCAAGTTGGACTTTCAGCTGTCTCCACACAACTTGCAATTACTTTATTTACAAGCGAAGTTCTGTGTTTTTATACAGCACCCGCTTAATGGCGCACTTTCGATTAAAATGGGTCGCCTTTGCTTGCGCTGGCTGTAATTAAATTTGAAATTGATTGCGGCGATCGGGCATTGTGTTGCTTGAACGCGCCATTCAGGGCCACCGTGAATGCATTAGCCTGATTCGGCCATTCGTTGTGTGACGTTGGCCATCGCCCAGGGTAACGTGCTTTCAGCCATATCACTCGGTCACGCCAGGACGTCAGAGCGTCGGCGGCTTTCGCCATTTGCAGGTTAATGAATAATTGAAGACGTGCGCGATTATTGAACCGCGCAACGCAGTGCCCCCCTGCTAGCCACCCCCCCAAAAGCATGTCAAGTGAAAATCGATTAATCGATTCGGCAGCCGAACAGCGTATGCGGCACTCGCCGTGGCTGTGTGCAATTAAAATTATATTTAGATGCCGTGGCGTTTAATTGCAATTAAAAAAGCAGGCGAACAGCAGCTGTCGCCTGGCTGACAACTAGGCGTATGCGCAATTTTCGTAATTGTGGCCAAGTGCGAGCGAAGTTGTCGCCGCTGTGTAGGAAGTTGGCTAAGTGGTCACAGCTGCAGCAACTTGGCTGCTCATCATTAGAGAGAGAGAACTTCACTTACCTTTCGCCGTCGTCGTTGAACGAGAAATCGCCGAGCAGCAGATCACGGAAACGATAACGAGGTTGTAAGATGCGTGACATGTTGTTGCCGCTGTTGTGGTTGTTGTTACTGCTGCTGTTGTTGTTGTTGTGGCTGGTGATGTTGTTAATGCTGTTAATGTTGTTGACGTGGGCGCTGCTGTGGCTGTTGCCCGTTGCTGTAGTCGTTATGCTTGGCACTCGCAGCGCGGTGACCGTTATGGGCTCCTCGGGCTCAGTATCTGTCACTGTCACCGCGGCTTGAAAATCACTAAAGTCCGTCACATTAATTAAACACTCGTTGGGCCAACCGCCAGCTCCAGTGCCAGCTGCAGCTCCCGGCTCCGTTGCAGTTGCAGTTGCAGTGCCAGCTCCTGGCAGACGCGTTCTGCGCGTTCCTGTCACGCCCAGCAGCTCATCCTCGCGCGCCGCACTTGTGCCCGTCAGCAGGTAACCGCCACTGGCCCGATTGGGCCGTGGCGAGCGTAGGCGCGTCCACAGATTGGCGAGTGTCTTGCACCAGGTTTACACCTTGGCGCCTCTCGTCCGTCGCCCTTTCGCCCTGTCCTCAGCCCAAGCACAGCAGTTCGACGCCGCGTCAACCTGAACGCAATCGCTATCAATTGCAGCGCATGCTGCATGGCATGAGTAGGCACTCTGTTAAGCCCGCTCCAGACGCCTGCAAGCAAATGTGGAAAGTGTCAAAGGCATGAGAACTCATAGTTGCGATAGTTAATTCACTCATTGAGCTGGATCAGTTGAAAGAAAGTGAATGGCATTCATTTTTACTGGCTGGCTTGCTAACGATCACGCAACACGCACATCTCTATTGCCAAGAAAATCCATTTCTTGCCACATAAATCTTCACAAAAGGCGGCAACAAGAACAACAGGCAGCAAGCAGAAGTCGGCAAACAAATCAACGTCAAATCAGTCCACGTTTTATATTCGTTTCCTTTTTTTCAATAAAACCACTGCCAAAGGAAGCACAACAACAGACAGACACTCATATGAATGGGCAGTCGGACGCTTCGAGTCCACTTCAAGAGTGCCTCCCCCTCCCCTCTCGCACTCTCTGCTACCTGGCTGCGTAATCAAATCATCTGGCAAAGCTCTGCCTGAGAGCATGAGCAAACAAATTGCGCTGCCACTTCAGAGCGTGTTATTGTTCCTGCCTGCCCAGGCTCCCCTGCTTACCCCCCGCTGCCCTACAGGCAGCCACTTGTTGTTTGTGAAAAATTTACGCAATTATTGTAAACACAGCTGTCTGTGCTCTGCTCAGGTGCGAGTCCTGATCCGCTGCCAACACGGCCATATAAATTATTATAATTAGTTTGCCGCCTTTGGCCCCCCGCCCGAACATTTCTGTGTGGGGGGCGAGCAAATAATTTAGCTTAAAGTGTTTTTAATTAGTTACAGCAAATTTCCAAAATTTCAACAGCCAAATTTCGCTGGCCCATTTCTCAGTTGTCAACACAAATTGTGCGCCTAGTTCGCAATTAGAACCAGCGAAGCAATCATCAGACCAAGCCTTCACCCCCACCCCACCCCTGCTCGACCAACTTTCAAATTAGTTTTTCAATTATATTTATTGTTTGACGCGTGGCATTAATTTTCCAGCAAATCTTTTCGCATCGCGTTGAGTTGTGTGCGCACACAAGCGTTAATTTATGAGCAGAGCAGCATGTGGATGTTGTCCCAGGTCCTGAGCAATTTCAAATTTAATTATCCATGCAGTGGACCGTCTTTTTTGTATAAACTCTGTGATCTCAGTGCGAATTTTAAGTAGTCTGTCTCAATTACAATTATTTATTTATTTCTCTGCACTTGCACGGCATCAATAATGCAAATATTTTATATCCGCTTTTTATGCACATAAATAATTAAGCAATATTCTTCGTGCACACGTTTTTACGGCCGCGGAAGCTGCCACAATTAAAGTGGACAATCATTAACACATAAAAGTGCGCATAATGTCTTTGTGTACTCCAACAATTTAAATGCGCGCCCGAAAGTAGGCAACAGTTTTCGCTTTGTGCGCGTCCCTTGCGGACGCTTAATGTCGCGCACAAAAGTAGGCAACGCTTTTCAACAAGTCCAAAAATATGCAAGTCGCATTTTAAATGCAATTTTAGACAAATGTGCACAAATTAGTTTAAACACGTCGACGGGCTGGCGGCAATAACTGTGTTAAATTATCGATTGAATGGCAACAAAAATTTGGTAAGAAATTTTAATTAAATTTGGCGCTCGCTGGCTGCTCGTCGATGCGTGCCCCCGCGAACGGCACACGCATTTAATATTCTAATCATTATTTACGACGCGGCAACATTGGGAAAAAAGCGCGGTGGAAAAAAAAGAAACGCAGAAAAGGGAAAGCCTTAATTATGTGCTGTGGTGAGCGAAAGGCAAATGCATATTTTGATTTATAGACCGGCGACGCAGGGAGGACTCGCTGCCCGGACTCATTAGGATAACTAATTATTGTATTTCATGCAGCGCTAACATCATTTGCAGTTCGATGTACTCAGCCAACTTATACACTCATCTATACACTAACTAGTTGGCCGGCTGTACTCATCATACTTAGTTGGGGAAAACTTTCGCGTGTTAGCATTTTGTCTGTCGTGTGAAAAGCAGAGAGAGAGAGAGAGTGAGAGGGGGAAGGCGAGTTGGGTGAGAGACAGGAAATAACTGTCTTATGCTCATATTTCGTACATATTCATCAACAATAATTGCCTAGCTGAGTTTTCGCCTTTGTTTTAAGCCTTTCGCGTGTCCCTTTGGCCCGCGTCTTCATCATCATCATCAAGAGCAACAACAATAAGAACAGCAACAGCAACAGCAACAATGCGAGGGATTTCATTGTGTGTGCTTAAACGAGACACAAACTTGTTCCTATCCATTGTTAATGTCCCAGGTGTCATACACTCTCCGCACGCAGAGTCCATTAGCTTGGGCATACTCCACAGCCATATGCTATACCAACAACAAAGTTTTGTCACATGATATAGTGTTGATTTTGTCGGAACCGTGTTGAAGCTTCGGCTATGCGGCGGATGCGCGTGAACTCGCTGGCAATTCAGGCAGGTTTTGTTTTGTTTTTCTTTGCACGAGGCTTCGCTTTCTTTATTTATTATGCTTTGTCTCACAATGTCCCATAAGAAGTCGTCAGTTTGTGGTGCCTTTGAGCGAGCCTCTTGTTTGGTTATATTATCCAAAGGACTCTAAGCCCACAGTTGCACACCCCAGGCCCATAGTCGGAGAGAGCCTCGCCGCAGAGGCCACAAACTGTTCTTCCTCTTCATTTTCTCGTTTTCGCTGTTGTTGTTATTTTGGCGACTTGTCGAGCTCTTGGAATATTTTATAAGAATAACTTGACCCGCTTTTTACAACAAGCGCGACCAGGACGAGCTCTTCGCGCACATCCTCCGACATCCTCCGACGAGCTCGTCAAGCTGCACGTTTTCGCATTGTCTTTATCATTGTTACCTTTTAATGCTGTCCTTTTGTCTACCCCCCTCTCTCGCTCTCTCTCTCTCTATGTCTCTTGAGCGCTTTTTTTCTGGCCCGCTCTTAATTAAAATTAACATTTTATGAAGTGCGAGGTCTGCGCCGAATTACAGTAAAAAATGAGCACAACAAAAATATAAATAATTCGCCAATGCACTTTTTTTTAATACCAACTGATCTCTCTCTATCTCTGTCTCTCTCTCTCTCGCCCCTCTTGCTATCTATCGCAAATTTGCCGCCAGGCTGACTTTCAACTTTTTGCGTCTGTCCCCGAAAATTATCCCTGATAAGCTTTAAATTATATTTAAATATTTATTTATTTAGCTTTTGTTCGGCCAACTTCTGCCAGAGCGCTGGGGGAAGGAGGGGGGCGTGTGCTGTTTGTATGTCGGGCCCGCCTAAAGGTTAAATAGTTTAACCTTTTTTGTGTGTCAATTCAATTGAGACATTTTGTGTGATAAAGGTTCCGCATGGCTGTGCAACAAATTGCCGAGCTCAACTGTTTTAAGCCGCAAGCAAACTTGGCCGCTTTAAAAATGCATTAAATCAGAATGCCTAAGCAATTAAAAAGTCAGTAAATCGAATAAAGTTGAGCGTGTGTGATTTGTATTGTTGCTGGGATTAAATCAAAAGCTCAAAGGGATATCGATTGCATTTATTATTCGTTTGCCCAACTAAACTCCAGTGTATAAATATTTTTGCCTCCACTGTGCATTATTTAGATGATTATATTTTATGCTGCATACTTTTAGGACAAGTTGAAAAAGTTCATTTTGCAATTAAAGCCATTCTCACTTTGCGGAACTTTAATTCAAATATTAGAGAGCCACGCATAAAACAATTGCTTTGGAAAAACGTGGAAAATAGTTGTTAGCTGCGAATGCAAAGTTTCATAGCATTTTCCCCAATGTTGCGGGCAACAATTATAATCAAATGAACATAGTTTTAAATTGCATTTATGCTGAAATTAAAACCACGTTTCGCTTTACGCTTTTAATTAAAAGAGCTGCACTTAATGTTATTACATTTTTGAAGTGCCTCTTGCGGCCGTCTCCTGGGGGGGGCGTCACACCTTCATTTATTCAATAAAGCGAGTATTCGCTTTATCAATAATATGGGCAAAACCAATCAAATATTGTCGCCCATCTGCATGCCAAATAAGTTTGATGCGACGAGACGTCCCAAAGGACGACTTGCGAGACCAACAAACAAAAGTCATCGGCAGGAAAATACATACAAATTCATTTCCATTCACTTTCTTTAGTTTTATTTTTATTTTTTCTCGTTCGCCGAGTGCGATAATTGAATGCATTATTCAAAGAGCCAATGGCCGAAACAAAGGCGACAAAGCGATAGGGCGTTAAGGCACGGTGGGGGCGGAGAGACGTGGGAATCTTTTACCTTTTGAGGCTCTTTAACACTTTATGGCTAAAGATGTAAATGTTCCATCCGGCATATTTTATGTGCCGAGTCATCAAAACTTTTCACAACACCAAACTTTGCAGATTGTTGTCGGCGCCGCTCACTCGTTGTTGTAGTTGTTGTAGTTGTTGCGGCTGCTGTGGTTGCTGTTGTTGTTGTTGCACTTGCTAGATGGACACTAAACTTTTTGGGGGGCAACACGAAAATTTAGTAGTTTTCTGCATTTGAGCCAGCAACATGAAATACTTATATAAAAAGAAAAATGAATCCCGCAACACGCGACGCGCATAAACGATCAGATCACTTAGGGACCACTGTGCACACACACACACACACTTACACACACGCACGTAGACACACACGCACTCACACACAGCCACAGGAGTATGAGGAAAAAATGAATTTGAATATGAAAAGTCGAATGCGAATTAGCAAATGAGCAGCGAGTGCGAAGTGTAATTTTAATTCATGAACTTCACTTATTGCCCAAGCGCACACAGCAAATGTAGTTAATGTTGAGCTTTAATCACCGTTACACTACTGTCATCGTTATTGCACGTTGCCTGTGAGAAACAACCGCACGCGCGCCAGGCTAAATTTGAACTGACGCCACAGCGGAGCAGCGCAAAGCGGCAAACCGAAAGCAAGCCTCGAGCCTGTTGTTGCTGTTCTTGCTGGTCTCGTAGTTCTTGTTCTTGTTGCTGTCGTCGGCGTTGTTGTGCTTATCAGAAACAGCTGCGGCTAAAACCGTTACACGGCGAAAGCTGCAAATAGAGCTTTACACTGCAAGCACAAAATATTAGTCACAGCCAAAGCAAAGTGGAGTGCGAATTCATTTGTATGAAAGAAAAGGAATAAAAAGGGCAAGGAAAAAAATTATAAAAAAAAAATATATAAATGATAAGCAAAATAAATAAAATAACTATTTCAAATAACAAAAATAGCAGAGTTAATTAATTTAGTGATATAAAACTCAAACACTGAATATAATGGGAAAATAAAAAGTTTTTATTTGTATCAAGGCCGAGATAAATATTTTTCTTAATTCTAATCAGTAATTGAAGTTTACAGTAGTCTGTTAGTGATCGAAGATTGTTAATAGTTCTCAGTGGTGCGCACATAGTTGACGCCGGAAGGCATCGAGACCTTGTCGTAACCCTTGGGGAACAGCTTGTTGGCCTCCTCGTCGCTGACAGTGGGCAGAATCATGACCTTAGTACCAGGCTGTGGTTGAAATAGAAATAGGAATTAGGAATTAGATCCCAGTCCACAACACCTCAAAGACCTCAAAGAATACTCACAGTCCAGTTGGCGGGCGTGGCAATCACCTTAACACGGTCAACCAGCTGCAGGGAGTCGATTACTCGAAGGATTTCACTAGAGAGCCGCAAGAGAAGAGAGAAGGAGTTAGAGAGGAATTGAGATGGAAGTAGATCGAGGGGGTTACTTACTCGACATTGCGGCCTGTGGACATGGGGTAGAACATGGAGAGGCGCACCTTGTGGTCGGGGCTGATGATGAAGAGAGCGCGAATTGTCTTGGCCACCTCGGGATCCTTCTTCTGCTCCTCGTCGAGCATGCCCAGGGACACGGCCAAGTCACGTGTGGGATCGGCAATGATGGGATATGGGAAGTCGCCGGGAATGTCCAGGCAATACGACTTGATGTCATTCACCCAGTCCACATGCGAGTTCAAAGCATCCACCGAGTGCGCCAAGCACTTGGTATTCCGCTTGGCGAACTCCGGCTGATGCACCGCAATCCTCCCCAGTTCCGTCGTGCACACGGGCGTGAAGTCAGCGGGGTGGGAGAAGAGCACCACCCACCTGTAGAATGAATATCGATCGTATCGTTGCATAATACTCGTATGTTAAATAAATGCAGAGAGAGAGACTACTTACGATTTGCCCTGCCACTCGTGGAACTTGATCGGGCCCTTGGTGGTGTCGGCGGTGAAGTTCGGGATAGTCTGACCCAGACGCATCTTGATGGATTTCAATTATTGTTGAACTTGGAGAAACTGAGAGAGTTCTAGTTGCTTGGCTGAAGCACAGTTGCTCACTGAATGAATTCTCGCAAGCGACGTTCCCTTTTATACGCTCAGCCCGACTCGGCTCTCCGCTCGCCAATCGCGTGCGGGAAAGAGACAGAGACAGACGAAGAGAACAGAAAACCGGCCATTCTCATTATCAAGTCTCGACTTATCTGGCATGCGAAGAGCGAAGTTTATTTGTTTTTCTATAGTTGTCAACATATAGTACATATATACATTTAGTGGAGGTTAATTAAAGTACGTAGTATTATTAGAATATGTATAGACTTGTTTAGGTTACAAATCGATATCAATGTGTTAAATGTACATCTCAGATACATACTTTATATGGTGGTATCTGATATTTAAATGAAGCAAAACTAAATAGTCATTAAATAAATAAACCAATAACTAATGTATGTAGATATGAACAACTTAGTATTAAATTTGTGTGCAGTCAACATAAAGAGCTGTTTTATAGTTGTAGTTGTAATTTATACGAAATATGTAAAATCAAATATGCGAATTACTGTAGTAGTTAATAAATGCAAATTGCTTTCTATATTTTTCATGAAACCTCTAAAGAATTTACGTCATGCGAACGTATTTCAGGTTCGACTGTACATTTTGTTTTATTATGACGAAATTCAAGCGAAATAAATAAAATAGAAGAATTCAAGTTGGCAGTTGGAGACCAGGAAGAAATGAATGCCTTGGGCAACTGATAGATTCAATTAAAGGGGGTGTGTATTGTCGATCAGCTGTTTCTGAATTCGCAATCTACTGAGAATGTAAACATAAACAGAGAATGAGAGCGAGTCACTCTGTGGTAGTATTAGTAAACACACACACTCATGTGCACTCTCTTCGCATCTGTGTGATGTGTGAGAGAAGAGAGCAGTATTGTGTGTGATTGTGTTGGTGAGTTCAGTACGATTCCCAACACATCGTCGGCAACTGCTGTACGTGTGAGCTCACGTATTGGACGAAGATGGCTTCGGGAATTAGAGAGAACGATGGCCGAGAGCGCGGCGGAGTGTGTGAGTGTGTTGGTGGATCACATATCTGATAAGAGGAGCTTCAGACTGCAGGAACTTCGTCTGCATCGAATCGAGGTGGCCCAAACGATCTTGGACTTGGGAACAGTTCGCTTCCTGCCTCGAAAGTATTCCCTGACACACCCTGTATCGCTAATGAAGGTTAGGCGGCAGCCATGATTGACTTCACACGCTGCACGTGGCCCTACCCGCTACCCCTGCCTTCCCCTCTTCCACTACCTGCTAATCTACGTCGCGAGCCATACTAAAATGGAATCGGGTCGTCGTTGCTGTGCCCGTTGTAGTTGTTGACAATCAAGTCGACAAGCAAGCAAACGATCGTCAGCGAGTGGAAAATAACCAGAGACTTTCAAACGAAACTCAGTTTATTGCGTTGCAATGGAAAATAACCAGATAATTCCGCATCAGACTGTACTCGACTCACTTTGAAATGACCTTCCGTCCCTTGGAAGAATATTCCTTGGTGGAAGATGTCTTCTTCAGGAAGTACAAGGAGATGCTCCACTTCTGATCCTCCCCATTCGAGTGTCGTATTAGGTCTGATTGCCATTTAGACACCGATTTGCCATCGAGTGCTGAGCGAGTGGAATTCTGCACCAGTGTGTGTGATTTGTACACAACACACTAATACATAGATGCATGCAATCGCTCTCTCTGACAAACGAAACTCATTCAACAGTTCGGCTCACACAGATGGAAGGCAGCGCTGCTCAGTCACTAACACAAGCGCATGCTTCACTACGCTCGCACACGAAGAGAGTGTTCGCTGTGTGTGAGTATTGGCTGTGTGTGAGACACACTAATACCAGCAGAGCAGCATTCGCTCTCTTTGAATTACATTCTCTGTTTACGTTTTACTTCATTGGGATTGAAATTGCATAGGTCTAATTTGTCAAAATTATTAAATATTTGTTTATTTTTAATGTGTGGTAGCCTCTTAATCTATCTAGTATCTAGCTTAATTGTTATAAATTGAATCAAATATATACATATGAATACATATGTACATATGTATATATATATGTATATATATATGTATATATATATGTGATATATGTACATATGTATACAAATGTAAAGCTATATATTCAAATACAAAATTTACTATTTTGTTTATCGTTTTAAAAAACAATAATTTTGTGTTTTTAATAAAAACTTTTTATTAATATAAAATATTTATTATTCAATTTTGTAACCTAAGAACAATAGATTGAAAAGATTGGTGTGTTTTATATTTCACAATATTTATATTTACTTCTTTGATGTAACCCTAAATCTAAGTGTTAAATCACGTGGTTTTATACTAAAATTAAGCTAATCAGTCGGCAGGTGGTTGGACTCGTGATAGAGTTGATCTAGAAGCGAGTCCAGTAGGCGGACTCGTGGACCACCATGGTGGACTGAATGTCGGCCAAGGAGGGGCAGCCAGTTAGCTTCATGGTGACCTCGAAGTCGTCGCGCATCACGTGGAGCAGCTGCTCGACTCCGGCCTGGCCATTGGTGGCCAGTCCCCAGAGGGCGGGGCGACCGATGAAGACGGTCTTGGCGCCGAGTGCCAAGGCCTTGAAGATGTCGTTGCCCTGCATGATGCCGCCGTCGAGCATGACCACCAGGTCATTGCCCACTGCGGCAACGATCTCGGGCAGTGCCTCGATCGTGGCCGGAGCAGTGTCGAGCTGTCGTCCGCCGTGGTTGGAGACGATGATGCCGGAGCAGCCGAACTCGCGAGCGAGCTCTGCGTCCTCGGCTGTGAGGATGCCCTTGAGGATGACGGGCAGATGGGTGAGCTGCTGCAGCCACTTGATGTCCTTCCACGTGATGCTGGGGTCGTAGTGCGTCGCCACGTACTCGTTCAAGCCAGAGCCGCCGCCGCACGAGACGACGCCCTGGGCCATCTCGCCCTCGAAGTTGGCCAGACTGAGGTGCGACGGCAAGCAGAACTTGTTGCGCGCATCTGCACGACGGTCCCCATTGATGGGCGTGTCGATGGTGACCACCAAGGCCTTGAAGTTGGCCCGCTCAGCGCGTCTGACGAGCTGCTCAGTCACCGAGCTGGACGAAAAGGAGACGAAAAGTTAGATAACATATACAAGCGTGCGAGCAAAGGGCAGAGTAACTCACCGTTCCTTGTAGATGTAGAGCTGGAACCACTTGCAGGTCTCTGGCGCCGCGGCAGCCAGATCCTCCAGCGAAGTCGTCGACAGTGTGCTCAGTATGTAGATGGAGCCGGCTTTGCCCGCGGCACGTGCCATGCCAATCTCGCCATCCGGATGCGCCAGCTTCTGCATCGCACTCGGCGCAATGCCCAAGGGCCACTGCAGCTGCTCCCCCAAGATCTCACAGCTGACATCCAAGTGGGAGACGTCGCGCAGGAACCGCGGACGCAAGCGCAATCTGCGTTGATTCGATTGAAGAAAGCACTCGACTTTAGTTGGCACGATCACTCACGGATCACACCGTATGGTACTCACCTCTTGTAGGCCTCGTGGTTGAGACTGACTGTCACTTGTTCGCCTGCCCCGTTCTTGTAATAGTCCAGGGCATTCTTCTCCAGCTTGCCATTGGCTTTCAACTCGAAATCTGCCACAGAAACCAACGCCATTGTAGCGATCTGTTTGCTTATACTTCTTGACTTCAATACGAATCACAATAATCGCGAATTGAATTGAACAGTTGAGTGCTATGCTCAACTTCTAACTATTAACTCGATGTTGCTTTTCTCTCTGAGCACTTGGCGAGCGAGTCGCCCGCTTTTATACCCGAGCAGGTAGCTCGGCTCATTCTCTTCCCTCGAGCCGAAGCAGGTCGGCCAACGAGCGCGAATGCGAATGCGAATGCGAGAGTGAGAGAGAGGCTCTACCACTTAGCTATTCAATAATAATAAATATATAGACGTTGGACTCGCTGCGACTTCCATATTAAACGAAACACGAAACAACACAAACTTTTGTGTAAATATCAATAAATTATTTATATTTCACTCGAATCACTTGTTATTAACAAATAAACTGATGTCACTGTTTCCGCATCGCAATTGCCCCCACTTCGAAATCCATTTCTAATTCCAGATCAAGATCCAGTTCCATTTCTGCTCCACTTTGCTGGCACCTGTCCGACCAGCAGCTCCTCAACACGCAGAATGACTGAGGCAGCGAATGAAGCAGCATGCCAAAGCAAAGAGAGCGAATGCTGCTCTGCTGGTATTAGTGTGTCTCACACACAGCCAATACTCACACACAGCGAACACTCTCTTCGTGTGCGAGCGTAGTGAAGCATGCGCTTGTGTTAGTGACTGAGCAGCGCTGCCTTCCATCTGTGTGAGCCGAACTGTTGAATGAGTTTCGTTTGTCAGAGAGAGCGATTGCATGCATCTATGTATTAGTGTGTTGTGTACAAATCACACACACTGGTGCAGAATTCCACTCGCTCAGCACTCGATGGCAAATCGGTGTCTAAATGGCAATCAGACCTAATACGACACTCGAATGGGGAGGATCAGAAGTGGAGCATCTCCTTGTACTTCCTGAAGAAGACATCTTCCACCAAGGAATATTCTTCCAAGGGACGGAAGGTCATTTCAAAGTGAGTCGAGTACAGTCTGATGCGGAATTATCTGGTTATTTTCCATTGCAACGCAATAAACTGAGTTTCGTTTGAAAGTCTCTGGTTATTTTCCACTCGCTGACGATCGTTTGCTTGCTTGTCGACTTGATTGTCAACAACTACAACGGGCACAGCAACGACGACCCGATTCCATTTTAGTATGGCTCGCGACGTAGATTAGCAGGTAGTGGAAGAGGGGAAGGCAGGGGTAGCGGGTAGGGCCACGTGCAGCGTGTGAAGTCAATCATGGCTGCCGCCTAACCTTCATTAGCGATACAGGGTGTGTCAGGGAATACTTTCGAGGCAGGAAGCGAACTGTTCCCAAGTCCAAGATCGTTTGGGCCACCTCGATTCGATGCAGACGAAGTTCCTGCAGTCTGAAGCTCCTCTTATCAGATATGTGATCCACCAACACACTCACACACTCCGCCGCGCTCTCGGCCATCGTTCTCTCTAATTCCCGAAGCCATCTTCGTCCAATACGTGAGCTCACACGTACAGCAGTTGCCGACGATGTGTTGGGAATCGTACTGAACTCACCAACACAATCACACACAATACTGCTCTCTTCTCTCACACATCACACAGATACGAAGAGAGTGCACATGAGTGTGTGTGTTTACTAATACTACCACAGAGTGACTCGCTCTCATTCTCTGTTTATGTTTACATTCTCAGTAGATTGCGAATTCAGAAACAGCTGATCGACAATACACACCCCCTTTAATTGAATCTATCAGTTGCCCAAGGCATTCATTTCTTCCTGGTCTCCAACTGCCAACTTGAATTCTTCTATTTTATTTATTTCGCTTGAATTTCGTCATAATAAAACAAAATGTACAGTCGAACCTGAAATACGTTCGCATGACGTAAATTCTTTAGAGGTTTCATGAAAAATATAGAAAGCAATTTGCATTTATTAACTACTACAGTAATTCGCATATTTGATTTTACATATTTCGTATAAATTACAACTACAACTATAAAACAGCTCTTTATGTTGACTGCACACAAATTTAATACTAAGTTGTTCATATCTACATACATTAGTTATTGGTTTATTTATTTAATGACTATTTAGTTTTGCTTCATTTAAATATCAGATACCACCATATAAAGTATGTATCTGAGATGTACATTTAACACATTGATATCGATTTGTAACCTAAACAAGTCTATACATATTCTAATAATACTACGTACTTTAATTAACCTCCACTAAATGTATATATGTACTATATGTTGACAACTATAGAAAAACAAATAAACTTCGCTCTTCGCATGCCAGATAAGTCGAGACTTGATAATGAGTATGGCCGGTTTTCTGTTCTCCTCTTCTGTCTCTGTCTCTTTCCCGCACGCGATTGGCGAGCGGAGAGCCGAGTCGGGCTGAGCGTATAAAAGGGAACGTCGCTTGCGAGAATTCATTCAGTGAGCAACTGTGCTTCAGCCAAGCAACTAGAACTCTCAGTTTCTCCAAGTTCAACAATAATTGAAATCCATCAAGATGCGTCTGGGTCAGACTATCCCGAACTTCACCGCCGACACCACCAAGGGCCCGATCAAGTTCCACGAGTGGCAGGGCAAATCGTAAGTAGTCTCTCTCTCTGCATTTATTTAACATACGAGTATTATGCAACGATACGATCGATATTCATTCTACAGGTGGGTGGTGCTCTTCTCCCACCCCGCTGACTTCACGCCCGTGTGCACGACGGAACTGGGGAGGATTGCGGTGCATCAGCCGGAGTTCGCCAAGCGGAATACCAAGTGCTTGGCGCACTCGGTGGATGCTTTGAACTCGCATGTGGACTGGGTGAATGACATCAAGTCGTATTGCCTGGACATTCCCGGCGACTTCCCATATCCCATCATTGCCGATCCCACACGCGACTTGGCCGTGTCCCTGGGCATGCTCGACGAGGAGCAGAAGAAGGATCCCGAGGTGGCCAAGACAATTCGCGCTCTCTTCATCATCAGCCCCGACCACAAGGTGCGCCTCTCCATGTTCTACCCCATGTCCACAGGCCGCAATGTCGAGTAAGTAACCCCCTCGATCTACTTCCATCTCAATTCCTCTCTAACTCCTTCTCTCTTCTCTTGCGGCTCTCTAGTGAAATCCTTCGAGTAATCGACTCCCTGCAGCTGGTTGACCGTGTTAAGGTGATTGCCACGCCCGCCAACTGGACTGTGAGTATTCTTTGAGGTCTTTGAGGTGTTGTGGACTGGGATCTAATTCCTAATTCCTATTTCTATTTCAACCACAGCCTGGTACTAAGGTCATGATTCTGCCCACTGTTAGCGACGAGGAGGCCAACAAGCTGTTCCCCAAGGGTTACGACAAGGTCTCGATGCCTTCCGGCGTCAACTATGTGCGCACCACTGAGAACTATTAACAATCTTCGATCACTAACTGACTACAATCAAATAACTAACTAGAATTAAGAAAATTCATCCCAACTCTTTAACTATGCCACAATAAAGATAATTTGTAATTTTTATATTAAATTCAATGGTTTTAATTTTGATATCATATTAAATATGACATCAGTATCTTCACATTGACTGCAGCGGAAACTCGGGTCATGAGAATAGAAAATAGAAGCAGATTAGTTATACAAAAGGTTGCTAAGATAGTAGAGTTGCAAAAGCTGAGAATTTTGAATTATTTTGTGAGAAATAAATATGATTTCAACGAATGTAAACGTAACACAGTTTTCGCTGCACTAATTTCCGAAGTCTTTGATTTGGCTGTATGGGCAATATTTTAGGAATATTATGCTTGTTTTGGTGAACAGATGATTAAAATATTTATAATAAATTGAAATAGGAAAATACCATTATTGACCATGTTCACCAATATAGGACTGCTATGCCATATTGGAAATTTGTTTAATCATTATTGTATTCTTGTTAGAAATCGTAAATATTTGTATTGGAATTTTGAATTTCCGCGGCTTTTCGATAATCTCATTTTTTCGTTGCGGGGCGAATGGCAATTTGTTATTCTAACAGACTGTTAATGCTTAACAGCGCCTTTGCATTTCGAAATAACAGCTGCTCGGCAATAAGAGCGAGTGGCAATAATCACAAAAGTCGGTCACACTACAGTCAATTCGAGGTAAAACTCTTAAACAAAAAGTCATTTGTGAGTTTTAAAAGTGCACTGAACTTCCGCAAAGGTAACAAAATAAACGTAAAACACTCGCAGTTAACCAAAAGCATTAACAACATGCTCACAAGCAGACTATCCCAGCTCCCACATTAAAATGCATTTTTTGGCCACCAGCAAATTTTTCTGTATGCTTGAGTGTGTGCGTGCTTATCGCTGTGTATGTGTGTGTGTATGTAGTGTGTACAGTGCATAGGTGTCGAATGTGTGTGCGTTGGTGTAAGTGTGTGTCGACTGTGACTGTGACTGGTTGCTGCTGCTGCTGCTAAAGGGAAAACAAAGAAAACTTCACAAAAAGAACGGCGTAAAAACGCATTTGAAACGCATTTATTAACTGTTATACTACGAAGTGAGTTGCTCGCTGGTTAATTGAAATGCAACGGTGTAAAAAGAACTCGATTGAATATTGATTTTTTTTCTTTGCTTCAATGCATTGCCTGCATGTTGCTGTAGTTGTAGTCAAGTTATTTTCACTGTTGTTGTTGTTGCTGCTGCTGCTGCCTGCCTGCAGCTGCGCGTCGAAAACTTAAACTACTGCTGTCATTGTTGTTGCTATATTGCTATCTCGCAAAAGTATATTGTTGTTGTTGTTGTTGTTAGTCAAGTGCATAATTGTTGCTGTGCAAATGCAAATTTTGTGAGCATAGGGGGCGAGTAATGCATTAGTGAGAGGGGGAAAGCAGTAGAGCACCTTCTAAAGGACAATTGCTGTTAATGCATACATACACACCAATGTGCATCTATAAACGACGCACACACACAGTTGCAGGCTGCCTTGCTGTTGTTGTTGTTGCTGCTGCTGCTGCTAATGTTTGCTGCCTTGCACCTGCATCCATCATTCACCCGCCCCTCCTCCAGCTCCGTTGCACACAAACAGACACAAAACACCTACACAGTTGACAATTGGCAGACACACATAAGAGTGTGTGTGTGTCTCTGTTTCTGTCCTTTGCTTTTAATTGCTTCTTCCCAAAAATCTCTCAGAGTTACAAGAACCACAGATAACAACAGCAACAAGAAGTGAGAGCAAAACAGTTAGAGAGCAAAGAAAGCGAGGCGAACATGGATTTCGAGCATGCCGATAACGATAACGATAACGATAATGAGCACAATCCGAACTTATCCTCGGAGAGCAGCAACGCTAGCAGCAGCAACATTAGCAATTTACAGGCAGAGACAGCAATAGCAACTGCAGTTGCAGTTGCAGCAGCTGTTAATGAAGCCGCTGCTAGCAGTTCAACTGCAGCGCTGTTAGTTAACATTGAGGCTGCTGTTAGCAGCACAACAACAGCAGCAACAACTACAACAACATCAACAGCAGCAAATACAGAACCGCAATCACAACAAACTGAAGCTGAACATGAGCATTCTCCCACTCCTACTCTACAGCAAGCCCAGCAGCACGACGACGAGCGTTTGGAGGCGCAACAGGAGCAGGTGTTACAGCAGCAGCCACAGCCACAGCCGCAGGATAATCAGGAGCAAGTGGCGACGCCGCCGCCGCTGCCGCTGCCCGAAATCATTGACGCGGACGCCATTGCCGACACAATTGACGCGGGCGCCATTGACAACGAAAACGACGCCGTCGTGGAGCGCATCGACGATTACGACGACGACGACGACGACGAGGACGACGGTGTCGGCGAAGGTGACGAGCTCCACGACGAAGTCCAGGACGACGTCGACGACGACGCCGACGACGACGACGACGTGCTCGACGAAGGCGACGAGGAGGAGGGCGACGCCGACGCTGAGGCCGAGGCGGAACGCGACAGAGACGCTGTCGCCGCATCGTCTTCATCATCAGCCGCTGGCTTAGCAGCAGCCCCAGCTGGATCGTCATCGTCCGCAGTGATCGCTGGTCAGCACCAACAACAACAAGACGAACAGCTGCAGGTGCGTCTGCATTCCGTGGCCGTCTTGCCGAGATATTCCACTGCCGGGCGACGCGTTGCACGCGCCTCACTGCCACCTCTATTGCGTGCCCCGCGCAGCATCATCAGCAGCAGCAGCAACAACAACAATAACAACAATAACAGCAACGCTAACAACAACAATAACAACAACAACAACAGCGGCGCCTCCAGCTCGACGAGCAGCTCGCGACGCACGCGTCACTTTTACAGCAACAACGGCAGCCACTTCAGCAACGAGATGTACGCCGGCAGCCACAAGAGCTCCAGCTCCAGCCAGAGCCACGGCCACAGCCAGAGCTCGCCACGAACGGGCGGCAGCAGCAGCGGAGCAACTGGAACAGGAGCCGGAGGAGGTGGAGGAGGGGGACGCAGCCAGAGCCAGGCGCATCAGGGCGTAGATCCACTGAGGCTGCTCTATCCCAATGTCAATGAGAACGAGACGCCTTTGCCGCGCTGCTGGAGTCCGCACGACAAGTGTCTGACCATTGGACTCTCGCACAACAATCTACGCGTCACCTACAAAGGTGAGTAGCGACCTCCAATAGGCATTTATAGTGCAAAATCCATTTACAAATTCAAATAGCTCTAATGTAGTGTGTTGACATAGCACTGTTATATGTGCGATAACACTTACTGTTAACTATTTAACATGGCTGGAAATAGTACAGCTACTGTTAAATGCTGCAGGAAACGGTAATACAAATCAGCGTAGTTCCCATATTTATAAACTTCATCTACTTTTTAATTTGATTTCTTACTGTTAAACATTTATGTTTAAATGTTGCCGGAAACAGTGATTGAAAACATATAGATAGCTTCAATTTTAATTTGTGTCCTTAAACAGCATTATCATCGTGCATACTTCACGCAATTCTCAAAGTAAACAGCCCGGCAACAATAGCTAGCGTTAATATTATGTGAGATGAATCATGGTTTTACCCGTGCTTATCGCACGTATACATTATAAACACAATCAGCAGTAGAACTTAACCTCGAACCTAGTTTCAAAAAGTAACGCATTGCAAATGTCAATATGCAATTTTCGAGAATTTCACATTCCAATCGGGATTCTGCTGGGCCTTATCCTCACTCTGTCTCTCAGTCGCCCACTCTAGTAGTTGAGTGACAGCAACAACAGTCGCTGGCCCAGCTGGCTGCCATTTTTGGGTTAAAAACAACAACAACAACAACAACAAGCTGTAAACGCCAACACGTTGAGTTTTGTGGGGGTCTGCTGGCTCAACTGTATGTGTGTGCACAGCAGTTGTCTCGCTCGCACACGCGCACTGCAGCTGCGGCGGTGTGTGTGTGCGTCTGCTGTTGTTTTGTTTTTCGGCGCCCACTTCTCACACGCTTATTCGCGTGGTGCTGGGCTTGTGTGAGTGCGTGGCAAACAGCTGATTGGCTGCACACAACGCCAGGCGCGCATGTGGGAGAGAGAATGAAGGTGACGCGACTACAGTGGGCACTCAATATAATGGTCAATACTAAATATTACATTTATTACTTATGCACGGTGATTTCAGGCTCGGGCAAGACACACATGGAGACAGCGGGCTCAGTGCGCACCGCGTATCCGATACCATCGTCGTGCGGCCTTTACTACTTCGAGGTGCGGATCATTTCGAAGGGCCGCAATGGTTACATGGGCATTGGACTGACCGCCCAACAGTTTCGCATGAATCGCTTGCCAGGTTCGTACTCGCATCCACATGTCGCCCCGCATGACGATTCACTTTGAATAACGCTCGCTCTTCTCTTTTTGGCTGGTTAGGTGGCGACAAGCAGTCGTATGGTTATCATGGCTACGACGGCAACTCGTTTAACTCGTCGTGCAACGGACAGTCGTATGGGCCCACATTCACCACGGGCGATGTCATTGGCTGTTGCGTCAACTTCGTGACCAACACTTGCTTCTACACCAAGAACGGCGTCGATCTGGGCATAGCATTTAGGGACTTGCCGGTGCGTATGCGTAATTTCTGTATTTGCATTCCAGCTAAATTAATGATAATTGACGCACGCAGACCAAACTCTATCCCACGGTTGGCCTGCAAACGCCTGGCGAGGAGGTTGATGCCAATTTCGGCCAGGAGCCATTCAAGTTTGACAAAATCGACGAAATGATGAAGGAGATGCGCGCCAATGTGCTGCGCAAAATCGACCGAAATCCTCATCTACTAGAAACTCCCGAGAATCTAATGAACAGGTAGATGCGATTAAAGTTCTCTGCAATTTGCAACTGTATTGAGTCACGCAATTCTTTCGCAGACTGGTATCGACTTATTTGGTGCACAGCGGCTACTGCAAGACAGCCGAAGCCTTCAACGGTTACACACAGCAGCCCTTTGATGAGGATTTGTCTTCAATCAAGACACGGCAAAGTCAGTAGACGCTACACGCTTTACTTGCAACCTTGTTTCACAATTTGTTTTGCTTTTCGCAGAGATCATCAAGCTCATACAGACGGGCAAAATGAGCCAAGCCATTGAGAATACGCTGCGTTCTTATCCCGGTCTCTTGGAGAACAACAAGAATCTTTGGTTCGCACTCAAGTGCCGTCAGTTCATCGAGATGATCAATGGCGCCGATATAGAAGTACGTTTATTCAATTGGCTGAAGGAGTTGGCCAACTAAAAGTAGCTTTATGTTTTGCAGCACACCAATAATAAGGTGACAGCCACCACACAGACCATGCCAACAAATCAAACGTCGGTCATACAGTCGACCAAGACGTTCAAGCACAGCAAAAGCGGCAGCGGCAACAACACCACGAGTGCCAGCGCCACCAACACCAACAACCAGCCACAAAACAACACTGCGAACTCAGCTGTGATAAAGCCCGGCGATAAACCAGACCCCAAAACGTTTGTAAAATATGTCTTACACATATAGCATTTTAATAACACTTGTGCTCTTTGACTTCGCTTTGTAGCATGATCATTGATGACAACTCCAACAAATGCCCGGAGCACGACTCAAATAGCATGGATGTGGAAATGGAGCCTTGCAACAGTCACTCTAATGGTTGGTTTCTCTTTTGTCACCATAAATATTCATTGCATCAAGAGTTGTCAAGTTTAAGTATTGCATTTGCAATTTCAAGATTTCAAAGTTAGATTTAGCAATTTTAAGCTGAAATCGTTAGTCACGCAAGGCATAACAATTGTTTAGCTGCATTCTGTAGGAGTAAATATAGTTATTACATAGTTTTTTTTATGTCTATTCAACAGGCGATTCCTGTTCTAATGGCAATGCCAATGTAGCGCGTAACTCTCTAGATGCCATCGACGAGGAAATGGGTAAATTGTGAATCAGGCACTAACAATCACTCGATATTAATGGCTATTATTTTTGTAGATGTGGATATATCGCCCTCTTCGCGCAATTATGGGCGTGTCATTGAGAAGATACTGGAGTTTGGCAAGGAACTGTCCAGCATGGGGCAACAGCTGGAGAAGGAGAACCTCATGACTGAAGAGGAGCGTCAAATGTTAGAGGTACGCAGCGAATACACCTAACTACTTAACAGTACGCAATATATTAACAACTTTCTGTGCTGTACTTTTTGCAGGATGCATTTAGCTTGATTGCTTACTCGAATCCTTGGTCCAGTCCCCTGGGCTGGCTGTTGTGTCCCTCGCGACGTGAAAACGTGTCCACCACGCTCAACTCAGCCATATTGGGTAAGTGCGCAGCCAACTAAATGCTCTCTTCAAATTAACTGAACAATTGCGCCTTGCAGAGTCGCTCAACTTCAAGCGACGCCCACCGCTTGAGTATTTGGTGGCTCATGCGGCGGAACTGTTGAAGCTCATTGGACAGCATTCGCTGGGCGAGGATGCTTTCGTTACCATCGACGACGTGTTTCCGCAAAATTGACCCAGTTCGCCGACGCTGCTGAAGATGTTCGAGACCACGCTGACTTTGCCGCGCACCAGCGTGCTTACCGAACCGCTGGGCAGCGTTCCATCCACTTCGACGGCGGCGGTGCAAACAACAACCTCCAAGCGGCGTCGTCGTCGTCGCAACAAACGCCGTCGCAAGTCATCCATGTCGAGCAGTGAGGCGCCCTCATCGCGAACATATGATCCTGTGATGACGGCAACCAGCATACGCGGTGGCGGCGGTACAGCACGTCGTGGTCGACGCAGGAACGTCAGTTCCTCGGCATCAGCAGCAGCGGCGGCGGCGGCGGCAGCAGCAGCGGCAGCAGAAGCGGCAGCGATTGAGGCAGCAGCAGCATCATCATCGGCCAGAAGCGGCGCCAGCAGTCCGGGACTATTTGCGGATCCGAGCGACTATTTCGAGACACTCGACTAGCTTGTAAGCTTGGCTGCCCGCTGTCAACTGTCGGATCGTCGACTGTCGGCTGTAGTCTGTAATCTGTAGTAGGTTAATTCTGTTGTTACTTTCACATTTTTTACGCGCGCCTTCCCATGCGCCTATTTAATGCCCTTCTTTTAAATGGTTTAAACATTATTTGCTAACTAATTAATGCGACAACATTGTTCAGCGATTTGTTTGGCGAGATTTTAATAACGTTTTAAAGCATATTTTTATATTAATTAGCTTTTCGGATGTAAGCATAAACAGTGTGTGTAATATTATCTTATGTATAATTAATTAAACTATTATGAAAGTCGTGCTGCGTCACGCCTCCCCCTTATATTCCTTCGCCTCCTCCATCCGAGCCCCAAAATACTTTTCAAACTATAACTATAACGGCATGCAATATTGTGTATTGTTTTGTTCAACTTGAATGCCCAGCAAAGAGCAGCAGCAAACAAATGGAAATGGAGAGTACACCAAAATAGATTTTTAATGCAAATCCAAACGCAAAATGAGAAACGTTTAGCATATTTCAAAACTGTTCGTTCATTAAACATTTAACTTTAAACTAGAGTTACAAAACCATTTTTGCAAACCAATTTAATCGCTTGAATCCAATGCTAATACTGAAATAAATAGCTAATCATCATTTCGGTTCAGAAAAATTGTGAACATTTGGAATAAATGGATTGAAAACATCCAAGTAGTACTATACATATGTGGATGCGAACAAGAATCACGATCAATAATAATCCCCCAATTAGTATTGGGTGCAAAATTCGACAATTTCGATGGATTTTTTCATAATGAGCAAATTTTAAGTGTAATTTTTCGCTGTAGTAGCATATAAAACTAATCGATAAGTATATACATCAGACATCGTTTAAATATATATATATATATTATACATATGTGTATTTCAAGAACAACTAACAACTATTTGCATTATTGATAACACATTTTTTATTGATAAAACATTGATTTTCTTAACAAAGCGAAAAGCATTTGCCTTCATTTCTAGTATACAAAAATACGTTTATAAAATGCAACGCATACTGATTATCGTAAGTGACTAGAGATCGGATGATTCCTAAATTCCCTCTCTATAAGTCTGGCTGTCGTATGCGTTGAACGCGCTCCGCATTTTTCACATGTTCTTTGAGCAGTTTCATTATTTCCGTATCGTACTCGGGGGGCGTGGGCTTCGTCTCGGTGGCCCAATAGAATATATCCCAATCGTTGCTCACACCATTGATCAGATCATCGTAGATGGCCGTCTGCTCTGCATTAAAGTCCTTCAGATACTTGGCCACAAATGTGCTCAGGAGCAGATCATTCTCCAGCATGCCGCGCTTGCGACTCTGGTACAGCAAGCTACAAATACAGAATTTAACTTACGTTCATTTGTGATATTGAGGTACTCACCGCTGCTTGCGTGCCTCGAGCGGTTCATTGGGTCGAGCGGGATACTGTGGCAGCGGCAGATGACTCGGGTCCTCGTAGTCAATCACTTCTGGCGGCGTTGCAAACTCCGTTTTGTCTAAGCCACTTTGGTTGCTACTAGTGCAACGTGTGGCAGTTGCGCGCGGTAGCAGCACTCGGCGCGCGGCTGTGGAGCACTGTAATGCACTTTAATAAAGTTTGAACAATGCCAAAAAAAAAACTTACAATTAACTGACGCAACATCTTAATTAGCCGTCTTAGAAGCAACAATACGCAATACGCATCAGCTGTTCAGACCAGGGCTGCAGGTATTTTTATGCTGTTAACAGTAACATTGCCAGTGCCTTCCAATAAGTTTTCATTGACAGCCCACAAAACAGCGAGGCAATTAAATGTGCCAAGTCATAACTGCAGAAAAGAAATATAATTGTTAAGACAATTGCAATTTATTCATTGGGTGCCAGCTAGAGATCAACGTATATTGCTAATCGGCGAAAAAGTTTGTAAATTTGAATTTTACTGGCTGCTCTCGATAATCGATACTAGCCGCAGGCTTAACAGTCTGTTAAGTTGCATGGCGTTGCCACCTGCACGGGCGCTAAATGTAAACAAAGTGCAAGAGCTGCGGGTCTGGCAATGCCAGAATCAGTTTGAAAGAGACAGCGAGAGGCAGCAAAAGTGTGTTACAAGTTTTCGCACACCCGAAATAATTCCAATAAAATTAGAATTAATGCAAATTTAACACAGAGTGCAAGTGCTAATCATTGTGCAACGGGTAATTGTGAAGTTCATGTGCGCTTGCCACTCTGCAAATGCAATCTGCAAAGAACTGAAAAGCCACCAACCAAAAAAAAAAAAAAATAATAAAATAAAAAGAGCAAAACGGGCGAACGAAGAAGAGGGTGGCCTCTCTGTGCTGTGTTCAGTGCTGTGCTGTGCTGTGTGCTGCGCTGCGCTGCTCTGCTCTGCTCAGTTCGTGTGTGCAAGTGTTGTGTGTATACGCTGGCGCTGGAAACTAGGCGGTGGTAAAATGTAAAGCCGAAAAAAAACACGAAGAAAATTGCGCTCCCGTTGCCCGCCCCTGACGGTGGGTGGCAAAACTTTGTATCTGTGTGTACATGTGTGTGTGTGTGTGTGTGTTGGAGAGTGCGTAGTGTGCGTGTGCGTGAGAGTGAGAGGAGTGTGAGCAGCGCGGCACGAAACTACTAAATGGAAATTTATACAAGCGCCTAAAACACCACCCAAAAGCAGCGCAACCACCCAACTAAAAGCCAAACGCGACGCACCCACGCGAATGCCGCATAAACGAAAAAAAAACGACGAAACTAACTGTTTTTAACAGCATCAATAGGGGGGGAAATGGCCACAAAAATTTCGCATAAAGCTCTCTAACTACTGTCTCCAGTGTGACCGAGCACGCCGTTCTTAGCCGGCACAACGACCCGTTTTTAACACATTTTTGCGCCTACGCCCACGCCTCACACACACATACACTATACATACATAAAAATCGCAGGACCTGGCCACACAAGGCTGACTGACTACATGCACAATTTTCCCCAAAAAAGTGATGAAAAAATGAGACTACATGATAAATTGCCAAAAGGCGGAAAGTTTTCCTTGTTGTTTTTTTAGTCACTTTCGATAGCAATTTGCTGATTAGATAAATAGCATTGATGAATACATTTTCAATATATATTATATATATATTTAGCACATACATATTTTCCTTCATCCAAGCCATATGCAAATTGGCCAGAGCACTTTGCGACAGCCGCTGCTGTTGTGCTCTTTGCGCTGTTGTTGTTCTTGTTGGTGGCAGTGCTGCCGCTGCCGCTGCTGCTGCTGCTGGCTGATAACAACTACAACAAAGGCTCTGTTCAATTATAATAGCGCGCGCCCTATTGGACAGAGCGACAGTGGCGGCCATAAAATTAGGCGCACTTGTCAAGCAGACACATTGGGCACACTGTTATCTCACTGCCTGACTGACTGCCTGCCGGTGCGTGCCTGAGTACATGTGTGTGTGTGCGCGTGTGTTTGCCTGTGTGTGTGTATGTGTGTGACTCATTGCTCATTGAGTTGTTGTCACTTCCCGTGCCTGAACGGCTGAACGGTCAGTTGTTATTGTTTATGCAGAAAAAATCCAATTGGATGCTGCGCGCTCGGTTGCCATTTCCCCACCAACAACAACAACAACGACGAAAAAACAGAAACAAATATAATTGAATATACATACGAAATAATAATCGTTGGCTTGCTCTTTGCAGTGTGTAAATTATTGTAATTTTAAGCAGTTGTAAATAATAAATCAAGATAAAAAGGATAAAGTTAACTAACGAGTTGCGCACTGTCCTGTCCACACCTGCAAACATACAAAAATCAAGCCATAACTTTGCCACTAACTGACAACTGACAAGTGCTGCCAAAGCAACAGCAAACAACAACAAGAGTAACAGCCACAAGAGAAGTCTTCGAGAACAAAATGGGCTGCACTACATCAGCTGAAGAGCGCGCTGCCATACAACGTTCCAAACAAATCGAGAAGAACCTGAAAGAGGATGGCATCCAGGCGGCAAAGGACATTAAACTTTTGCTACTCGGTAAGTGCAACAACAGCAACTCTCTGTGCGTTTCCGCTGCGTTGAAGTAAAATTAGATTTATAGCCACAATTGTGTATTGTCTTATACTCGATGTAAATGTAAATTCCTTTATCAGTTGCGAGAGCACTTGACTTGTTTTTCAAGTTGTTGTGTGTTTTTACGATTGTTTATTCTAAACAAACGTTGATAGAGCAACACTGCATTTCGGTGGCACACTGGAATGCAACTTAATTTGTAGGCTTGATAAGACAATTCAATTATTTGCCCCTACGCTGCTTATCATGCCACGAAAGAGGCAAAGTCATAAAACAATTTCACCTGTTATGCGACTCCTTGGCTCATAAACTTTCGTTTTGGCAAAAACTTGGCCCGCAAAATAGCGTCGCTCAAGGCGATGCATCATCATCCAGCCAGTGGCACGAGAAATTTATTCTTAGCGTGTGGCCAAGGCAACAACAGCAACAACAGCAAGCAACAAAGCCTCAAAATATATAATAACAATTGGGTCAAATGCGCTGTGCTTGCATGTCATCGTTGACGAGTTCTCGTACTCGTTTTTCTTATTGGTTGTTGATTCGAGGCACAGGCGGCAGCCCGAAGACAGCTCGACAAAATCGGCACTTTAGGCGCAATGCATTTTTAAGGAACTGTCAGACCACGGTGCAACTGTTGCAGCGGCTGCCTGCAACTCAAGTGTAAACAACTATGCAACAGACGCCGTGCGAGAGATGCAACCAGTCTCCGGCTCAAGTGCCACCTACACCTCTTGCCCCCGCCCTCTTCCTTCTTCTTGTGGCGCGCCTGCATCCGCCAAACAGCACTTGACATTCAAGCGTTTGCACGTGCGCCTCAAACGCAAGTGCAACTGACACGAGCAGCGACCGCGCTGCGGCACGGGGCAACTTCTAAACGGACAACTTACTCGGTTGAGCACTTAAGCTGCCACCGACTTTGGCATTGGGTATTGCCAGTTAATCCTATTTACCTCAATCTTGCCACACATAACAAGCAAAAAAGCCGCACTCACTGCTGCTCGACTCTGCGATACCTACTAAATGTTTACTGCTAATGAGTTATAGTTCTATACGATCGCAATGAAATGTGTGATTAATAGTAAACAATTTCAAAATTACAAAATTTAACTTTCATTGGCTATAACTTGATGCACTTGCTAGAAATTGTAGTACCCCAAAGTTTGTGTAGCTTTAACTCTTTAGCAACAATTCTAAATCTTAATGCCTGCTTCTCTTGCTTTGCTGCGAAGAAGTAGAAGTAGAAGTAGAGAAGCTATAGAAGTATATTCGATTGCAATTCCCTTAAGTATCACACAACTCTAAGCATTAACTTGCAAATTTCAAACAAGCTAGATCTACTTGCATTAGAAGTTCTATCCCAACTTTCTGTTCATTCTTGATACCTTCTGCTGTTCTACTGCGAAGAAGTAGAAGGTATAGATGCTATTGAAGTATATTCCATTGCAATTGCCTTTAAGTATCAAACAGTTCTAAGCATTAACTTGCAAATTGACTTGATATTGAAAATACGAATTTTAAACAAGCTAGATCTGCTTGCAAGCATTAGAAGTTCTATGCCAACTTGTTGTTCATTCTTGATGCCTTCTTCTGCTTTGCTGCGAACAAGTAGAAGGTATAGAAGTATATTTGATTGCAATTCCCTTAAGTATCACACAACTCTAAGCATTAACTTGTAAATTTCAAACAAGCTAGATCTACTGGCAAGCATTAGAAGTTGTGTCCCAACTTTTGGGACATTCATTCAAATATTTGATGTCGTAATGCCATAATGTCACACAGTTGTATTGCCGCTCTGCCGAAAGTGTAACGGGTATAAAAAGATAACTTAAATGAAGCTTCAAAGCGAGGCAGCAGCTGCCCTCAATAATGGACACATGCTGCTCGTCATATTGGGATTATTGCCCGCAAAGCAGGCTCGTTTTGCTTATGCCTACACTTCGATAAAAGTCCGAGTTCTGTAAGCCCCAAAGTCAGCTTCGATACACAGTCGTCTACCAGCCAAATTTAGCAAGTCTGGCTAATAAAGTGCCTGAGATAATTGAGTTCGCTTCGACTATATGGCGCTGACTTTGTGTACGGTGTGGCATAATCACCACAGGTAACAAGCAATTGCAATGTGGTTCAATGTGGGGCAATGTGGGGCAACGTGGTTCAACGTTGCTGTGCACTGCACTTCGCTCTCGGACCAGAGGGAGAGAGAGACGAATGGCGGGCCGGAAGCATCAAATGGCGGCAGGAAGCCGAGCAACAAACAATGAACGACAACAGGCGACAAACAGAGGACGTTGTTTTGCAACTGTTGCCAGGGGGCGTGTCTTTTGGGGAGTTGTTCCCTTTGTGCACAAGTGGCAACTGGCCCCGCCCCCTGCCGCAGCTGCCCAGTTGCCTCTGGTTGCGGAAGCTTTAACACTTTAACATAATTTTGCAGCCAAAAGGGGCTATCGAGGAAACATTTGTCGCTTGTGTTTTATGGCGAAGCGAAGCACTGTGATTTATAGACAATGTCCAGAGCCCAATTGTGCATGAGACGCTTACCCAATAGATATAATAAATACTCCTTGCAACTACTGCTATTAGCTGAGAACGTGATTGCGATAGCAAAACTACTGTATTAAAACGAAATCATAGAGAATGATTTCATGGATTTGTCAGTTTAAAGTTGCGGCTTAAAGTTGCACACAAAGCGTTGAAATATTCGACTGCATTTCGAATGAAGTTTGTTGAATAGAAAATTATTGCAATTATAAAATATTTATGCGAATTTGTCGAGCAAATAGCAAATAGTCAAATTCGTTTGGCAGCGCAAAATAGACTCGACTCGATAGCGCCATGAAAATTGATTTTCCAGCTGAAATATTTGCTGAACTGGAAAAACGCAAAGAATGCTTTGCCCCAGAGCAATGACTCGGTGCTCTCGACTAACCCCCCTTTTCCCCTAGCCTGCCTAGTTTATGCAAATATGCGTGCTTCGTTAAATAAACTATACATAAAAAAAACACAACACAAATCGAATTTAATTGACTCAAGTCAAATGTCGCCGAGAGCAGCCAAAGGGCTGCCGGAGCGCGAGAGAGACTGACTAGCGAATCTCTCGGCTACAAGTGCAGCAGCCCCCCTCCTGCACCCCTTCCCCTTTCCATGGGGGCTGTCGCTTAAAAGAGTTCGCGTGATAATAAAAAAATACAACGAAAAGCAGTCAATTTGCTTGTCGTTGTCGTTTGACTGCGGTTACTGTTGCTCCCCTCTATGTAGCCCCCCTCTTCCTCTGCCCCCCCTTTGGGTGTCTAACTGTGGCCTAACCCAATTCATTCAATAATTTCATTTGCTCGCGCATTGTTTTCACTTTTGTGTTGTGTTTTGTGTTCTTTTTTTGCAACTGGCGACTCGCAAATGATAATTCAATTGAAATTGTTGTTCTACGTGGCATCTGTCCGCCCCCGCCTGTCACTGCCCCCAAGCTGCTGCTGCTCCTCCAGCATTAGTATTAAACCAGGGCAGTTGTTTTGGCACGCCATTTGCCCGTTTGCTGCCGTGAAATGCAATTACCTTTCAGTTTCTGACATCGACGCCAATTATCGCCGCATTTAACTGCCCCAGCAGACCGACCAACTTACCTTCGTGGAGAAGGGGGAGAGCAGTGAGTGTGGGTAGCTGGTTCTTGGAAATGTCGGACTATCAGTTACCATTGTTCAAATTATAATTTCCAAGTGCAGGCCATAAATTAATTGCCAAGGAAATTCTAATTAAAACACTAATTGAAGGCTAAACCAACTCACTAACTCAATATCCATTTACCAAGCAGGGATTCTTGTTTGTGGCTGGGGAAATGCCAGAGATTGTGTGAAAATGCTCAGTTGATTTTCCACGCAAATTGAGGAAATGCCAGCTATAGATTGCTAGTGACGTCTTTCTCATCGATACACACATATCTATAGACCTCAAATAGTGGCTGCGTATTTCTATTTAAATATAACTACAACTTTTCGCTGCTAAAATATTGACTTCAGATTATTTTATTGGCTAAGCGCATCTATTTAAACAATTGTTGACAAATTCAGCTACTAAAATTCTTCAGTTTATAAATAGTTCTGAAATGATCCTAACATTAATATGCTATTCGCATTTCCTACACTCTGTAATACAATTGAGTAAATTGAACTTTTCAGATGGTCTTAAAGTTTTCATTGGATTTGCAGCTCTTCTCGGGAAAATGCGACGTCTTCCCACGCCTGAGCTTGATTGATTTCCATATGGAAACCCCTTGAATAAGAAGCAATAAATTGCCATTTACTCGACTCGATGCCAAGTCGTTTTTCATAATGAAGTCGGACGTATGCTCAACATTTC
This sequence comes from Drosophila rubida, assembly GCA_035046165.1. Lineage (NCBI taxonomy): Eukaryota > Metazoa > Arthropoda > Insecta > Diptera > Drosophilidae > Drosophila > Drosophila rubida. The sequence continues at coordinate 27,354,273 of JAWNOF010000021.1, forward strand.
GCTAATGTAATCGATTGCAGCTCTGATTGCTTGACGGCACTTGCTTTTTATGAGTCCTGCAATAAGATTAATTGCTCGAGGCATTGTTGTTGCTTCTGTACTGTGCTCATTGTTCGTTGATTTGGAATCGAAACCTGTGCATTGATTTGGGCACAGCTCACGACTGCTGCGATACGAGTATGCTGCTGCCTCTAATTGAGAGTTGACGCCTCGTTGAGAGCCAAAAGCTTTCGGTCAATTAACCGCTGCTCGCTGCTTGCTGCTGCTGCTGCTGTCCAGCTGGGCATTCAATCAAACAAGCGGCAATACAATGACTACAACTGAACACTATCTCGCTCCTATCAGCACAGTTCCATCAATTGGCCTCCATTTCGCTTCCCTCTCTGTATGCGTGTGTGTTTTTTATGGAATCCGTCGGCGGCGGCTGAGAGATGTAGCTGATGGCGCTGGCAGTCAAGTTGCTTTCCGTTTGGTCGACCCGTATTTTCAACTTGTCAACGCTCTCGTCATTTGGCGAAAAGGTCAGCGTGACGGTTCTCGGGTCTCGGGTCTCGGGTCTCGTTGCTTGGCTTTAGCTTTGGACATGACTTAGACTAATGCGTTTGGGCTTAGTTGCAGCAGTGAGGGGGACGCTTGTTTAAATAGCAAAAGCTATTTAGAACTGCCTTTAAAACACTTGTTTGTCCCCTCGCTCTCTAGTTGCTCCCTCTCTCGCTCGCTTGCTGGCGTGGGCAACTCGCTGCTGTTGTTTGTCCTTGCCATCGTCGCACTCGCTACTGCTGACTACTCGCCGAGTTCGTCTCGCTGCTGTAAGTGGACCAATTACAGCGCGCACTGGCAGCTTTTGTGCTTTTCTTTTGCGAACATTCCAGCTTGTTGGACACCCACGAGCTTTTGCTACTGCACATGCGTTCGCTCGCCACTCTCTCCACTCGCTTGCGAAGCTTTGGCGGCCATTCAGTAATGTGTGTGTATTATGCTTTGCCTGCGTGCGGAGAGTGCGAGTGCGAGTGCGAGTACGAGTGCACGCAGCGCACGAGGAGTGCGAGGCTCGAGCGAATGAACAAATAGAGAGTGAGAGAGTGAGAGAGAGCGTGTGTGTGGCCGTTTAGGGCGGCTCCAGGTTGCCAGCTTGCCAGTTTGCCAGCTTGCCAGTCCAGCGAGAGTCCAGTTGAGCTGCAGCCAACTCAGTCAGTTGGTTAGTTTAAGAGCGAAGCGAATCGTCTAACAAACGCCACAACGCACGCGAATTCACAGAAACACAATCTGAATCGAAAGCAGGCAGCTAGCAAAAGCAAAAGCTTCTAGCGAATGCGAAAATTATACAAATCGTGTGCAACTACTACGACTACAACAAATGTGAAGAATTTCAAAAATATTGACAAAAGAAAATCGTATGAAATCGAAATTAAAAACAATTGAGTATTTTGTGCGCGCACGTTGAGAAAACAGCCAGCCCAGAGATGCGCACGGACGCGACAAGTGCTCGATAATTGCCTGCTAATTACAGTGACGGGGCCTGAATCCACAAAATCGAAACAGAATTTTCCAAAATTCATATTCGAAGCGTATGAATCATGGTTTTGTGCTTGGCGCTGCTGGAAGGCGTGCAACAATAATAAACAACGGGCCCAACCGAAGAAAATGCTCAATCGAAAACAGCAAATAATAGGAAAAACGTTGAAAAACGCCAAATAACAACTAAAAGAACAACAACGAACGAAGTGCGAGTACGAAAGCGAGTGCGAGTGCGATTGCTGTTTGCTTTGCGTCAGAATCAGAAGCCACCCTCTGCCCTCTCGCTCTCGGTCTCTGCCACACACTCTGTCTCGCTCGCTCTTGCGCTGCGTGCAGCTGTGTGCGTGTGTGAATGTGTTTATGGCCACTTGTAAGACCCAGCAGCAGCGTTAGCCAGAATATAAAAACTCTTGGCCTGTCCAATGGCAATTGCAAATAATGCCACGGCTATTCATTTGAATGCCAATATTATTTATGAGTGCTAATAAACGCATATCGAGTACACTCACACACACACACTCATGTGTGCTGGCCGCATATTCGATATGCATTAATCGACTGTGAAATAGAACATTCAATGTGGTTTCGCTTGTATATTTTATTGATTTTCTGTTTTCTATTTTACTTCGTTTTTTGTTTGCTTCTTTTTTTCCTTTTTTTTGTGTTCTGTGTGTGACACCACGCTGCGTATGCGTGTTGTCTCTGGCTGCGTGTGCGTGTGCGTCTCTGCCAAGGCTCCAGTTGCAAGCCAGCACAATAATATGATGTACACAACCCCCCCTCCCCTGCCAATCAGGCATCCCACTCTGGCAACTTCGCACCTTCCCCGTCCCAGGCCAGGAATCTTGTATATGCGCTAATTGTATTATTTTCTATTACAACTTTTTCGTCTTCGTCTTCATGCGTTCAATTCGGCTAGGAGTCAAAAAGCACAGCAACTTGCCAAAGCTTTCAGGCCAAAAGTTTCGTTTCGCTTACGCTCTCGCGAGAGCGCAATCGCTCTCGCTCTCTCTTTCTCGCTCTCGCTCTCAGCAGAGCAGCTGTTGGCTTGCGACTTTTGTGTGTGTGCGTGTGTGTGGAAGGTGGGGCAGGGTGGCAAAAGCACGAAGCGCGACTGCTGCGCTCTGTTCGGTGGCTGTTCGGGACGCGTTCGCTCATTTCGTGCAGCATCCGCGTGGGCAACGATTGTGTTGGGCCTGGTGTCCTGGCACATCATCGCACTGGCTCTGGCTGCTGTTTGTCAACAAATGCGCATAAATTCAATTGTTATACGGTTATGTCATTTGCTGACAAGTGCACAATAAAAACGAACGTCTCGCGCGCTCTCTCTTTCAGTGTAAAGAACAACCAAACAGCTAAACTGTAAACAAAAGTAAAAACTAAAAAGAAAAGAAAAGAAAAACAAACAAGAAACAAAAAGTGAGAAGACGTCGAAGCAAAGTTTGGAGCAGCAAATTTGATTTGTTGTTGCGTTAATTTTGGTTGAACTTCTGCCCCCGCACGTATTCGGCCATTCAGTTGGCCGATATCAAACGACCTTCAAAACGTTTTGCGTCGAGGCAATACGCACCATGGGCTGCGCACAGTCTGCCGAGGAGCGAGCCGCAGCCGCCAGGAGTCGCCTGATCGAGCGCAATCTCAAAGAGGACGGCATCCAGGCGGCCAAGGAGATTAAGCTGCTCCTGCTGGGTGAGAATGCTGCTCCTTGTTTAATACCCAGTTAATATGCCCATTAATAACGCGTCCTCGTCGTTGACGGCTGTGTAATTACCATAGCATACTTATCGCCGGGGCCAAGTGGCATTAACGAGCTGTCAAAAGCCTGTCCTAATGCTGCTGCTGCTGACTCGACACATGAGTAATCTAAGCAAAACAAAAACAAAATTCGAAATAAAACTCATTTGCGCCGGGGGATTCTTTGGGTTTTGTGGGTTGTCTGCTTTGCATCGCCAGCAGCACATCAAAAATTCGCTGCTGCATGTAAATGCCATAAATTTAATAATCACAATAACATTCATTCACTCATATACATATGCTCGCATACAAGCGCAGGCCACTGAATGTATTCACACTCAGACTCAGACGCTGGCAAAAAGTTCAAGGTCAATCAACGGGTGGGTGTCGGAGTCGCCACCCCTTCCCCTCCACCCACCCATATGTAGGTGTGTTCGTGTTGCGGTGCACCGGTAATAGTTGAGGACAAACTGCATTTCCAGTGCCAACCGAGCATTACTCTAATAATATATTACTTACTCTCTTCAGCTGGCCGTCGTTGCTGGGACATCAATTGGCTTTCTTGTGGCTTCTATTAGCGCTGTCATTTATTTATTATTGAATATTCCAATTGCACTCGACAAAGTTGCGACAAACCTTGAGCAGCCTAGCCGATTTGTTTATAGTTTGGCGCCAACCGCCAGGAAACTCGTCTACAATCTAATGGCTCTTGCTCGCTATGCAAATAAACAGCATAAAGAAGCACACATGAGGGAAGGTACTATTCTTTTTCTTCAACTTATGCCTAGCGACACGAGAGTGTTGCCAAATAAATAGATTTGCCGAATAGTTTAAGCTTCGAAATATAAATGTATCTAGTCTTTTTGATTAACGCTCTTTCAGTCTGTTTCATGTGTGAACTGGATTTCTATAGATCGCATAGTCTTTGCAGTAACATACGAATTAATATGGTCAAGGATGAACACTGCATACAGCAGCTCGTAGAGTAATAAGCTTATATTTGCATAGCAAGTAATTAGGATAAAGGGCTTAAATTGCATCTTCAAGAAATCTGTCAATAGAAGTTTAAAGCATAGGTTATAAATATGCAAAATAAAAAATCTTCAAGAAATCTGTCATTAAAGGTTTGAAACATAAAGTACAAATATGCAGGATACAAAGTGCATCTTCTACAAATCTGTCATTATAAATTTGAAACAAAATATGCAGGACACAAAGTGCATCTTCTAGAAATCTGTCATTAGAGGTTTGAAACATAAAGTGTAAATATGCAGGATACCAAGTGCATCTTCAAGAAATCTCTCAATAGAAGTTTGAAGCAAAATATGCAGAGCACAAAGTGCATCTTCTAGAAATATGTCATTAGAGTTTTGAAACATAAAGTGTAAATATGCAGGATACGAAGTGCATCATTAGAAGTTTAAATCATAGGCTATAAATATGCAAGATAAGAAGTGCATTTCAAAGTAATCTTACAGTCTTTTCTTACAACTCGCCAACTTAGTTAATTCATAACTAGATTTGCTATAAACAAAAGTCTACTAAGTTATTTTATTGTTCGCATATTAGCATATTAAATGAATAACAAATGAATTTGCTGGAATGAAGAAAACAAACAGTTGCAAATCGCATTCGCTTGAAGGCGTCTGCAGAAGTCGCGTCTGTTTCCTACACAGTTCATTGCTCAGTTGCATTGCGAAGTTTCCTTGGCTGTTCAGCATTTTATGGTCCCAAAATTTCCAGTTAAATGAGTAATATTCATAATTTGCAGACGCCGTCTAGAGCTGCAAGGGAGTGCGAATATGTGTGGGAGCGAGTGTTGATGAATGTGCCTGTGTGTGTGTGTGTGCGAACGTGTGTGTGCGTGTTTCATTTCCCCCCATAATTTCATTTTGGAGGTGCCTGCATTTTTGCCGTTTGCCGTTCGCCGTTGCCGCTGCTGATGTTTACATTTTTCGTATTTCATTTAATTTCCTCTCGCAAATATCAACGTCGGGTTTTTGGGAACGGGGCAAAAGATTTAATTTCTGACAGTTTTCGTGTGTATTTGTGTATAAAATGTTGAATTCTGCTGACTGGGTGCCTGTGTGTTTGCGCTGGAAAAATGTTTATTTAAAATAAGTTTTGTGAGCAGCACACACAACAGAAGATGGGGCAGAGAAAGCCAAAACTCATAGTAATAACCGAAGACTGAACTTTTACTCGACGTCCGTCGCTCTCCTTGCGAGAACACTTTCGCTGTCTCTCTCTCTCTCTTTCGCTGGCCGCTGTTGCCGTCTCGCTTCGACTATTTATGCAATTTACGTGGGCATTAAATTTAAGCACTCGCCTTCAATTCTACACAAACAACTCATTAATTTCACGTGCCGTCAGCCATAAACAACACCGTCAACGCCTTCGATCGAAGCGCGCACTCACATCTCGTCGAACTGTTCCAATTTCCTCAACTCACTGCGATTTGATTGTTTGATTAAAAGGCTTTTCTTTCTTTGCTGCCCTCTCTCTCCACTTATTATTTATAATCAAATGTTCTCTCTCTCAGTAATTACATGCCCAGCACGTTGAACTCTCTTTCTCCCGCTCTCCGTCTGTCCGTCCGTCCGTCCGTCCGTCTGCGTGAGTGCGTTTTTTTCTCACACGGAGCAAAAAAAGCCAAACAATTTCATGGAAGGGCAGACATTGTTAATTTATGGACATGTAAACGAGGCGCAACACGTTAAGTGAGCGACCCTTTCATATGTATGCTCTAAATATAGATTGAACTTAATGGAGCCCACAGCACATTCCAACAAATGTTCTTTGATTGTCATAAATAGATCGGGAGACGGGTAACTTTCCCGCCGGGGCTTTTTGTCGATGCCACCATACCCGGTAGCCGTAAACTACAAGGCTATTGCAGCTCAGACTGTTTCTAAAAGATCAAACGAAGCAACTCTAATGCCATAAACTACATAAAAGATCGCTGTAAACAGCTGAGCGCAGCAGAGAAGACAATACAAATAAAGGTTGTAAAGCAATCGCGTTTGGATTCATCTTAACAATTTGTCGCCGGTATCTGCAAGTCGAGCAGACTCGCCTGCAGTTTTGCGGCTGTTTGTTTTCTGCCAGCAAACTACTTTGTCGGACACTTTGTATGTGTTTTGGATTGATATGAGATTAATTTTGTGTTGGCATTCATTTTATTACTTTGTGTGCAGCGGGCGGGAATTGAAATACAAGGGCAACTGCAGAGCAGAATCATACAATTTACCTGGAAACATAAACATAAATAAGAACGTTCTTTGCAGTTAGTTGTGAGGTTTTACAGCACCTTAATGGCACAACCTGGTTCTGGGAAACGACGGCAATTAGGCACAGGAATAGATCAACTATTTCAGGCGCGCCTAATCAAGGATAATGTGGAAGTGCGCAGATTATCAACAAGTGCAGGCACAATGAGAACCCCAAGCCCAATTATCGGGAAAACTATGAGAAGTGGGTGGCGCAAAGTGCAAGCTCATGCAGCTAAAATTAGACGTTAACTGCAGACATGAAAGCGGAGGGGGGCCAGAAGGGGGCTATGTGCATGAGCTTGATGGATGCCAGTGTTTTTTGCCCTGTTCTTGTTGTGGCAGAGAGCAGGAAAGTTGACCAAAACGTTGGCACAACAATTAATCCTTTGTTGTGCTGTGAGCAGTGAATGGCTCGAGGGCCAAGTCCGAGCGAGGAGCATAAGATGATTGCTCAATGCGCATGATAATAATGATAATGCTGATGACGTTCCCACTCTCTCTGTGTGTGTGTGTTAAAGGCCATTAAGCTCTACTTGTATAATACAAAGCGCACACATTTAGCTCGACAACGACGACGACGACGAACTATGCACTTGTAATCTCTGTGTATAAATATTTATGACCTCCCCACGCCCCCGCTGCCGCTTTGGGCGTGTGTGCGTCTTGCGTCACTGCACATAATCAGACGCCTTCTGTATTTTTTTGCACTTTGCATCTTGTGGCTGCCTCAAGCAGTTTCAGTTCCAGTTCCAGTTGCAGTTGCAGTTGCACAAAGTGTTGTGGCGCAACCATTTGAATGCTCTAACTGCACATCTCATGCTCAATCTCTGTATCTATGTTGTACTCTTGCAGGCGCCGGTGAATCGGGCAAAAGCACAATAGTCAAACAAATGAAAATCATTCACGAGAGCGGGTTCACTGCGGAGGACTTTAAACAATATCGACCGGTTGTCTACAGCAACACAATACAATCATTAGTTGCCATACTGCGAGCCATGCCAAATCTTAGTATTCAGTATAGCAATAACGAGCGGGAGGTAAGTCCACTCTAATACTACTACTCTATATGATAATACTCACTCGTTTCGTTCGCAGAGCGATGCAAAAATGGTGTTCGATGTGTGCCAGCGAATGCACGACACCGAACCCTTCTCAGAGGAGCTGCTGGCCGCCATGAAGCGCCTCTGGCTCGACGCCGGCGTGCAGGAATGCTTCTCGCGCAGCAACGAATATCAATTGAATGATTCCGCTAAATAGTGAGTAGCGCCCTGATACTGACTAGAACAAAATGATGTTCCTACTCCCCGCAGCTTTACTTTACTTGATCTGTTCCCATGCCCAACCTTATACTTATGCCCAAATTGTCATAACTTCTGCTAATGCAGATTGCTCTGGAAACTCCTTACATAACTACATTCGTCGGCGTTGCAGCCGCTATCGAGCAACGGCTTTGGCGTGCAGCATTTGTATTCATAACTTATCGCATACAGTCGACATTCATGCTGCCCTTGAACCTAATTTAGATTGCCGGCCAGACGCAGAGTTGCAATTAATCTTGAAGATATAACAGCGTTGCTATCTAGCCTTGCTCTGCCAGATATAATCGCCATGAATAATCGTTGTCAAACATGTCCAGTTTCATTTCCATTCACATTCCCGTTTCCAGTGCGCTCCACGCGCACTTTGATTAATGATAAGCAGGGAATGTGTTGCATACTTTTTGGCTGTTTATTGGCTACGACTGTTGGTTAGACTACGAACTAAACTAAGCTGATGACTAAAGTGATTACACGTTACATATGTACAAGTCGTTTGATTGTGCGACACGCGGTCAGCTGTCGCGGCAATGCGGCTGCCCTCAAAGCTGTATTCACAGATGCGCTTCCGCGGCTACATCAGATGTATCTCAAGCCCATTTGCTTAATTAAAAAGAAGAAGAAGAGAGGAGAGAAACCACGACACAAAACATGCATAACGAGAAGCAAACAGAAGGCGGCAAGCAATGCTAAAAATATCACACAGCCGCCGCGTTGTCACACAACGAACGCATCCTTCGCTCCTGCTTCACTCCTCCCTGAGCGTCAGCTTGAAGTTCAGCGGCGATTGCGGAATGTACGTCGAGTTGACGCGATACACGAATTCCTCGGCCCCATAGGACACTTTGTATTTGCGGAAGATCTGCAAATGGAATCAACGAATTAGCCTGCAATGCTGACAACGCTCTCCCTCTTGTTCTCACCTTGGCCAGCAGCGTGTGCAGCTCGATTTCAGCAAAGCGCCGGCCCACGCACATGCGACGCCCATAGCCGAAGGGCAGGCTGACGAACGGATGTATCTTCTGGCCGGCATGCGGGCAGCCTTCAGCCAGAGCTGGTCGAACAGATAGCGAAACTAAAGTCTTTATTCGCTCGCCAATTGTCGCCACTTACCTGTGCCCTGTTTGAGCCAGCGCTCGGGGATGAAGCGCTTGGGTTCCGGGAAGTATGTGGGATCGTTGGACAGCACCAGGTGTGGGAAGATGACGTGCGTCTGTAAAGAGTTATATAGCCGTTATATAGCAGTTGCCAACAGCAGTTGGCACGCCCACTTACGCCCTTCGGTATATGGTAGCCGTTAATGACGGCATCCGCCTGCAGACTACGCCCATTCGCAATGACAACCGGTCGCATGCTGCAAGATACCAAACATATGCAATGAGTTCAACTGGAGTGTGGCGCGTGAAGCTTGCTGCACGTACCGCAGCGTCTCCTTGACGCACGCACGCATGTACGGCATCTGCTCGAGGACGTGCTGATTGATTTGGGCATCGCGCGTGGGGAACGCCTGCTTCAGCTCCTCGAACAGGCGCTGCTGCTTCTCCGGGTTCTTCGCCAGCTGATAGATGGTCGAAGAGGCCGCCACCGACGTCTGCAAAGGCAGCGTTTAATCTTGGATACACACACAGCAGACTTAGGCTACCCCTCAGTTAGTCGCTCATTAATTACACAATGAATTTGCTTAGACTTCGTTGTGGCAGCAGCAGCATAATGAGGCACTCATAATAGCTGAGCTGCTGATAATGTTAGTCATTTGCCAAGCGGCAAGCTGAGCTGTAATATTTTTACGGCGTTTTCTAGGAAAGCGCTTAGCGAGTAATTGATTGTCGCAAGCTGAAGGTCAAGTGCACGATAAAAACGCGCTTCACTGAATTCACATATGATTCATTGCAGCAATGTTGAATGATAGGCAACGTTTAGAAAGACTGCGTTGCAACTTATGTGAAGCAGCGACTGCAAAGTAGAGTAATCTTACCGTGTCGACGCCCACGAGAAACAGATCGAGCGCCAGGACGGCGGCCAGTTTGCGATTGCCAGTTTTGCGCACGATGCGTTCCACAATGGAGATGTCGGCCTCGCTCTTGTGCACATCGCTGGCCTGGTCCAGGTCGGCTTTGTCCATCGTTTTGCCGATGTTCTTCATGCAAATGCTGCAACAATAAATCAATCAGCTCAATCGAGGACATATGGAGTCGTAGCACATACGCGGAGAACTGATCCAGAGCGCGTACGAAGCTGCGATAGGCTTTTGTGGGGTAGAGACGCCAGAGCGGCATGCGCAGCTCCAGCTCGGGGACGGCCCAAAAGAACGTATTGATGGCCTCAATAATTTGTTGCGCCTCCGCGCTGCCCTCCGGCTTCAGGCAGCCCAAGCGTGTGTCCAGCGAGACGCGACCGACGGCTAAGTGGACATCAAGAAAAAGAGCAGTGAATACGAGTACATTGCAAACGTTGTTGCAACTTGGCTTACATTCGAGCGCCCATTTGTACAGTTCGTGCAGAAAGTTGTCGGGCAGCTCCTCGCGCTCGTTGCGCATCTCGTCTATGCTGCAGAACATAAACGTGCAGACGATAATGATGGGTTGTGTAATACGGGCAAGTTGGCCAACTTACCGCACCATAAACTCGCTGGCAATGTCATTCAGTGGCGGTATGTACTTCTTGGCCGTTTGCGGCTGCAGCAGAATGTGTTGCACCTCCTGGCGGAACGCCTCCCACTTGGGCCCGTGCCTAATTGAAGACGCACACAGAAAGAGAAACAGAGAAACGCGAGTTGGCGGCGCTGTCTCGAGTCAAATGCAACGGCATACTTACACGCCAATTAGACCTGCCACATCGCCAAAGAAGTCGCGTCTCAGCTCGCCCTTGTAGTGTCGCAGCGTCGGCATCGAGGGTCTGCAAAGAAGAGCACGTAGCGGAAAATGAGGGTGGCGCAATGCGGCGTATGAGCAATGTGCCAAAGGAGCGCGCAGCCCGCAGGAAAGTTGATTCTAGACCTGATACCCTGCCTCAATCTCGCAGCGCGTCGCCACACATCAAACAGACATTTTCAGCAAACATGCTAAAATGACGCGTGTATCTTGTAGATACACACATGTATCTCGCAGATACACGCGTTATTTGCATTATTACCGCACACGCTCGCTTCTCGCATGTCCCACCATATAAATAGCCACGTTTTATTTTCCCTTACGACCCCTCACCCCTCCCCGCGCAGGGTCACTCTCCTATCTGTCGTAGCTGTCTCCGTCGTCTGCTCTGTTTGTCTATTTGCTCTTTATGCGACTGTGACACTGTGTGTTGGGTGTGTTGCCCTAGGCAACGATATTCAATTAAATGGCATAAAATAAAAGTCATGCGACACTGTTTACTTTGCAACTGTGCAATTCACCAAAGCCATTCATCCACACACGCCACTGCCACCAGGTGAGGGGCACTCACTGCGCACAAATCTACAAAACTGCTGTCGCTGCTCGCAGCCTAAACATAATAAAAGCATAATATTTTGCAGAATCGATGAGCAAATTACTGACAAGACAAATTGTTCTTTTTCTTACTTTTATTCGTAAATGATCCGCACATAATCAAAAGCAAACATAGTTTAATAACTATTCTGCACAAAAAGTGAATAAATGAGTGAATAACTAGCAAAGCAATTTGTTATTTCACTTATTTTTATCGAAAAATGATCTGCACAAGCAAACGTAGTTATTGTTTAAAATAAGTAAATTACTATCAAGGCATTTTGTTATTTCACTCGATGAGTAAATCACTAGCAAGGCAATTTGTTCTTTCATTCATTTCTTACTTTTATTCATAAATGATCTGCAATCACAAGCAAACATAGTACAATAACTATTCTGCACAAAAAGTGAATCGATGAGTAAAATACTGGCAAGACAAATTGAACCTTCACTTATTTTTATTCCAAAATGATCTGCACATAATCACAAGCAAAATTAGTTATTGTTTTCTGCACAAAAAGTGAATCGATGAGTAAATTACTGGCAAGACAAATTGTTCTTTCATTCATTTCCTATTTTTATTCATAAATGATATCACATAATCAGAAGCAAACATAGTTCAATAACTATTCTGCACAAAAAGTGAATCGATAAGTAAATTATTGGCAAGACAAATTGTTATTTCACTTATTTCTATTCATAACTGATCTGCACACAATCACAAGCAAATAAACTTATCGTTGCTAGCAACTTCTCTGCAATAAAGTCAACATAAATGTTGGCAAATTCTCTCGCTATAAATTGGAATTTCTTTTCTTGCGCTACGAAAAAGTTTGGAGATCCTAACAACGCAATCATGTTGTTGTAAGTTTTAAACTTCACATTGTTATGCTAAGTGGCTAATTGAAATTCACGAAATTCTTGTTCTCTCTTTCAATAATTAGTTGGCATCGGTTGGGCTAAACTAACTTCCAAATGGGCATTAAATGCAAATTAAAACAGTTTGTTTGGCTTCGAGACAAACCAGTTTTAACAACAGTCGGGAAAAAAACTGCGTTTAGAATCCGCAACAATATTTTAAAGTGCTTCGTTTGAATGGAAAGTTGTTGCTTGAACTTCAACTAATTTGTAGCTTAAACAAAGTTTGGCAATCTAAATGAAAAGCCCACAACTATGTGAGGTCAGGCAGACGAATGCGAGATGTCACAAATGTTTTCAAATTATTTGCATTTTAATAAGCCCGCTTGGGCAACATCTTTCGCAATTGTAGGCCAGTTTGCGAGATACACTGCCATTGTTGACACCGCGCTCGCCAGACGTGTCTATGATGATGTCGTCTGTGAGTGTGCTGCAAGATTGGCCGCCAACAAATACTCTTAACTGTGCGTTAAATCTTGAGTTTATGTTGTGATTTTCTTGAAGCTATTCGCGCATTTTTCCCACACACAAACTGCTTTTTCAGCTTTGTTGCCTGTTGTTTGTTGTTTGTTGTCTTATTCAGTTTTGTGTGTGTGCTCGAAAGTTATGTGCGCCATAAAATACGTAGTTTTTATGCGCTGCACACACTAAACGAACTACAGCGGCATATGCACTTTAACGACGCGCTTGTGACGTTTGTTAAGTGTACAGCAACTAATGCAACGTTTAAGCCAATTAGCAGTTGAAGCTGTGCATTCGCAGCCAGACCTGGCTTAGAGCTGCGCTACTGCTAGAGGAAAGTTGAGCAGTTTCAACTGACAGCTGTTTACAGGGTAGCGGCTAGTTCGACCTACTACTAGCTGCCTTTGTTGCCGGTGAAATGTTTTCGGCGGCCCACACGCAAAGTGTTGAATGCCTGTTGGCCGGGCGAATATCTTCATCAGTCAGTCAGTCAGTCAGTCACTCGGTTAGTTAGTCAATCAGTCGGCGACGCACACAATGCGCACATGTGCGCGCAGATCAATCAATTAGCGAGTGTTGGGCATTCATCAATCTTTGGGGCCGGTAAACATTTGTTAACATTTACGCATTTGCGCTAATGTCAATTTGTTATCTATTCTGCGCGTCGTCGGCTTTTTAATGATGACTCTGCATAAAGACAAAGACGATTTTCTCGCCGTCGCAGACACTTTGCGCTGTCTCGACAATTTGATTGTTATTATTATTATCGTATTTGTTGTGCTCACATTGTGTTTGGTACACAGATCTCAACGTAACTTGCCAAAATTGGTTCATGGCCACAGCGCTGGCATTAGATGGCCAGCAGCGCAAAAGAGCAAGAAAAGTGTTAACTACAAAAAAAAGAAAGCTTATCGAGTGCGAGTTATGTGAAGTATTCGCTTTCATTCGCTGCTGCTGCTGCCTGACTGGGCAAAAATTTGAAGAAGAAAAAGATACACGCAGATAACCAACTGACAGATATAAATTCATATTCATAAGATACAAAACAAGAGATACGAATTCGTTTTGGCAGAGAGTTATGCGGCTTGCGAGGCCTAAAACTGGCCAAGTGAAAGTTTGGCAGGCGAGACAACTTCGCTGCTGCGAGTACAATTGAAACTCGCGTTGCGGCCCGTTCTAATGGGGCACGTAACGCACAGCCTTAATTACCGTATAATTGCCAGCGAAAATCCTTTTTGGGCCCGGCCAACGAATTACGCACACGGCCAACAAATTATGCTGGCCAACTGCCAACGTCACAGACGCACACGCACACGCACACACACATCTGCACACCTGCGCACCCACGCGCGCCCTCGTCAATAATTGAATTATGAATTTAATGCAATATGCGCATAAATAATAAACACATTCCAGCAGCACTTGCTCCTCCTGTTTGAGCCCTCGCTGGAGACACAGTGGCTGCTGTTCGAGTGCAGCCATGCGATAAATTGCACATGTCAGGTTAATGTGCATTTCATTTAAGCTGATTATTGCCACAGTTGTGTGCCACTGCAATCCTTGTGCTCCTTACTTATGCATATATATATATGTGTCCCCGTAACACTGCTCGCGCTCTTCGCTGCCCCTGGGCCACCTGTCACTTCTCAATCTCAATTATCTGCCTGCTACAACATTTCCTTGACAACTTTATATGTTTGTTACTACAGCACAAAGGTCAAGTGTCGTCGTTGTCGGCAAATTTGCAAGAAACACAATATAAATGAAAGCAAGTAGCAGGCTTAATCAAGAGGAAAACAACTCTGCTCAAGTGCTTAATATTATTTGAACACAGAAATTGCAATTCTATCTTCTGCTACACTTCAAATTTCACAATTCAAATCAGCATTCTCCTAGCATTCTTCATAAAAGTATAAACAAGCGGAAAACAGCTAAGAAAGTGGCTTAATGTTATTTGAAAACAGAAATTGCAATTATGTCTTCTGCTACACTTCGAACTCAACTATTTAAATCAGCATTATCCTAGCATTTTTCATAACATGGAAGTTTAATCAAGGAGAAAACAGCTCAGAAAGTGGCTATGTTTAAGTGCTTAAGATTATTTGCAAATTGCAATTGTAGCTTCTGATATATTTTCATTTTAGTTTCTATAGTTTATCCAACAATTGAAACTAGCCAATTGCAATTGTATCTTCTGATATAATTCGACATTAGTCTCCTAGGTTTAGCCGACAATTTGAACCAGCAAATTGCAATTGTATCTTTTTATACATTTTGAATTTAATCTCAGAGGCTTAAACAACAATTTAAACTAGCACTTTTCATAGAATGCGAGTTTAATCAAGAGGAAAACAACTCAGAAAGTGAGTCTCTTGAAGTGCTTTAAACTATTTGAAAATATATATTGCAATTGTATCTGATACAGCACTCTATTCGAAAACAGCTCAGAAAGTGCTTATAATATATATTACAAATATAACTGAAACAGTTCGAATTGAACAATTTAAATTTGAATTTGAGCATTCATTTAATCAAGAGGAAAACAACTTAGAAAGTGCGCCATTTAACTGCTTTTAACTCTTTGAAATTTGCATTTTATCTTCTGATACATTTCGAATTTAGTATAACAGACTAAGCCAACAATTTAAATTATAATTTTCCATAAAATGTAATTTGAATCAAGAGGACAGCAGCTGAGACAATGGCTCTGTTGAAGTATGTAATATTATTTAAAAATATAAATTGCAATTGTGCTTCAGCACTCTCCTAGAATTTTTCATAAATTTCAAGTGTAGTTCAGAGGAAAATAGCTCAGAATGTGCCACTGTGTTTACAATTACTTCAAAATATACATAGCAATTGTATTGTTCATGCATTCTCAACGAAATGCAAGTTTAATCAAGAGGAAAACAAGAAGTGCTAATAATTAATTAAAAAATTGCAATTGTATCTACTGATGGATGTGTATCTCAGGTTAAGCCAACAATTGAAATTAGAATTTTCCATAAAATCAAGAGGCAAACAACTCAGAATGTGGCTCGCTTGAAGAGCTTAATATTATTTGAAAATGTATATTGCAAGTCAGCTGAAACCTTTCGACTTTAACAATTTAAATCGGCACTCAGCTAGCTCGACAAATTGCAGCTTTCATCTCTCGACTGCAAATTGAATTTAACTGCTTAATATTCATGTGGAAAAAAGCCCGAAATTCGTCCACTCATTGTGACAAATGAACTTGGCAACCTTGGCTTTCAGCTCGTGTCGCAAACTGCAGCAGCACAGCTCGAGCGACTTTTCGCCGAAATCAAACTAATAATTTAGCGAAAAAAGTCAATTGAGTTGTCGGCATTTAAAATGCAGCTGGCATAGCGTGGGCCTGGCTATATCCTGGGAGGGGACGATGTGACAACGTTGTTGTTTGCTGTCACGGCCCACGCTGTCCTTTGTGACACTGCGGCCACGCCCACCACAAACCACCACGACGGCGACACCGACAACGCTTACCTGTGCGGCATGGCCTCCTCCTTTTTGAATATATTGCGTATTTCGTCGCCATCGAATACAAACAGCAGATCCGGATGCCCAATAAGGCCGCCCACTTTGGCCATTTTGCCGTAGTTGACATGCAGGTCGTGCATAACCTTGTCCAGGTCACTAATTTTGTATGAACCTAAGAGAGAGAGAGAGAGAGAGAGACGGGAGCTTAGTAATGCCGAGTAATGGCGAGCTGAGCTGAGTCCTGCTAATGGAAATGTATAACTAACCAATTAGTGGCGCAAATCGCCACGAGTTGCCAATCAGCGGCAACGGACGCAGACCAGGCACCTCCGAATACGGACGCACAACAGACGCCGCAGCTGCTGCTTCTGCTGTTGTTGCCGTCGATGTCGCTGTTGTTGTGGCAGCTGCTGGGCTGCAAGCAGAGGACTTCAATATGCTGCAAGTGGCGAGCGCGCTCACTTACTTACCTGGCTTGCTGAGCTGCAGCATCTGGCTGCCATTTCACTTGCTGCTGCTGCTGCTGCTGCTGCTGCTGCTGTCGTCGCTGCAGTGCTCCAGACGCAATTGATTTTTCAATTTCCGTTGCCACGCCGACGCCATCATGCGGAAGCGCCGCCGCCCCACCCTCAGCGGCTGGCGGTGGCACCACCCTGCCGCCGGCACTCGTCGTCGTCGTCGTCGCGGAGTAGGTGGTGCGCCTTATCAGGGCCGCCGTCGTTTTGCGTAAGCTCGACATTTTCGTTCAGCTCTCGGTTTGTTCTAGCGTTGCCAACTATCTGCGAAGTGAGCGGCAAAGTTGCGCTTTTATTATTAAGTAGTCAGCGAAACTAAAGCCAAGTGCAATGCAGCGCACTGCGAATGCTCTAAACCACTCGAATTTATGTCGTTTTGCCACACATTTCAGTCTAATGAGCTTGATTAACTGCCTATTTTGTGCTCAACATACTCAGCAATTAAAACTGTCAGAGCAATAAACTTATATTTGCTGTCAACTATCACTTTTAAAACTCAATTACTATTGCCCAACTGTAGCTATTGCGTCTCTAGTTTGTGCTTAAAATAAATGATGTATTAGCAATAAATTGCGCTTCTTTATAGTACATGTCTTTCTGAGAAAAACGTTGAAATGGAAAAGCAAAATGAATAGCTGATCGGTGTCAATGTTCTTCGACAAGAGCTAGCTGTAAGTGCAATCGATATACCCTTGAGTTAGGGCATGGCAAATTCGCTGGAAAAACGTTTGAGGGGGGGCGAAAAAAAGTTGAACAAGTTTTTGCGCTTTGCGGCGCCACTTGAAAAGCAGTTTTGAGAACTGCCAACAGAGTTTTCAATGTAATTCTCAAATAAATGAGTGTGCAACTTACAATTGCGCGCCTGCCACTTGCCGCTTGCTGCTTGCCACTTATTTTAGATGAGTTGCCGCAAGCAATTTTATGCTCAAGAAATTGCAAACAAACAGCAACATTTTTGCAATTATAATAAATACAACACTGAAGGCAAAAAGAACAAATATAGAGAAGAGAGGGACAAACGGTGTTGATGATAAAACTGGGAACTGTGCAAATGTTGAGGCAATGTGCTAATTTGCGCGATATGCAACTGTCGGCTTTAAGAACACACAACACACACACAGTCCAGAGTTGTAGGAAGAAGCTGTGTGTGGTTGGTTTTTTTTAGTATTTGCACTCAGCACAGTTGTCAATATTTGTGCGCAAGGCAAGGCTGAAGCATATAAACAAAATGCCCATGAATAATAAATTATTGTATTGTGCAATAGATAAATGCTGGCGGCGAATGCGAGTATGATGGCCCAAAAGTTGACTATCAAAATGCGCAGATAGACAAACAGACAGACTAGTAAAATCAACACACAGTGGCTCCCGGAGGAGCTGGGCCAAGTTGGGCATTGTATTGGCCCTAAACGAACGAAATAACATACGCATACACTTATTGGCCAAAAGGCACAATAAGGCAGCGCAATGGGGTAAAATGACAGCACTTAGTTCGGGCAGCCCGCCGACGAGTGAAAGGCAAACAATGAACAATTTACAAAATCTATGGCGATGAAATGATGTTGCCTGGCGGGGCCGAACAGCCAACAGCGGCGCATTGCCAACTTAATACAAATAGCATGGCCTAAGAGAGTCAGCAAATACAAGCACACAAGCTGCCTTGTTGATAAGCCAGCTTTAAAGCGGGTTTCATCTTATTTCCAGCTGAAACACGAACCGAACGAAATTCCCACAAACAGGCAACGCGCATTGTTAAAGTTTTGCAGCGAGAGCCAATAAAATTCAAGTGGCTAACAATAGCATTCAATACGTATAAGTCTCTGTATGTGTGTGTGTATACTTTGTTCACTTCGAAGCATGATTTGTGCTTTTGTGCTGTGTGTGGCACGCTGCGTATGAGCAATATCTGAATAGATTGCTTATACGCCGCGTCGTGCTGCCAATACCAAAAAATCTGCTGGCATTGTAGCTGCTTTCGCTGTGTGACTGCGCCTGCTCCAACTTGCAACTTCTGTGCGCTTGTAATTTAAATGCCATTTGCCACAAACTCACACACACACACACACACACACCACGCCAGCAATTTGATGAAATTTTTATGGCACAATCAGTGTGTGTGTGTATACAGAATCTCTGGCTTAGCTGGCATCCTTGCCCTTGCCTTGACGAACTGCGACCTTCAGCTGCTCGCGTCCAGCACTCGAGCTGATGTGCCGCAAACGTCACCCAACGAGGCAGCCCTCAGTCCCCCTCAGAGAGACATTGCAAACTTATGAGCCTTATCGGGGCATGCCTCATAATGAACTTGAGTGATAATCCTTGCGCCAAAAAAAGAAAAGAAAAACGATGGTATAAAGAGACACCCAAATGTCAAGCAGCATCTCAAGCAGCTGCTCTGCCTCAAGTGCTTGATGAAGCTGTTTGCCCCCCTTCCGTCTGTCTGCCTGTCTGGCTGCCCGACTGACTTGGCCTTAATTTGGCTTTGGCTTTGACTTTGACCGTGCCAGCAGGCCGAAAACTCGACTTGAACTGGCCCCCGATGCGAATAACTGACTGCAAGTTGTCCAGCGGCGCCAAAAACGTCTGATTAATTGACACGAGCCGTAAGGCGGGTTATTGCCAACCCTGTGTGTATATAATTGCCGAGCAACACAAGTTAATCTTAAAGCTGTCAAATGCGCTTGGTATTTCAACTGAAATGAAAGTCAGGCGAGCATGACTCTTTGAATTTCTGAACTTTTATACAAATTCTTTAGTTTATTTATTAGACTTTCTAAACTGTTCGCACTGTCAACTGCTTAAAAATAGCTCACTGGTATGACGATATATATTCGCAAATCTTTCAACTGCTAAATCTACATTTCTCTTTATGGCATAACATGTTTTTCATAATTTAGGCAATACGCCAACAAGGCAAGCCTCTTTTATATCAACTCACTTTCAAGCTGTTTTGTTTAACGAAAACTATTGAAATTTCTCATTCACGTATTGTTAAAATAATCATTATGGCTGCTTTAACTAATTCACAATTTAATGGCAACGCTCACTTCCTCTGCAAATTCTGCGCTGAAATCTTTTTGTTATGTAACACATTTAACTGTCATTATCCCATGCCGCACAAAGGCAGCAAACTTCCAGCTCCATGGAGACTTTAAAGTTGCTCAACTCATTTGCGCCGCCCTCGCCTCGCTTGCCCCTTTCGACTTCTGCTCGCTGCTATTGTTCTTTATGGTTCTCAAGGTGCCGTTACGCACGAATGGCAGCAAAATCGAAAGAAAAAACTCGCAGCCAAAATAAAAACAGAAAAGTTGTCGGGCGACCGAGCGAGAGAGAGAGAGAGAGTGATTGAGAGAGGGAGCTGGGAGAACTTGGAATATTCTATACTGATTAGCATCGTTATGCTAAATGCTTAGAAATGGCTGCTCCCGGCGTACCCTTGACTGCCCTGCGCCTCACCCCCCTAGGCTGCCCAGCTGTTGTTGAAAGTCTTTTTCAGTTGTGATGCCTTTGTTGACTTTTATTGGCGCATCTTCAGCTCGAGGGCCGGGCTGCGATTGTATGTTGGTTGCAACAGATATGCGTTTGGGTGTGTTCGTGTTTGTCCATAAATATTTATAAGTGATGGACATATATAACTCTTGTTGTTTTCCCGTGTGGTTTGTGCTTCACGCCTCACTTGCAACTTGGCGTTTGCTTGCACTGCACTTTTAACTAGTTTGCGGTGTTTAGCTGCGCCTATTTCATGCCACTTTTGTGGGCCTCGACTAGTTTGCAGTTTGTAGTTTGTAGTGTTCAAGCGAGTTGAATTCCTTGCGATTCGCTCACCTTAAAGTCAAGCACTCCACTTGACGTTTTCAACGGTTTCACACAATGTCTCTTATTTATATGCACAAGTATTCATAGATTGATTTGCCGACTGCGACTGCGACTGCGAGCTACACTCCGACGCCGTAGAGCAAACGCGACGTACTAAACGCGATCGCAGCGCTTCTTAGTCTACTTATAGGATCGCCATAAGTCACAACGCTTGAACGCTTTCAGCTCTCCGTCGTCGCTTCGGCTCAGTCCGGTCTCAGTCTCGTCTCGTCTCGAGCTCGTGGCTGGGTCTCTACGGGTCTACGTGAGCTTGTGGCCCGGCTCCAGGTGCGTGAACGAGTCTCTCGTCTTCGCTTCCGATCTCCAACTTCAGTTCGGGCTGTTGTTGTGTTTTATTGTTAAGATACGCCTGCTAATTGTGCGCGCTCTCTTTCGCTCGCACTCGCTGCCCGTCTCGCACTCTCCCACTCTATTTTGGTTTTCTTTCGCCGCTTGAAATTGAAAGTGCAAGTGTTTGCTGCTAATCAATCTCACTAAAAAGCAAAAGTTTATGTGGCTAATTCGTAACGGTTGTTAACGCGCTTTAATTCGCTCCTCGAATCAATTTGATCGCACTTTTTGTTTCCACTTCGATTTGCAGTAATATTGAACGCTTAGTTAGCGCCCTGCTAGTTTCACAATAGGCCATCGAATAACTTATGGCTAGCTCCAAGGCCAGAAAGGCGGCGCAAGAACTCAGTACCACGAACTGCACTAAATCTAACTGCGTTTATGATTTGTAAACTTGTAAAACAAAAACTCTAAAAGTGAACAACTTAACTTGAGAACTTCAACAAGCATTTTAAGCTAAAGGTGACTAATGGAAGCACATTAAAGATTTTGACAAAATGCCATCAAAACCTTTACTTGTTATAGAGATTGTCTTTGTATACAACTTACAATACCGTCGTCTAACAAATTGAAAGAGGAATTATCAGCAAATTCTTTTTGCTTGCAAAGTTATCAAGTAAATTAAAATTGAAGTAAACTCTAAATATTGAGTTGCCAGCAACTTTAGTGTAATTTATCAGATTCGCGCTTTCAAAACTTCTTTATTGTTGCCGCCATCTGTGAAGAATGAAACGAATTAAAAATGCATTTCAATGGCCAAAACTTCCAGCAATCTACAGCTGATGAGCTCGTTGCCAAACTAATCACGCAGAGCCAGCTGTCTTGGAAGTCTCTTTCGAAGTCTCGGTTCGCCACAAAGCTTATACGAAATGATATACGGGAAGTGCTAACACGCACAGCCGGCGGCGTATTGCACAATCATCTGTGAGACACAAATTGCATAGCCAATCTGTGAGATCACGGATCTAATGGTGAAATGTGAAGCTCATCGGGCTGATTAGCGTGTGGCTCTTAAATGTAACCAATATTTACACTGCCCATCGCCATATAGTGGCACACATATGCATCTATATTGAGGTCTATTTGGAGTACGAGTATTATGCATGCCTTACAGCGCTGCCAAACTTTTCCACCTCAATGGACGCAGTTGTGGTTAGAGCTTGTGGTTATGCCACAGCCATTTGGAGCACGGCTCGACAAAGCGTGACTCGGCAATTTTCCCGCAATGCGCGCTGCCACGCTGTGCTGCATTCGCCAATGCCCCGCGATCTGGCAACCCTGCGCTGCTCTGCCTGTCTAATGGAACGTTCGCGGTGCGACACAAATTCGTGGGCCGCCGGTTGAGCAATGTGGCTAATGAACAAATTGCCGCGGCCACAAAAGCGTAAGATTGGTGCGATAGAAAATGGACAAACTGTAAAGTTTATTTATGGTGCGTGAGACTGGAAGACTTGCGCTGGAGACCTCAATGGGTTACATGAACTTTACACCTGAAACAAGCAACAAATGGAATTTATCTTTGCCAAAAAAAACCAAAAAAAAATGAATGAAAGAAAGAAACAAACAGCCAAAAACAAAGGGCCCTCAAAACAGATAGCGTTGCGTGCCTAGGCTAAATTATAGCCCAGATCTCTGGACAGTGACCTATTGTGGCACTGTTTCTGCCTTCACCTCCCCTGCCCCCTTCCCCTGCCCTCTCTCTCTCTCTCTGATGCTTGTCTTTTTATTATTTTTATGACCTACTTGTTGCGAGCTGGGTCTGGAGCTGGACACGCAACCTTTGACTGATTGAGAGACACATATAAAAACTAATTATGTAGCCGCAGTTGCGAAATTCGATGCCACAAAAGGCCAGCACACAGATACACCCACACACAGCCAGTCAGAGACGTGTCTGTGTGTGTGTTGTCTGCGTGTGTATCCACTCGCTGGCGCCTAAATTTGTGCTACGTTTTAATTGTTTGCACAGCGCTTCGACAGCGCCGCAAGTTTCGTGTTTACTCGGGCTGCAGCCAAGTCAAACATTTGCGTCTGACCAGCCACTGTCCCCGCCCCCGTCCGTTTCCTTGTCGCCTCGTTACCTGCTCGTGGTTGGCCTAACTAATGTGCGCACTTTGTGTCTTGCAGTTTCCTGGATGATTTGGATCGGTTAGGCGCCAAGGACTACCAGCCAACCGAGCAGGATATCTTGCGCACTCGAGTCAAGACCACCGGCATTGTGGAGGTGCACTTCTCCTTCAAAAATCTCAATTTCAAGTAAGTAAATAGACTGCATTGTACAGCTAAAGCGCTAAGTCGGAGACACAGTTGCAAACTTGACTTGTTTTTTAATTGGTATTTAGTTAAAATTATACTTTTAAACACATTCCACAAATTTAGTTTTTAAATTTTTAGCTTACATTAACATGCGAGTGAATTTGAAAATTATTGTAACATGCTTTTAGGCTGCTGTGAATATTACTTTCGAAGCAGCCAAACAGATACTTTGCTAATGTTATACTACACTGTTCTACTGCTCTTTACTAATTCAATCTCTGCCTACTTGCAGATTGTTCGATGTGGGTGGCCAGCGATCTGAGCGCAAGAAATGGATACATTGCTTTGAGGATGTAACGGCGATCATTTTCTGCGTGGCCATGTCCGAGTACGATCAGGTCTTGCATGAGGACGAAACTACGGTAAGTACACTCCGACAACTAGAGTGGAGTTTGACTAATGTGATGTGTCCATTGTAGAACCGCATGCAAGAGTCGCTGAAGCTGTTCGATTCCATTTGCAACAACAAGTGGTTCACGGATACCTCGATTATATTGTTCCTGAACAAGAAGGATTTGTTCGAGGAGAAGATTCGCAAGAGTCCGCTGACAATTTGCTTTCCCGAGTACACAGGTAAGTAGAGTCAGCTCATTATACAAAAGTCAACTGATTGATACATTTCCCATTGCTTGGCGCAGGTGGCCAGGAGTACGGTGAGGCGGCTGCCTACATCCAGGCTCAGTTTGAAGCGAAAAACAAATCAACCTCGAAAGAAATCTACTGCCACATGACGTGCGCCACAGACACCAACAACATACAGTTTGTATTCGATGCTGTCACCGATGTCATCATAGCAAACAATCTGCGCGGCTGTGGTCTGTACTAAGCGGTTGGCGGTTTAGCGGCGTACAACGGGGACCGTTACGGTATTAAAAAGCAAAAAATAAGTGAAAAAAAGAAAAGAAAACTAAAACAAATAACAAATAGCGCGGGAGCACAACAACCCACCAGCATTGATCAAAAAACAAAAACAAAAAACAAACAAAGCAAATGATGATAGAACCAACCAGCAACACACACAACTACAACTACAACAACACCAACACAAACAAACAAATACACACGAAAAGCAAAAGCAAAGCCCAAAGAACTTTTATTTGTCTGCACGGAGACGAGAAATTGCGCTTGAACAGAATGTGAGGATCTGGAGGAATTCGTTTGAGAGCAGGCAGCTGATGAAGTGGACGACGGGAGACAGTCAGTGAAATCGCAGTCGCAATCGCACATATTGAAAAGCATTTCCTATATTTGCATTACATTTGCATCATGCAAGCAGCATACATGTATGACATGAAACGCACAACATACGCACACACACACAACGACACACGAATACACAAACACACACACACACAGTCGAGAACAGACACATTGAAACGCAAGCATTAATGCATAATATGTAGTTGTTGTTTGGTCTGAATAATTTTATAGAATTTCATAATTTATGTGTAGTTTAGTTTCTCGTGTATTTATTAAAAACAAAACAAAAACAAACACTAAAACGAAAAACGAATAAGAAAACAAGCCCCAAAGTAAAAAGAATAAAAACTAAAAAAAAAAAGAAGTGAAAGGAATGAATTGAAATTATAAAGAGAGATGATGAGATAATTAATGAGAACAAAGTATATATGCATACTTATAGAAGGCATATTTACCGCATATATAAGTATATAAATATTATATTATATAAATATATTAAATGTTTCCTGTTGCAATCTCTTTGAAATTATTCATGCCATCAACGCTGCATTTCTCATGCTTGTTTAGGCTTAAGTTCAAAGTTTACAAACTCTGCGCAAATTACATTCAAACAAACAATCCACAACAAGAACAACAACAACAACAACAACAATGCATCCCATGGGCAAATGAAATTAGCAGAAAATATAAAAGAAAAATGCAAAGAGAAGAAATTGAAAAAGAAAACAAAACAAAACAAAAGAAATTAACATTTAATGCATAACGTAATGATAAAGCAAATGAACAAACCAAAAACAAACAAAAAATGATTACGACACAAAACGTAAAGCTCTAATTATTAAGGCCTAATTTAATTGATAAACACAAAGTAAACCGGTCTATGAATGGAGGAGAAGAAAGCAAGGAACTCTCTTAACTATTTGTATTTACTACAACATAATGAAAGCAAAGCAAATGAAAGTGAAAAGCGAAAATTGCAAGAATTGAAATTGCGAATTTTTGAATCAGCCAGCCATAATTCGATTGATTAGAGATCGATGTAAATTGTAATTTGTTGAATTTGCGTGTGTATAGAAGGATATATAGAAAAGAGCGCTAGCTGATTGTGCGATGATGATGATGATAACGATACGATGATAAAGCTACAAATTGCATACAACCAATACCAACCAACACCATAAACATCACGCACAAAACAAACGCATAAACATCAACATAAAACACACGACACGAACACACAAAAACACGCACACAACAACTAACTATAATTTTTTGTACACTAATTTATTGTAATTACTATAATTTCGTTGCATTTATAAAGCCACATACGAATGTAGTTTGACTCCAACAACAACAACAACAACAACAATAACAACAAGAAGAACAAGAACCTAAAACAAACAATCTCGCAATAGCAAAAAAGTAAAAAGAAAAGTGAACAGATAAATCTCAGAAATAGATTGAAACGATACAAAGAGAGGAACAGTTCATTGTAAAACACATTGTATGTAATATTTATAAAGCATATACTATACACTATATACTATATACGAGTATACATAATATTGATAATATTAATAATGATAACAATAATAATAATAATAATAATATTAATTGTAACATTTATTGTATTTAGTGAATGGCATTTAACACTGTGCGTTGCAGCTGTTAATTTTGTTTAGACTTATTTATACTTATGTATTTATGTATGTATGAGTATGCTTATGCATTTCTTTACTGTATCTATTGATTGTGCATTTTGATTTTACACAATGATAATGGAATTTATAATTGTTATTTTATAGTATTTTTGTATATTATACAACCGCTCTCTTTCCGAATCTACTACAACTACTACTCCTATTTCTTCTCACTTGTCTTCTCCCCCCCCCCCCCACACTGAACCTCTTTTTTGCACCCCGCTCACTTATGTTTTATAGTTTTTAAGCTTTATTTATGTAAACATGCAACACACAACTTAAACAACAACTTATACACACACACACACATACACACACACACACACACAAAACAAAAGAATAACTTAGTAAGTTTATTAGCAAAATAAAATATCATTTAACGATTTAACAAATTTTTGAGCAATTTGCTTATAGAAAGATTGTTTCGAATTCGATTCTTGGGCAAAATCCAGTGTGTAACCTATGCAAAAGTTGTTGAACAACACATCTTTTGTATCTGCGAGATACGAGATACTTTTGTAGTTGAATGCCATGTTATGAGCAGTTTTCTAAGCATACGCAATACAATTTGACAAAGTAAAAAAAAAACGATGAAAAACTAAACTAAATTTAACAATAAATGCATACAAAAACCCACAACAAAACACTCCTTAACCTTACCAAATAAAAAAACAAAACAACACACACACACACACACACACAAAGAAAACCACACGAAAACAAACAACAACAAACACTGTAATATTTATCGTATGTATTTTCCATTCAACTTGTAAAATTCTACCAAAATACAAAAATTAAAAAAAATCATTTTCAAATAAAAACTATTTATTCAAAAACAAAACAAAAAGCCGGTCTTTATTCCAAGCATTCTCCTTACAGCTGAGCCTAATCGAGCTGCAAAAATTAGACAAGATCAAACTTTTAATTGGAGCTTGCCTTGCCCCACGAAAGTGCAACACACACATACATCCACAAACTCTCACACACACGCAAATAACGCTGATCATTTTCACAAGAAAGTTATGTAAATCAAAGTTAAGAAAAGCTAAGCAAAGCAACCGGTTGAAACTCTTTTCTAAGTTGACTAAACTGTATGTAATTATATAAAATATGAAAATCAAACACATATATTTATGGAATATTTAATTCAATCCCAAACCAAGAAACAATGTAATTTACAAATATTATAAAGCAGAAAAATACAAAGAGTAATTCATTAAACTATTAAAAGAATAAAGTATGAAGTAAACAGGCGATCGGTCTATACACAAATATATACATACACTTATATATATATATATATATATATTTATTGAGATGCGAAATGAGAACTTACCACATCTGTACTATATATTTTTCTCGTAAACCGCAACTTACTTCTATTCCATGCAAATCGAAATATCATAAATACCATTGATGGCATATAAAAGACTTTCCCTATTTTTTAAATACTCATACAAGAAATCGACTATAATTTAACTTGGAACTTAGCGAACGTCTAGCTCAACTTTGACTACAACAATTTACATAATACATAGTATATTAATAAATAAACAGTATGCATATACCATTACATCATAAAGTTAATAAGCAATTTTTGCGTATTTTCCATTAATAAATTACATTAACAACAATCCATGTCATAGCATAACGAGTAATTCATATTTTTCTATACAACGGCTCATACAAGTTTTTTGCTCCGACTATGTAAACACTCTAACACACTCACACGCACACACACGCACACACACGCATACAAGAAGCACCACTACTAAAGTGAATGAGAATTAACTATTACTTTAATAGAAGTTAAACATTTATAAGATACAACCTTGATTTGCTGCAGGCAACAATACAAATGGAAAATTCAACAAAATCAAATGAGATTATTATAATATTATAATTAGTACAACACTTAACAACAACAACAACAACAAATATAATGTTCAAGTTTGTAATGAAGTGGAGAAATGATAGGAAGAGAATGTGGCAACATGTGAAGTGAATAGGTAGACAAACTGTAGATGTTGTATCTAATTTTTAGCCTAATTAAAATTGCTTTCGTCGTTCCCCAAAACAGCAAATTTATTTAATTTCCACGTTACAAAATCGATCCACAATATATACATATATTTACGTATATAGCATATACAAATATTATATGTTTTTGTCCAAATGCTGAACGAATTTAACATTGAACGTTTGGCATTTTTATCAATTCTCCCAGCGAGAGAAAATCTATTGAATGGAATTATTTATTTGCATTCCTCAAAATGAACCAAGCCCTTGGCCCCAGAGCAGCAGTTTTTAAATGTGAAACGAGCAAAGTAAACAAAACAGAACGGAAAACCAAATAAAAAGAAACCTTTAAAGTAAAAATAAAACGATAAATAATGAGAAAGCAAATTGAATCGTTGAATTACAAATTTAATATAATTACTTAATAATAATACGAGAGAAAACCACAAATACAAAATAAATGAAAATGAAACGAAAAATGTTTGTATGTAAAAGAAACTCAAAATGTTAGATCATCTAAAATTTAAATAAAATTAAATTTAAACAAAAACACAACCAGATTTGAGGACTTGCTTATTTCAATGCAATTTCTGGTTCTTCAATTTCTATTCTAATTTGTAGCATAGAAATTCCCCTCAATGGGAATTTTGTCACCTCTAAGAGCTGATATTACCTTGGATTAAGTCACTTACACGACTTTTGACAGCGTTGTCCAGCATGCCAAGTTGCCTTAGCTGCAACTGCTCCACGTAGTCGAGCGAATCGAGTTTCAGGCTACTCACAAATATGGTCTGCGACAAGACGTAGTCTACATTGGCTTCATAGATGCCACCGGGAAGCAAAAGATCTGCAACGAGCGCGTTGTCGGAGTGCTGCCAGATGTCCTCACCGTTGTAGGGCACAACGCCAGTCAGACGCACATCCAAGGCCAATGGTTGCACTTGCTGCAGTTCCAGCGGACAGACAAATAGCTCTGATAGTTTCGCATGGTGGATGACAGTGCTCAGATCCAAGTGCTTGACTCGCACAGTGGTGTCGGTTGCACTCGTGTGGGGCACAAAGGTGATGCAGACACGTTCGAAACAGTCGTCTGTCATTTGACGCACGCAAATCTGTTGCAGTTGTGCGCTGACTGCCACATGCTGTTTTCCAGTGGCAAAGTGGCTGCGCAATTGTTGCTGCAGTTCCGCATATTGTTGTGGCATGGACAACGTTTGCCACGGGCACACAGCGGTGGCTTGCTGTGCCACCAAACGCGCCGCAAAGTGCGAGGGAGTGCAGATCTATAGAATAAATAATAATAAAATTTTATCGGTCAACTACAATATTGGCATTGGGAAGACATAACAAACTTCATTAGTGTTTTATCTGATTATTATAGTTATTACTAGCGACTTTGCCCAGCAACTTTGTCTGTTCAAAACAAAACTATTTGACTTGGCAGTAAATAGCAGATTGTCAACAAAAACAGGTGCGTAGTAAGAACAATACTGGAATATTAAAAACATCAGCAAAAAGTGAGTATGGGCAGAGCAAAAGTAGATTTAACTTAAATTTAATTAATCCTACGTCTTTATGGTAAGTTAGTTTTATCGCCTGTCATCCACAGTGTGTCGAGAAATCTCCCCCAAATTCGGTGATCCTAAGAGCTAGATTTGCTCGAATTTATTGTGAAGGAAACAACTTGATAGTTACTCCGATTAAGACTGTAGTTTGACAGAGAATCAATTGTTATAAGTCAAGACAAACAAGTCAATATATACATATGTAAATGCTGTGCACTAAAATGGAGACTTGAAAATTATACTACTTATCGTTTTTTCGATTTTCGAAACGAAAAAGTATCAAGTCAAAATCAAAAATAATTAAAGTACTATAAAACATTATTGTAGATTTTATAGTCTCAATCTGTTATACACACTAGCCATAATGACCTTCTATATAACGTATAGCAAGTGTACAAATATTTAGAATAAGTTTCTTGGAATTGCGAAAATATATGGCCACATTTTATGAGGGTGAGAAGCAGATCTAGCGCTTCGCCTACTTGGTACAGTTGACTCACTTTGAGCAGTTCGAACTGTATACAGCCGCCGCTAGGTACAGTTGCGCAGTTTCTATCGATATCGGACAGCAAATGGCGATATTGACAGGTTGACGGTTGACGACAGTCACCATGAAGCAGCATCACAGGACAGAGCACAGCCTGGCGTGTCACTAAGGACTGCTCGCGTGCCGCCAGCAGCTGCGCATGTGCCCTGGCCAGTGGCTCGGCAATTGGTTGATCATGCTGTTGCATGAACTCCAGCAGTTGTGGCAGCGATTGCTGACTCTGTCTATCGAGCAACAGCAGCGTGCTCAGCTGCTGTTGGGACTCAGCTGGCAGCAAAGCATTGCGTATCTCAGCCTTGAAGACAGCAAAACGCTTGCGGAACTGACTCCAAGTGGGCGGCATGTTAAAGTGTATGACACTCTGCGCGTTCTCAACGTGCAACTCGGGTGCATGCGCCTGCAGCAACAATATCTTGCCAGCGTGCTGCAAAATAATGCAATATTTAATTAGGGTACTTTTGATTTAGTTTTTTCACTGGCTTGCCTGTCGTTGCCACAGCTCAATCTGCTGTTTGTCCTGGCGACCGCGATGCTGCAATAACTTGTAACTTGACAAATGCTGCCTCAACTTCAACATGTCTTCATTTCGGCTGCAATAAATCAAAGTGCGTAGACGCTGAGGTGGATTATGTTGCAAGTAAGCCGACAACTGCTGCAGTTGCTGCTCGCGGCTGTCGCCCAGCTGCAGCTGCCACGCGCAGCCACCATAAGCTGCAGCCTCCAGCAGATCCCTGAACAGCAGCAACGGCTGCTTGGCGTGCTCTAAAAGCTGCTCCATTTCCCGTGCTAACCAGAGACGCGTGGTTACCAACAGTTGGGGCAGAGTGCATAGTTTGAAGAGCGTCACTTTGAGTTCCTCGAAGCATTGGCCGCCGTAAGCAAGCAGCCGCTCCAGCTCATCGAACACCAGGCAGTCAATGCGACTCGTTTGCTGTAACAGCAATGTACGCAACTGCTTCGGGGTGGCCACCAGCAAGCCATGACCCCTGGCAAGCAGGGCAGCTGCTGCTTCACTTGTTGTGCTGCAAATCTCATAGTCCTGCGAGTCCAGCTGGCCTGCAACTTGCTGCTGCAGCTCCAACGCTCGCTGGCGTGTGGCCACCAGCAGAATGCTGAGGCAGTGCTTGCCTCCTTCCCTGACGCGCTGACACAGCGGCTGCACGTAGTCATCCAAGCGCCGCTTGGCTGAGTCGATGAGCAACACTGAGTGTCCTACAAGTATTTGCGCGCTCAGCACATGGTGATCTGATTCCTCAGCTGGCTGCTGGCTGGCATGCACCAAGCTGTCCATCTGCAAGCGCATCGATTCGTCTGAGTGTATGTGCGTTTTATTCAAATATAAACATGGTATAAATTTGTTAAAACTAAGCCTAAAACTCGCTCTTGTATTCTACGCTAATTTCTAGTTTAAAAGTTTCTTTTTCGACTTGGGAGTCGAAATGGTTCGCAACGAAACGCGTCGCGGCGTCTTCGGGTTGGGCGTGGTCGGCTTTGGCGAGGCACCAACCGCTGCTGCTGCTGCTGCAGAGGCATCCCTTGTGGCTGTGGGCGCTGCCTTGACGGGCGTGCCTTCTTGTGTGTCCTCGTAGACGAGGCGTATGTCCTCGGTCCGCTCGCAAGTCGCCTCGTTGATTATCAATTCCGGCTCCTCCGCGTTCTTCGTTTTTGTTTTGCTGGGCGATGTCGCCGCCTTCTCAGCAGGCAGCGGTGTCACATCCTCTTCCAGTGGCCAGGCGTCCATGGCTTCCTCGACGACAACGGGCGCATTAACCGCAGGCGCTTCGTTCAGCACACGCGGCGTCCGGCGCACAGCAATGGGCGTGGCATGTCTGGCGGGCAGTGTCTTGGGCGTTAGAGTATTGCTGTTGCTGCTGCCCGGCGTGCGTGGCTGCCGACGCACCTGGATGGGCGTGACTGGCCTGGATTGCTGCTCCGGCAACTCGAACTTCTCGTCGGAGCTGATGATCTGCTTGTCGAGCACCGCCGCAATGGGCTTGGGCAGCCCGACAAATTGCAGCGCGGGCTTACTTTGCACTGGCTCCGTTTCGCTGGCCTTGCGCTTGATCGCAATGGGCTTGGGCTCGCTCACAGTTGGCGCAACCTCGGTTGCTTTGCGCGGCGAACGGCGCGTGGCAATAAGCGTTGGCTCGACCGCCTTGCGCGGCGAGCGTCTGAAGGCAATGGGCGTGGGTTTCGCCGCCTGCTTGGAGGTTTCAGCAGCTTTGGGGCTGCTCGAGGAGGTGGTAGAGCTGCTGCTCTGCAGGGACGAATCATTGTCGGCATCCAGGTCAGTCTCGGCACTGTCTTTGTCCTTCTGCGGGCTGCTCGCCAGCTTGCTGTCAATAGTGTTGCGCTTGCTCTTCTCCTGCAGCGGCCGGCGCAAAGTTGTCTCGTCTATGGACGCCTTGCGCCTTTGTTTCTTGATCTTGCGCTGGCGTTGCGGTGCATTCTCCAGGGAAATGGTGACAGTGCACAGCACTGCCTCCATGTGCTCGTAGCGTTCGCCCAGCTCGTTCTCGCCAAAGGTGATCAGCGAGCAGAAGCCGTCAGTGCTGGACACGATCAACAGGTTGCCATCGTTCGACCACGTCAGATCGGTCAGTCGTGTGTAGTGAATGTTGGACACAATGGCAAACGGCACCGGCTGCTGTGTGTCGAAGAAGAACACCGAGTTCTTGGTGGCCACCGCATAAATCATGCGATACGGCAGCGTTACCACCGGCGGATTCCGCTCGGCATTGAAGGGACGCAAATTATACAGCACGGGCGAGCAGCGCACAGCCACAGTGTACTCGTTGGGGAAGGGCAGCACAAAGGCGGGCTGGCTCAGGTCGTAGCGACTGTAGCCGTAGGTGGTGTTCGTGGGCTTCAGCACGCCGTCGTAGTCCGTCACGCCGGCAGGCGTCAGCAACAGTTTGCCGTCGGGTGTGAAGCAGAGGCGCCGGAAGAAAGTCTGCAACGTGCCGTCGTGGTAGAGACGCACACTGCGGCCGTGCAGCTCGTGTCCCTCCTTGACAGGCAGCGCGGTCTTGCTGACGCGATGCAGGCAGCGCCGCGTGTTCACATCGAAGATTCGCAAATTCCTGAAAATGCATTGCAAACACTCAATAACAAAGCAATTGTGAATAAGCAAATAAAGTTGTTTACCTGTCTGTGCTCAAGGTGGCTAGGTACTGGTTGGCCGGATCCCAGGCCACGCCCTGCACATAGCCCTTGTGGTCGTCCAGTATGGCCATCGACTTGCCCTTGTGCACGTCCCACAACATGGCCGTGTTGTCCACGGAGCCCGTCAACAGAAATTCCGAGTTTGGCGCCCAGCTCAGGTCGTAAACGTCCTCGCGATGGCCGCGCAATATCTTCAGCGTCAACCACACCTCGCGGTCCTGTTCGCTGTTGCCATCGGCGTCCACAATGTTTACCACTTCGTGCTCCTCTTTCTGCTTCCATATGAAAATGACACTTTCGTCGTCGCCGGAGGCCAAGAGTTCGCCATTGGGCGACCATCGCACAGTATTAACAGCACGCTGATGCCTCGCCAAATCCGCAGCCAACTCCAGTTCAATGCCACCGCCCTCGCCCTCCGCTGCATGGTTTAAGTACCAAATGAGAACATGGGAATCTGTGCCGCCTGATGCAAGACGACACATTGTGGAAGCTGGAAAATTGCTGCTGTTTTTTTGTATATCCACACTCAACACCGGGTCGCGGTTGTGCCACGAAATTTCGGGTATTTTGCACTTCATTCTTGCACTATTACAAATAACACTAAACAAAAACTTACTTAATTGCTACCTTTATATTGCCCAGAGAATGCTGACTTCGCGCCCAAAACCTCGACAGCGATGTGAGCGAAACAACAGACATCGCTGCACCGATAGTGGCAATCGCAAAAGTGGCAATCGATAACATTTGTTTGCAGATAACTCTGCTTGCGATATTTCGCACAACAGCTGACGCAGCCAACTTCACGTTTTCGAACTCGAAAGCCCTAACTCTGCTGCTAAAATGGTAAACAAACACATTGCGCTAAATTATTTTTGGTGATTTTAACTGAAATTCATATTTGTTATAGTCAGTTACACTACATACCGACGTGGGCGACATTAAAATTGAGCTGTTTGTCGAGTCGTGTCCCAAGGCGTGTGAGAATTTCCTGGCTCTGTGTGCAAGCGACTATTACAGCGGTTGTTGTTTCATCAGGAACATCAAGGGATTCATTGTGCAGACTGGCGACCCAACAAACACCGGCAAGAACGGCCAGTCCATATGGGGCACAAAGTTCGATGACGAGTTCAAGGAGACCATAAAGGTGCGTCTACTATCTGCATATAACAAGTAATTTTAACTGATTACATTTCCCATTTTCAGCACACGGATCGCGGAATGGTCTCTATGGCGAATAATGGACCAAATGCCAATGCCAGCCAGTTCTTTATCACATACGCGGCACAGCCAAATCTAGACTTGAAGTACACACTCTTTGGTCGTGTGATCGATGGCTTTGATGCGCTGGACGAACTTGAGAAGCTGCCCGTGAATCCAAAGAATTATCGCCCGCATGTGGACAAGAAGATCAATGGAGTGACGATACACGCGAATCCTTTGGCGGCGTGATAAATAATAAAAAATACCACATTTAATGCTGTATACATACTATATATTTCTTTTGCTACTACTTAAGTTACGCAAACGTTTGTTATTTTGCATCCTTTACATACTAATTAATTGAGAAACAGCAAATTGTGCAAAAGTTGGTAAAACTAGGTCTTAAAATCAGCAAAGTTGTCAAATGGATTTTATCATTTAGTTTAGTTTCGTTATGTATATAAAATTGCATTGCTAGTTTCGCATGAATTTTGATTTTGCTTCTTCAACTTCTTCGGACACTTTTGCACTTAAATGAAGAACTTAAGAGTAGAGAATATGTATGATGATTTGTAAAAACGATAACTAGAAAAGTAAAAACAAATGCTAACACGAATCTCGAAGAGTTTCACTACAAATAGGACTAAGTGGATTATGTGGATTTGCCATTTGTGATTGTCTTCGCGGGCTTAGGATGATCCTTCATGTGCTGCTCGAATATCGCACGAATATCCGCCAAAGCCTTGCAGATATGCTCCGAAAATCGATGGACATCCTGCAATTAACACAAAATTAATTCAAATTTCTTCGCAGAGCTATTTCCGGATGCACTTACGGTTTGCGGACACGTGGTCTTCGCTGAGATATGGAAGAAAATTAGATTTTCGCCAGCAATGATGTAGGACACACCATAGCCATCATCAGCAACGGGGCCAAAACCGCCGCCAGCGCTGATGCAGTTCGGGTGCTTCTTCAAATCCATTTTGGGCGTTTGGCCATGAGGAGTTTGACTAGTGGACAGACGCCAGGGCTCACTCAGCACTTCGTTGAGGAAGGGCGATTCGACCTCCAGGTACTTGGACACCACATACAAGCAGAACAGATGGCGATCAATGCCACGTCCGCACATGGCATCCTGATAGCCCAACTGATGCCGATCGCAGGCGTCCTGCAGCAGCTTCACACGCTGATCATTCTACAAATTTACAATACATTACAGAACGTTGCATTTCAATCGATTTTGGCTTGAACCTACCGTTGTGTTGGGGTCCTGCATGGCCTTGACCCACGCGGAGGACTCAATGGTGCAGGGACGCACTGTCTCAGTGCGTCCTTCGCGGAACAGGCGTGTCATGGAGGCCTCGTACGTCAGCGAGAAGCGCCCAGCATCGCGATAGTAGGCCAACTGCAGGGCCATCTGAATGTAGGCATCCGGCGAGAGACGGCATTTCTTCATGAATCCCTTGCCGTACTCTTGGTGCACCAGGATGCGTAGATCGACCTCGTTGCACAGCTTGGTGGCACAGATGGTTGCCTCCTCGATCTGCGCCAGACACGGCTTCAGATCCCAGTTGAGGCGCGTGGGCGTCGGTGGCTGGAACTCGGGTGTGCCTTTAGTATTGCCCGCCTCGTCGTATCTGGTGGAAAAGCGTCAGATAGAAGTACGATTAACAGCGTGTCATGTGCAATAGTTTGGAACACAGACAGAAGCGTATTTAGTTAGTTGGTTAGTTTGAACTTTAACGTAAGTTTTGTTAGTCATGAAATGAGTATAGAAATTAAAGTTAATAACAGCTTCGCACAGTTCTATTCTGTTGTCATGGGTTAATATGGCTTAATTGTACCATGACAGTATATGTATGTATTATCTATGTACATAGAACTGTGCTAAAAGTTAAGTGCTTTTAGTTGGAATTTAGTTTTACCCATCAATATCATCACCAAATATATATTCCCAAAGATGTCCCATAACCGGAGCGTCCGCCCTAAAATAAAATGTACAAATTGTTGTATAAATTGTTGCCACAACCAAGGTTAAATTCGAATTATCAATAAAAATAAAAATATAAATTGTAGTTATATATAGTTTGTGGATGTCGTTTGTACAAATGCCTGCAGCCTGACACCATCAAAAGGTTATATCTGTAGCGGTAGATAGGATTTGCAATTTACCCTTCGGATACAAGATCGTCAACGATCAGATTCTCCCACATATGTGAGGCGATGGCAGCATCAGACCTTTACAGTAAAACATTATATTTTATAGAGTTTGGTCAAACAAAGACTCTTTCTAGTTGCTGGCTGCTGGACAATGTTATGGGGCATGGAAGTCAAAGGAGGCACTTACCACGTGTGCTCGGCGTTGAAGCCAACACGTCCATTGGTGCTCACGCAGACGGTGAAACACTTGTCAAACCAGCGATTGTAGCCGTTGCCGTGGAGCAGCTTCTTGCCGAAGGAATCGAGCAACTCGGGGCGCTTCAGATCAAACTCGAAAGGCTCATCGTCGAGCGAGAGCACAAAGGCAGCCGATTCAATGGTGCGCAATGAGACGTGATTGACGCCGCGCGAGAAGAACGTGTTGCGTGTCTCGGCCCACTTGGAGCGGTTCCAGGCAGTCAAGGCAGCCAAGTGCTCCTCGCCCTCCAACGGCGTGGCCTTGGCCTTCAGTATGTCCTCAATTTGACTGCAACAATAAATGTGTATATGTAGATATATTTACAAATTCATTTCAGACTTTTGCGACTTACACTTGCAGCTCGCAGGGACGCAGAATGCGACCCTTGTAGTAGATGAGCATCTTGTAGTAGCAGCCCTTGTGCAGCACCACAATGTAGTTGGAGTCCCTGTAGTGCACGATCCGATCCGTTTCGAGACCGGGCACGCGTGCCGTGTTGAAGGTGCGCTCATATTGCCACGAGCAGAGCGGGATCATGCCCTGCACCATGATGGGCTGCAACTCCTGGTGCTCAATCAGTTTCCTAAAGTTGAGCAGCAGCGAGATAACGTTGGCGGCACGCGCCGACTGGACGGAGGTGAGATTCATGAAGATGGCGTCGGTGCCATAGAAGTTGCTGTTGACGCAGAGCGGACTGCGACCGCGCAGGTAGACGTACTCCTCCCACCAATCTGAGACGTAATTTGTGGACCACCAGCTCTTGAGGATCAGGTACCATTGCAGTTTCTTGCCAATCGTTTGCTCAAACTCCTTGGCCAGTCCCTCCATGCGCTTGTAGTTGTCATCGTCGAGCAGGGGACGCACCGAGCGCAGATAACGCGTCATCGTGTTGTGCACGGAGGGCAATGGCAGGCGTGGCAACGAGCCCTGGAAACTGTACAGCCCTGGCTTGTTCCAGCTGGAGAGCACACGCACCACCGCCACCCAGAGCATGGTGGGCAAGGATACACGACTGCCCGGCGCTCTCGACTCATACATCCAGCCCTTGTAGATGAGCAACAGCTTCAGCGTGTAGCGCATCGTAAAGCAGATGGACAGCCAGATGACGAGTGCAGCCAAAAAGCAGGCGGTGATCTGCCAGTTCATCGTGTTACTCGGCAAATGCACGAGCAGTCTGTTGGTCAAATTGAACGGCGCCTGATACCCCGCAAAGTGCAGTCCCAGCGCAATGGCTGTGATCAGCCAGAGACTTTGTATGTGCGCCGGATAGACGCCGTTCCTGATGCCATTCTAAAGAGTTGCAAGCTGTGAGTTGAGTCGTGGCGAGATTGCTAACCAGATTGCTAACTTACCCGGGCGCGCGCCATGCGCTTCTTCCAGGAACGCACGCCGGAGTTCCACACGAGATTGAGCACCTCATGGTCATAGTTGATGTCGAAGCCCTCGTGCGTGATCGCAAACGAGAAGGCGACGGCGGAATGGGCTTCAGCCATACCGAGATTAACTGGCTAAACGCGCTGCAAATATAAATCATCGAACAGATATTGGGGATTAGATTAGATACGTGTTTTAATCACAAATACTGCTTGTTTCTACACCCAGCAGATCCATTATGAAGTCATTAGCATTGCTTACGCGGGCGGCTTTCGCGGGGGTCTTAATTAATTTAACTGATAAGTACAACTGCGGTTTGATTACTAGATACACGCTGACAGTTTAATAACAGCAAAACCACTCAGGTAACAAAATTGCAGTCGCGGGTGCTTGACTCTCTCGCTCGCATTCCAAGCCCAATGGAATGTTCAGAAAGTATTCAAATTGTGCGTTTTAAGTTAATCGCTGGCCAAAGAATTGATATTTAATGTAAGGCGTATTGTTATCTTATCCATTCCGAATCTAACACGACCCCAAAGCCACCTTTTACCCTTAAAGTAAGTGAATACAATTAGCAACTTGATATCGCTTGTAAACCGAAGCTTCTACCCTTTTCACGAGCGTCGTAATAATTTGCATTTTGAACTTTGATATTGATCGCAGCTTGCGCATCCCGCTCATCGTGTTTTATTAATTGTATGGCTGCGCAGAGGGGCTGTGCTCACACTCGCGATGTCATAACAAGATTCTCGCGCAATTGACGTCACCGAATACTTCTCGCATTGTCTGCGAGATAACCCCTCAGAAGGACCATTATGTGTTATGTGTCTGACATTGCTGCAAGCTCAGATGACTGGCTGGCTGGCCAATCATTAGCCATTGATTGTGATTGCAGGTCTGACCAGCGCTTTGTTTAGCGTTCGCAATTCCATTAGCAGTCGATTGGAGCAATCACTACAAGTTCGAGCACACTCGATTGATTTATCTAGTGTTTTGCGAGAGAGCTCAGAATCATTTGAGGGCAATTTGCATTGTTCAGTTCAGCGTGCATACTAATTGTCGATATTAAATACGAGGGGGGGGGGGGGAAGGGGGCTACGTTGTTTCTTGGTTTCTCTTATTTGCTGCGCGTAAACTTGAAAAGTTGTTTTCTGTCTAACCATAAACCTTGGTTCACTTGAACCCCAGCCAAAGAGCAGGCTTGAGCCGAAGGCCAAATTGCCAGCAACAGCGGCACCACAAACAACAGCCATCAACGATCAACAAAAGGCAAGCCAAAGCAAACCGTAGCAAGCGAACGCGATCGACGCAAGACCAACAGTTTTATTTTCGTTTGACCTACTTTTCTGGAGGTGGCCACGCTGCGTATGCGTAATGTGCTTCTGCTAGACGAACGCTACCGGCTTTTGAATACACACTCATGTATGTGCGTGCATACACATCTATTTATTCATTCATTTGTTTGTATTGGACACAACAACGTAGCGACAGCAATAACATCCATCGAGCTGCTGCTGCTGCTGATGTTGCTTTTTTTATTATTATTTTGATTTATTTTGCGCTAAGCACGAAGGTTCAAAGTCCAATCACATATTATTTCTTTGCTATATTCTCGCATCTTGTATATTTTTTTTTGTCAGCAGACGGCTTCATAAATTCAAAGAGCTTGTTGTCGTTTATATGTTGTTTTGTTTTTGGTTTTTTGAAGAGCTTGAAGTGCAAACTGAAGCATCTAAGGGCGGTAAAGTCTATTTTATATAACAACCAAAAACAAAACTAGAAAAATCTCATAAAAGTCACTGATAAGAGACGTGAGCGCTCTTATCTGCTTATCAGACCGGGGCCCAATCCAATTGGCAGCGGGACGCAGGGCGACAACTTGAAGTAAACACTCAGAAATCGAGTATTGTGTGGCATTAGTTTAAGTAGAACAATGAGGGAAAGTCAGGCAAACGAGAGCGTAGCAAATTCAATGTGAGCCATGAGAAACTGCAAAGCAATGCAGAAAATTGTTTCTTTTTCTGTTTCGGTGACCTTCAATTCAATTCCGAGGTGGAAAAATAAAACAAAATACGCAAAACAAACCTTTCAATGTAAATTTCTGATTCACTTAGTCACTGCGTCACTCAATTAATTGATTAAATTGCTATTGATACGACAAAATTATTTTTGAATTTTAACAAATGCGGTATCGAAATTTCCGTAAATAGTTTCGATTATTTTTGGACCAAAAAAGCGTTACAGAAATAGGAAACAAACAACTTGATCGCTTGAGCGACGAGCGTTAACTGATTCAACTGTGCGGTGCTGAGGCGCATGGGGTCTCGTCGCCGGCTACAGACACAGATACAGCGACAACTACAAGTACAAATACAGACGGACATGCACACGTATTGCGTGCATGTGTGTGTATGCAGATAAGACACGAATGGGTGTTTGCCTGCTTTGGCTGCGTCACACGCAAAGAGCGCAAGAAAGTGAGGCAGTGCAAGAAGGGGGGCTCGATTTGCGGAGAGCAAGCGCAAGAGAGAGAGCGACAAAAACGCTGCTGATGGACCATTGCCGGCGGTTGTCGTCGTGTCGCTGTTCTTAGCTGATCATAGAGAACTTACATATATACTGACACGCATGCACATGAACACACACACACACACTCGAATCGTAGAGCGAGTTGTTTTTGTGTAACTTTTGCCATGTGCATTTTTGCTCGATCCACGCCCCCTTATGGGGGCCAGGACTGTGTCATTTATCTCTCCCGAGGCGCAACTATAAAAATAGCATTATATATGGGGATCACCAGATAAATGGAACTCAATTGTCGACTAGAAAACTTATACCGGGCACAAATATACAAATATGAAAATTTATTATGCTAGTGTCAAGCTTATTTACACACAAACTCATAAAAAAAACACATAAAAAATACAGCAAAAAAAAACACATTTTATTGTTGCACTTTGAACTGTGGCATAGACACATCTGGAACAAGTGCCACTCACAAAACGCTTAAAAAACGGAGGTAAAAAGCTAATATTGTATTAAAGCAATTGAAATGCCTAACGTGTTTTTCCAGCGAAATGACCGCAACACCCTTGGAGGGGGGTCTATAGAAGCTCTTGAGCTGATAATGTTTTATCAATAGTTCGCAATTCTTTCTTTTTTGTGATACGATCTGCGAACATCAAAAATAGTTATTTAAGAGCAGCGATAAGATATTATTTATAATATAATTTTTTAGTTTAGTTTTCTTTTTGTGCGTTTATCGCAATTATCGCGAATTCAAAGTTCAATTGTACTGTGGGGTCGTCGGTAAGTATAAACTAGAACGCAATTCGACAGGGGCCCCTGTTATCAATCAGGTCGATAAGAAAGTTGGCACGCGGCTTGTACGCGTAATTCTCAAGTATTGCCAAACTTTTACTACGAAGTAACCTATAACAATTAATGACGCATTGCAACCGTCTGGTTGGCATTTTTTTGGCACAGACAACAAAAAGTCGGTTATCAGACAGGTTTCTTATCAAAACCTTTTGAAGTGTCTAGGGGATGTTGATAAAAATGCTTATTATAAATATCCCCAAATATTTCACACATCAAATGTGGGGACAACTTTTCTTGAGCCCCTCCTTAGCAACCTTGACAGATCATAAGCTTTGATATCAAGTTTTATATCTCATATCAACACATGTACATATCTGCACATTCACAATAATCTTGAGTGTGGACTTTGAACCGTAAGCAAACTTGAAATGCGAAAAGCGAACAAAATCCTCAGATCGCGTCGAAGTCGTGACTCTAACCACTGTGTGAGAGGGAGGCGGCAGTAACCAGTTAGGCTAATTTTGAATTCGGATGTGCTCTGCTTTATTAAATCATTCACAGCTAGCTCAATGAACAATATGCTCAGTTGGGTAAATGAGTTTGGAATATAAGTTGTTTTGACAACAATTTTATAGGAACTTAAGTTTCGAAAAAAATTTAACTTGGTTTTTCGTACATGATATTTTCTTAAGGTTTCGCCATTTGTTGTTGTCTTTTTCAATTAGTTCGTGTCACTCACTCACACATTCTCGCTTTGGCTTGCTCCCACACAACTGCACCTGTCTGCGTTCGCATGTGTATTTATATGTTTCTATGTGTGTGTGTGTCTGTGGTCGTGTCTCTTTCCCAGATGTGTTTACAATGCAAAACAGTAATGCTTGTTGTTGCTGCTGCTGTCTGTCTGAGAGCTTTCGCTCACCCACTCAACTGAGAGAGCGCAGCGAACTTGCCGTGGACTTTGAACCTCGCTGAGCGAGTGTGTGAAGAAAAGAAACAATTTTAAAAACAAACCAACAGCAAGCAATAAAAACAATCTCAACGGCAGCAGCAGAGGCAGCATAAGCAACGAACGGCGCAGTAGCAGCAAACTGTGTGGTAATAGTTGTTTTTTTTATACACACACATACATACATATTTGTGCACATACATAAGTGTTTCCCGCAACGAGTTTCCAAGCCGCTGGCTGCTGCTTGCGAGTGGAAAATGGAAAAAGAGGGGCTTGCTTGTGACCCAAATAACCGAAACAGGTTGAAGTTGTTGTTGTTTAGAGTATTAAGTAATGCAACTCGAGTAGGTTGCTGGGCCATATCACATTAGCTAAAACTTTTGGATGGTAAGTGTAACTAAGCATCAGTTAGACTCGAGGTTAATGCACAGCGCCTGCGTGAGACAAGGCGCCCTTTTTCGGTACCCCACCAACACATGCATGCATAGTACATAAACAAACGAGAACAACAACAACAAACTCCCTCTTCACTTACGTACACTATGCTCGTACACTTCCGTTGCGGGCAGAGAACTCGTTTTAATTGCAAGCAAATTAAAGACGATTGTAGCTTAATCCAAATGCGCTTAACGCTTGAAACGTATAAAAGCGGAACGAAAAAACAGAAGACGAAAATAACACAAAAGCAACAACGACTAAGTCGACGCGCGCAACGATGTAAACGCAGCAACGTAACGAAAGAGACTAAAGCGAAATGAAGAGCAGCATCGACTTGACTTCGAGCTGGCGAACTGTTAAAATGGCGAGAGAGCAACAACAAAAAAAGCGCAACTCGAATGTTCGAACAGATGATCGAAGCTAACGCAACGCATGGGGTGGGCTGCACAGGGTGACCCATTCAACAAAATGCAACTACACGTTTTATTTTCATTTCGTATTTCATTTCATTTCATCTCATTTCATATGAATAAACTTTAAGTTTGTCTTTTTATGCTTAACCTATTGATGCACAATTTGCATGTGCAGTGAAAACTTATTCGACAGGCTCGGC
The DNA here is from genome assembly GCA_035046165.1 of Drosophila rubida. NCBI lineage: Eukaryota > Metazoa > Arthropoda > Insecta > Diptera > Drosophilidae > Drosophila > Drosophila rubida. Next base: position 27,397,981 of record JAWNOF010000021.1, read on the forward strand.
CTTTTGCTGGTCCTTGCTCTCGGGTGGATTTGATAAACCGCGTATGCTCACATCGTATACAACTTCTTCGATCTTCTTCACATCGTATTTCAAAGCGTCAAATCGCTTGCGCAATCCATCGTTCTTCATGTTTAGCAAACGGAACCCTGTGTTCAAGTCGCCAATAAAATGCGAAATATGCAGAGGACGCTCGTAGTCGCCCATTGTGACGGAATTTGTCGCGAAGCGCGACAATTCGGAGGCAAGCAGCAGTATGCCCAGCAAATAGTCTTCAATGTCCAAGTGGAAGCCATCCGAATGTTTAATTTTCACTATGTACAAATACAATTATGAATATGAATTGATAAAGCTGCTGCTCTACTCACATCCAAGCATTTCAGCTGCCGTTTCGCGGGTAACCAAAAAGCCCGCCTCCAAGTAAATAACCAAAGCACTCAGAAATATCAATCGCTGAGTAATATAAGTCCAATGATCGGAATAGCTGTATGCAAAAAAAAAATAAAAATAAAAAAGAAGTGGCACATTAGACGCCTACGCCACCACGTTTTTCATTGAGCTCTCTAAAATTGAACGTACCGGTAATATTGGCCAGGCGGCACCAAGTCGGCCAGCTTTTTATATTTTTCAGCGCAGGCTTCGATTTGCTGACGTGCCAATGAGCAGGCACTGTTTACTATTGCATAAAAACGGAATCGTTACTCAGTTATATTAAGAGTTGTACAGCATTCACTTACTTTTGCTCAAATCAGAGTGTATAATCTGCAGTTGGATTGTGGCATCCTTGGCCAAATGCTCAATCTCCCTCACTACAATACGAATGTTCTGCGAACGAGGTGATCAAAATAAGTTTGTCATACCCAATTAGGATTGAAAGTGTCACTTACTTCACGAATTTCCTGTTCATTGTCAATATACTTCTGATAGTTAGAAAAAACCTCCATATTCACAAAGTGCGACATTTTGTTTTCGCTAAAATCTGCTTGTTTACGCCGGTCTCTCACAAACACAGATTGAAAGAAACGATTGGCAGACGATAAACACACATGAATGTATCGAATAGTAGAGTTGTTTCACTTGCGATACATCGATAAGCATTTACGCCATAGAGTAATCAAACAATCGTTAATCAGTGCACAGCTGTGCTTCCACTTGTGTGTCGTATAATATTCCGTCTTAATTAAAGTAAATTGAATTACAGCGATCAGAGCAAAATGTCCTACGTGAGTGCCTTAAAAGTGTTACACAAGAGTGCATATTTCTTAATGTTTTAACTTGCCTAACAGGGTGGCGGCTTCAATCCTTACAATCAGCCTGGCGGCGGCTATGCTGCTCCCCCTGGCGCATTTCCCCCACAAAATGCACAAGTGTCGCCACAAGCTCAGCAGTGGTTTGCCATGGTGGACAGAGACCGCTCTGGCAAGATCAACTCTCAAGAACTGCGGGCCGCCTTGATCAATGGGCGTGGACAGCAATTCTCGGAGAACGCATGCAAACTCATGATTAGTAAGTTTCATACAGGGTTTCCAATGAGTCAGTCTCGAGGCTACTTCAGAAAAATATACATAAATTCATACATATGTGTATCTGTCCATGACGAAACATAAATATTTGCTATGTGCCCCAGAAAGAGATTCTTTGGCGCTCACACGTGGATGTTTGCCTAAAAAAATGATAGACGTGATAAACATTTGTTGATTGTTTACCTAAAGCCTTTATGTGTTTATTTGACTTTAATCGCCGCTCACTTTTAAATGCTTTATTTGCAGGCATGTTCGACAATGACGCCAGTGGCACCATCGATATCTATGAGTTTGAGAAGCTCTACAACTATATCAATCAATGGCTGCAGGTCTTTAAGACCTACGATCAAGATGGATCCGGCCACATCGAGGAGGGCGAACTGACGCAGGGTAAACACGAGTTGTCACCATAATAGAAGACTTAAACTAACAATTTGTATTCATTTTTGTGCAGCCTTCACTCAAATGGGCTTTCGCTTTACGCCGGAATTTATCAATTTCCTGGTGAAGAAGAGTGATCCCAATAACCACAAGGAGGTCTCGGTGGACCAGTTCATTGTGCTGTGCGTTCAGGTGCAGCGTTTCACGGAGGCATTCAGACAACGCGACACACAGCAGAATGGCACTATCACCATTGGCTTCGAGGACTTCTTGAGCGTTGCCATCGGTTGTTCATACTGAAAACCGTTCCAGGACTCGTGACAACTTGCAAATGAAAAGTACGCAGCACACACATGTAAACACAGCCTTTATAGATGCAAATCTTATTCCGTTTTTTTACTGTAAGCATTTCGTTTTTATCAATGGTGTATGTTTCGACTTGTTATCTCCTATCTCGCCAATCACATTGTAATCTCCTCTGGAACACGTCAAGTATTGTTGTTATTGCCGCTTTAAACGAAATAAGTACAAAACTCACAATAAAAATAATGCATACATATTTATATTTGTAAACGTAAAATAAATGTGTGTTTTATTCAAAATGTGAACTTGTTGAGTACATAGGTTTTAAAGATAATACATGTCTTAGTTTTCGTAATTTGAATGTGTTTCTTTCAGACAGTTGCACTGCTAATAAATCATCCAAAAAATGTCTTCACTGTTTTTTGGCGTGCAATTGTTCGATTTCAACTCGAAAATGGCGTTGGAGAACTTAAAGTTAAATTAAGATAAAAGTACATTTGGATATGAGAATAGTTTTGATTTTTGGTTTGGGAATAATGTTTTGTCTTGATTCGTTTTTTTTGTCGTTCGTTTTTTTTTTGTTTTTGGTTTAAGGTATACAATTGTAAAATAAAAACTCTAATCATATATTTGCTTTCAGTCTTAAAAGTCAATACAATATTACGATGCTAAAATTAATAAACTTGTCGGATCCACAATCGACTTGCAATACTATAGCTAGCTCAAATTCAGTCAAAATGTTCAATAAAATAAATACCTAATATGGCATAAATCGCAATCGCCGAGATCGCTTGGACAGTCAAAGGACAAGGCAAAGTTGTTAAGGATAAATAAATACGTAGAGATCTTTGGATGTGATCGTAATAGTGGAAGATTGGGCAAGGCGCCGTCAGCTTTACGTAATGTGCCCCAGATATTAGGAATATTTGTGTTTAGGGGGTAAGTAAAAGTCTAATGATTTTGGTAATTTATTATTATGGATATGTGGTTCAAAAATGTGCTTGAGGGCTCTGCAAAAAGATGGCCCAAAAAATACTTATCTTAATAAAAATCCATATAAAAATATTCGCTGTTGCGCAAAATATCATAATCGATCGCCTCCATCAACTGCTTAGGTGCGACAAACACTTGTGGGGATTATCTATTCAGAGTTGTTGTAAATAATACGATGTGTTGCCTTTTTGATTCGTTAATGATGTGAGGCCTTAATACTAATTGGTTTCGCGTGATGTTTTTGTTGTTTTTTTTTGTTGTTTTTTTGTTTTTTTTGTTGTCGTTTTGATTATATGCTTGATTAGAATGGTTTGCACTGCTTAAGATTAAGTAAATTGATAAATTATAATCATACAAATTAAACATAAAATATTTTTGGGATGACACATAAAATGACAAGAAATAAATCCATTCGCTTCGATAGACAAAATCAAGTTGCAAAGATGCAAAGACACAATTCAAGTAGTACGTAAAATTAATATGGCTAAAACGTGATAAAAATTAAATGGAAGTTTCAGCTGCCCACCCCCCGCCGCCCACCGTCCCATAGAGCGTGAGCGCTTTGTTATTGTGATTGTGATTGTGGTATTTGGTATGGTATAGAATAAATCGTATCGCATTAAACACTGCAACTGCAACGCAATCACTTGTTGCAGTCAATGATCAGCTTGCCCTGCGAGTCGTCGGACATGGAGCCGCTGAGACTCATGGCGCCGCCGTCCATCTTCATGGAGTACTTGGAGCGACGCTTGCTGGGCAACTGGGGCAGGTCCGTGTGGTGCTTGCGCACGTGGACGCCGAGATTGCCGCGCTGCTTGGACTTGTAGGGACAGTAGGGACACTGGTGCGATGGCTCCTTGCCGCCGCACTCGACGTTCTCGTGGCGTCGCAGCGTCGACTTCCAGCGGTACTTCTTGCCGCAGTGGCGGCACTCGTAGACCGGCTCGCCGTCCAGCCCGATGCCGTTGGGACTGGTGGTGCTGCCGTTGCTGCTGCTGCCGCCATAGTCGCTCAGCGTGAACTCCAGCTGGCGAAAGGCCTGAGCCTGGGCGTCCTTGATCGAGCCCGCCGAGCTGTTGGCCGTGGTGGCGAACATGCTCATCGAGTAGTTGCCGAACTTGCCGCCCGCCATGCCGCCCGACTGATCCATCAGCTGTATGTCGTCGAAGGCGTGGTAGCGTGCATCGTCCTCATCCTCGGTGGACGAGCCCGGCTCATTCTCGCACTCAGAGTTGCGCATGCTGCGCTGCTGCTGCTTGCGCAGCAGATTCTCCAATATCTTTGTGGGCGTCACATCGCTGCTGTTCAGCTCCTGGTCGACGGCATCGACCTCGTGCAGACGGCGCTGCGGCGTCTGCTGGCGCAGTATCTCTTGGGCACGCAACTGCTGCTGGAAGTTGTGCAGTCCGTTGCGCATCAGGGCCTCGGCGATCGCAGCGGCCGGCGGCTTGGCTGCGACGCCTGCGTTGTTGGCCACCAGCACGGAGGTGGGTATGGCGGTCACGCTGCCCACCTCTGCTGTCTCTGCCGCTGTGTGCTTTGGGCGTGGATGAAATGGACCAGCGGCGAGCTGCTGTGGTTGTTGTTGTTGTTCTTGCACTTCATCAGCCATCGAGTTTTTTGAAGCCGTCTCGGAGGCGGCGCCGTAGACGGCGATCGCGGCAATGCTCGACGGCTCCAGGGTCTCGGCCGAGGTGGGCGACACCTGGCCGGCACCCTGGCCGTAGTTGCCGGGCTCGCCCGCTTCCTGTTGCTTGGGCGCCTTGGCCGACTTGCTCTTGTAGAACTCGAAGAGCATGTCCGACACTTCGGAGACGGACAGACGCTTGCGACGCGAGCCGGGCAGCTGCAGCTTCTGCTCGTCGCGCTTCACATTGAGGATGCTGCGCTGGAGGCCGCGCTGGATCTCCGCTGCGGCCAGCGGGGGCGGGGCAGTGTTCTCCTTGCGACTCAAATCTGCGAACGGAAACATATTTTGATTAGCTTTGAAATTTCTCCGATGCGTGCACTGATCGTAATGTGCTGGAAAATATGATCTGACAAATGAAAAAGCAAATGATTAGCGCCCTGGACTGCTGGGATTCATGTGTGCTGCTGGCGTGGTGGCTAGTGGCAAGTGTTAGAGATGGGAGTTAGTTAGTTGGCATGCAAAGTAAATGAGAGATTACACTACAGATTAATGCAATTAAATGACAAATGTATAAATTAAACATAAACTTGGTTTCAAATAAAGCTAAGTACACACAAATAAATCAATAAATTATTATATTTTTTTTTGGTTTCTTTTTTATTAACACACTTAATGGAAATGATAATGAAATGGCACTTTGCTGTTGTTCGTTTTTTCGCAAATGAAAATGTGGTTTGTTTTGAAATTGTTTGTGGTGCGGCTGAAGATGTGTGGTTCATGTTGTAGTTGTTGTTGATGTTGATGTTGATGTAGATGGTGGTGGTGATGGTGGTTGAAGCAACCATAACCGTAACCCAAATAACTAAATTCTTTACCTGCCGCACAATCTAGAAGAACAGAGAAAATAGGTTAGTTGTATTCGAGTGATCTTTATGCAACAATTATTCCACTGGGCGCGCTCGACGTTGTCAGCTGTCACTTCTGAAAAACAAACACAAAATAAACAATTAATTATAAATGTTATACAAGTTTTCTATTTAAGCTAGTGCAGTTTCGTTTGTGTTGTTGTTGTTGTTGTTGCCGTTGAGCTTGAAGAGCTTTTCAGAGCTTGCACTTGCACAAAGTTTGTTCAATTGAAAACACTTGACTAGCGGCTGAGCTCAAAGCTCGCCTTCACTTTGCATACAACGACCTACAAGACGCCCACGCACGCAAGCGCTCGCTGGAAAAGCGTCCTCACCGCAACACAAACGAAACTGCACTAGACGGCGGGAGAGGAGAGCGCAGCTTAACAATTTTCCAAGCTGCGCTCGCTGCAGGCAAACGCATCCTAAAATCCCTCTGCCGCCGCCGCCGCCGCTGCAGCTGCAACCAATGGCAGGCGGCAACAACAACGTTCGTCCGATATCTCGTTTCGTTTCGTTTCGTGTTCGGACTGCCTGCCTGCCTGCCTGCTGGCTGCATGTGTGTATCTGTGTGTGCAGTATAGTATCTGTATCTGTTGCTCGCACAGCAAGTGTACCCTAGGCTTAAGGCCTGCTTGATCCGGGTCCTTGATTTATTTATACGCTCGCATTCTTTGCTCATTTCCCTTTTTCTCTACCTAACGCGCATTCCTGCTCTTCTCTCTGCTGCTGTTGCTTCCAATTTCTATTTCTGGCATTTTCCAGGCACCAAACTTTCTCCTCGCCCTCGACTGAGCGTGTGGGCTGCACAAACACAAAGAGCGATAGAGAGAGCGAGAGAGCGCGAGAGAGAGCGAGAACGTTCCATGGAAAGCATTTGCGCAGGCGCGCATTTTCTGTGCGTTTGTTTACGAGCAGCTTCCGGTGGTGTTTCGGGTGTTTCGTAGGCCACAGCTGTTGGCAAATGTTCCACTACAGATTTCAAGGTCAGCAAATGAAAAGTTAAGGGAGGACGCGCTAAACAAAATCATTACTGGAATTTCGCCATAACCATTAAACAGTTACGCCTCGAGGGAGCTAATAAAAGCGAGCAGAAATACAAATAACTCAAAAGTAATTGCAGTCAACTCGCTTTTCTATCTTGACTTCAGAATATGGTATTTCGGATCCTCATTCCTTTAACTTTTTGCGGAAAGATAATTGAATAGGCGTCCTTAAACAAGATCAAACTAATAAGCATATTGAATTAAAAACTCTTTACTTGCAATGACTGTGAACTTACAAGGGCTTGACAAAGATAGTATAAACTTTAAATCCAATAGTTAACTTTGTATGCAAAAGAAGTAACAAACTTTCATCTCTTCTAATTTAGTTTATTGATATACTAAATATGAACATGAAACTACAGAATCTTAAATTTTTGAACGGAACTAAATTGCATTATTATATTACAGGAAAGTTAACTTAGTATGCAAAGGAAGTAGCAAACTTTCTTCTCATCTAATTAAGTTGATTGAATACGATCATGAAATAAGAATTGACAGAAACTTGAATTTTGGATAGAACTAAATTGTATTATTGTATTTCAGGAAAGTTATCTTAATATGCAAAAGAAGTAACATACTTTCGTCTCGTCTAATTAAGTTGATTGAAATACTAAATATGAACATGAAATAATAATTTATAGAATAATTTACAGAAACTTGAATCTTGGACAGAACTAAATTGCATTTGTAAATCTCACTGTTAATTAGTCGCAATGAAGAAGAAAAAAATTCTCCACGCTTAATCACAGGAACATGTCGATGTCGAGCGCTTCCAGGAATATGGTTTCGAAATAGAAATATGTATATGTAGCTTGTGAAATACAAAATTGTAAAGGCAGATCCTTGGAACTTGCCTGCCTGCTGCCTGCCTGCTTACGCTGTGTATCCTGTTTACTGGACTTTGCGAAGGCAAAGCCCAAAAGGGAGACGCGGAAAATGCCAACAACAAACAGGCACGTCTGCGCATTGCCAAATGAAAATGGAAATGGGAATGAGAATGGAAAATCGATGGAAACGTTGCGCCGTGGGAAGCACAAAAGCAAAAGCAAAAGCCGTTCGACAGGCAAACGAAAATAAACCCAGAACACAAAGAGTGTGAAAGAGCGAGCGAGGGAGTGAGTGAGAGGAACAGAGAAAACTTATTTTTAGTCGAAAACTCGGCTCTCTCGCTACGTGATTTATCTGTGCAACAAATGTTTTCCCGAATTCCTTCTGCTTTTGTGTGTGGGCGAGAAACAGACAGAGAGAGATTGAGAGAACGCATGAGATTTCCGATCTCTAGCTGCAGATAAGGACTCTCTAGTACAGTCCAGTTAGCTATGCTTTGTGGTTGGCCAATTTTTCCCCGTTTTCAATAGTTTTCAAGGGCAAATACCGAAACCACCCTGAGCCTGAAACCTGTTTGGGTTAAAGGATTAGCATCTATTGTAGTGAAATGCGAAACGAAATGGAATAACCTCGTTGGCACACACATTTGTATACCATATACATGCTGAAAGGATTATGAATATTTACCTGCATATCATATTTTCCTCAGCTGTCAAATTATTCAACTGAAATTAAAGAAAAACAAAACGAAAATTAGAAATAAAATAAAAGAGAAATAAAAGTGTAAAAGAAGTTACGAACCAAGAATCATGTTGAATTTGTAGCCAACCCAAAAAGACAGGAAATTAACTAAAAAATAAATTAAAGTGAAATAATGTCGAAATTAAGTAAAGTTGGGTATTTAAGATAAACTATGGGGACTTTCTTTTTGCGCACGTGCTTTATAATTTCGTTTTATTAGCAACAGGTATAAAAACTTAAGATTGGACCTCATTTACTATAGATGTAGTTTACTAATTACTTTAGTGGCTAACGAAACAGAGAAAAAATGCTTGGAAAATTCAGAGTCTTTCCAAAATACATAGAGAAGAGTTGAGTTGTAATGCTAAGCGAGTTTTGGCTTTTGCTTAACTACTACAATTAATAGTAATAACGACTAACAATTACTTAGCATTAACTAATGTATAAAGTATTAATTGTATATGCCTTCAATTCTGAGCTGTATATGTAATTTTTGGTCTCAATTTGGTAAATATTGTTCAGTTTTCAAATTATGTTAACAATACAAAAATAAACACTTGGAATCCAATTAACATTTTCTACTATCATTAGCATTTCCTTTTGTTTTCTGCTCAATTCAGCCTTGGCTCCGTTTAAAAACAGTTTGCGTTGCATTGCCGCAAAACTCAAACTAGCTGCAACTTGTGCAATTTGTTCAACTTAAAGATAACTATCTGAGAACACTGCAAAACTCCAGTGCTCACATGTCCATTAAACTAGCTACTCCACATAGCATCAAGTATATGTATGTATTTTATATCAAAACCGAGTGCTCCTTGCGCATGTGCTCGTTGAGAAAGGCCTGGGAGCGATAGACGCGTGCGCAGAGTGGACAACGATTGGACTCGTAAGGCGGCGTTCTCTTGGAGCTCTGGCGCGGCAGCTTGCGACCCGGCACCAGGCTGCTCGTGTCGATGTGCAGATTCTGGGGCAAGTGCGGCACCAAGTGCTGCAGCGAACGCGCCGTCGATATGGAGGCCAACTGCTGCAGCGCTATCAAGGCGTCTGCATTGTTCACCAGCGGTTTCTTGCCATTATTGTTGTTGCTACTGCTATGGTTGTGTGGCAACTGCTGGACAACTGCTGTGGTTGGCGGCTCCTGGTTCTCAGTGGACTCCTTGCCGCCTTTGGGCAGCAGCTGCTTCGAGGTGCTGGCCAAGCTCGCTGGGTCCTGGCCACGCAGATTGTACTTTTTGGCGGAGCTCACTGCAACGAGAAGACGAAACGAAATAAAAACATAAATAACGAAATGAAAATGAACAGAAGAACCAAGGAGAACTGAATCACAGCGCTGCTTGCGGCTGTTTGTTGTTGTGCCTGCTGTGTGTTTGTTTGCCTAAACCAAAATTAAATTAATTGTTTATGCATTAGAGTAAAATTAAACAGGCAGACATACATAGAAGCGCATATTTACACGCACACACACAGCGACAGTTAAAGTACAAGATAGAGATAGTAGTAGTAGTAGTAGAGAGTTCCAAAAAAAGATAGAAGAAATGCATTTTCCAGATGCGCTTTTCTTTTCTTCAGTTTATTTACACACTTATGTATTTCTAAAAACTAAGAAATTGGCATTAACGAGAACTTGGCTAATAATTACATTGCAACAATTTGCGCCCTCCTGCAGCACACTTAACTAACTTAACGCCCCACATCGGCTTCGTTCGCCACGCGAATATTGGTGGGATTCAAATCCATTGGATCGAACGCACTCGACGCACTCGACGTGCGGCTCTTTGCGGCCTTTGCTTTGGCCCTAGCTGTTGCCGTTGCCGTTGCAGTTGCAGAGGCAATTGCTTTTGCCGGCCACTGCTTGTTCTTGTGGAGCTTCTTGTGGCGATTGACGTGGGAGCGCCGCTTGAACCATTTGAGGCAAATGTCGCACTGGTAGCGCCGCAAGTCCTGGCACTCATCCTGCTGGTGCGACTTCAGGCGACTCTCGGTGTTGTAATAGCGTCCACACTCGCAGAACAACTGGTGCTTGCCACCGTGCCGCATAAACTCTAATGGAAATGGAATAAATGATAGAAGCAACAGAATGACACATGTAATCAATGGCAGCTGTGTGGGTGCAACAGAGTATTAAGTGCTAGGCATATACAAAATCATGTAATGAGCCCCGCGATGATTGCTGGATGGACACAAATTCATTTTGGTTTCATATACGTTTCGTTTTTATTCTCTGACTTGTTTTGAATGTGAGCGCAAAAAATGGTTTTCATCTGTTTAGCGACTACAACTAGATAGGTATAGAGTCAAGACCTTATTGTCACCGTGTGCAAGTCGTCATAGGAGCAAGCGGCAGCAGGTTGTGGCAGGGACGGCAAGCGGCAGCGCCTAGAAAAAAGAAATTCATATTAATGATAAACGCAGTAAAGTCGCCTTCGTGTCTTCGAGTCATCAACAAGTAAGCAAAGGCACATAAATAAATTGTAAACATTTATTCATTATTATATCATATACAGATTTAAGTGTTAAGGGGCGATTAATGTTAGTTTCACATCGACTTTAAAATTACTAACGATTACATTACGCAAGTGTGTGTGTCTGTGTGTGTGAGTGTACTTACACTTGGACTGCAGCTGCACTTGAGCAACACTTTCGATTCGTCTGGTGTTTGGCTTAAGAAATTCGTTTAAAACTTAGTTTAGCTAACTTCCGAATTGAGATCAGATCTTTGGCTATGTTACAACGCTAAACACGCATCTAACGCACTTACGTACTACCACTAGAGGTCTAATAAATAGGGCTAAAAGTAGGACAACAACAAATGCTAACACATACACGAGTATATTCACATCTCCCCTCCCCCGCCTCAGTTGCTCAGGAGCAGCGCGTCGCCGGACTCCGAGTGCTTCTGGTTCATGTGCTTGCGCAGATCGGATTTGTATTTGCACTTGTGCGGACAGTGCGGACACTTGAGAGTGGGCTCCACGCCGCACTCGTAGTTCTTGTGGCGCTTCAGCGAGCCCTTGATCTTGTAGGTCTTGCCGCACACGTTGCACGCGTACTTGGCCTCGTCGATGGCCAGCTCACCGACCTGCTGCAGCGTCATTGTGGTGTGCACACCACTCAGCCCATTCACATACAGCTTCTCCGTCTGTCCCGTCGCCGTCACCGTCGCCGTCGACTCCTCCACGCATGCCAGCTTGTCCACGTAGTCGTCGACGTCGTCGTCGTCGGCCAGCAGATGCTCGTGCTGATCGTTCTTGATGACGGCCAGCTCCAGTTCGCGTTCCGCCTCGTCGGCGTCGGCCAGCAGCAGCTCGGACTCGTGGGCAGTCACCACGGTGGTGGTGACCACGTCGTTGCCACTGCTCGGCGCCATCGAGATGCTGGTGGCCCCATACTGCATCACGTCGCGCAGCAGCATCTTGTCCTCCAGCCGCGACGTGTCGATCTTGATGTACTCCTGCCGCATCTGCACCTGACTCTGCTGCTGCCGCACATCGAGGCACTGCTGCAGCGAAATTTGCTGACGCTGCTGCTGCTGCTGCTGCTGCTGCTGCTGCTGGTGTTGTTGCTGTGGTTGCTGTGGTTGCTTCACAATCTGTATGGTGGTGGCCTGAGGCTTGTGCAGCAGACTCGTCGTGTTCGTGTTCGTGGTGGCGTTCTTGGTCAGCGCAGGTATCGTATACTGTATGTTGCCCACGGGATTGCCGAGATCGTCGGGCGGCAGCTCCACCACCACCGTGGCACCCGACAGCAGGCTCGTGGCGTTGCCCGTGCTCAGCGACTGCGTGGTGCTCAGCGTCTGGTTGTGGGCCGTCGTCGCGCTGGCTATCGAATAGGGCACGGTCTCCAGAATGGTCCAGTAGCCGTCTGCAAATAGAGATCAGAGGGAGTGCCGAGCAAGTTGTTATTCTAGGGTATCGCTAGTTTGTTGCTGGTTGCACATAATTACTTGTTGCATTAACATAACAAATTGTGGCAGCTGTTCATCCAATTGAGTGAGTGACAGTTTGTTGTGTGTGTGTGTGTTGGGGTGTATGAGAAAGTACAGAGTTGAGCTAAAATCAAAAAGAAATTAAACAATAAGGAAGAAAACGTAAAGAAGTGGAAAATAGCTGGAGCAACTAAAGTGGGCCATCGGTAGTCAGTATTATAAGTATGCTTTATTCTTAAACGCTTTACAAACATACGGTATATATTCATGTTTCATGTATAGTATAAAAATGTACACAAATTGTTTGTTTATAACACCCAAAATACAAACAGCACTTAAATGTATTTCGTAACTGAGGAATATATATAGGTATATATATATATATATGTCAAATATATACTTGTTATGTATTGGCAAATAATGGCGTCTCAAGTCTTTGTTTGCTTTACATGCTTTCATTTTTTTTCGTTTTTTTGTTTTTTTGGGAACTGATGTTGGCAAGATAATTTAGATAGATATGCATATATATAAAAAGATAGATAGAGAGAGAGAGAGAGAGTTTCAGAAGACTGAACCCACCACAGTTGTGTTTGGGGCTAGAATTACGCTTGGTCTTGGACCAATTTGCTGCTTAACAACTACAGGATAGGCACACGCGTACAACAAAACTTAAAAGTATCCAAGTACAAAACGAAACAAAAATGTATACATATTCAAGAAATCATATTAAACACAATAATATAAAAACACGGAATGCGGTCGGAGATAATAAAGCTACGCTTACACATGCCAACAGATATAGAGAGTGGCTATAAATTTGTGATAGAAGACACATAGTATTGTAGTATAGTTACAAAAAGTGTAAAGTTGGCTGGAAGATATTAATATTTGCAATTGATGCCAGATATAGATTTGAATTGTTCATTGACACGTGTAAAGCAAGCTTCTCTAAACTAGAAGTGCTAATAAAATTCAATAGATTTTTCAAGTTGATTCCCTTCGATGGTTTAAGTAATTTGTGCGTTGTGCGCAGGAATGCGACATGTTTGAGTTTGCCACAAGAACTGGCTAAGACTACTACTACTACTGATAATATATGTATGTTGTATATAGATAGATAGTGGGGGCAAATAGGTAGATAAATGGATGTGCTACGTTATATACGAAAAAGCTATGTATTCGCTGCTGTTGTGCACACTCGGACGCACACACGCACACACACTCTTGGAGGTAGTTGTAACTAGACGCCGAAGTCTGAGCGGGCTTCAGAACTAAAGTGTATTCATTTGGTAAACATTTCAAAAAATTACGCCTCTCGGCCTCTCGGAACTGCTAGACGGGCGGACACGCTCACACACACACACATACGCACATGCACATACACACAGGCATACGCAGAGGGAGAGAGAGAGTGATAGAGCGTGTGGTGTTCAGCCATCCTCGTCGTAGTCATCATCATCGTCATCGCTCTCCTGCAGCATGGGCACAGCCGTGATGGTCAGATCGCGACCAGCGAAATCGAAGTTGATCTCGCACAGCGCGGCCGCCACATCGCTATCGATGCCGCCCCCCTCCGGGTCCTCCGCATCGTTCTCGTTCTCATTCTCGATCTCGCCCTCGTGCTCGTGCTCGTTGTCGTCGTTGCTCAGATCGTCCTCGTTGCGTATGAGATAGAGGCTGTCCTCGTCGTTGCGCAGTCGCTCGTAGAGCATGCAGTGCTTGCGCTTGGCGTGGCGCAGCACGTGATCCTTGCGACGCGAGCGGTACTCGCAGGACACGCACTTGTATTTCTTCTGCTTGAGACAGTACTTGCGCACGTGCTCCTGCAGTTTCTGGGGCGATTTGTAGTAGCGATTGCAGTGATTGCACTGCATGAACGAGTCGCGCGACAGACTGCTCGCGTGTCCTGCTTGCAGGACACTGCTGCTGTTTGTCGTTGTGCTGGCAGTGGCGTTCGCATTGCTGTTGCTATTGCTGTTGCTATTGTTGTTGTTGTTGTTGTTATTGCTGTTACTGCTGTTGTTGTTGTTGTTGAGATAGCCGTAGTAGTCGCTGATGCCCGCGTCGTGGCTGCTGCTTTGGTGCGGCGTCGAAGTGTCCACGCCCAGCAGACTGCCCAAGATGGGATAGATGTCTGCTTTTGGTGGGTGCGGCGTTGTGGGGCACGATGGAAAAACAAGAACAAAAACATAACAATGCACAAATTAATAAGGCAAAACAAACAACGAATTCAAAAGAGAACTAAATAAAAAAACAAATAACTAAAAATTACGACTCTGGCAACTTAAAAACAAATCATACAGATAACTCCAAAATTAAAAGATAAATTAACAAACCGAGTTGAATATTCAAGGTACTTAGTGTTATGTCAACTACCCGCTCGACAATTGTTCTTGTTGTATGTATGTATTGCTTATAACAATGACTGCGCCCAGGCGATGATGATGATGATGGTGATGATGATGGGGATGGTGAGGAGCGCTTGTTGATGATGATGCAAAGGTGGATGTTTCATGATTATGACAAGCACAAATGTACGTTTGCAACTCCAGCATACACCAATTAGCCCTTAGCTTTGAATACACAAAAAGCGCCAATAAAAAATATATATAAAGATCGCATTAAATATGTACAGTCATCGAACAATCCAAAGGAATAACAATTTCAAATAGTTACTCGAGTTATGGGTATCATGTGTATGTGTCTGTGTGTTCTTGATGTTGTTCTTGTTGTTGTTGTTGTGTTGCGGTGCTTTCAATAACTACAACAATACAGCAATAAATACATAGGTTTATCAATATATATTTAGTACTATCGATTTCATTTCATTTTCTTTTTTATCGCAAAATACAATAGAACAAGATTCATAGTTGCTGCTGGCAAGCTTCTCGCAATAATCTGCCCCGATCGTCCGATCCAGCTCGATATGTGCGGCATCTAGAAAAAGAGAAAAACTCATATTAGTTTTGGTGCAAATGAAAAGTGCAATAGCTGCAAAGTGAACAAATAATAATAGTTTATGCACTGTATTTCAATAAAGGCAAAGTCATCAATGATGTGTTTGTTTTTTTTTGTTTTTCATTTAATATAATATATTTTTTAAATGTAGTTTTTTCCTGTTTGACTTATAACAATTAAATCGTTTACTCGTATTACATTTTTCACATTTTTTATACCTTTTCTTTATTATACATAATAATAAAATTGTTTCACAAAAATTGTTTAAGGCGTTTTTCGGCTCTATACACATACATATACATATATGTAGATTTATATATTTAATTATTTGTTGCTAATCGTTCGGTTTTCTTTTTCTTGGTTTTCTCTTTGTTTTTTTTTTTTAGGTTTTTGTTGTTTTTGTTTTTCTTTGCAATTTTACATTTATTGTTTAATAATTTTTAAGCACACTTTACGAAAATAGTCCGACAACTGGCATTTTGAATGTCCTCGTGTCATCAGATATTTTCAATTTCCTATAATTGTTTATATCATTTTAGTTTTGCTTTAGAAATTCTGTTAAACTTCTTACTAACTATGCGTTTCTCAAAAGCCAAATTTCGTTTCATTTCTTTACAGATTTCATTTTTTGCTGAGGGTTTTCCTTTCATTGATTTTGTAAATTTTGTTATAAGCGCAAACTAAGCTATATGTTTAATATGATTTCGTTTATTTAGAATTTGCTATTTTCTTTGTTTTTATAGGCAAATGACTTGAGTTCTCTGTGTGTGTGTGTGTGTGTGTGTCTGTGTCTGTCTGTCTGTGTGTGTGTGTGGCGTGCGTGAACAGCAATCAACATTTAGAATATACAATTACATATGTGTGTGCCTGCGTGTGTGTGTGTGTGTGTGTGTATTGGTGTAACTTACATAAGTCTAATTACTAGATTTTTTTGTTGTTTAGTGTAGTGTGTGAAATAAAACCCATTTGTAAATATGTATGCTATTATAGTATGATCTGTATTAGTTTATACAAGAGAAAAGATAAACAAGGAAGAAAGTAAACTTAAAGTTGTGTGTGTGTCTGTGTGTATTCTGTATGTGTGTGTGTGTGTGTGTGTGTGTGGTGTTCTTGTAAAGAAAAGCCCATTTCAATGCATCCAAAACCCATTGCCCCACTTGCCTATGCCGTTCATTTCAATTCACATTAACAACAGTTGCTTGTTTTCTTAACAATCACAATTGATCACATTGATTTCGCTTCTTTTTTGTGTTTTTCATCCTCGTTTGTATCTATATGTACATATATAAGATATATATATATATTTTTCTTTTATATTTATATATAATTTTACATTCACAGCTCCTTGTTTACAACGTTTTGTGTGTGTATGTGTGTGTATATGTGTCGGTGTGTGTAAAGTAGTAGTAGTTAAAGTAGTTGTAGTAGTAGTAATTGTTATATGTATAGTTATAGTATAAACTCTTTCGTTCCATATGTATGTGTATGTGTGTGTTCGTGTGTGTGTGAGTTTGCTTCATAGATACATTTGATTCAATCATTCAACGCTTATTCCAAAGAAAAGATACAGTATAGAATTATACATTTGCTGCTCTCATAGTTTTTGTTTCCTCTTTTTGCTTGTTAGTACAATTTCTCAAAAAATATGTTTTGTTGTTGCTTATGTTGTTGGGGTTTGCATCTACAAAATGTTTTGTTGTGTCCAGCAAAATTGTTAATTCATTATTATTATTATTATTATTATTATTATTATACATACATATATCATATATATATGTAGATATAGATGCACTACTTAAAGTAATTACAGTGTACGCGTGTGTATTGTGTTATGTTGTGTTGGTTGGTTTTGTTAGTAAGTTGTTTGTTAATCAAAATTATATTGAATTTATCACATGCTCTTCATTATTTCCATTTCATTTTTTTTCATTTAGATTTTTAACTATACGACGCGCAAGCGGGTCTAGAATTTGTGGGCATTGTCTTGAAGTTGAATTGACCCAGCATGATTAATTAATGCATTAATCGATTCACGGACACACTTGCGGGTCTCATCACATGCGCTGTTGATAAATTAAAATGTTGCTTGGTTTTTTTTTTGTTTTCGTTTCGTTTCGCTTAGAAAAGTAGTAAAAAATGATTTAGTTGTATAAATAAGAACCACAACCTTAATAGACAAAGTTAAATAATTGCATTAGATTATAATTGTTTTACAAAAAGGATACAAAGTTGCATCATGTAGATTGTGAAACTATTCCTCTCTCCTTCTCTATCCTTCGCATTTCCTCTCCTTTCGTTCCTTCCGTTTAATGTTTAAACAATTAAGTATAACAAAAAGCAAAGCTAATTCACTTAACTGACTAGCGCTAAAGCAATGCCAAGTTTCATTTGTTTTGATTGGTTTTGTCTCGAAACAAATTGCAATTTATCGTAATAATAGTGATTAAAATTAAAGTCAATTTGAGTGCCAATTTGAAAGTGAAACTGAAAACATTTAAATAATAACAATCTAAATACAAATTTGTTTTGTAATTTTGTTTTTCCTCACGTAATTCGAATACTGACCGACAAGAATTTTGTTTTTCTTTCATTTTCACAATTTACATTAATTTTTACGTTTTTTTTTTGTGTTTTTGTTTTTAATATTCGCATGTTTTTCTCGTGTGTGTGTGTGTGTGTGTGTTTATGTGTTTGTTTTTATAATTATTTGTAGTATTATTAATTTTCGTTTTTTGTTTTTCAATTTGTTTGCTAGAATTTGTGCCAATTTTGTTTTGTCTGTTGTACAAATGAATTTGTTATCACATATTTTGTGGCACAAACTGCTAACGAACATTACATTGCGCCCCTATGTGTTGATGTGTGTAAATGTGTGTGTTGGGTGTGGGTTTATTATCATTATTAGTATGTATAATTGTTTATTTTAAAGTACCTAAGCAACGAGTTTGTGTTAAGCTCATCATATAACCCTTTCTTCAGTTACATTTTACACTTCTAGATAGTTTAACAATTAATAAATTTCCTTTCTCATATATATGTTTCAATTTGCTGTTTAACTACTTTGTTTAGCGTGTTACGATCTAATCTGTTATTCAGCTTAAAACATAATTAAAATAACAGGTTTCTCTTTTATAACAAGTTTGCTGCAACATTATGTGATTTTCTTGCTTCTCGTTTGACAAATTTGGAAAATACATTAAATAAATAAAATTACTTTTAGTGTGTATGTGTGTGTTGCATGTGTGTGTTGCGTGTTGCGTGTGTATGTTTGTTTGTTTGTTTGTTTGTGTTTATTAACAACAAGAAAAATTAATAATATTATATTAATTACAATGAGGACTATATTCTTTATATCACATACCAATTATTTCTCATTTACTTGACTCTGACTCCAACTCCCGACCTTCATCTCATCTTCGATATTGACTTCGAATGCGACTTCGACTTTGTATCTGACTGTGACTCGATGCGAGTTTTGTCCCTAACTCTTTACAATGCCAATTCGTTTGCTCCAACTTGTACATGTTGCTTTTTATCATCATTATCATGATCGTAATTATAATTGTAATAACTGATTCAATTGATTGCACGCGCCTTTAACCAGAGCCACAAGCCAAATGTTTATGAATCGTATATTAATTTGATTAACTCATCTTCATATATACATCTATTTTTTATATTTTTTTTCCTTTTTTTTCTTTGCTTTTTTTGGTTCAACTAAAAATTGCCGCCTATCACATTTTGTGTTCGTCGTAAAATAAATAAAATAAAAACAGTTAAACGAATAATTTTCTTCTTTCTTTTTGTTTTCTTTCATGGAATGAGCACAAGATAAATTTATAAATTTGTTGTTGTTTGTATTTGTGTTTTAGAAAAGTTCTTTAGAGATCGTTGCGTTGCACTAACAATAATTGTTTTTGTTTTTTTTTTTTTGTATTTTGTGTTTGTTTTTTTTTTTAATGTGGCTTTGGTGGCGCGCAGCTAACAAAAATAAAAAGAATAATTAATAATGAAAGAAAATTAGAAGAAGTTGATTGTGCGCTAAAAATACATTTAAAACAGAAAAGGAAACTTACAGTTTTGCTTTCCTGGTTTCGTTTTTCTCTTTGCTTTTGTTTTTGTTTTGTTTTGTTTTGGGATTTTAGACTATTGCACAAGTTACTTGCATGGTTTTGTTGCCGTCTGTGTTTCAGCTTATTGCACATGTCCATCGTTTAAATTTAGTTATAGTTTAAGTTTTAGTTGTAGTTTTAGTGTTGCTTAAAAGCTTAAACTAGCTTAGACTCTAACTGTTTTGACTGACTAAGCGATTGACTCTTGCTATGCCACATACATATACATAAAGAGATGTACTCACGAAAATCCTATGTATGTGCTGTGCTGTGTGTGTATGTGTGTGTGTGTATGTGATTAAGCTTATTAAGTTTAACTATTGCCCCAGAAACGAATAATATGAATGTTACAGAAAAAAAAACAAAAAAAAAATAGTTATTATTATTATCATTGTTAATTCGTTAATGAGCGCGTGAGAGTGCCAATTGTGCTGGATCGAGTCTGGTTTTGAAATTTGTTTGCTCGTTATTTCTTGTTGTTCTTTGTTCTCGTTTATAACAATAAATAAAATTAGACGCTTAAAAAGTTCAACACTAAAATTAATGTGAATGTTTTGCGTTTTGCTGCATTCTCCGCACTCAGCTTTAGCTTCTGCTTCATCGTCATCATCTTCTGCTTTTCTTTATATGTATAAAAACAAATGCATTTGATTTTTCTTTCATTTTCGTTTCTCGACCGTGTTTCCTCAACTGTTTCAACTGTTACACCGCAATCAAGAAAAATTCATTGAGATCATTGAGTTTTCTAAGGATGTCACACACATACATATTTTGTTATCAACAACTACATCATCATTATCACCACCATCATCATCATCATCATCACGAAAACTAACAACAACAACAACAACAACACCGACGACGACAATGACAACAACAACAACGACAATAACAACTAATTCGCACTCTCACGCGCCCCTCATCGACAATTTTGGACTTGATACGAAACAAAAAATTAATGGATAATCGAAAATATAAGATATAGAATTATGTTATGCATCTACCTATGCATAGTATATGGGTATTGTTGTATTAGAACTAAACATAAGAATTTGTTAATTTTTCACGTTGACGGCATGATCTTCTAGATGTGTGGCTTTGCTTCTCTTACGACGCTCGCGTTCCTTCTTTTCTGTTTTATAGTTAATTGTAGTGTATATATATATATATGTATATAAAAAACGACTATATGGTTTCAAGATCATTTGAAAAAACTTGCTCAAACCGCGCGCTGTGTTTGTTTTTGGACTCTGCCTGGACCTGGAGCTGGACTTGCATCCCGAAAGTGCTGCATAGAAACAAGGCTAACTAGCTAGTGGCAACAGCCGTTGCTGTGGCCGTTGCGGTTGCAGTTGCGGTTGCAGCAGCAACTAGTTGCTGGCGTCATTGCAATTGTTGTTGATTGTATCATCGATGTTGGTGCGTGCGCATGTGCAGCACGAGATTGTGTTTGTGCTTCGACTTCTTGTGACAGATGGGACACTCGAACTGCGGCTCCACGCCGCACTCGAAGCGCACGTGGCGATTCAGGCTGTGCGGCCGGGCGTACGTGTTGCCACAACGATCACAGGCATAGGCGCCACCACCACCACCACCACCAACACCACCACCGCCGCCGCCGCCGCCTCCTCCGCCGACGATGCTGCCGCCTGCAACGCTGCCGCCACTCCAGCCACTGGCGGCGCCAACCACTCCGGCTGCCGCATTCGATGGCACTATGCCCGCCGCCGCCGCCGCCGCTGCCGCAGCCGCCGCAGCTGCAGCGGACGTGGAGGCGCCGCTCGTCGAGGCACTTGTGTTGTTAGCTGCCACCGCTGCAACGGCCGCTGCCATTGCGGCCACCGTGTTGCTCTTGACGTCCACGCTGCCGACGCCGCTGTTGCTGGGCAACGTGACGGTGGCCATGCCGATGCTGCTGCTGCTGCTGTAGCGACGCAGCGGCCCGTCGGGGCTGGACTGTTGCGGCATCAGCTGGACCAGCGGACGTGTGTGTTGCTGCTGCTGCTGCTGTTGGTGTTGCGGTTGCTGTTGCTGCTGGAGATGGTGCTGACTTAGTGGCAGGGCAGCGTGTGTGTGGGCGGCAGCGATGAGCTTGGCGAAACCCATGCGCAGATCGAAGGGTTTGTCGCCAGCGAAGTCGTCCTGGTCGTCGTCATCGTCGTTGTTATTATTGCTGTCGTCGTTGTCGCCGTTGTTCCCATGCCGCTCGTGGGCACAGTGCGTGGGCGTGCCCCGTCGACTATCGATGCGCAGCTCGTGATCGTTGTCCTCGTACTTGATGACGCCCGTGGGCGTGGCAATGGGACTGGTGTAGGGACTCGTCTTCAGATGCAGCATCTGATAGTAACGATGCGGTGGGGGCGTCCTGGATGTCTTCGGTATTCGCTGGCCGCCATGTGAATATTCTGTGGTCGAGGAAGAGAAGAGGTCAAGAGTGAAATGCATATTAGTTGAAGAGGTTTTTCATAGTTTCTATATCTTTGTTTCTTTTTGATTTCTCTTTTTTTTGTAGCAATCGAATCAAATGCTGTAGAAAGTTGCACATAGTAGGTTGCATATATGCTGATTATATTTTGAATTGAGTTCATTTACGTTTCGATAGATAGACAAAATCATAAATCCTAATATCTAGTAGAACAGAAATTAAATATGAAATAGAAATTGAATTTATTACCGTGAAGTCGTTATAAATGTTGCGTATCGTTTTTGCTTTTAGAGTGTGAATTTTGGTGCGTTGTGGTAAATGACTTGTTTGTGTGTATGTGTGTGGGTGTGTGTGTGTGTGTGTGTGCGTGTGGTTGTGTGTGGTGTGGCGTGTGTGGGTGTTGTTGTGTGCGTGAGTAGAGGCTCTGCTTGAATCTAAAGTAAAATGTTGGAAATTTGTTCAGGAATATGTAAAACGCTGCTTAAAGGTTACAAAAAAATAATAATAATAATAATTATAATATTAAGTGGAATTTAATAAACACAATGAAACAACAATTATTCGAGGGTAAGTTACATGTATACAGATTGAGTTGGAGTTTTGAGTTTGGCTAGAAGCATAAAGTTGTTCAATGAGTTTCAAAACTTGTTTTCAATTGTTCGGTGTGTTAGTCACAAGTATAGAATATGTGTATATAGTATTTAAATTAAATAAACATAATTAAAACAGTTGGTTACTAATTTGATATATATATTGTAGTGGGACGCAACGTTCAGGTCTTGGAGAATTCCTGGAGAATACGAGCTGCCAGAGACAACTCTCTTGAGCTACGCATTGTGGAATTACAACATTTAATTTCATCGAGAACATAAAGTTTTTGGTTTAATCATTTAATTTAGTTCGTTTAATACGCATGCATTATTTACGTTGTTTGCGAAAATAGAAACTACAAATAGAAAGGATAAATCTAAAAGTAAGAAAAATGTTGATAGAAAATGCAATATTTATAAAAACATGAAGTTTTTACAAACCAAGTTGCTTTCGTCATTTCTCGTTTACGTTTTTAATAATAATAAATATATATGTATGTAGATATATAATTTGATAGTTTAAAGCTATTTATATTAAGAGATATATATATATATATATAAATATACATATGTATATAGTATACGACACTATGAGCGCAAAGTGAAACTTAAGAATAACCTGCAACAATACAAACGAAAGAGAACAAACTACAAATCTAATAAAGGTTTCATACAAAGTTAATATATATATATAGTATAGTATAGTATAGTATAGAGTATAATATATGTTCATGTACTAGTTCAGCAGCCGCACAATAATCGTTCGTTGTATCTATAATACATGTACACATATCTATCTAGTAGTTCATAGATTGGATTTTAATTTTGAGTTTAGGTTTCGTTTTTGGCTTGATAAGATGGGATCGGATCGGTTCGGTTCGGTTCGGTTTGAATCTAAGCAGCAGATACACTGGTTCTAGTTATGTTGAATGTCGGTATAGTAGAGGTTAAGAGCATGCAAACAACAATAAGATAGGGCTACACCATAAACAGCTTCTTGTTGTTGGAATTGGATAATAGATATTGTTGTGCCAGCCAGCGCATTATCATTATCATCGATCTCAACATCAATAGCGAGAACATCCACCTGAAATAGAGAGCTGATTAGTATTGATCTTTTGCAATAAAACGTACAAAAATTCTGGCAATTCTTGGGACATGGATGGACATTTAGGAGCACTGTGGAACGAGGAAAGTTTTTTGGGATCATGTGTTCTCTCTGTATATGGGCATATACAGCGCGTGACTTGATGTATGGTGAGTGGAGTGGTGATCTCGTTGTTGATGGGGAATCAAATGTCGATTGGGAGTTGTTTGGGAATGCGTGTGTTTCTGTGTGTGTGTGTGTGAGCGTTTACAATTAAAATAAATACAACGTTTGTTTTTGGTTATTTTTTCTTTTGACATTTGCTTTTAATTGTATTTCGAATTTTTATTTAATACATATAGCCGGCAATAATTACGATATATTCATTTATATGGAATACATAATAATTGTAGAATTTTTGTTTTCTTTCGCATGTTTGCGTTTGTGTTTACGTGTATGTGTGTCGATGTGTCTGTGTTTGTGTGGATTCTTAGAGGTATTCTTTTTTTTCAGTTTGAGTAGCCAATTTTCTGTTTGTTCGTCTTTTTGGTTGTCTTTTTACATATGGAAATCGTTTTAAATCTTTTACAATTTTTTATATGGCCGGGTTTCTCATTATTCTTGATGTTCTTGGTTTCAATTTAAATCTAACAATTCGTGTATGTGTCGCTGATATTTCGAATTAGAAATTAAAACATTACTTTAGAATTAATAATAATAATTTTCGCCTAATTTTGAAAATAGTATTTATAGTTATAAGTAATATTAGCATTATTATTATTACATGTTATTATAATGTAGATAATCTTTCGTTTTGACTAGAACTTGTTATCATTATCATATCGTATATAAAGCAACTTCTAACATAATGCTGCCCAAAATCTAGTGTAGCAGATAAACAAAAATAACGCAAGTGAAATCATAAATTAACTCATTCGATTGCAACTAATTAGAATCAAATCTGACTTTAATTTCGAGTGTAATATGTGTGTATGTGTGTGTGTGTGTTGGTGTGGAGTTCTTTATATATATAATTATTATAGTTTGTTCTTCTTCTCTTAGGGCGGGGCGTGTTTTCATGCCATGCATATGGTTTCCTTTTTTTTTTGTTTTTAGGTTTTTGTTTTAAAATTAAGAATTAATTAATACAAAAATCGATTTTGTTTTTACGTTTTTGGTTTTGTTGTATATAGCACACTTAAACAATTTTTGCTGTGACTAGCGCATAATTTCTTTGTGTGAGATTTTTCTCGGAAAAAAATTTACACATTTTTTTGTTCTTTGCTTTTTTTGTTGTATGTTGTTTTTTTTTTGGGGGGGTTTTTTGTAAAGTTTGTCTTTTGTTTGAGAATTCGCTAAAACAATACGTGTGTGTATTGCCAACTAAGTCTAAGTTTTTTGCTGTCTTGTGTTTGTTCTTCGATTTTTTTGTTTTGCTGTTTTGTCCTTTCTTTGGTACTTGCAATACTTTCCGCTGGCACAGCGACTGCGTGGCATGCAACGAAACAATACTAAAACTAATGTCAGATTCAGTGCTGCGCTTCTCGCCTGCTCTTTTTGCGCTGAATATTGCACGCGCTTCGATCAATAATTACATTTTAGTTGAAACAAATGCGAAAACAGGAGAAAAACAGAAAAGTGTGAGTTGAAAAACAAAAACTTAATTTGTACTAGAGACAAGCTTGCAATCTCTCTCTTGTTGTCTTCGTTGGGGCAGTTGGGGCAGGTTAAGTGCCACGTCCAGTGCCAGCTCCAGTTGCTAACTCATTTGTACAACTTCTTTAGGGGGGCCCCACACTCATTGCCGCTCTGCCCCGCTGCCTGCTGCCTGCTGCGCGCGTCTATTCGTTTGGAAAGACTAGTGTGTAGGTGCTGGTGTTGCTGTTGCCGTTGCTGCTGCTGTTGTTGCTGCTGCTGCTGGTGTTGTTGGTGACGTTGACGCTGAGATTGCCGCCAGCTGCAGCCGCCGCCGCCGCCGCTGTGGCCGACTGCACAGCAGCAACATTCAGTTTCTTCTCCTTCTCCTTCTCTTTCTCCTTCTCCTCCTCCTCCTTCTCGCGATCGCGACACTTGGTGTTGAGGTGACGCTTCAAGTTGCTGTGCACGTTCGTCGCATAGCCGCACATCTTGCTGCAGAAGTAGCGCGGCGGCAGACCGCACTCGTTCTTCAGATGACACTTGAGACTGTTCTTCCACTTGTAGGTGCGATTGCAGTTGCGGCACACCCACGGCTTCTCGATGTCCGCGTTGTAGATCATGTCCGCGGAGTGCTCCAGCGACTCCTTGCGCATGCGCTTGTTCTGCACCAGAATGCGATAGCGATTGTCGTCGGTGTGCGACCAGTGCAAGTTCAGATTCTGTGCGTCCATATTGAGCGCCAACTTGCTGGAGAGCAGCGTTGAGTTCGCCGTGGTGACGTTCGCGCCGCCGCTGGTGCTCGCTATCGGTTGCTTGGGCGCCGCGATCGTGGTGATCGTTGCCGGTATGGTGGGCAGCTTGATCTGCAGCGATTGGCTGGTGGGCTGCAGTTGCAGGTGCTGCAAGTGCTGCTGCTGTTCGAGCAGCTGTTGCTGCTGCTGCGAGCTGAGCACGATCTTGGAGCCGCTGCTGTTGTTGTTGTTGTTGCTGCTGCTGCTGCCGTTGTTGTTGCTCTTCGATTGCTTGGCATGCTTCTGCGATGCGGCCGCCGTTGTCAACAGATCATCATCATCATCATCGTTGTCCATCAGATAGCTGTCCTCGAACTCCTCGTTCTCGATCTTGACCGCATCGTAGGTCCACGACAAGGGGCTGGCCAGCTTCAGATCGTAGTCGAAGGTATTCTCATCGTCGATAGCCTCATTGCACACAGCCTCGTCGCCGTTGAGCGACACATTCTCCGGATTCTCAATCTTCACAATCACCTCGGTCATCGCATCGTCAATGCTGTCCAGCTCAACGCCAGCCGCGGCCAGCGCCGCAGCCGATGCGGCATCCACATTGCAGTTGCTCGTGCTGTGCTTCAGGCTGGCCGGCGTGATGCACGCGATCGTTGTGCGCCCAATGCTGCCGATCCTGGTCACCGTTTGCGTCACAGCGGGCGGACAGCTCTTCTCGCCCAAGGCCATGCTGTTCACATTGTTGTTGTTGTTAATGTTGTTGTTGCTGCTGGCGCTGCTACTGTTGTTGTTGTTGTGGTTGGTGCCGCTGCTGCTGCTGGTGTTGTTGTTGTTGGTGTTGCTGCCGCCGCTGCTGTTGAGCGCTCTCGTCACCGACGCAGGCGTTGTGCTGATCGTCATCGTTGTGGGCGTGCCCGTCGCCGTCTTGCCGCCCGCGGCGTTGTTAGTGTTCTTAGCGGCATTCGTGTTTGTCTTTTTGCTCGGAGTTAGTTTGTCTTTTTTGGTTAGTGAGTTGTGATTTTAGCAAATGTTAGCAATTGTTTTTTTTTTCGTTTTTTTTTTTTGTATGATTTAATTTGGCGCATGAAAATAGAAATTGTTATAGGAAATGTTAAGTTAGTTAATTATTGGCTTGTATGTATGAAGCTGATGAGAACACAAATAAAATAATGAGTAAATAATGTGGCTGCCGCAGTGTGCAAAGGCCCGTTACAAAACAAAATTGTAAATATACGACTGTAAAAAGAAAATGAAATATTATTCAATACAAAAGTAGATAATCAAATGCGACTCCCTGGCAGACTTCTCAAAAAACTAAAAGAAAACTTAAGATGGCACATAAATTACTACTTGTCGCTAACTTAAATAGTTTAGAAATAAAGACTTCTGACACTCGGGTAAATAAAGTCTGCTAGGGGTACAATAATAAAATAAAAGTTAATAAATACCAAATGCAGGATAATTGAATAAGAAACCATAAGTACTGAAAGTGTTGTAAATACCTGTGGACTCGTCGCTAGTCTTATCTATAATCGACTGATCCGCCAGCATTAGCCAGTTGCGCACACGTATTCGAGATTCGCCTGCATCGAGTTGTGCATTATCATCTGAAATGGGGTATATATAGAGAATAGGCACATATTAGTGAGAATCATAATTAGTTGATATTCGGTTTAGAACCTAAATGTATGCATTCGATTTCATTTAGTATGTGTACCTAATCGATGCGCCCTGAGTTTATTATTAATACATTTTCTCATTGATGATTCTGACAGTGTTGTTTGTTGTTAGATGTAGTTATAACAAAAAGAAATGGTTGAAATGTTGTAAATAAATCAAGATATAAATAATAATACTTACAAGCAGTACGCTACATAATGAAAATCAAATAAAACACTTATATCGCGTGGTAATGATAAATAGTGGTAATTAAACGAGATCGGTTATAAACGCAGCATAACAAACAACCTTTTGTTTTTGCGTTTTATTACATAAGTTTCTATATTTCTCACATTGAATGTATTTTCTCTTTTTAATTTACAAAAATGTTTTACAATCGACGCATAGAAAAGAATTAAATATAAGGTATATATATATATATTTAGTAAATATATAAAGGCATATAGTGTCAACTATATGAAACTGCTTTATGTTTAATGAGTATTTGTGTTCTTATTAAGTGGTTGCTTCATTAACATACAAAGTATTTAATTTATAAAAATTTTTTAAATGTCTTCAGACATTTTGGGTTTTGTTTTTGTTTTTTTTTTTTTTGTTGTGTTTTTGCCAGTTTGAAACCAAAGATTGTTCAACAATATTGTGTAACCAATTAAATGTAAATTTTTAAAGAAAATTTTGAATTTTCACTTTGCTTAACGGTTGCTGTTCTTTTTGTATTATTATTGCTTAATAATTTTCGTTTTGTTTTTAATTCTTCATTTTATAAAGAAGCGCTAAACTTAGCCCGACACCGCGTGAATATAACCAATCGTATTTTTTGTTTTTTGTTTTGTTTCTTGCATTATCATTATTAACGTCTTAGCAAATATATTTATAATTCGAGATTTTGTTGTTTTGTAATAGTAATAATTAATGTTTCTTTTTTATATTTTATGTGCACAGTTTGACTGGCAGAGTGTGTGTGTTTGTGTGTGTGTTTTAGTAATTGTTGTTGCTGTGAATGTTTGCAGTTGGTTTCTTTACTTATATATGTTGTAGTGGTGTTTCTTGTTGTTGTCTTTTAAAGCTTAACTGTTTATAAAATCATCTATGGAATGTAAGAAATTATATAAGTTGTAAATGGTAAATTGGAAACTAAAAATAAATTACGGTTTACTAGCAAAAGAAGAACATAAAATAATAAAAATAATATTTGTGATATATCATAATATTATATAATTATAATAATATGTTTATAAATATTACAAAATAAATAAGTGCATGTGACGTATTGTGGCGGTGTTTTTGTTTTTTCTTGGTTATTATTTCACTTTTCGTTTCTTGTCTTTTATATATTGTTTATCATTTAATCTTACAGTTTTCCGGGTTTAAGCCACCCAACGTAGCTCAGCTACGTGCGCCTGTTTCCTGCTTTCCTGCCCTAATTGTGAAACACACAGAACTAAGTACCTGAGTTTAGAGTTTAAATATGAATTCGTTTTTCCCAAAAAAAATAAAATAAAATAAAATAAACGACAAATTGCTGACTCGACTTAAAATACTCGACCTAAAGCTACTTGATATGGCTTTTAAGTTATACAATTTATATTATTATAATAACCATGCGTGCATGTCATTTCATTTCTTGTGTGTTTTTGTATCATAACTTTTCGCGTTTTTCATGTTTCTGCAATTTCAAAAAGGCACTTTTTAACTTGTCTTAAAGTTCTTTACACTTTGCTTGCTTGACTAAACCGTATGTATGTATGTAAAAAAAATCCTAAACAATTTTTGAGCATAGTTTAAAGCCATTAGACTAATATATTGTTGTCAGTTGAGGTAACTTGTTGTTGCTTTTGTATTTTGTATATTTGTGTTTCTCTATCAAATTGTATCGGTTACTGTGATTGTCTGCAATTGCTTCCTTGTGGTTGGTTTGGCACTGAAATCTTTTGAATATCTCTATAATGCTACGGCGAACGGGGTCTCCCTATAGATCTGCTTTTGTTTTTTTTTTATCTAATATCTTAATATGCTCTGAGTTCGAAAAGCTTTACATAAAGAAAACTATCCACTGAGTTGACTGCTCGCACCGCGCTTTAACTACGCTTTCACTACGAGTAAACCCTATATATAATATCTGTAGCTAAGCCTACATCTAAGCACTAACTGACTAAGAAGCTATATATATTAATGTTTCATTGTACAATTTGTGTTGTTGTTATTTTTCTTTTGTTTGCTTCTTGTCATTATTTGTAACTTGTGGAATGCTGCAACTTGTAATTGTTGATTGTGTTTTTAGTTTGTTTGTTTGTTTTGTGTGTAAAATCATTTTACTGATCACTTTGCTGTTTTCTCGCTTTCTTTTCGCAAACAACAATTTCTCTTGAGAAAAATCGTTTGCTTGTGCACTTCGTGTTTCGTTTTTCTTGTTAAAAAATTAATAACAATAACAAAAAAATTATTATGAAAAAAATGGCTAAAGTTGTTTTGTTTCGATTTGTTTTGTGCTTTGCAACAAATTGTTTTGTTTCTTTTAGTTTTGTTTGTCGAAAATGTTCGATTTTCGCAAGTTTCCGTGTATGCTTAGAATTATCAACTTTTCTTTTTGTTTCTGGTTTTTGCTTTTAGTTTTTGTTTTCTTTTCTTTTAATATTAATTTGGCACACTGATTCCGTATTCCTTATAAGAAACCCCGAGAGCTTGGTGTGTGTGTTGCTTTTGTTGTTGTTGTTGTTTGACTCGAACACACACAAAATTGATTTGTGCGTGTGTTTTTTTTGTTTCGTTTTTTGTTAATTTCCATTTTCCTTGCTGCTGTTTGTATCCCTGATATTTAGTTTAGTCGCCTTTAATAACTGTCTCTTCAGCTCATGAGAAATGCGTTTGCAACTCGGGCACACTGGACAGCGCTGCGGCGGCAGCTGCGGCTGCCACAGCGGCCGCTGCACTGCCAACGCCGCCAGCGCCAGCGCCGGTTTCCGTGTCCATGGCAGCCGCTAGGGCGCCACTGCTGCCGCCGACAACGCTGCTGCTGCCGATGATGCTGGTGATGAAGCTCTTGTCGTCCTCCAGCTGGAACTTCTCCTTGTGCATGCGCTCCATGTGGCGGCCAATGTGCATCTTTTGCTTGGCACGGTAGACGCAGAAGGGGCATTGGAACTGCGGCTCCTTGCCGCACTCCCACTTCTGGTGGTTGCGCAGCGACGACTTCAGCTTATAGACGCGCCCGCAGACGGGACACGGGTGTCCAGCACCGTTATCAAGGCTATTGTTGTTGCTGCCGCCGGCGCCGGCGCTCAGCGAGGTGTTCAGGCTGCCAGAGCCACCGCTGCCAGCACCGCTGCCGGAGCCGGTGACGCCTGCTGTTGATGTGTTGCCGCTGATGAGATTGTTCATGGCGCTGATGCTGTTCAGTATGTTAATATGGCAGAGGCTGGCCGGTCCGCCCACATCGGCAAAGGCGACGGCGCCGCTCAGCGTGGCCGGATAGTCACTGCTGTTGCCACCGTTGCCGCCAGCAGCAGCTGCGCTCGGATTCTCGTCGCCATAGCCTCGGTCGGAGCTATTGTTGGAGGTGGACGCCGCCACAACGGCGGCCTGCTTCTCCGCCACGGCCTTGAGCATCAGTGCCGTGGCCTCCTCCTCCGACAAATGCTTCAACTTGCCGCCGCCGCCGGGATAAATCTTATGCTGCTTTTCGCTGCTGCTGCGCGGCGGCGTTGTATCGGCGCCGGGTTCGATCTTGAGGCGTAGGGAATTGACGGGCGATTTGTGCTCACTGCCGCCGCCGTCCGATGCCGAGGCCGCTTTCGAGCCGGCAGCGCTCAGCTGCTTGTCCACCGAGAGATCCGTGGGAAAGACCAGCGGCTGGACGCCCTCGCGCAATGTCACCAGCGGCATGGCCAGACGTGCGTTCCACTCGTTCCAGGTGAGTCCCGCAATGCGCGTAATACTCAAATCTGCTTAACATTCCGTTTCGTTTCGTTTCGGTTTTGCGATTTTATTTTTAGTTATAAGGTTGGTTGGGTTTGTATTTTGTTTTTGTTTTTTTATAAGTTGTGTTGTTGTAGGTGCAAATATATTGTAGTTGTTGTTGTTGTTGGTTTTTTGTGTGTAGAAAGGGAGGTTGGACGGCCATACAACATATGAAAATAAAACGAGAAAAGAAAAAACAAAAGAAAAGAAGAACGAAAATCAATAGCATTACTTTTGAGACTGGACACAATGCAACGCAGCAAAAAAATAAAGGCAAATCAATTCAATAATTCGCAACAAAACTTAACATTAACGATAATTGGAAATAAAAAAAAAATTATGTTTTTGGAAACGCAACAAATTTGCTAAATGGGCGGGGATAACGGTAACAAACGCGATTCGGTTAAACCAATGCCAAGTAAACAAAGAGAACTAATTTAACAGAGAAAAAATAAAATAGAAAAATGTTTATGCATGAGAGAGAAATGTTTGATGAGCTCTTAAACTGACACAACAAATAATAATATTAAGAAAAATATATGTAGTAAATATAAATTAGTGAAGCGTTGGCCTAAGCATACAATTAAAAAGCATTAGAAATTATGGCGTGAATCAATAATATCAAATACATAAACAAATTAATTATATACACAATGCGATACATATGTTGAGGGAACAACGACGCTTTCTCGATTCGCGAAAGCCAAAATTAACGCCAATTAGTGCGGGTTGTTGTAATAAACATATTTATTAAAAATTTTAAAACAGAATCAAGGGGCAGCTAACCACGGCAAGCCGTAGCTCAAAGGCACTTGCAGAATTTGTACTTTGTAATAAACTGAATTGAACATAATGTCGTATGGCATGCTGATCAGAAGACAGATAAATTTAGTTTCATATAACATTTGCTTGTTTGTTTTCATCGAAGACTGCAAGTGCTGTGCAACATTAAATCAAACGTTCGGCATTCGGTCTTAGTTATGGTTTTTAGGTTTCTTGTATTCTATGGTGTTGTACGTAGTAGCAGCTGGAAACAACACACACACGGGCGGGGAAGAGGCAATTGCTGGTTATTATTATTATATTGATTGCATTTGCTTGGTTTTGTTTTTTTTTTTTTAGTGGCATATACAGAAAACAATTACTTAAGATTTAGGTACTTATATCGAGCTGATTGTCGTTCCTTATTCTCGCAAAGGTTTCTTTCCGACGGGTTGTCACCTAGAAAAAAGAGAAATATATTAAAAGTCGTGTCAACTGAGGGGATTTCTGTCAAAAGTAAACTTCATCTGCAGACGTGGGAATGCAGCGATTCGTCTACCTGCAAGAAAGAGAAATATATTAGTAGTGTTCGATTATAAAGTTGACAATTGAGTTGATCTAAATAAAACAATTTTTGCTTTTTGGGATTTATTTTTTACGTTTATTTTACAACTATTTCAAAATATATACTTTCTATAGATCTAATATGTATACAGAATAAATGTTTAGCAATGAATTAAAAGTTGTACACACCATCAATTTTTTTTTTTTCATTTTATAATTTTTTATGTAAATTATGTAAAATTCAATAATTGAATTGCGATTAATCCTCTTGTTCGTTTTGTGTTTTTTTTTTCCGAAAAATATATGTATATATTTTTTAAAAAGAGTGCGAATTTAATTATTCATATACATTCAATTTTGCTAAATTGTTTAATTAATTTATATGTATATATTTCATTCAGTTTCGTTTCAATTTTACACGCAATATTTTTCCGATTTTTTTTGTTTCGGTTTTCCCAATTCTTTCGTCAATTTTTATGTAAAATATTTTCACTACAATTTCGTTATTTAACTTTTGCGTTATGTAAAAACAACATTTGACAACGTATGTATTAGTAAGCCTCCGATTCAGACTATTTTTTTTTATGTATATTTGAATTAATTTTTAATTTTCGTTTTTTCATATTTTGTTGTGTGTCACGAACGTAAAAGAAATTGAAAATTATTGTGATATTGTTTAATATAATTAAAAAAAACACACTGTGCATTTTAACATTTGTTTGCTGTTTTCTTCTGCGGGTTTCTTAAATACTTGAATATTCACTTTGAAATATAATTTTAAATATTACTTTACATGTATTTATAGAAGATTTGCTAGGTACTGTACTTTCTGCGAAGACATTTAGATGTTATGTGTTAAATTTATGCTTGAAGTTTATTTAAAATGTAACTTATCGAAATCTAAACTATATATTTTTTTGTATATTTTTTTCCATTTTGTTTAAACATAATTCTTTGTGTTATTTCCATGAAAATACTTGCACATGATTCTGGTAATTATTTTTCAATTTTTTTTTTAAATTTTCATTTATTTTGCTCTTGTTTTTGTTTTACTGCAACAACCGCCAAAAGTAATTTTAAAAATTACGCAAAAAATAATGAAATTATATATATGTAGATGTGTATACGCGAAGACATAAATTAAAGCCCAAGAAAAAGTTCTTTCAAAAATTTGTGAAATGGATAATCCATAATTAAAAACATATTTGTGTGTTAGGTAATAAAAGTTAAGTTTGAACTTAATCAAATAATCAACAAGTAAGCAAATCGCATTAATTTCTAAAAAAAACTAATGCTCGAGAAGAATCAAAAGTATATGATATATACAAATATATCATCGAATATGCAGATATTTGTATAGAACGTCAAAGGTTGTAATGAAAACTGGTTTTGCATAGCTTAATGAAGAAATTATGAATAATATAATAAATGTTTTTAGTTTTTGTTTCGCTTTGTTGCTGCTGTTCTTTGTGTTTCACTTTTTTGTTTGTTTCTTGTTTGTGGTATTGGATGTGGTTGGTACTCACTCACTCCTCAGTTCAACTGCTTACATCTTGCGCCCCCGCTTGCTCTCCAGCTGCGGTTTCTCCGGGTGATGCTTGCGCACATGGACGCCGAGATTGCCGCGCTGCTTGGCCTTGTAGGTGCAGTAGGGGCAGGGGTGGCACGGCTCCTTGCCGCCGCACTCGACGTTCTCGTGGCGCCGCAGCGTCGACTTCCAGCGGTACTTCTTGCCGCAGTGACGGCAGACGTAGCGCGACTCGGGATCGTCGCCGGGACCCAGCGAGGAGTCGCTCAACGACAGCTCGTAGGTCATGCCACTGGGATCGTTGCCGGCATCGGACTCCTCCTTCATGGGCCGTGTGGTCAAGATGGTGTAGCTCTTGCTCGAATCGTGCACGCCCAGCTCCTCGGGTATGATGGTCTCGACGCCGTCGTCATCGTCCGCCTGCAGCTGAATGTGATGGTGCTGATGCTGGTGCTCCTGCTGCTCCTGGTGCTCCTGCTGCTCCTGCACGACGGCGCCCTGGTGTATGTGATGCGTCTGCAGCTGCGTGGCATGGATGTGATGCGTATGCGTCTGCTGCTCGTGCTGATGCACCTGCAGCTCTTGCGGCTCGTGCTCGATGGTCGTTATGTGCGTCTCACCGCCCGTCGTCTGCATGTGCTCCGTAATCTCAGATGGGGCGAAACCAATGCCGATCTTGGTGCCATCGGGCAGCTCGATGTCGTCAATCTCGGCGTACTTCACCAAATCACTGATGATCGCCGCCGAGGCATTGGGATTGTTCAGATCAATCTCGCTAATCTCATACTTGGTGCCATCGGCCAGCTCGTGGTGCTGATGCGGTATTGCCTCGTGCGTCTCCACAATCTGCAGGTTGCTGACAGCCGGCGCAATAATCTTGCCGCGCGAGTAACGTATGCGCGACGCAATGTTTGGCTTCTGCTCCCCGATCTGCACGTTGCGCAGCCCCACCAAGTTGATCGTCTGGCCCGGATGGGCTGTGATTATGCTTTGTACTTGCTGCGCAGTCGTATGCAACTGCTGATGATGCTGCTGCTGTTGCTGCTGCTGCTGCTGTTGTTGCTGCTGCTGCTGCTGTTGCTGTTGCTGATGGTGGTGGTGATGATGGTGCGAGGTCTGCGGCACCTCCTCAATGTGCAACGTCTGGTGCTGCTGCTGCTGTTGTTGTTGCTGCTGCTGGTGTTGCTGATGGTGTTGTTGCTGCTGCTGATGGTGTTGCTGCTGCTGTTGCGAGTCTTGTGGCACGTGCTGTATTATGTGGTGCGGATGTATGATGGTGGTCGTGCCACTGCTGCCGCTGCCGCCGTGCGTCGCAATGGTTGTTGAGGTCGGGATGATTTTCTTGATGTTGATGAGCTCTGCAAGTAGGCGATATATATGCAATTAGTAAGGGAACAAAACAATCACAGAACAAAGAAACAACTCTTTAATTAAGCGAATAA
Source organism: Drosophila rubida (assembly GCA_035046165.1). Classification (NCBI taxonomy): domain Eukaryota; kingdom Metazoa; phylum Arthropoda; class Insecta; order Diptera; family Drosophilidae; genus Drosophila; species Drosophila rubida. The sequence goes on from JAWNOF010000021.1 coordinate 27,433,736, forward strand.
AACTACAACAGAACAATGAAACAATTTTTTAATTGCTCTTACTTAAAATCTCTCAAGAGTAGCTCAACAAAGAGCACATTCTATAGCATAGCATTTTATTTACAAAATTGGCGTACTAATTATGAAATAAACAAGTTCAATTCCTTGAACTGGCTAACTAAAAGTTGTACATATGAAGATCGCTAGTAGAAAAAATATTGAACTCAAAACCTAATCAAGTTTTGTAAATATTTTTGTTAAATCTCCCCTTTGAAATATTATATAAAAGGAGCTCAGCTCAACAATAAGAATATAAATGTAATAAAATTGTTTTAATGAATGAATGAATCTTTAATCTAATCTAAATAAAATAGCTTTCTTTTCGAAATATTTACTAAACGTGCTCAGCTTATAATAATAAGAATATAAATTCATTGAAATTTTCAATTTTAATAACGAAACTATGCACTAATTTAAACAAAATATCTTTCTTTCTTGCTGAAATATTTACTAAAGAAGCTCAGTTCAATAATAAGAATATGATAAATTCATTAAAATTGTTTTAGCTGTTTTAAATTCAATAACGAAACTACACTAATGTAAATAAAATATCTTTCTTTCTGAAATATTTGCAAAAGGAGCTCAGCTTAATGATAATAAGAATATAAATTCATTCAAATTTTCAATTTTAATAACGAAACTATGCACTAATTTAAACAAAATATCTTTCTTTCTTGCTGAAATATTTACTAAAGAAGCTCAGCTCAATAATAAGAATATGATAAATTCATTAAAATTGTTTTACCTGTTTTAAATTCAATAACGAAACTACACTAATGTAAATAAAATATCTTTCTTTCTGAAATATTTGCAAAAGGAGCTCAGCTTAATGATAATAAGAATATAAATTCATTCCAATTTTCAATTTTAATAACGAAGCTCTAATCTAAACAAAATATCTTTCTTTCTTTCTGAAACATTTACACAAAAGGAGCTCAGCTTAATAATAAGAATGTAAATTCATTAAAATTTCTTTAACTATTTAAAATTCAATAAACTTTTTCTAAATAAAATATGTTTCTATAAGAAATAAACTTTAATTATTTAGGGTTCGACTTGAACTTACCACACTCGGATGAGGGCAATTTGATGGGCGTGTTGGTTAGTGTCGTCAACGTGGGCTTCACGTCGCTGCTGTGCGCCGCCGCATTGAGCAGTTCGGTTATGGTTTGGGTGGGTTGTCCGGCGGGTCCAGTGACGGTGACAGCCGCAGTGGGCTCCTCCTCGCCGGCCAGCTTGGCGGCGGTGATGTTGCCCAGCTTCTTGACGTGCAGCACGAAACCGTCCTTGTTCTGGGTGATGACAATGTCGTTGCTCTCCAGCAGGCAATCGTCCAGTTCGAATTCATCGGGCGGGCTTTCGGTCTGCTCGGACTTGTCCTGTTTGTTGGCTGTGTGAGAAACGTAAGCAAATGATGGGGGAGGGAGACAGGGGCGTGGCGACGGAAGAGTACAATTATTAGTTGTTGTTCGGGCTTGGCACAAGATTACCGCTTCTTATACTTAGTACCCCTTGCATTTGACTTGATTTGATTTGATTTGATTTGATTTCATTATCTGCTCTGCTCAGCTCAAAAACGTGGCCTCTTCATCTCAATCTTCAACTTGACAAAAACAAGCAAACAATTTTCTTCGCTGCTTAAATTAATTCATTAATTCATGTGCATTTTCTTGTTTATAGGTATAAATATAGTTGTTGTGTGCTGCTATGTTTTCTTAATAAATTAAACACCAAAGCCAGAAGGAATATATAAAAAAACGAGACAAAAACAAAAATTATAGATATGTGTGTTATAAAATATAGTAGACCGTGCCCTTAAGTAATTAAGATGGCGCTGCTTAAGTTCTAAAGAATTCAATAATGACACATTTCAATTTTGTTGCAAAAGGCAGTTTTTATTAACAATTTGAATAGTTGGGTTGGCAAGTTGAATTTGCATTCTAATTTCGACGGTACATCATCATCATCATCATCATCAGCACTTGGTGCTCAACTTACCTGCTGCTTACACACGCACAACACACACTCGCACACACACACACACTTAACTGAGACTGAGATCGATCGAAGCTGAACAACAACCAGTTCATTCTTCCACTTCAAACCAACTTGCCACTGGACGGTTCGAAGAGGCTGCGTGCTGCGCCTGCACTTGCAACGGCGGCTTGATCGGGATGCTGGGTCTTCATGTGCATGTTGAGGCTGTGCTTGTAGCGTGCCACATAGTGGCAATGCTGGCACTTCTCGGTGGGCAGTCTGCCGCACTCGAAGCGCAAGTGTCGCCACAGATTCTTCTTGTACGTGTAGGCCTTGTCGCAGCGCGGACACGTGTGCACGCTGGCCGGCGGTGGCGCCTCGGCGGCCTGCAACATTGCAATCTTGTTCAGCGACGTTACCGACTTCACTGACAGCGTCCACGTTGTCTCTAAAACATGACAGCAGAGAAAAGTAATAGGTTAAAAGGCGTGTTCACAGAGCTCAACCGGATGCGTAGTTGTGGAAAGAAACTAAGAAAAAAAAACATAAATACGACGAGATACGGAATTAGAATAATGATGCAGATGATGCAGGTGATGATAGGTATATGAAAGATAGAGAGAAGGACTTTAGCTAGAGAGTGATGGTGGTGGCGGTGGAAAGAAATCAATAGGTTTGTCGCGTTATAATTATGGTATTGTATTAAGACTACCGGGCAACCATTTTGGCGTAGGCAGAGGCGATAGAGAAGAGCAATTTTGGTTTTGGCCATTACTGAAAAGCTTTTGTTTTTATAAAGAGACAAACACACAACAGTCGCTAGGTAAATTAACTAAAGTACAATATAAAATAATCCGCAAAACTAAACTAAAACTAATAACTAAGCTAAACTCAAAGCAACTCAACTTGAAAATGGTTTCAATGTCTTACCAGCACTTAAAATTAATCACAGCTAAACACAGCGACTCCGTTCAAATAACATATGAAAAACACACACGCGATTGGCTCTCTTAAACGAGCCGCAAAGAAAAGCGTTTAACAGTGGCGCTGTGAGTAACCGCAATTCCTTCAAAATCAATGTAATCTTAACATAGTTGCAGGTAGTACCGTCTACTATGCACATAACGGTAGCAATTCTGTGTAGCACACCAATTGACCTGACTGTTAACTTAAGCGTAAACTAAACATACATTAAACCAAAAAGTAATCGATATTAAGTGAGGAGTGTGCTGGCCATAGTCTTGCTAGAATCTGTAATAATAGAGAAGAAACGTTTCGTGATTAGTTATCAAGTGTTCGCTTTCACTTAAGAGTAAATCCCAACTTTTGCCCCAGACCAGTGAAAAGATTTGGCATTTTTGTTTTTGTTTCTTTTTTTTGGGGTTTCAACATTTCAATATCAATCTTTATTACGTTTTTTTTTTTGTTTTTGTTTTGGGTTTGTTTGTTACCACTTGCATCAAATTCAAACATGTTGTGTATATAAACAATGCATATATATGCCATTTCTTAGTTCATCGTTTCATATTTGCAAAAATAACAATTTTCTGCTTGCTGTTGTTCTTCTTCTTGTTATTATTGTTGTTCTTGGTTGCATTGTCTAAAAAACAGAATCTCAAATTTTCTTTACATATATATATTCATTTTTTTCAGTGACAACATTATTTCGATTAATGCTACGTTGTTATTATTATCGTTATTATTATTACAATTATTAATAATATTAATTGTTTTGTTGTTCTTCTTCTTGTTTCTGTTGTTGTTTAAGGTACTAACAATATCAGCTTCGTCAATGTAAGTTGCGTTTGCTTTTTTTGCTTTATATAAATTTGTTTCATAATGTTTTTCGCCTTTTCCTTGGTTTTATTTTTAACAATAAATATATGTATATGTATTGTATATATATATATTATATATAAACACTTCAATTTTCATTTTCTTGTTTTTTTTTTCGTTTTGTTTTTCCTTTTCTTGTTTAATATTATGCTACAAAAAATAAACAACATTCGTTTGTTACAATTACATTTTTCATTTGTTTTCTGTTCTGTTTAATTATTGTTTTATATGTCTGCTCATTTGGTTTTGACTATATATATATAATAATAATATATATATATGTATGTATAATATTCTTTATATGGCAATTTTGTTCCAAATACACTTTTACTAAAACTTGTTCTGGGTTTGTTCACTTTTCATATGCTTTTCATTTACTTTATTCTTTTATGTATGTATATATGTCCTTGTATATATGTATGTGTATATATATGTATGTGTTGTTGTATATATATTTTTTGGTTGGTTTCTTTGGAGTATATTTTGTAACTTATGCTTTAGGCTAACATTTTTCATTTATTTTTCATCTTTTTTTTTAGTTTTTAAACTATTTTTATAAATATTAATTAACAATAACAAGTTAAAACTTAATCATTAAATTAATGAACAAAAATCAAAGAGAATTATATATCAGTATGTGTGTGTGTGTGTGTGTGGGTGTATGTGTGTTTGTGGGTATTAAAAACAAAGCAACAAAAATAAAAATAAAACATTCAATGTTTCCCTCTTTCATCATTTTCATTTGTTTAACTCTGGCTCTGAAAAATTAGTCTAAGCTTTAACAGCGCAACAAACAATGAAATTAATAATAATAATTTAGCTACTTCAATGAACGCGCAACATAAACCTTAGTTAATTAGTTTAACAAATTATTTAGTATAAGCTAAATAAATATATATTTATTTCCTTCATATAAATTTTAACTAATCGTATTAGCCAAAGAACTATTGACAATTTGTCTTGTGATCCGTTTTTAATTTATTAACATTAATTACATTTTACTTATTTTCTGTTTTGTTTTTTTTTTTTATTATTTTTTTGGTACTTTGCAATTGACACAAATTGAACGCACAAGACAAATTGTTAATGCATATTCTGTTAGCTAATTTGAATGTGGCAAATTAACAAACAAATTGACAGAGAAATCAATTGTTAATGTCATGAAAATTTGCAATGGCTTTTTCCCTTTTCATTTTTTTTTTTTTGTATTAGATATATATTTCCTTCATTTAATATTTCTAAGTAACTAACTTGTCTAATTTCAATTCGAGTTTCAACTGTTCTTCGTGCTATTGTTGTTTAACGGTTAAACTAATGTTGCAGCTCGCTCAAAGCTACGCTTCTTGCATTTCTTGCCGCATTGCCTGCCGCATCGCTTGCCACATCAGTGCGTAAATATCCTTTTATTGTACTTTCCAACTATTTATTGACTACAACAATAACGTAAGTTATATAAACATGCAACAAGCAAACAAAAAAAAGTATATACGTATTAATAAAAACAAAAAACAATCAATCAAAATAAAAACAATTCATTAATGTGTTTCAATCATGTTTGGACCTAACTAATGCGCATATATATATATACTAAAAAATATATATATATGCATAACTTGTATATATAAGTGTTTTTAGTTGCACTTTAACTGCCTGCCTTAGTTGTTAGTTCTCTATATTGTTTTTTTTTTTCATCATTATTATATATCCAATTGTTTATATATTTTATATATATTTATATATGTATATATTAATATGTATAATTTCAATAATTTATTACATTTAAATTGGTTTAATGGCACTCTTAGCATTTTTAACTATGTTTCGGTTTCGGTTTCTGTTGCTGTTGCTGTTTCTATTGTTGTACAATTTGTCAAGCAACTTTCAATAAAGTTTCTTCCAACACAATTCAAGTCAAACCAAATCGAAAGTATAGCGTGTTGTTACAACAAAAACAAACATGAGTATATATATATGATTATACATATGCACGTGTGTGTGTGTGTGTGTGTGTGTGTGTGTGTAAGTGTACGAACTGCTCTCTCTTTTACTCTCTCGAGAGAGCAAGTTTTGGGCAGCATTGAAATGTTATTTCATTTGGTTAATGCTGAGTTGAATTTCTATATAATATTAATATTAATTTAATTTCATTTTTGTTTTTTTTTTTTTGTTTTTGTTTGGCGGAGTTTTCCAGTTACATAATGGCACACTTGTTCTGCACACAAATTCAATGCTGCCGCACACACACGCACAACACACACACACACACGCACTCTCTGAATACAAGTTACAAAAAGAGCTTTTGTAATAACAATCTTCATTTGAGTTTCGCAACAACAGACAACAAATTTGCTAACATAGCATATTATATTATAATAGATGAGTGTAGTTTCTGTGTAAAAGTGTATGTCACTGTGTCTGTGTGTGTGTGTGAGTGTTAGTATATAAACTTTTGTTCTTTGAACCAACAAATCGTTTGGCCTCTGCGCATTTGTTTTCCTTTTTTTTTAAACTAACTAAACAATCTCTTCACTTTTTCTAGCTGCAATTCTGTGTAATGCATAACAACAATTAAATACCCTTTGCATGCAGTGTGAGTATACGAAAGGGAAGCGCCCTGTAAAGAGTATTTCATATTCGGCTGACCGAAGATTAAGCTTAACTTTTCGTTTTACTTTGTTTTATAACAAACATTCACATTCACATTCGACATTTGTATGTGTGGGCGTGTGTGTATAAGTATGTATGATTTAGCTCAAATTGCAACATATATATGTATATCTGTATATAACGATAATATATTTACTTATATGCATTTAACATAACATACATATATGATGTTCTATTCTGCATTCTTGGTTTAGTTCTATGTAGTTCGGTTTAGTTTGTTGTTGGCTTTTAGCTTCTTGTTGTGTTTCGCTTTGTAATAATAATTATAATTGATGTTTATTGTTATTGTTGTTGTTCTGTTTTGCAATAATATATTAGAAATATATATAGATATATATTTGGCAACAAATAAACACAGTACGTTTTGCTTTATATGTTCTCTCTGTCCAGCGCTTCACACATCTCAATACATATATTATTATTGTAATTATTATTCGTTTTTTCTTCTTTTTCATTAATATTATTTACTTTGTTTATGGTTTTTTTTCTTTGTTAATTTCACTAAGTTGCTCTTGCTTTGTTTTTGCACTTTGACTAAAATTACGTAGTTTTGGTTAGTTTGACTAAAATGTTGTTGCTCTTAGCTTCCTTGCCTCCTTTTTCCGATATCCTCGACCCCATCCGTCGTGTGTGTTCTGTTACGGCCTCTCATTAGTAATTTTTACTAACTCTTTTCACTTCTCTAACGTTCGTTTGTTTTTTTTTTGTATTTTTTCATTGGTTTTTTTGTATGTTGTTGTTCTTGTAATTTTACTAAAATTCTATAAAACGTGTTGCACTGACTGCAGCTATACATATGTATATATGTATAATAGATGTATATATGTATATATAGATCTCTATATATATCTGGTTTGTTTGTCTAGCTTGTTAAATATTTTATAATAGCTACGCTTTCATGTTTCTTTATCATCTCCTTATCATTTTGTTTCATTAACTAATTCTGCTTGTAATGCTCAGTTGTCAACAATAATTCTCAACTTGTTCTGGTTCATACAATATTATATATCATAATATGTATATACTAGTTATATATCTATATATATGTGTATATATATATATATGGGTTTGTTTTTTGTTATTTTGTTTTTGTTTTCGTTTTTTTTTTAATTTGTTATAAATGATGTGGCATCCAATAAATTCGTTTTGTTGTTGTTATTTGTAATTGTTCTTGGTTTAGCTACTTTGTCTCTCATCTATATGGTAGTATATATATTTTTGTATGCACTATAGCTGTATATATGTATTGGTTTTAATCATTTTCTATAATTTCCATTGCTGTTTTGTTCTGTATGTGTTGTTGTTGTTGTTGTTATTACAATTGTTAAATATGTTTTTGAATATTTTTGTTGAATTTGTTCATTCTGTTTCTGCTGTTGTTGTTGTTGCTGTTTTTTCTTTTGTTTTTTTTTTTTTGGTTTTCTGGTTTTACTCAACAAAATGTTGCACTTTGCCTATGCGGATAACGCTTATTCTATTTGATTTTAAAGAAAACATTATCTCATAAGTAATATTTGACACAGACACCGGACTCAAGGTGCCGCTTTAGGTGGGAGCTTTGTGAAAATGCTTTGCCGCACATCAGACAGCGAAATTTTTTCTGTCCACCACATTCATATCTACAGAGACGAAAGATTCACAAAATATTACAGATCAGTTCGGATCACAGATCACGCAGACAGACGATAAGGTGTACGCCATCGATTTAAATTTATATAATTTACTGATATTGGTCAATGGAAACTCACCTGATATGTCGTTGCAATGAGCTGGCATCCTTGTAGCTCTTCAGGCAATTGTATCTGGGGCATTGGTAGCGTCCATCCGGATTTATGAACTTGAATAAATCCGAAAATTTCAGCTCATACCAATAATCACGGATCAGTGAGTGCGCCGCCGTACTCGATGGTGGTGGCGTTTGGCTGGAGTTCGAGGCGTAGCTGCTGGGCGCTACAATAATAATCGAAATCAAAATCAAAAGAGAAAACCAAAAAAGTAAACAGAAAATAAACCAAAACGAAATCAATGAAAAAAGAAGAAGAATAAGAGAACTTGTATCAGACATTAGAGTTACATTTGCATTAACCTAAGCAACTACATAAGACAGTTCGGGCCAAAAAGATATTATCGATATGTATTGAATAAAAAAAAAAACACATCCACAGAAGTCACTCTGAGATTTTCGCTTAGATTTAAATATTTCAAATACAAACAAAAAGAAGAAAAAGTAACAAGATCTTTTTGGTGGATTAGTTATTAATTTTGTTGAAAGTTGTTGAAATTAAAAATTAAAATGAAAAAAAAACTTTTAATTATAATCGTAAGAAAAGTTGTGATATTTACAGTTAGTGTGTGGTATGCAACAGTTTATTGTGTACATAATTGCTTGTTGTTGTTCTTGGTTGGTTGATTGATTGTTGGTGTTTATTTCGATTATTATTTTTTTTGTTTTTGGTTTTTGGTTCTTGATGAAGCAAATATGATGCTGATGCAGAGCAGTTGCACAGTGGTTGATGATAGAGAGGCAGCTGCTTTATAGACTTAGAGGAGACTTGCGATACTTTTAATGAGGCGATGATGATGCGTTTCTGATTGATCTGGGAATTTATCTTTTGCTTGATTGTTTTTGGATTTTTAATGGCTGCTGTAATGAAACATGTTTAGTAATAGCGTAGAGTAGTCGAAGGCAAATGCAAGCCCGCAGAACTAGTTAACTTAAATGAACATTGTGGAAAAACTAAAAAAAATAAAAGTATAGTGAATAACAATTTGATTTTGTTACAATTTTATTCAGTTACATACAAAAATAGCGGTATATATAATATATATATTTATAAAAATACTCTTAATTATGCTCTTTGACAATGTGTATAAAAATAGTAATTTTTGTTGGTTTTCGTTTTTTTAAATTTATAAGAAAATATAGTTGTATATAAGTATGTGTATGCATGTTATGTATGCATGCGTGTACGTATGTATGTGTATGATTGATGACTTAAACGTAAATGTAGTTGGACAATTTTCTTGGAATGAATTTGTTGCTGTCACAGTTCAAGTGTGAGATATGAGCATTAAGTGAAGCGAGCGAATCATTAGAATAACTCAAAACCAATCGTGCATATGCCTGTTTAGTACTCCCTCCTCCTTCTCCCTATATAGGTATATCAACTGAAACTTGAGCTAATTTTATTATTAAAAGCCAAGTGCTCAATGGGCTGCGTTACGAACCGACCTAGAAGGCCATAAACTTCACCTGAGCTGAGCTCTTGTTTGACTGTTTTGTTTGTTTTATATAAAAAATGTATATATATTTGAACTATTTGCTGTATGTAATTGTTGTTGTTGTTTAAAAGTTGTACTGTTGGTTGCATTCATTTGTATTTGTTGAGATCGCTTTGGTTGTTGTATAGCTATCATATCATAGTATTAATGTATATATATAAATGTATTTCTATGCTAGCAAGGAACTTACACTTTACAGCTCTCAAACTAAGCTAAATAATTTGTTTTTTCTCCCTTTTTTTTTTGTTTTTTTTTTTGAATAATACTTTCTTTCCATTGACTTGCTTGGCTTTGACCTTGTTCTTAACTAGACTACGTATATCAAAACAATTTTGTTTTTCATTTTTTTTTTTAGGAATGTGATGTTACGAAACTGCCTCTTTTAGTGCAACCTTGTCTCCTCCTAAACACAGTTACTACTCTCAGTAGTTTAGTAAAATATTTATAAATTTTAAAAATGTTTTTGACTTAGTATCGGTTTCATTTTCTTTGGACTCGAGTTCTTCATTATCTTTCTCTTGGCTTAAATTGCTAAAAAATATATGTGTGCTTTAAATTAGACTTATGAAATTTGCTTAAAAACTAACAAATGTTTAAATGTAAGTTGGGTTTTTTGGCTGTTTGGTTTTCTCGTTTTTTTTTTTTTTTTTTGTTGGGTACTGCAACGCACAAATGTTAAAGTACATTAACTTTTGCTGCACACACAAATTAATTCAAATGCGGGCCAAAAAGTCGATAAACTTTTTGAAAACTTTGGCAGCGCATACAATCTGCATAGCTTACATAAATTTATGCAAATCACATACACAAATAAGTGAAGTGAAAGTTTAAATATGCAAAAACAAATAGCAAAACAAGAAAAGACAAAAAAAAAAACCAAGCTGCAAACAAATTGGCGACAAAGTATGTGCTGCATATAAATATTTCGTGTCTTTCATTTTTGATACGACATTTTGTGTGCGTTGCGGTACCCAGTTCTTATCAAATTATAGTTAATGGACTTGTAGATCGAACCGAATTGACATACTCTTGCAGTGGGTGCTATGATGAAGTCAGTGAATTGCTGAAATGTGGGTGACTGTCTAGAGATTGATTGAGAATCGGTATAGAACGGTTTACCAGTTGCAGGATAAATATAAATTTGTAAAACAAAACTAGAAAATGATTTTAGATGATGGGAATTTGTATTGACAGTGGGATGTTTGGAAGCTTGTTTCTTCGAATTCAAGAACTTGGAATTAAACTTGTCAGACAAATGTATTAGATCGGCAATAGGACACCACTTCTGCAAGGATATTGAAAGTGTGGCAGGGCCACGCTCAGTTTCTTGGTTCTTCTCGTGCTGTATGTGTTTTATGCGGTTTCCCATTTGCTTTGTATGGTGGCTGCCTGCATTTGAAATGCCAGCGGCAGGAAGTCCTTTTTCATTTTGGCAAAGTGCGTTTTAATGTGCTTGGTCAGATTATCGCTGCGCTTGGCCGCATAATTGCAGCTGGGGCACTGAAATATGGGCCGCTCTGTGGTAAAGCGGCACTCGAATCTTCGATGGCGACTCAAACTTTTGCGGGTCTTGTAGGATTTGCCGCACTGATCGCAAGCGTGTTGATACCAGGTGAGCACAAAATCTGTAAGGAAATTTGTTTTTGGCCCACACGACAGCGCGACAGACAGAGCAAGAGGGAGAGACAGAGAAAGAAAGAGAGAAGAGAAGAGAACAGCACACAACAACACAAAAGTGTGAACGAAGCAGATGTGCGAGCGTGTGTGTGCATGTGTGTGTGTGTGTGTGTGTGTGTATGATATTGATGAAATTTTGATGTTATACATTATGATATGAGTTTATCGAATTAATTGTAATTGATATTTATTTTCTTGATCTGATGACTGAATTTTGACTGAGTTTTCATTTTAAGGTACGGTTTTCTTCTTTTTTTTTTCATTTTTTGAGCAAGTCAAACTACATGAAAATCAACATAAAACTTAAATTGTAAAAAGAAATATAAATACATAATTAATATTATATATATACATATATGCATTCCACATAAATCTTAAATATATTTGACGGGTAAAATTAAAATGAACGAATCGTAATCAAAATCAAAAGAACGATCAAAAAAGTTGCTTAAAAGTTATGTAATAAATAAGTCAGGCACGCCCACATAAAGATATGAAAAAAAAACCCACATAGAGCATATATAAACGCAGCTGGCGTTCCGTAGCTCAATTTCAAGCGAAATTGAATGACGGAACACGAAGCTGTAGTGTAAGAAAAACATCGAGTGTTAAATAATTTATTTGCTTTGTTTTGAAAGACACACAAATACAATATATATAATATAAATATATTTTTAAAGTAAATTCGTAAAATTGTTTTTTTATTGTTTATTGTGAGTAGCGCAAGGACAAGACACAAAAGCATAAGACGTTGCACACACAAACACTCGCACAGTGACGCGCGCGTGCGTGTGTGTGTGTGTGTGTAAGCGTATTGTATGTGCGGCTAGAACAAGTAGAACCCATGTACTACATTTATATATGTAATGTATAGGCATATAGTAGATAGAGAGTGAGTGAGAAGAAATGAGACGCAGACAGCATAGATATATAGTATAGATAGATATAAATATATATATATATATATGCATATATATAGTTGTAGTTGTATGTGTGAGTGACAGACTTTTGATTTTGTGGTGTTTGGTTGGTTGTACTGGTTACAGGTTACTGTGGTACGAGACTGACTGTAATACGGATAGCTGGGTCCTAGAACTGCAGCCAGTACCGAGTAGTAGGTAGTAGTAGGTAGAGTAGAAGAGTTTATCTAAAAGAAATTTAGTAATAAAAATAGGTTAGTGAAATTCTTTGTACAACAACAAGACACAGTTTCTTCTTTTCTTTACTTTCTTTTTTGAGTAAAAACCAAAACGAAAACAATAAGTGAACAATTTTGATGGATTGAGAGAAGCCGGCTATAAAAAAATACAATGAAAATAGTTAATAAATTCTTTTTTCTTTTTCTTTGTTTTTTTTTTTCTTTTTGTTTTATTCAATTAATAATATAAGTTGTGGTTTCTTGTTAAGTATTTTTGTTTTTTTTTTCGGGTTTTTTTTTTTAAGATGTATTTTATGATAAAAATATAAATATCATTATATTATTTTAAATAATTCACATACACTTAGCATTTAGGTATACATTTTGGTGGCATATCATTTGGAATAAGTGCTTAAGTAAAAACGTCTTAAGATTCTGATTATGGTTTCTTTCTTTCTTATTTTTTTGGAGTTTTTGCTTTTTGGAATTGTTGAGTATTTTGCTCACGCTTGAGTATGTTTTTTGTTTTGACCCTCTTTGGGTTCGCATAGCACATCAAAAATCATACAGATTTGATTTCATGGCATCACTTACAGTTTAAGTATCAAAAATGCTTAAAGGCTAACAAATAGTTTAATAGAAATAGGTTTTGTTTCTCGGAATGACTTAAGCAATACAAATTCGTGACGGTTTTGAGTTTACATATTTTTTGTTTTCTAGGATAAATAGTACCGCAAGGTTCTCATCTCAACTGTGCAACATTGTAATACAGTTTTTTTGTGTTTTTTTTTTGTTTGTTTTTTTTTTTTTTTGGTTTTTTAAGACACGTTTCGCTGACTAAGGAGAGCACGCAAAAAATGGAAAACATGTTAAAATAAGTTACATAAAATAAAAAAAATTAGCGCTGGAATGTCTAAGATATTCTGAGATTCAATTCGTACGTAATTTAAATGATTCTTTCATTTCGAGGTTTAAGCCAAGCATTTAAGCAGACACAAATGAAAAGTATTAAATTAAATATAATAAGTAATTCAATTGAATTTTTGTTTTGTTTGGTTAATAAATATAATTAGCATTACTAGTTTTTTTTTTGAGTCAAATATATACTTTGGTTAGCAAATGAATGGAGCACAACTCTTCAGTTATTGTTGTAAGCAAATGGCATAGTGTTCATCAGACGCTCCTTGAGCAATGAATTCGATATGATCTGCAGACCGAGCTTCATGTTCCACTCCTCGTCGAGCAGATGATGCGGCTGGGTCTTGCCCGGCGTCAGCGGCTCCGGCTTGATGCCCAGCTCAGCGGCTGCCGCCTCATCTCCGTTGGCGTCGCCGCCACTCGCATCGCTGCCATTGTTATTGGCTGCTTCGGCGGCTGCTGCTGCAGCGGCGGCGGCGGCTGCAGCGGCTGCCTGCTCCTCGACAACGGCGGCTGCTGCTGAAATGGCTGTGATGGCACCGGTCAGCCCATACGTGGGTATGGGCATCATGTGCGGCGGCAAGGGGGAGGTGCAGCGTGAGCCGTCCTGATTCTCGTCCCGCTCGTAGTGCTCCTTGCGCAACGACAGATTCTCGGGTATGGGACTCTCGCAGCCGTTGTGCGACCCGGCGCTGCCAACGCTGGCACTGTCGCTGTGCACCACGCCGCCTCCTTGATGTTGTCCCGCAGCCAAACCCACACCGCCCACGACGCCCGTGTCCAGCTTCATTTCCAGGAGGCTGCTGCTGCGCGGACTGCTCGTGCGTGAGCCGCTGCCCGTCGTCTGCTGGGCAATGGACGGCGGTATGCCGTGCTTGGACACCAGGTGCCTGACCATGTGGTACTTGCGACGGAAACGCGAGCTGCAGAACTCGCAGTTGAAGCGCGGCGGAATGCCGATGCACTCGTCGCGCATGTGCCGCTGCAGGTGGCGTTTGCGCAGATAACTCTTGTTGCAAACGGCGCAGGGGAAACGCTCGTGGGGATCGTCGCGGTCGTGCTTCGAATCGCCGCCAAACACGCTGTGCCCAAACTCATATTTCATGTCTACACGACGTTGGTGGTTGCATTATTTTTTGTTGTTGTTTTGGTGCATTTGTTTTTTGTTTTTTTGTTTTGTTTTTAATTAATTTGAATTTGTTGTTGTTATTTGTGGCATGTAGATTATGATTGGTGATAATTGTGATTGATTGTTCAATATGAATTTGTGTGTGTGTTTGTGTGGTTTTTGAGGGGGTTTTTATGAAATGAAAATGAAAAGAAAAATAAAAAATATTGTGTGAAAAATCATAAACGCAAATCCCTTAAAAACTGTAGTTACTTCTGCAGCGTTTCTTCTGCTTCTGCATCGTCTCCTTGATCTTCGTTTTGCTTAACTTAAAACTAAACTTAAATTTCGTTTTTTGCTGGTTTCATTTTTGTTGTTGTTGAAAGTTGAAGAGAACAGAATACTATTAAACTAAAATTACATTTACGATTACACTTTCAATTTGACAAATACTCGTACAAAAATAATAAGCAATACGACAAATTATTTAGCTACGCTACACAAATTCAAAAAAACATAATGTCTTTTTCTTGTTTACTCGACAAATGTGACAAATGTTTACTGGAACAAATAAATACTTAAACGAAAGGAAAAAAAAACAATATTTAACAAATTTTACTAGTTAGTTCGTTTTTAGGGTGTAAATATTATTATAAAGTTAATGATATAGTTAAGGAGTGATTTGTGTCATTTTGTTTGAGCCACAATCGCGCGCTGTAAATTCGTGTCTTTGAACAACAAAAGTTTTATCATATAAATATATTCGTGTGTTAGACAAAAACCAAGTTTCATTTCAATAAATAGTTTTACACATATATTTAACTTTTCTTCATTTTTTCGCTTTTTCTCATTTTTTTTTTTTTTTTTTTGCTTTTCTTTTTAGCTTAGCTAAACAACATTGAATGGTATTGCGTATATACAAAAATTTCGAGGAGAAGAGAGAAGAGCTGTCTACGCTTTCTTCAGCTGATGTATGCCGTGCTTTTGCCGCAGATGCAACTTCAAGTCGTAGCGCCAGCTGCAGCTAAAATTACAGAATTCACAGTGAAATTGTACGCTCGGTTTCTTGGCTGCTGCCGCTGCCGCAGCCGCAGCTGCTGTGGCGACTCTATTGTTGTTGCTACTACTGCTGCTGCTGCTGCTTGTGTTATTGCAATTATTGTTGTTGCGCTTGACGGTTGTGGCTGCCGCTGCCGCTGTGGGCAGCAACATGCTGGAGTTCAACAAGTTGGCCAATTGAAATGAGGCCGCTGCTGCGGACATTTGACAGCCGCTACAATTGCTCGCATTGCAGTGCAACTTGTTGTTGTTATTATTGTTGTTGTTGTGGGGTATTGTTGCATGTGCGCCAAGGGCGACTTCACTGCCGATGCTGTTGTTGTTGTTGCTGTTGTTGCCACATTTGTACATTCTGCGTATCGTTACCTCCGGCTCATAAACCTCACGCATCTCACTCACATTCGTTGCCGACGGCGCCACCTGACAATTGTGGTTGTTGTTGTTGTTGTTGCTGCTGCTGCCGTTGCTGTTGTCGGCGTTAATTGCTGTTGTTGGCGTCTTTGTGGTTGCCTTGCTGGCAGCTGCTGCCACAACAGCCGTGGCAAAATTACAGTACAACGTCCGTAAATCTGTAAAAATTGTGGATTGGGTGGTTTTTTTGGGCTCAAAAATTTGTCGTCTTTTTTGTTTGCGAAGAGAGGGAGAAGACTTAGAGCGTACGTTGTTGGTTGTGTTTTGTTTTTGGTTTTGTTTCTTGATGCGTTTCGTGTATGCTTGAGTGTGTGTGTGTGTGTGAGTGGAGAATGTGTGTGTGTGTGTGTGTTTAAAATTTACAGCTACTTAACTGGATAAATGATTAATTAGGCGCAACTCTCACACACATTAAAATTAGAGTTAATCATTGATTAAGAACTAAAAGAGCAGAAAATTATAATTAAAGAATTACTTAAGAAAATATGCACACCGCGCCGACCGCCATTAATTATTATATATAAATTACACAGATTTTTCTTCTTGCGTTCTTCTTCTTGCAGTTGTTTTTGTTTTTTTGTTTGTTGTTGGTTTTTCACACATGAAAATTATAATTATAAGAAACTTAATTTAATTACACAAACTTCTGCACCAAAATTTTACATAAACTTTTCGTGTGTAAATGAAATTTGTTATTTACCAGGTTCGTTTATCAATTGGAGAAAAACAATATTCATAATTTAATTAACTTAACGTTGTTGTGGTTGGTTTTCTGTAGATTTGTTGTTGTCATTGGTTTGGGGCAAGTATATGTGTGTGTTTGTGTGTGTGTGTGTGTATATGAATCATGCAATTTGTTCGATATGAATTAAAAAACACATTTTTATATCTTCTGTAAAAAATTGCATTTATTATTGTAATTTTATTTCATTATTTTTATTTTTTTGTAATTAGTTTTTTAGTTACTTTTCTTGTCATACATTATTTTTAATATAAAAAATAATAATCTCAACTTGAATTTTGATTATCGCTGCTGGAAAATAAGTTCATTTTTGTTGTTTCAATTCGAAAAAAAAACAGAGTAAAATTGCACACAATACTTTCCAAAGAAAATGCAAAGTAAAAAATGCTGCCACGCACTGCTCTTTGGTTAATAAGATTAGTAAAAAGTTCGTATAGTTTTGTCGTGGCGTCTTTGCTCAGCACTTTAAACAACATCCCCTGCCCCCAGCCACCCCCACAGACCCACGACCCACTCGCAAATAACTCTGCTCACAACCCACTCACTGTTCTAGAGTTCAACAGTTGAGCGTTGCCGCATCGCTGCTGCTGCTGTTGTTGCTGCCGTTTTTGGTGGCCTTGGCAACAGCTGCTGCGGCGGCCAGCACTTGCAACTGTTGCTGCTGCTGGTGCTGCAATTGCTTTTGCAACTGCTGCAGCGCCTGCTGATGCAACTGCTGCTGATAGTAACTGCTGCCATCTATCGGCTGTTGCTCCTCATCATCGTTATTATCCTCGTCATCGTCGTCGACCACAAACGTTTGCGGTTGTCGCGACTGTGGCTGCTGTTGCTGCGGGTCATCAACAAACTCGTCCAGTCCATCGTCCAACATATCCAGATCGACAATATCGTTGGCCGACGTCGTTGACGCTGACGCGGCTGACGTCGACGCCGGCTGCAGGGCTTTGGCCGCGGCGCGTTGCTGACGCTTGAAAAGCGAACGCATCGCGATTTCCGGATGCTTTTTACGCACATGCTGACGCAAGTGATCGGCGCGCTTGGTGCGATGCCCGCACACCGAGCACACCATGGACTTGCCCTTGCCGCACTCCTGCCGCAAATGACGGCGCAGTGTGCCGTGACGTCGATAGGTTCGATAACACTGCGGACACGTGAAGCTCTCTTCGAGCTGCAAGAGGGCGCCACTCGAGCTGCCGAGCATCGATTGAAAATTATCGAATTGTGGTGCTTGAAAGTGGGACGTTGTTGTTGTCGCAACTGTTGTGCTGCTTGTCGTAGCTGCTGCTGCTGCTGCTGCTGCTGTATTGCTGCTGCTGCTGCCTTGATAGTGTAAATGCATATCGCTGAGATTCTCGCAACTATCGTCCTGCTTGCAACTGCTGTTGCTGCTGTCGTGTTGCTGCTGCTGATGCGCTTGATGCTGTGGCTGTTGTTGTTGGTGTTGATAGCCTGAAATTTGTTTTTGTTTTGTTTTGTTTGGTACATATTTTTCGCATAATTTCAATTTCAATAATTGCATATGTATTTCTCTGGCTCAGTTAATAATTCTTTGTCTTCCATTTTAATTTGGCATGCTTTGGGTTTTAATTGTTTTTTCTTTTGGTTTAGTGTAAAACTCTGCTCAGTTTTCAAGGCAAAAACAAGCAATGATTAGTTTCGTTATCAAAATGCCATTTAGAATTAATTGGTTTTTTTTTTGTTGGGGTAAGCATTATACTTTTTTAATTAAATTTTGTTAATTTTTGTTCTCGTAGAATTAATATTTTTTTAATTTTTAGATTTGTTTTACGCGTTTCTTTGTCAAACAAAAACAAATTTCAAACAGGCAAAAATTAAATGCAATCAGCAGCGCAGACAGGTTAATAAAATAACGAAATAAAGTAAAAAGGAGGAGAGAACAGAGAGAGAGTTGAAGAGAGGCAGGAGCATAGTCGCGTTCAAAGAGAGGCTTTGGCAAGATGTCGTCCAGCGAGCCTCTCTTCATGTGTGTTTGTGGCGTGTATGCAAGTGGGTTGGGGCTTAAGTATGACAGAGAGAAGGAGACAGAGAGCTTAAGTTTAGTGGCGTTCGAAATGAGAGTATGAGTATGAGTGTAAGTGTGAGTGAGTGCAAGACGTACGTTGGGCAGGCACAGGAGCAGCAAAATAAGTAGGAAAGAGACGAAAACACTCAAGCGCACGTGGCACTGGCATTCAATATATAAAAAAACAAACATTTGGCTTTCTTTTTCATTGGTTGATTGGGACTTTTTGGATCTGTAACTGTCCTTTGTTCTTTCGTCCGTGTGTTCGTGAGTGATGTATGTGGATGTATGTGTATGTGTTATTTTGCAGCCTGGCATAAACAAAAACACTCTTCGATTCTGATTTCGACTGTCTGCTGGCAGCAATAAATTACGCTCTTTAATCATAAAAAATACTCTAAAATATATATATATATATATGTATTATGCATATGTTATAGTCGTATGTGTGGGCGAGAGTGAAAGCAGAGAGAATCTAAAACGAATATTTGGTATTATGCTTCTTGACCTTGCAATGGCGATTCAATGAATCTTTGCGCTTGAACCCAGCATCACAAACCGCACAACGAAAATTCTCCAACATGCCGCACTCAAACTCTAGATGGCGCTTGAGCGCCGACAGACGCGTATACGAATTGGGACATTGTGGACACTGCAATTTGCCATCGTCCCGTTGCTCTGCGCTTCGCGCCAGCGTCGCTGCCGAGCTGCTGCGCTGCATCAACGGCTGCGCCGGCGGCGAAGACATTAATTTTTTCGCAGCAGCCAACGATGCAGTTTTCCGTTTACGTGATCGCAATTTGCTGCGACGCATTTGCACTGGCACTAAGAGGGGTGATGACGACGGCAGTCGTGGTTGTGGTTGTGGTGGGGGAGGCGGCGACGGTGATGGCTGCTGCATGACGGTGTCATAGTAAAACGATGCTTGAGTTAAGCTCAATTCAAGCAAACCTGCAACGAAATTTGTTTTTGTGCAAGAGCGCAAAGAGCAAAGAGTGAAAGAGAAATTGATAGAGAGAGAGCTAGGTAAAATCTTGTTTAAACTCTACTTGTGTATTGCGCACGACGACAATATTGCAGCATTTAAATTTCAAAGGCAAACAGCAGCTCAGCTCAAGCTTTAAAGCTTTCTCTTAATTCCTGTCACAAACACATACACACATACACACATACACACACACACACACACTCAATCCATAATGCACTAGACCAAAGAAAACTTCGCAAATGTGACGGAAACACTTGCTGTAAAGTTGGCATTTTTATTACGCTTACAGAACAACAAAAATTCATGTGTACACAACTACACACTACACTTAGGATTACTACTGAGCGCGCTCTTTTCTTTGCATTTCTCTTCTGTCCCTTCTCATTCTTTCTTTAGCATGCCCTTGTGCACGTAATAGTAATGATCTTGCAGCTTGAAATTATAGTGAAAACCTCTTCCGCACATGCGGCACACATATTTCTTCGGCTGATTGCACTCTTTGCGCATGTGGCGCGTCAGCGTGCCCAGTACCTGATACCTGCGACCGCAGGTCTCGCATACATAGGGCGCCGCCGCCCCTGACGTTGATGTTGATGCTGACGACGCTGCTGCTGCTTCCAAGGCTGCGGCATTTCTAAAGAGAAACAGAGACAACAACAAATTGCACAGAGATAGAGAGCAAGGCATTTTTTTTTTCTTTGCACACAAAACTTCAAGAAGAGAGTCAGTCAATCATCATCAAGAGAGAATCATTGAAAGTGAATGAATGCAAAACAAAAAAAGAAAAGCTTTTTTACCTGCGCGGCGATATCAGTTTACTGGTGCCCAATTTGCGTTTGCGCCTGGACTTGTTGCGTGTGGAGGCGGAAGCACCTGGCTGGGATTGGGACTGGATGGTGGTTGTGGCTGTGATCGTGGAGCTGCTGCTAGCATTTGCCTTTCTTCGAGTAATGCGCTTTGAGCTGCTGCTGCTGCTGCCACCCATGGCTGCTGCAATTTTATTGTTTTTGTTTTTTTCGATTGCGAGGGCAACAAATATTTGCCAGAGACAGAGACAGATGGCGGCCACATTGTAAAGAGAGAGAGAGAGAAGAGATAGAAGAGAGAACATGGCTCAGGCTTATGGCAACATCATCAACATCAACAAACATCAAACTAGAACACAAAAGGTTCAAAACAAATTCTAATTCTAAATCTCTATCCCTAAAAGCTTAATCGTTCGCTCGCTTGCCTAGCACTATGGAAAAAAGCTCTTAAAACGCTTTCGCTCTCTGCAAAAAGTAAAACCGATTTTGACGAATTAAATTGACTTGGATTTGAGTTTAAAATTGAGTTTTATTTGTATAGGTAATATTTCGTTTGTATTTTTTTCTTTTAGTTTTTCCATGTTGTTTTTGTAACAAAAATATATGTAAATAGTATGTGTGATACATATAAAAATAAAAAGGAAAGTTTTGTTGCATTAAGATCAGGCACTGAGCCGGTGTGTGTGATGGTAATGATCTTGCAGCTTGAAATTGTAGTGAAAGCCCCGGCCACACAAGTGGCACACGTATTGCTTGGGCTGATTGCACTCTTTGCGCATGTGGCGCGTCAGCGTTGAAAGCGTTTGATACCTTCGACCGCAGGTCGGACACACGTGCAACGACGGTGACGCCGACGACGACATCGCCGCCATCGCCATCGACACCGACACTGACGACATCGACATCGATGACGATTTCAATGACTGATGATGATGATGACGCCGCTTTTGCTGCTGCTGCTGTTGCTGCTGCTGCTGCTGTTGCATCACCATCGATCGGCTGGACTTTCTTCGGGCATTGAACTTAAAGCTCTGATGCACTAACATCTCTGAGCAGAGCAGAGCAAGAGTGAATAGGGCAAAAAGAGAGAGAGAGAGAGAGAGAAAGAGAGACACACAAATAGAGAGTGGCTTTGTAAAAACAAAAAAAAAAACACAAATATCAGCTTCTAAAATACTCCTAGCTTGATTGTTATTCGTTTCTAGTGGAAAAAAGCTCTTTCTTAAACGCTCGACTCTCGCAAAAATCTCACTTAATACTCGACATAAATGTTTGTAATTAAAAATGTTGCAAGTACAAGTTGAAAGCAAAGAAAAGCCCAGTTTAAGTACAATAACCAAACTACAAAGTAAATATATAGATGGCAGAGTGTGTGCTAAATACATTATACATATTGACAGAGAGAAAGAGAGAGAGAGACAGAGAGATAGAACTTAATTCCATTTTAAGATTATTAATAAACAATGTAAATTGTTTTTTGTTTTTGTATAATTGATAATCGTATAAACTAGTTTAGACGCGCACATACTGCGAAGCTTACGACGGCGCGACGTCATGTGTTTTGTACAGTTATCGCAGAAAGCTTTAATAAACCGTTGGTTGCAGCCTTATAAAGCACTTGATAATTGTGCTTTTTATAGGGCAGGCCAAGCAAGCACACGCACGCAACTCAAAGTGGGTCAAGGCCAAGCATACAGCTTTCCAAGAGACTAAATCATATCTAACACGGCAATAAATCCAAGCAAAATCCCTTTCAAACTGGAATCCTTACGAAACCTAACGTTAGCACACCGCATATATTGCTGAAACTCTTTCGAAACTGGTATCATTAGGAATTGTTAAACTTATATAAGAGCCGCTTCAAATAGATGACAAACTGCATTTCTTAGAAACCATTAACATGCGCAATGAATAATAAAAGTGGCGACTGTGTCGGGGAGGAGAATTATGTATTCTCTTAAAAAGTGAGAGATCAAAATTGCTGCAAAATACTGCTTTTTAGACAATAATGCTAATGAATCTGGAAATTCCCAACAATAACAAAACTGGTTTGGTGCTATTGCAACTAATAAAACACACAAGAGAATCGTACTCATCAACTACTTCATCATTGTTTTCATCATCGGCCTCATTGACAGCATCAACTGCGAATGCATGGCGAACAAGCGAACAAAAAGGGACAGAGATAGCATTATCTTCAGAGAAACAATGGCACAACAACAAATCACCGCAAGCTGATTAAGAATCTCACACACACACACACTTACAGAAACACGAAAAAGTGTAGAAAAATCTTTGTCCGACCTTGAACTTGAACGAAACGCTTCGTTCAAGTTATTCTTATTGTTGCTTTTTCTGTTGATTAACAGTAAGAGCGTGAGCCGCGAGCTGTTACTACGACTATGGTATTAGGCGCCGGGGGTTAGAAGAGCGCAGCGGCCATATAAATTATGAGAAATCAAGATTTGGGGGCAAGGGGAGAAGAAAAAAGGCGACGCACAGTGAATGTGGTTTGACAAGACAAATGACGCACAAAAAAATGTCGGATGCAGAAAATATAATACAAAATATGTATTCAAAAATGAAAAGAAACTAACTGATCATCGAATGCAGAACATTCCCTAAGGCTTCTTTCTTATTATTTCCGCTTTTGTCCTGCGATAAATTATATGAAACACAATATGTGGCGAAAATATAAGAAATACAATTTGAAAGGTAAATCAAAATTTGTATTTGTTTGTGTTGTCTTGTCTAGGAAAATTGATGGGAAATTCGTTCAGATTTCATCAACACATAACAGGGGCACAACAAATGGGAAGGGAAGGAGCGTGTTGTGACACTGAGGCCAGAGCGTAATGCAATTCAAGAAGAACATAAATCTCAATATGTAATAAAATATGTATCGAGATATATACAAATACAATACAATATATATATATGTAAATGAATAAATACATATAGCTGTAGTTTAATGTGTAAACACTTAAAGATAATGCAGCATAACGTAGATAAATGAAGGTATGATTATAGTTGGTAGATAGTTTGGAGTTTTTATAGCTTACCCTGCTGCCGGCGATATAATGTAAGCAACAACAACAATTGCTCAGCTTTATGCTCGCTATATATCGTATCGTACATTACCTGAAAACGCTGTAATTTTGTTTTTTCTGTTTTTGTTTCGAATTTGTTTTCATTTTGATGAGTGTAGGTGTTTTTTCTTCTTTTTTGTTCAATTAAGATGGCTGGGAGTGGAGTTGATGTGGAGTAGCAGTGGATAAGGGGGATTATTGGATTGGACGTTTTTTTTTTTGGTACAAACAAAAATGAACTTAAAATATCAAAATTAATTTCATTTTGTGCGCACTTCGCCCAACCGATACCGTCGAGCGAAGCATACTTACCTGACAACTTGTAACGCAAAAAAAGAGAGATACTCAACCCGGTAAGACCAACTCTGAGAAGGCGGGCACCAACCAAGTCAAGTACCAGCTAAAGCAACAACTGTACCTCACCACCCGCTGGATGGCTACATGCTTACTTAGCGGCATTAACTCGACTGAAGGCGGCGTCTGATGCAGATGACGGCGACTCCTCACCATGCTGATGGCTCTCCACTCCTTTCCATTCGATTCTGGTCACTTTTGGAATCTTCTTTTAGCTTTGATTTCACTTGCTCACTTAACAGGATAAAAAGTTTTCAAAAATAAGAACGCGACACGACGCGATGCACTAGCGTTCTCTTCAATAAAAGATAGCGCCGAATGCATTTTACTGGCGATAACGATAACGATAAATGCTTGAGCGCGCGCGATTTTCTAGCAACCAAAGGTTAGCCAGATACGTGAAAAAAAAACGCTTATAGACTAGTATAAACATAATATGGATAACACAAATCAAAGTCAATAAATGAAACAAAAAAGTCCCGTCAACCAAAATTAAGCAAAATTATATAGATATATATACATAGATATATATTATATATGTATGTATATTGTATAGATAAATATACACAGTACTAAAATTACAATTTAAAAACTGCATGCGTATTTCTCATTTTTAAATATAGTATTTTAAAAACATAATCATAAAATAAATCAACTAAAAGTGTGTAATAAACATTAGCTCGCGCTGAAGAGAGAACGAGAGAGACAGAGAGAGAGAGAGAGAATAAGGGCGGAAATGGGGTAGTGGTAGTGGTGGAGCACTAAACGAAAACGAAACAACAGATAATGTTGGCAATTATGTAAAATGAATGCGAATGTGGCGCATGAAAGCAAATGCAACAAAATGATAACACATATAAAGTGTGCCCATAGTATGGTGTGTGTCTGTGTGTGTGTACATGTGCGTGTGCCTGTGTGTGTACGTGTGTGTATGAACAAAACATATTGGCAAATTTTTGCAGAAATATTCAAGTTATGCATTTTTAGTTTGTAGGTTTAGTTTAATTGCTAGAAGTACTGGGCTGCCAACAACAATAACAGAACTTTTGACACAACACAATTAGGGGGAGCTTTTCATTGTAACAGAGAGACAGGGAGAGCGAGAGAGAAAGCACACCCTTTTGCAAAACACGCACACACGGATCGAGTGGGGGAGTGAGTGAGATACATGTATAGAGCAACGCTGGGTCGTTTTCGCACACACACACACACAACAACTGGAGTAGCGGAGCTTGTATTATCACTACTCTCTCACACACTCACACACACACACACACGCGCGCAAAGTAACATAATTTAAGACTAACTTAAAATCAGACTAAGTCGCAGCTGCATTGTGTGTGTGTGTTGTGTGGGTGAATGTGTGTGTATGTGTGCAAAATGTGCTTTGAGAGCGCATTTGAAGTGTCTTCGTTCTCATCTTGAAGCAAATGAGTTGCAGAGTGTGTGAAACAGAGAGAGAGAGAAAGAGAGACAGAAGAGAGCTTGCGGCTCATGTTAAAGAATAATGTAAACCTTTGTGTAAATACGAGAGTGTTAAATAAATAATTAAATATACATAAAATGTTAAAACCAAATGCGGCACAAAAAACACCAAATACATAAGAAATAATGGTATAAGCCAAATTGATTACGAAATATACATATGATAATTGTTTATAAATAATAAATGTGGAAAAGAGTAACAACAAATCATACATAAAACACATTTCATAAAGCGTAAATGAATATTGATGGGATGAAAAAGGGAGGTGAGTTATTACAGTTAGTTAAGAATAGTGGAGGGACTCTTGGGGGTAGCGTTTCTCAGGGCAAATGTTTGTTTGTTTGTTTGTTTGGTTGGTTGTGTGTGTATGTGTGAAATGTGTGTGTGTAGTTCAAATAATTTTTTGCTTTTGTTGCGATAGATTATGTGTATGTGTGTGTGTGTGTGGTGGAGTGTGTTAAGAATTAAATATAAGTAGTTTTAATTTATCATAAAATACAATTATATATACAGGAAAAAACTTGTTATACGAATTATGTGTGATCAAATTAAAAAAAAATATATATATTAAAGTGTTAAGTTAGTTGTTTAATTCAAAAACAATATTAAAAAAATAGTAATTAAAATAAATTAAAGTGTAGTACTTTCAACTTGCACAAATTATTAATTTTCTTTGGTTGTTTGTTAATCATTCTTTGAGCGCGCGGCAAGAGCAAAAAGCGCAACAAAAACCAGAATTAAAACCAGTAAATAAAATAGAACTAATGCTGACAATTTAAATATTCGAAATATTTTCATTCTTGTTTTTTTGTCGTCTTGATTTTTGTTTGCTTTTTACTCTGTCCCGCATTTTGTATTCTTTCTTTACTCTTTTAGTAATTTTGCAAAAATATTCGTATTAATTTTTGTATCTTTCTTTCTTGTTGCTTGTTTTTTTCTTTCTTTCTATGCTGCGCTTTCTGCTGCCTAATCAATTGGTTAACAACTCTATCTCAACGTTTAAGAGCTTTTTTCTCGGAGCACGACTTTCAAATATAGTAATAAAATGGTAATTGTTATATATGACATTTTAAGAACTGTATGTTTTGTTTTCTTTTCTTTGCGATTTTGAATCAAAAAAAGAACAAGTAGTAGTAGAAGAAGAAGATGAAGACAACAACAAGAATATGTATATAAATGTATCATATATTTATATACATATGCATATTTAACCGAAAAACAATAGAAGTGAGTAAAATGAGTGTGAGTGATCTTGAAATACTTGTCTTTATAATTATAGATCTTTTTGCGATCTTATGTATTTTATTTTCAACTGCAATTCGCAATTTCTTCTTCTACAACAACTAATTTGCATTTGAAATTTGTAGCTGGTCGTCGTGCTCGGATGATGGTCTAACCATAAACTAAACTGTTTTAATTTTCTTTTTTTTGCTTTTTGCTTTTTCATTCGTATTTCATATTTTATAGTATAGAGTATATCGTATAGTCGAGAGATGTATC
Organism: Drosophila rubida; assembly: GCA_035046165.1. Classification (NCBI taxonomy): domain Eukaryota; kingdom Metazoa; phylum Arthropoda; class Insecta; order Diptera; family Drosophilidae; genus Drosophila; species Drosophila rubida. The sequence goes on from JAWNOF010000021.1 coordinate 27,460,836, forward strand.
TCGCTACTATCTTTCGGGTATAGAGTATGCAACAAAAACTCACCTTGTGGATCCCGTTGCTGTGCATCCTGTGCGGCCATTAGTCCAAGTTCATCCTGAGATCTGTCGTGTTGCCATGTTGCATATGCTACAAATCGAAAGCGAAATCAACAAATTAGTTGCCGTTCAATTGCAAAGCAAATTCAAGCAGTGTGTCGTCCATACCTTGACTAGATCCATCGCCACCCTGACTGGTGCCGGCCGCTTGGTCGAGCTCCTCCATTGTCATATCTTCCTCATCCAAAGTCAAATCCTCAACATTCTCATCGGGCGCATCCTCATCGTATTCGGCCTTGGGCTCAATTACCATTTCAGTTGTTGTTATGCTATTATCTTTGATCTTTTGTTTATGATTCGACTTGTCCAATGTGGCCAATTGCTTAACGACACCCGGATGAACGGCAACGGCGCCACTTGCACCACTGCTTGCCACATCCATTTCATCAGCTTCGCCTTGGGCGCCTTGATTCTGTTGCTGCTGCTGCTGCTGCTGTTGCTGTTGTTGTTGTTGTACATTGTCGGTGTTAATGGCATCGCTTGTTGTTTGTTGTTGTTGCTGCTGCTGCTGTTGTTGTTGGGCGCCCTGGGCAGCTGTCGATGTTAGTTTAGCGCTTTCAGTCTTTTTGGTAACGTTACTGCTGCTGCTGGTCAATGGCTGGTTCGATACTTGGCTGCTGCTGCTGCTGGCATTAGTTGCTGCTGCTGCTGCTGCAGCGGCGGCTGCTGCTGCACCGACACTGCTGCCACTGGCCAATTGAGTGCTGACCAGAGCAGAGGCGGCGAGGCTTGTTTGTTGGAGGATTGACTGATTGGAGGCGGCGGCGGCGGCTGCTTGCAGCACTGACGAATTCGAGTTGTCATGCACATCTGCAATACAAACACACACATGTTGCACGTTGCAATTATAGTACACTCAATTAGGTTTGCCAACTGTTTTTGCAAAACGAACACACACAATGAGGTTAAGTAGTAGGCTATGCCTAATCTTTTTCTCAACTACTTTGCGTTCAACTCGATTGCGACACTTACCGTTTTCCATGCTGCGGCGTCGCACTTTTCGACGACGACGTGATGGACTGGAGGAGCCTTCGCGTGATCCGGATACGTCGCCGGACACGTCCATGGCACCGCCACCAGCTGAGATGCGCGATCGCTTCGTCTGCTCCAGCGTGTAGGTGCCGCTCAGCTTGACGCGATGATGTGCATCCGATTTGGGGGCTTGTGCTGCGGCAGCCTGGGCAGCTGCTGCTGTGTTGCCACTGCTGCCGCTGCCACCGCTGCGATTGTCGGACAGTCCCTTGATCTGCAGCGACTCGGCGGCCTTGAGCAGCGCGGCCAGTTGATCCTGCGAGATGTTCACCTCGCCGCGATACATGTAATCCATCATGGCGCGCAGTTCCTGATACTTGACATCCTTGAGTATGAATATCGGATGCTTGTCGTACTGTTCTTGCAGCAATGTCTACAAAAGCAAGTGCAAAAATTGCTCAATAAAAATATGTTCAAATGATTTTGATATTTCTGTTGGTACTTACAGCAAAGTAGGGACTGCATGCTGATAGCACCACCTTGTGGGCCTTGAGAAATTTACCCTCGGCGGCGAGCGTGCAATCGACTAGTGTCTCATTTTCCAGCAACGTGTCAAATACGCTGATCAACGTGCTCTGATGGTTGTTCCATCGCAAACAAAACTGTTGATCGTCATCCATTTTCGACGCGTGTTTTACTTTTTGTATAGGAGCAAGAATTGAAGGAGGAGAAAAGGGAGCTGTTTCGAGTGTTTTTAGCCGTCCGTCGTCGCTCGACGTGGCTTCTCCCGTTGCGGTTGTGCTCTCTGCCCGGCACGCTTTTCTTTTGTCACAGCTTTCAGGAAAGTACTTTTAAGATCTTTGCGGGAGGAGAGGCGAGCAGCTCAAGTTGGTGTTGTTGTGTTCCGTAAAGCTTCAGTTCAGATGTCTGCTACTTCTTGTTCGTCTTATACTTTGTTGTGTTTGTTGTTTGTCAAATGCTTTTAGTTATATATCAGTTAAAAACTGCAATGAGAAGCAATAACAAGAATACATTGCAAAGTTAGTCAAATAATCACAAAAATAAGTTGACAAATAATCACACAAACACACACACGCACATTTATTCACACATGGGGACGCCTAGGTACAATGACAACAGCAACAACAACAATGGCAATTAATTACTCGCTTTTATGCTTTGCCTCTAACCAACGCTTCAAGGTCAAGTTCATGTTTTTTTTTTTTCTTCCTCTCGCACAGAAAAAACGCTATAAAACCCAGCAAGTTTGTTATTATTTTTTAATATTCTCTACAGCTTTGCACAAGAAACTGAACATTTTATTCTCTTAGTTTTAACACGAAAGCGCCCTCTTACGGCCGCCCAAGCACACACACACAACTGCAAATGCAATTTTTTTCCTTTCGTTTGATAGCTTGCTTTCAAATTACTTCTATCTTGACTTTTTCTTTTCGTTCACATTTCTCAACTTCGCTCAATTCACACATACACACACAAACACTCACAACACACGCTCAGTTTGCAAGCGACAGCAACGAGAGCGCAAGTATAAATGCTCGGCTAACGGATTTTGTGGCGATGTGTGTTGGAGATCGATGGAAACGATAAATGACGACGACGACAACGACACAACGAGACGCAGACGTTGCGACGACGTCGACGCATCGCCCGCTAAACGAGACGAAGCATGAAAAAACATAAAGAGGGGAAGTTTCGCAGTCGCAGTCACCGTCGAAGTCGACGTTTGCGTCGTCACCAATACATGTGAACACAAGATGTTTGCATGTATGAGTGTGTGCGTTCGTTCAACGAGGTTTTTTTCTAGAGGGTTTTTCGTTATGGAAAATTTCACAAGTAGACATTCACACTCGCACACACTGACACGGGGGGAAACGTTTATGATTTTCTGATAATTTTAAAGTTAAAGTATGAAGCAATCTCGTAGTTGTAGTTGTTGCTGCGTCAGACACAAATCTTTTTCGTTTTGTATTTGTGTGTGACGTTTTGTTTTATGATGCATTTAAAAATAGAACATTTTTCATTAGAAGTACAAATACACACGCACACACTTGCATGCATCTCTACATAAATATAAGGAGAACTGCACATAAATGATTTCACGATTTTGTTAAATATTTCTTTTTACACTTCACAAAACTTACTTTGCAATTTTCTCAACAGTAATAATATGATTTTTGGATATGGATTTAGTATTGGTTTTGGTGTTGCTTAGTAGTTGAGTGTGTTGTATTTATTTTGTATGTATGTAAGTTTTTTTTGTTGGCCAGCAAACCGCACGCGTCGCGATCTGCCGTGCACACAAAAACCAAACAAAAGCTCCAAGCGCACGAAAGCAACTGAAACGACGCAAATGTGCCAGCAACTGAGAGACCCTTTTTCATTTTCGCCGCGACGCTTCGTCGACGCTCGCTCGCTCGCTCGCTGAAACGCTCTCTCACTGCTCAATCTCTCTCTCTCTCGCTCTCGGCGCGTTCATTTTGGCATGCTCGGTCGCACTCACTCGCACACACAGAAACATGGCCGACCAGTGTGAAGTTGCTGAGAGCGCTGGAGAGCAGAATGTGAGAGAGAGCGTGACTCGTACATGTGTGAGAGAGTGAGCCTCACATATTTGTTGGGGGCACGTTATGAAATTGCCAAGTAGGCAGACGACGGTCGGTAATGCAGTCAGGGCAGGTAGGAAAAAAGGAGTCTTGTTAAATGGTTTGCAGTGAGCGTGCCAAAGAGAAGAGCACACAATATAACGGGAATATATCACAAATAAACACGCACACACACATGCAAGTTCGTATATAAGGAAACAGGCAAACATAATGCGAGCAGTTGAATTCGCCGTGAGCGAGGCAGACGCCGCGAGCAGGAATGAGAGAGAAAACGTGGCAGAGTTTTTTTTGGCGTCTGATGATGCTCTTTGCTACTTTAGCCACATTTTCATTTTTCAAAATGGAAGCGAAAATTAAACGAAATATAAAATAAAACAAAGTAAGACGACGACAATGACGTTGCGGCGAATTTGCCTGGAAATTGTAACGTAAAAAAGGGGAGCGCAAATGCATCTGGCTTGCATTATAGTTCGTCTTGTTGTTGGTTTTACTTTTTTTTCTGTATCCGCTTCCTGCCGTAATTTAATCATCAGCATAAAAGAGGTGGAAAACAGCAGCAGCAGCAGCGACCGACAGCTGCAGCACGCTCGCTTGCTCGCTTGTTCGTTTTTATAGCCCCCGCCGTCAGGCATAGAGAAGTTCTAACACCACATCGAGTGCAACAGAGACAACAACATGTGCGCTACGTGACGCACAACAGACGATGTCGTCGACGAAGACGACGACGACGTTCGGTTTTTCGCTCGGTTCCTCGGGCTCCCTTTTCTTACAAGTTGGTGTTGTTGTTGCTGCTGCTGCTGTGTTTTCGCCAAGTGAAAAGGAAGCAGCCGATCAATATAAAATATAATGGCGAAAAACATACAGGCTCTGCGCTGCTGCAGCGCGCGCTCTGCTGCTGCGAGCAGAGCGAAACGAGCTAAACGAGGTGGAGCGAAAAAAAGAGCAGGCGTAGGGCACCGTTAGGCAACGCAGATATGCTTTGTGTGCTAGGGGATCAGTTTTTTCTATTTACATACAGACTTCTATGTACATACATTTCGTAAGCTGTGTATGTGAATTTGCTTGTGCGTGTGTGTGCGTGGACTTTTTATACATAAGGTGCAAGGCATGCGCAGTGGCGCCATCTGTTTGTAGTTAGAGTAACTCTTACCCCAAGAGTGGCATTGATAACGACGCCGACGACGACGACGACGGCGGCGGCGGCGACGTAGATGATGCATTGGCTAGACAATGCCAACGCTCTGCCGCCGCCCGCCTCGAGCCGAGGGTTTTTCCTACGCACACACTCGCACAAATACAACAACAAAGCCAAAGGGGATTTAGTAGATGTTATTGTAGTTAAACAACAGCAGCCGGCCGCACAAACACACGCAGCACGCGGAGAATGAGTAGGAAAAGCAATAGGTAAAAACAGGAGGGAGGTCGGTCGGTCGGTCGGCTGTTTCGTATGCAGCAACAGCAGCAGCAGCATGAAAAAGGATCTCTCTCGTTCGCCCTCTTTCGCTTCGCTTTGTCTCTCGCACACGCAGACACACACAGGCACACATACAGACGCACACAAACTCACAACTTTTAGTGACGCACGCTCTTTGCACATGCAAGGTTTTATTTTTGCGCAGATGGTGGAGGATTATAACGAAAAATGGGATCCTTTTTTCCAGCGCAGGCAGCGCAGCAGCAGCAGCAGCAGCAGAAATGTTCGTTCTTTGTTGTTGTTGTTGTAGTTGCTGCTGCTTTCATTATTACTCTGGCTGGGCCGAGCGAAGTTGTACGTGAGTGCTGGGAAAAAGTACAGTTGGACCCCACAGAAAATGTTTTGTAGATGACGCCGTCGCGCGCTTTTTACGCTTGGGGTTCTCTTCCCGCACTCTCTCAGCTGACGGATGTGTGGGGCGCTTAACCAAATAATATAAAGTCAAACACCCAGCATATCACGACGACAACAACAACAACAGCAACAACCATAATAATAATCGAAATAAAAATGAGTGTGAGTAATAACAACTATGAATGTGTTGAGGTCTACTATCAAACGACGTCCAAAATGTTTGCGGAACGTTGTTAGCGAAAAACTCAACGTTGTTTATTCTAGCAATTTAGCAGTTAAAGTGCCACGGAATTGCACTTACTTCCGTTACACTCCAGCACATGCAATTGCCTGATAAGATATGATATGATATGATATGAGATCCTGAAATGTTTCGAGTATTGTTGTGCTGCGATCTCTAAGAAGTTGAACTTAATTGCAATTGTATTGGGATCTACTATCAAACGACGTCCAAAATAGTTAAACACGGAACGCTGTTAGCGAAAAAACCAACTTGAGATTTTAGTTTAGCAATTGCGAATCGAAAATGTTGAGATTACTGAAGCTACAAAGCTCCCCCAACATTTGCATTACAAACAATTGCCTCGAATGGTACTTATTTTAAATTTGTGCTGGGATCTACTATCAAACGACGTCCAAAATATTATGTGGTACGTTGTTAGCGAAAAACCCACCTTAAGATTATAATCTAGCAACTGGCGTTCGTTGAATGCCAAGATCTTGCTCAACATCTACTTTATAGCCTGTTGCAAATATGCTCACTTATCTACATCATACAGAAGAACTATTTTTAGATTCAACCTCTTATGATATTGTGCTGGGATCTACTATCAAACGACGTCCAAAATATAATGTGGTACGTTGTTAGCGAAAAACCCAGCTTATATAATTTAGTCTAGCAATCGCCGCTTATGAAATGTCAGCATATTGCGCGACATTTGTGAAACAGGCAATTGCAAAAAGTGTCCCTGCTAAGTGTCCTTGTAAATGGAATTGTGGAGAGATCTACTATCAAACGGAGCGTTATATCAATTTTCACGCAATGTTAGCGAAAAACTCTCCTGGAAATTTAATCTTGGCACTTGAATAAAATCGTAGCTGAACGGCATAGAACTCATTAAATCAGGGATTCAAATGCCAACAACCGGAGTGCCACGCATGTAAATTGAGTATTATATTAAAAAAGAATAACAAAAAAAAAGGTTCCTTTTCTAAGCACGCGCCAGACGGTCCCAGGTCCCCGGTCCCCGGTCCCACGTCCCAGGATCCCAGACCGCTCGCAGAGCAACCCCGAAAACTGGTTAGGCCGGTCAGCAGCGTCAACGTGCAACAGAAATTAGTAAGGGTCCAACAACTGAGCGCAGAGGGTAAAGTTTTGGGGGTTGCTCCGCGCGCTGCTGCGACAGACAACCCCTAAAAGTGCGCCGCCTTGCGACTGTGATCCCCCCACCCTCTCTCTCAACGACGGGGATCATCAAACGTTAACAGCCCAACTGTCGTGGTGCACGCTCCCTTTTCATTTCCACAGGAAGTGCGCGCGACAGCACTGGGAACTGGAAAGGGGGGCGAGAAGTTGATGGGGAGATTGAGACTCCAAAGTGGCGAGAAAGAAGCGCAGCGAATGGAAAATTCTGTCGTTCTTTCTGGAAGATGCTTGGAGCAATGATACAACTAAAATTTCAATTCACTTCTGGGCTGTTTCGTTTCGTTCTGTTTTTTCTTTTCATTTGTACGGGGTTTGCTGTTCTAAAAAGTCAAAAGAAAAACCGGTTTCGCAAAATACAAGAACTGTGCCATTTCGAAAAACGGGCGAGCTGCTCTCGAGAGTCGAGTCGAGTTGTGTCGGGTCTCGACTCGAGTTGAGTTGGCAGAAAAACCAGTTTAAAGAAAAATAAAGCGCACAGAACCGCCGCAGAACAGAAAAATCGACAGAGGACTGAAAAACAAATTTAAAATGGAAATAACTTGAAAATAAAACACGCACACACACACACACATGAAGAGAAAAGAAAAAAGATTTTTAAAGAGGAGTTGAGTTGAGTTCTGAGTTCTTGCTAAAACGGCAAGAACAAATATACAAAAATAAAAACAACACAAAAAGTTCCCCCCACAAGATTTGCATAAAGTGGAATTTATCTTGTCGCTTGCAAAGCTGAGCAAGGCACAAGCACATGCACACCAACACACACACACACACAGATACAGATACAGACATAAAATTTGTATATTTACGACGTAAAAATAAACGCCGCAGCAATTCGCTCCCCGTTCGCCAAACCGCCGCCTGCCTGGCAGTGACTTTCAATAATTTAATTTCTGGCAACAACAACAGGAGATGAGGAAGAAGAAGTCGGAGGGAGCGGGAGAGGGAGAGAAGGAGCAACAACAGCAACAGCAGCACAACAACTTGAAGTCTAAAAAGCCAAAGAAATCGCTTTAACGTAGGCGGCGTCGTCGTCGTCGTCGCCGTCGTCGTCGTCGCCGTCGTCGCCGTCTGCGGCTCATTTTATGATATGTGCGGATTTTATTTGTTTATACCCTACATATGCAAAAAGGGCCACAAAGGGTTGCCCAGCCACAGACGAGATCGTAATTATCGATATAATGTAGTGTTATATTATCTATCTATCGATAGTATTAAATTCGTTTACAATTTATTTCAAATGCGCGTTAATGGATTCCCGATTCGTTTCTATTTTAATGCGTATTTAATTACCACATTTTGTATTTTATTCTGCAACCTTTTTTACAGGTGCATACAGTAGTCGTTCAATTTGCGCAGCCTCTGCGATTTTTCAACGCGATCCGCAAGTAGAAAATGTCGTTGTTGCCATTAAAAGCCGGCAGAGGAAAACGAAAAACTCGTTTTTTCTTTAGGGTTTTGTTGTATTTGTATTTATTCGTATTTGTATTTGTATTTTTTTTTTCAAAAAGCCATTTAAAGTGAATGTTAAGGGCTTGTGTTTTGTGGCTTTGAGCACAAGTTCGAGAGTAAAGGGCGTCGTCTCTCGTCAATGAGTTGGCTGAAAATGCCAACCACAAATGGCAAACGAATGTTCCTTTTTTTTTTTTGTTGTCTATCACACAGAGTTGTAGCGAGACTTTGTATCGTTGATCTTGGAATTACGTCCGTCTTTTCCGTCCTCGCCGTCTTTTCTATCGCAAAGTGGCAGATTTTTTTGAAGTTTTTTTTCTTTCTTGGCATCTTGTAATTTGAAAATGTGGTCACAGCCGGTTTTTGGAATGGGTGTGTCTCAGGTTTCTATATGACAGGTGACGTCTGAGGCGTTACCGTATTTACAGATCATATTTGCATATGCTTAAGAAAAATTATGAATATGCCTCGCAAAACATATAAAGTGTGAAGTGATCGAAAGAGAGAAGTTTGCACAGAGAGCACGTGACACATCGAGTTGAGAATTTCTCGAAATCGATTGCACGTTATCGATAGGCAAGGCAAGCCTAGGCAAGAAGAGCTTAATGAACTTGACAATGCCCGAAAATTCCGCAGCTATTATTATTGTATGAAATGTCACTAGGCCGTCGTGAAAGTGAAATTGCGAATAAGAGACTAAATTAAGCCACAAAAAATAATCAACAACAACAAATAAAATAAAAACAGTTCAACGAACTTTTTGGCCATTGACACACACAACAACAGACAGAGGCAAGAAAACTAGCTGAAGGCAAAAGCTAAAGCAAAGCAAAAGAGCAGCCAACGATAACGGCAGACGCAAAAAACAAAAACACTTTTGCCCCTCGCTTTGGCTTTTTTTTGCACATTTTAATTTTTGTTTACTACAAAAAGCAACAAAATAAACAACTATAATGGTAATAACAATAATAATAAAGTGACTCGAGTCTTGTAGGGCATAGAATTTATACCTGAAATGCCAAAGTATGCGACCATAAATGTGTAGGTCAGTGTAGAAATTGAAGAACACAAATAAAACGAAAAAAATGCAAGGTCGTTACGTTGAAAAAGCAAAAAACAAAAACAAAGAGACGTGGGTGGTTCGTCAATTTGATGACAGAAGCTCAAACCGAGCGAAGAATGTGATGAGTACACATACACTCACATTACACAGAAAATAATAAACAAAACGCTGAAGCGATTTGGCCTAAAAAACAAATAAAACACAGAAAAATACGCGAAGAAAACAAATCCAAAGTACTAAGCGCAAAAATGCTGCTCGAGTAGCATTTTTGCGCTTTGTTTGGACTGTGTATTCGCATTCGTATTCGCATTTGTCTTATTCTTCTTTCGTTTTTTGCACTTGTTGCGCAAAAGCTTTTATTTTTTGTTATTGTTGCTTTTTGTGCGTGCTGCTGTCTCATTATTATTGTACTTTTGTTATTCTGCACATGTGCGTAGAATGTAAACAAATGAAACTTTTAAGCTGCATGACAAAAAAGTTCAGCGCGCTGCTTGCAATGTGTGTGAGAGAGCCTGCGTGTGAAATTTGGCAACATCGCTCGGCGAACATATTAAACATGGCGTGTGCACAACAACAGCGCACACATAAAGTGAAAGATTATAAAAACGACGACAAAGCAAAGTATGCGATTGTTTGTGTGCCTGAGTGTGTTTGTGCGAGGCAAAAACAGGCCGAAAATATGAAAAATGAAAATGTAAACGTGTCTGTAGTGCACGTACATACACATATACATACTGTATACAATCATACAAAACAACAGCAACGAAGTAGAAGAAGTGGCGGTCGGGTCGACTGGCGGCGGCGGCGGCGGCAACAGCGAAAAGCTACAGAAAAGAGAGCATACGAAGCGCCAAAGTCTGTGAGCGCCATATAGTGTGTGTGTGAAAAGTGCAGAGAGAAAATTTCACGCTTTTTGTTATTGTTGTTGCTGTCTTGAACAAACATAAAACGAAAAATAAACGAAGTCAGCCGAAGCTAAAGTGAGAGGGAGTAAAAAAGAGAGCGTTGCCAGTTCGCAGCATTGAAAAATATTTTATGGTATCGCTGTTGTTGTTGCTGCTGCTGTCGCTACTGACTGGGTTGCCCATAGGGGGAAAAACCAAGATGGCGGCTACACATAGAGCTCAAAACAGCGACACATTTTTGTTTTTTTTTTCATTGTGTTGTACATTCTTCTGACAACGTGCTTTTTAACAATTCGTTGAAAATGTTCACACATTGTTGTTTTGTTGTTGCGCAAAAGAATTGCATTTAGAAAAGCTCGCATTAGAAGTTTATGCTACAAACACACACACGCACACTAACACACATGCCAATATACGCCAATTAGAAAAAAAGCTTATGTAACGACGAGCGGGTCGACGTCGCACTCACTCTTTCACACCAATTGGCAGGCTGGCACGCTGGCTGGTTGCATACAAGTAGAGAGTGGGAGATGAGGGAACGTACATACAATTTTTCACAGCGACACTTGACCTCATTTGCATGTGTTTCTGTATTTGTGTGTGTTCGTTCGTTCGTTAAATTAATGAAAATTGCTCGTCATTACTTCAAATTACAAACACACAGACACGCGCACACATTGAGTGAGCCCACATTGGTATGTGTATGTTTGCCGTTGCACTAAAAAGCTCTCTGCAGCAGCAGCAAAATGCAGTGCAGAAAAGCTTTCACAATAACGCATGAAAAATCGATATGAAAGTGAGGCGCTCTCTCATCATCCGCACACAAACACATATGCACGTTCACACAAACACGCACACACACTCACATCCACACATGCAAACTCGTTGGAAATATTGATTTTATATGCAAAAACGCACAGCGAGAAAGAGACGGACAATCTATTGCACAAATTAGAAAGTACAGTTCTAAGTCTATTTAAAAAAGAATATACATAGTATACATAGTACATATAATGAATGCATTCAAGTTGCTTCATTTTTAGAAGGTATACACACCGAAATAGAATCACAGGCAGCACATAGTCGTCGTGTCGTTTTGATTAGATTTTTTCATTTCATTTTTTTTTTTTGTTGGTTGGTTGTATTTAAAGAGCTTTGCACATCAAAATTATGTTGATACACACACACATATACACAGAGAGGTTAGAGACGCACGGTTTTTGTATATGTGATAAAAGCGCGCGGGAGAAAAAGCAATAAAATTGAATTTATTTTTATTTAAAAAGCCAAGTTTTTCAGTTGTGTGTGTATGTATGTATGTGTAGTTTTCCTGCTGCTGCGGAGTAGCAGCCCGCACAACAAAATGCGAAACGCGCGGAGCCACTGAAGAAAAACTGACGACTGACGAGCGCGCACGAAAAGTTTTCTGGTCTAGCCAACAGAGCTAACGAACGAAGTTCCGAACAAACGAGAGAGAGCGAGCGAGCGAGTGAGTTCAACACATTTTACCCAGTTGGAAATGACAGCATGCCAATATTGCTGCTCACCACCTCGCTTTTTCATGCAGAGCATGGCGGCTTGCGTCAAACGATCAATCGAAATTTAGATAGCTTTCAATTTTGCTAGGGGCTTGCCATATAATTATGACATTTTATCAGAAGTGTTGTTCAACTTATAAAAAACGTATATATTTTAACAGCATTACTGGAGCATCAATCGTAATTACCGCTTGTCCAATTGGGCAACGTTGCCGTACGTGTACAAATATTCTGCGTCTGTGTGTGTGTCTGTGTGCTTTGTATGCTTGGCGCGCGCGCAGAGTTGCCAACGCTAATACGAAAAACTCAGCAGCGCATGCAAATACACAAATTATTTGTTGTGCTTGATAAAAAGGCTGGCTTGGTGGCAGCATTAATTAGCAGCCTCAGCTTAATTGAAGCAACTTTGCCAGCTAGCGCCACGACTATTGATAAAAATAGACCTACATATATTTTACGTGGCTGTATGTATTTGATAGTGAGCTGACAACTCTGTCTATGTAGTGGAGTTCAAAAATATCATTCGTTGTGGTCGCTCGCTATTATTGTTGTAGTTGTTGTTGTTGCTGTTGATGTGCTGCTCGCTCATGTAGGGGGCGAGATTTTGTGTATGAGTTTTTGCCAAGGCGAAGCCATAATGTTCACAAGAACAACAACTGCCGTTGCTAAGCTATCTCTCTCTCTCTCGCTCTCTGTCTCTGTCGCTTTTGCTCTCTCTCTCGCGGTATCTCCTTTTCTATGTAAATATGCATGTGTGAGTGTGTGTTGGGGGAGACAGCATGTAAAATGGTTTTGTATGCAGTGCATTTTGTACTTAAAAAGTGCAAATTATTTTGTGTGTGTTTGAGTATTTTTTAATGATCGTTCATGCACACAAGCGCACAAAAATACATACACACATGTGCATGTGAGTACATACGTTTGGCGATTTATTTTAGGTTCCAGCATGACTTCATCGGAAACATTTTCTTTCACTCTGCTCCCCCTCATTCTATTTAAGGTAATGCGTGTATGTGTATGTGTGTAATTATGTACTTCAGTTCTTAACGGTGTTGCGTTTATGCCTTATGTATTTGTAATTAACGCTTTTATGTGAAATTCTACACGCTTGATTAAAAAGCTCTAAGCGATACTAATTGACGAAATGGAGACAGTTTCGGGTGCAAAAATTCTCGACAGCAGTTTTTCACTTTAAATAGTGATCTCTGCTATAAATGAAGAAAGGACAATTGTGCTTTTCATACAAAATTCAAAGCATAGCTGCTTGGCTTCAATGCCATTTGAACTAATGCGGTTGTGTGGGTGCAAGTGTATATTGTATGTACTTTACATAGCAACACGTATCGCATAATAAGTAACTCACCTGCATTCAATGAAAAGCTCTATCTCTCTCTCACTTCTGGGTCTCTCCACCCCCGTGGCGCAGTTAATAAGCACAAAAACTTCAAGTCGGTCACGTAGAAGCTTTTTCCTTACGTTTTGCATTTGCCTCTATTATTGTGTTACATTAGTCAAAACGACTGCGACGGCGGCGTCGACGTCGGTGTCACTTTGCGTTGGCGGCTGCACTGTCATCTAGGCCTGCTGCCTGCTGCCTGCGCCTGCCTGCAATAGCAGCTGCGTCACACACACACACATACACGTAAACACACAGACACGCGCGTATGATTACACGAAAAGCAAACACACAAGACAAGTGAAAATCAAACACTGACAATTATCTATGCACATGCACACAAACACATATGTACATGCACTCATATGCATGTGTGTATTATGATGTTTGCTCGTTTACGCTGCTTTTTAATTATAATAAATTATATTTCAACTGCGGCCCGAGGGCCATAAACCAAATCGAACGACTTTTGTGTTTGTTGCCTTTGCATTATTCTTCCAGCGCACTTTATTGCTGTGCTTTGTTTTTTTTTTGTTTTTATTTTTTTTTTGGTTTTTAGCTTTATGTAAGCGAACGAGTAACAAAGTGTTTTACTGATGTTTGGCTGTTTTGTTGTAGGATGAGGGAAATTGCTTACGTTACGTTATATATATGTATGTATATGAAACGAGCGCACTAACGACACACGCTATACAATATTCCTGAGAGTTCCATTTGTTACTGCAATAACAAAAACTGTGCTGGCGACTGCGAAGCCAATGCCAAAGCCACAGCAAGCAATAAGAATAAGAGTCGAAAAAGCTACAACAACAAAAATGCAAACACACAAAAGCACACAACATACACACACACACATACGACGAAGACACGAAGCTCGAAATTGTTGTTGGGTTTTTGCGTTGCATGCGAAATAACCGAAGATCACTCGTGAGTAGTGGCGACTTTGCCTTGTGTGTCTTTACCTTTACCTTTTGTTTGTGTGCGAGAAGTAGCGACATTTGCGAGTGCCTGTGTGTGTGTGTGTTTGGAAAAGGGGAAGGCCAAGTGGAAGTGGAAGTAATGCTAAATGGAAAAGTAAAGAAAAATGTGGTTCTTATGTGTGCGTATGTATGTACATACATATTTATGTGTGAAAGTACAATGCCTACGTAGAAGTGTGTATGTAAATGGAAATGCGAATACTTATGCATGTATCGTGTACTGTAATACAGCGTCATCGAGAAGAAACGCTGTGCTTCTCTTAATAAATCCATTGATTTGTTGTCTGCGATGGTATTGTTTAAATAAACAGTGTGTTGTCACAAACACACACAGTTATTTTATGGCCATAAATCAAATAATAAACATTTAGCGGAATAATCAAAATTCCGTTTTTAGAGAAGGTGTTAAGAAATTCAGAGTTCAATGCAAACCTATCGGCTTATACCCTTTACCCGATGTGTAGGTGGGTATATGGATATATGGTATATACATATGTATGTATGTATGTATATGTATGGTATATGGTATATGTATACATAGATATGTAACTATGTATGTATTTCTTAAATTTACTTCTAAAATAAGAAATATTAGTTGCAATTTAATCAGGTGCATCGAATTCAATTTCGAGGCTTGTCACAGTCGAGTACACTCGATCGTAGCTTTCTTACATGTTTTGTGTACTTCTTGTAACCGGTGACGGACTGTAGAAGATAAAGTGAAGGGTCTGGAGAAATTCCAATGAAAATAAAGTATGCCAAGAAATGAAATGCTAATTAAAAATATAGAAAATTTCATTTTTAATGTCGTATTTCATATAAAGCCACATATGTTATATATTAGTCTTCAAATTAGTATTATTAATACAACTATTGATATACATAATAACTCCAAAATATTCCAAAATTAGCTTTTAAAAGTAGAACAATTATTAATACTATAACTACATCAAATTCATAATAATTTCGTGTAAAATAACATTAGAGCGAAAAACCAGTTTCTATTGTTATATTTAATGATCATGGATATTATGTTTTTGCGTTCCATTATATTATTTACTAATACAACTTCGCGTTAATTCTGTCAATTAATATCTTACACAATGCATAATTGAAACTGAGTCATTTTATCCCTGTTTATGTAAATGCAAATATTTCCCTTACATTTTTGCCTCGAAAGCTTTCGTCATTTGGCATCTCCCTCTGGCAAGTGCATCCGTCCCTGTAAGTGCTGACATCAAGCATTTGTTTGTATGTATGTATGTATGTAGGTACGTACTCATTCATGTATGCATATGTTTATGTGTGTGTAAGCAACTACTTATCATATGAATCTGTTTGTTTCTAAACTTGCGACTTTCTAATGGATCTGTCTAATGCTCAAACATACGAACGCATATAAATCTCCACTTTTTCTGGCATTTATAATTTTTTGCAGCTCTTTTTTGCATTAACAATTGCGCAAACTTGATTTGGATGCTTCTTAAAAATAAATGATTACTTGTTTGAAAAAAGCAAGAGAAAAAAATTGCAAAAACAACAACAAAATGGTAACCATAATTGCGTTGAGAGCTTCTAAAAAGTTGTGCACATTATTAGCAACTGCGCTGCTGCCAGCGTCGCTGCCGGCGACGACGTTGACGTCGACGTTGTTATCGCAGCAACTTCGGCCTGCGCGCCGCCCGCGCATAGCAAGCAACGCTTTTTGGGATTTGGCGCGGCTTTAAAAGCTGCGCTGCAAGAAATTAACAACAATAAAAGTTGGAAATTGTTTGCCATGACAAAGAAAATAATCGTTAAGCTCGAGTTTTTTTCTGTGTGCTTCGTCTGGAGGAGGCGAAGACAGTCGAAAAACTCGTTTTTGGGTACGCTTTGATTTGTTGTTATTGTTTTTTTTTTTGCCAACACTTTTTTTCGGTTGTCCGTGTTCAGCAGGCAAAGTGAAAATTGTTCGCCGCGCCCCGTCAGCAAATGTTGAATACTTTGATTGTCGTGCGCTACAAAAATGCAAAAAAAAAACACAAAATACCAAAATCGAAAGGCATCCATAGTTAAATTTTATGGCACGATCAAATTTTCAATGATTTTCGGTACGAAACTTCGACATGATTCACCTGCTGGACTAATGATGCGTGCGTGGGAGTGGGATGGCTATGCAAACATGTGCATACAACCACACATACATGCGTGTGTGTGTGTGTATTTGGTGTATGCTGTGTCTGCCTGTTGCTTTATTCTTGAAACTTCGTTGGGTTTTTACGCCGTTGCTGTTGTTGGTGGATGTCGCTGGTGCTCTGTTGCTGCTGCTTCTTCTTTTGGCGCACACAGCTGTTCCATAAAAATTCCTTAACGTTTAATTTTAGCAACAGAAATTGCACAAGAGGGAAAATGCAAGAAAAAACGTTTATTTTTATTATTGTGCAAACTCATTTACATGCACACACACGCACACACACCCGCACACTCACATGCAAAAATCAACAAAAACAAGAGCAACAACAACACCACAGCAGCCTAAGGAAGCGGGCAAACTTTAAGAGCGGGAGAATGAGCGAACCCCCGAAAGAGAGACAGAGAGAGTGTGTGTGTGTGTGGGAGAGCGATTGCTTACTGCATGTTGAACGACACAAGGCGACGGCATGCGTGGGAGGGGAACGTCAACTCTACTACTCTCGGCTATGCTTAACCTTGAAGTCATCTTTTCTCTGTTTGTTCTGTATTCGCTGCACATGCATACAAATGTAAATTTCTGTTCAAAATGCAAAAACAGCCCAACGGCGACGCAACATGGCTACGCTACGCTATTCTATGTACGCGCGCGTGTGTGTGTGTGTGTGTAGGCAGAGTGGAAAGAAGAGCAGATGTACAGCGCGCTGGGCTCCCCTCTCATCATTTTCCTTTTTAAATACGTCCCTCTCGCATTGTTGCTGTTGTTGTTGTTGGCTCTGTTCTCCATTAATCTGCTTTTCGTTTGTGAGTGTGTGTGTACTGGGTTTTTATTCTCTTTATTTTTTGCATTTCATGTTCATTTCCTTTTGTCAATTGAATTTAATGGAGTTGGCCTGTCACTGAAAATGGGCGTCTGCGCCAAGGGTGGAATTGATCGATCAACTTGATCACAGAAGCATGCAGCAGCGGGGCCGCCGCAACCCTTAGGGGTTGTGCTTGGTGCTTGGGTTTGGCCATACAACCGAAACGGAGGGAGCATCTGTTGTGTTCTGTACGGTGCTGTGCTGTGCAGCTCTGCAGCTGTTGTGTGTGCATGTTTTTATGTGCTCGCTCTTGGTCTGGGGGTAGGAAAACCCCTAATGCACCTCGGGTTCAAGTCCCCGGTTGCCACAACTCGGGGCCGCCGGCTGTCATTATTCACATACATACACACTCACGCACGCGACATGGTATTTAACAGCCTGGTATCCAATTAAGCGCGCTGTTATCGTCCATCGATATCGATAGCTATCGCATTGTCTTCTATCGATATTGTCAAATGCTAGACAAGTATAAACAAACGTTTTTGCTCTAAATATTCCACTAACACAAATGAAGTTTCCATCTGCTGAATATTTACTATTAATCTGGTGCCGCAACATTGAGTTGTTTACGTTTATCGATATGCAGTGTAGCTATCAAATTCGCCTCGAATTCGCTACGCTTTGCTTTGCTCGCATTGCGCTCATCGCTTATCGCTTATTCCCTTGCAATATCAAATTTGCAGTTTTACGTTTCGTTGAACTTTCGCTGGGGTTCCTACGCTCATCGCTTTAGGGGTTGCAATGCAACTTGCATGTTTCTGTATTTATTTATTTATGTGCAAGTCCTTTTTTGTTTTTGCCAAGTGCAGAGTCGCGTGGACTGTGATCAACGGCAGCTGTCGTCGGGACATGTTTGGTTTTACATTTTGTGGGGCCTTTCGAGCAACCCCTTGCCAACTGCAGATCTCCAGGCAGCCAGGCGGCCAAGCAGCCAAGCAGCTTTCCACCCCAAAATAACTGAATTGTCAACTGAAACGCAAAAGGGCCACCCTCGCACCCTAATAATAATGCCGAGCACAGCCCGCCCTACCAAGGACCACCCGCCAGCCAAGTGTGTCGTCTGCTTGTGATCTGAGGCTGCTGCTGCTGTGGCTGCTGCTGCTCCATTTTAGGGTTGCTTTGCTCTGCTTAATGCGTGTCCTTGTCAAACGCAAAAAGCTCTCGTTGCCAGCACATTTCCGTTGCCCGCTGTCGTTCTCATCGTCGTTGCCTGTAGCAACCCCCCGTGAGCGGCGAGGGTTGAAAATGCGGTTGTGCAGCCGCAGAGGGGATCATGCTTGGCTGCCGTCGCCAGACGCCCGACGCCCGATGAACGACGCCCTGGCCACCCCCTCGATTGTTCGCTCCCTCTGTCCATCCATACCCTTGGGCTATGCTAGTTGCCCTTGTTTGCTCCGTCCGTAATAAAATTTCGCTTCGTTTTCTGTTCTCTCTCTCTCTCTCACACGCTCTCTGGTTTTCTTGGGGTTGGGGAAATCAATAAATCGGGGCGGATCGGAAATAGAAAAGTGCGCAGTTGCTAAGGTCGTTATGCGACTAACTGTCTGTATTGTAGCATGATTTTGATGTTAGGTCAAAGCTGCTTTTATTCTGTTACTTCAATAATCTTTTTCCGTTTATTCCCAGGAAAGTGCCACACGCTATGCGACTCATAATCCATCCATAATCTGCTGCAACCCTCAGAAAACGAAGCAGCAATAGCAATTACTAAATACGAAGCTAATTGAACAATTTTTCTTTTATTAATCACAATTCAAAATTTAACGATACAGCTTTTTATTTGATGTTTGCAATTAAATAAGTTTCAGAAATCGAGCTTTCGGAGAGCTGGAATTACATATTGATCTATAACTAATTAAAACTAATTTAAATTGTAGAAGCTTAAGTATGCTAATGATAAACATTTGTTAGTATTAAATGAATCTTTAAAAAAGAAGATTAAATTAGATTGTGATTAGATTCATTTACATAAAAATAAATGTTAAATTCATATGCATGCATATTTTATGCAAACATTCACTTTGAATTATATTTTCCCGAGTTTATTTCTTGGTAGTTGCAAAAACTACAAAATTTTCACAACAAAGCTTCGCTTAAATGAGTTACAAAATACATATTAAGTAAACTAAAATGAACATTCCGCATTTGAATGGCCAAATAGTTCATGGTTTTGTGAAGAGTTCATTTTGCTTTTGCCCCTAATCCAGCTCCAATGAGCGTCTTCCTTTCACTTGATTAACAAAAAAAAATGAAGAAAACAAACTCTTCGCACAGAATTTTTGTTAAACATTTTCTCATATTGACCCCGATATTTACATACACATTGTATGTACGTATGTACGGTATGTATGTAAGGATGAACATACATAATTTTGCAAGCTGAAAGCCAAAGAAAACCAGAAAGTTCCATTAACGAAAATATTTTTGGCAGCCTCATTTGGGCAGGCAGCGCGTCGTCTTCGCACCGCAGCGCAAAGTGGGAGCGAGCGAGAGCGAGAGAGAGAGAGAGTCAGAGCGAGTAAGAGAGGGGCCAGTCGATTGCGAGCATTCTTTGAAAAACCCGAGAGCCATCAATCACTCACACACACAGACGCAAGCAAACATATAAACACACCGACGATAGCCATGCTAATGCTTCGAGTTCGAATGAAAACGAAGCTCAGAATTTGTGAAAAAGAAGCGCAATCATAATGGAAATCAAAGCGTACAGAAATAGCAACAAAAACACACACACACACACACACATACGCACGCCAACTGAAGCGAAGTGTGTAGAAAGCAACAACAAGAAACTGCGTGTGTGTGAATGTATGTTTTCGGGGCTTGGGCTGCCAAATGCGAAAGCACATACACGCACACATGGAAAGCTTTCGAAGTTGACGACGGCCAACGAAAATCGTTGAAAAACGCAAACATCAAAATAAAATTCAATTACATATTGACTTTAAGCTGTTGTTGTTCTTCTTGTTGTTGTTGTTGCTATTATTATTGTTGGCGGCTTCAAAATGGAATGGAATTTGTGTAGAGCTGTTGCTACGAAATCACGTACCACATTCGAGTTGCTCACTCGAGACACAACATTGTTGTAGTCGTAGTTGTTGTTGTTGTTGTTGCTGCCCGTCTCTCAAGTAAGCGGGTGCGGCATAAATTTTCACTTTGCCCGTCCAAAAAACTGTTGCCAAAAAAAAACTTAAAACGCAAAACGAGTTTTTTCCATTTTGTTGTTGAACTGTCGTCATTCCTTTATTTTGCCAGGGAATCAACAATATTGTATTTTCTTTGTCATTGGCGCGAAATTTTCAGCGCTAACTTTATGCAGCGACAGCGCAGCTTCGAAAGCGCGGGCGTCGGCGCAGCGCAACAGCAGCTACAAAAAAATTTAGAAGCTCAATTATGGTTACCATTCCACGATTATTGTTGTTGTTATGGCTGCTGCTGAAACAGGCAATCGTAAGCGTTTATTTTTAAACAACAAAAATCAAGTTTTGCGCACACAGTGCAAAAAAAAGTTAATTACATATAAAAAAGATTTATACCCACATAGAAAGTTGCATGCGAAAAACAAAAACAAAAATAAATTGTATTTAAAATTATTTTCATGTTGGACACTGAGCGAGTGACAGAGTAGGAGAGAGAGAGAGAGCGAGAGAGCTTTGACGATCCCATGGTAATGCGCTTGTTGATGGGCGTGTAACTGTATGCGTGTACATGTGTGTGTGTGTGTGGGCGCGCCCGAGGGCGCATCAAATAATGTTTGACATGAAATACGCGAATAGACAATAAAGTGAATTTCACGTTGTCATGTCAGCGCACAGCAACGCCAACAACCACAACAACTACGACAACAATTGTGAAACCCTAAACGCAATGCTCGCTGGCTCATGTGATGAGATGATCCGACACAATTTTTCCACCCTAAATTGTGGGGTTGCTGAAGCGGGGCGGCATCGATTCAAGCAAATAAAGCTTCAGGGCCAAAGTACAACAGCAACAAAGCAGTGCAACTAAACCAGAAAACTACCCTAGAAACAACAACAACATAGCCTCGGATCGAGCAGAGGACAGAGGCGACAGTGACAGCGAGAGCGACAGCGACGCAGCTGTGGGCTGCGGCTTAGTGTAACGTTGGCGACGTCAACGTCTACGCCACCATCAGCAATATGTGCTAATGCAAGGGAGCGGGCGGCAGCTAGGGAGGCATGACACGAGATCCACACAAACACCCATGGGACGGACTAAGAACACGAGCTGTGAGCGCGCCATGAAGTATGTGTGCATTTTTTTTTTGTTGCTACGCGAGCTTTTCGCTGAGTGTAAGTGTGTGAGTGCGTATGAGAGCGAAGCGTCAGCCATTTTATGCAATTTCGCAACTTAATTAAACGTACGTCGAATTACGTCTCAACAAAACTACATAAATTAAATTACTCCAAAATGTCAGCAGAGGCGAGATGTTATGTCATGTCAATGTGCCAAAGCAAGGCAAGTTAAATCCGTTTTCGTGATGCGGTTAACCTGATGTGTGACACATCTGCAGCAACAGCAGCAGCAAGAATTGGTGGTTTAAAAGTCTACGGCTGCTGCTGTTGTCAGTGCGAGACGGAAGATGCTGACGCTTGTTTGGCTTAAGCTGATTCAGACTTGTTGCGGCGAGGATTGCACTAAGAAGCTTTCAATAAACATGTACATATGTGTGTTTGTATATTTGTTGTGTGTGCGTGTGGAAAGAGAACGACATTAGATAGGCGGTCTTGTAATTTAAAACCTGATAGGGAAAAGCTCGCCAATTATCTTTACATAATGACGCTACTCTAATCAATGACTCAGTATATAAAACAAAGAGCGATAGTAAAATTAATCTATAAATAAATAAAATAAATGCAATAAAAGATAAAGTCAAATAATGCAGATCAAAAAATAGCTTGGATCACATGCACAGCAAATAAAAGCTTTTGCGAGTAGGCGTTGTTGTTGTTGTTGTTTTCAGCACGGTTAAAGGGCTGACGCAGTACACACATTGATACCCACGTACAAGTTGCTTGTAAAGCGACACCTGTGAGCAACTTTTACATATTAAGGTTGCTTGCTATGCAGCAAGAACAACAAAATAGTTCTAGGGCAGGTTCTACAAGCGAAATAGAGAACGAGAGACTAGAGAGTGTAAATATGGCCCACGCTATATACAGAGATAAATCCTATCATATCTGTATATAATGCATGCACATACTCGCCTAGCATTTCATGGCTGCAATTTTATGCATTTATGACAATGCGCACACATACACATAGGCACGCGAGCTTCTAGTGCACTCTCTTTAGTAAAGTGTTACGTTGTGCTGAAGGGCTGTGGGAGGGGGAGTAAAAGTGAGTAAGTGAGTGAGAGTGCGCATGGGAAGCCAAAACAAGAATAATGCAATGCACACATGTCGCACAACACGCGCACTAATACATAAACGCATGCTGCCCACACACACACTCATGCATGCACTTCAAATTGCAAGTGCATATTGTGCAAGTGTGTGTGTACGGAGAATTCCATAGAAAAGCGTTTCAATGACGTCAATTGCGGCCCAATAAAGTGACTACATTTGTTAACTACAATTTGGTTCTTTTTATACTTTGGCATGCTGCAGTTAAGCCAGTATCTAAATTGGCTTCAGAACATACACATACAGGCATATAAATATGCTGGCAGTTTGAAGTATGCGCTCGTTTTAAGCCTGCTGGCGCCAGCTAGCGGCTGAGTTCGGCAAAAAAAAAGGGTGGCCGCTGACGTTGACGTCGCTGCTGCTGCGCTGACCTTAATATGCATTAATTGTTTCAAGCAGCTGTAAACTAGGGGAAGCTTTTTGTAAACATGTATGTATGTATGCGTGTGTGTGTGTCTGTTCTAATGCGCTCTCTTTGTGCGGTCATGCTCACGCGCATTAAATATGCACAGCTTTCGCTTTATGGAGCACGGCGCGGAGCGTTGGGTGCTTTAATTTTGATCCCAACCACAGACCGCACATGTGTGTTCTCTCTCCCTCTCTCTCTCTCTCTCTCTCTCGCTCTTACACACATGCGCTCGACCAGGCGACGCTGTTAGTGTGGGGATCTTTTGTTTTCTGTTTTGTTTTGTTTGCGCTGCTCTAATTGTGGGTGTAGTTGGGTGCGTTGTCGACACACACACATGTATTTCTAATTATACTGTACTTATGTATAGCATGCGAGGTCAGCTCCGTCTCTGTGTCTCCATTTTCCCCCTAGCGTCGAGTTTGCGCACTCGTCGAGAGTTTTGAGATTTCGATCGATTTTTCCAACAACATGGCGGGCTGTGTGCGAAAAAAGCTTTTGTGTAATGTCAATTTATGATTAACTAATTGCCTGAAATAAATCGTCTGTTACGATCAATTTGAATGCTTCTCAATTATGCAGGCCAACAACAATAACAAAAATAAAAATAAAAGCGATTTACATACTACATCATTTGTTGGCTGTTGAAAGCTAGAAAACGAGTTACGAGAATATGCAATTATTTTAATGTATTTAGCCTTGATGCTCATGAATGTCAATTAGCTTAATGCACACACACATACACATATGTACATACATATATGAGAGCGCATACACTCATACTCCAAAATTGTTGTGTGCTCCCTATGTCTACATATGTCACGTATGCATGTGTAAGCTTCGCTTCGGTTTGCTTTTACCCGCTCTCTCTTCCTCTGCCTCCTCTCTCTCTCACTCACTCTCTTTCAGGTGGTCTGCAAAATGAGTCGCTTTGTATGCGCCAACAGCCCATCACTGAAAGCTTTGTCCGAACGCGATTTGATGGTGTTCGCCACCCACTTCCGCACCCACAAGTACCATACATGCATAGCAAACACACATACACGCATACGCATGCAAGTCACTTTCGCATTCAGCAGCAGAAAATTGCAACTCATTTGAATTGTTTCGCCTTCATTATGCAAATGCCGACTTTTGGTTACGAATATTTATTTGCTAATTATAAATACATAAAGATAATTTAAGTCTAGCTGCGTTTGCCACTTCCACACTTTCTATATAGTCTCTGAGCTTCAATATCAATGCATGACTGCATTACAAACATGTTACGACCTTGAGTTTAAAGTTCTATTTACTCGACATGCAAATCGTTTAACAAACCACATTTTTCTTGTAAATTCTCATTTATAATTGTGTCTTCATTCAAAAGAACCGCAAACATTTCGATACACAATAATTTTACCGATCAATAGTTTTGTAGCTGTCAGCTTATTATTGAATGCGTAGCAAATCTGGCAACGCTAAAGTGTGTACACACCCGCAACGATTCTACTACAAGAAATTATTTGAAGATTTACAATCATTTAAAAGCTAAACATATCACATTAAAAATGTTATTATTAATGCTCCATAAATGTCATTCAAATGGAACACATGAAAATTTTTTTAATACACTGGGTAATCTGGTGTTTTAAATTTGGCGCTTACATTTCAATTCCAGCTGTTTCGTAGGCAACGCAAAGAGAAACATGCATTTGTCAGAATCATGCGCGCAAGTGAGATAGCTAGCCTTTCAAAATGTCAAATAATGCCAGCTAGTTTCAAACATCGCACGACGTGAAAGATATTTTAATTTAATGCACCACTTTTATTGTCGAACGCATTTCTATACGAGAAATAATTTTTATTTTTTACTTTTGACAATTGCAACTGTTGTCAATCAAATTATAGGCTGATTTAATATGTATTATCGGTCACTGTAAACATAGCGCAACAGTCTGGCAGCGCCAAAAGCATACGAAAATGGCGAACACGAGTAAACCTACGATGAACGACGAGTGGAAAAAATAATTATTATTTTAAATTCCGTTTTGCCAGCGAAATTCCAACGCGAGCCAGCTACCACAAAAACACAAAAAAAAAAACAAAAGTGCGGAAAACAAAAAGGCAATGATAATTTAAAGTATGAAACAAGCAAAGTACAATGCGTTGCGTATTTTGACAGTGAGCAGCTAAAATAGAATAAATTAAGTATTTGCAAAAATTACGAAAAAGCAGCTGAAAAACCAATTGAGTCGAGTCGAGTCGAATGTGTGTTGCCTACAATCGTGTGCGTGCGTACCCGTGTTTGTGTCTGTATGAGTGAGCGAGCGAGCAAGAACAGCATAGAGCACAAAAAGGTAGCGGGACGAACGAAAGGAAATAAAAATAAAACGAAAAATTAACAGTGCAAAAAACGAAAAGAATAAAAACGAAACTTGGCGGTAAACTCGGCACGCCTGCATAAGTATGCGTATCTCTCGCGCTCTGCATCTACATTAATAATTTCATATGTGCGCGCGTGTGTGAGTGTATGTGCGCTTAAATGTGCATAAAAATAACCAATAAACTGCGCAACAATAACAACAACACCTAACGCAGCGCCGCTTACTGTAATCGTAATCTATGCGTGCACTACGTAATACATCCACACGTATCGTAAGCGGCAACGACGAAGAAGAAACAAGGCGGCAAAAAGCCTACAGAAATTTTCGACAATTAGACGACGTATTGCCTTTGTGCCATGTGTGCAAGCAATTATGCAAAAGAGCAACAAATTGAACGACTGTGGCAACGTCAGCGCTGAACTACACTTGCAACAACAACACATTTAAATATAAATAGCAACAAAAAAAGGTAAACCATCCACTACAAGAACAACAGCAGCAACAAGCAACTCAACAACTAAAAATAAGAGCAGCAACAGCAAACATAAAAAAGCAGGCATTTCAATTGATTTCAATTGACTCAATGTTGAGTATTACATTTATTTACATGTTCTGAGGGGAGGAGCGGGAGGCGGGCATAGTGCAAATTTCCATGCCACCTGCACTTCGGCCTCTCGCCACACACACACAAACACACATACACTTCCAATCGCACTCACAATTTTTGTGCTCTCCTCTCTTTCTCACTGTTTCGATTTGACTTCAAAAGTTTCGCCGCCGTCGTCGTCGTTGCTGTGCGACAAGAACAATAATAATCAAAACAAAAATGTTTAAAATCCATTTTCTTTGCTTCTTCCTTCACCCACCGCCGCATGAGCGCTGTGTTTTAGTCTGTCATTTGTCTTGTGCTTCTTCTTTATCTACTCTTCATACACATACACAACACAAACACACACAAATACTTATGCAAGAGTCAACGTGCAAAACAGCTGTCTCTCTTGCTCATGCATAATCAAAACGCGCCGAAGTGACTGCCCAGTTCAGCAGGCACAGTGGGTCGCCAACAACAAATATTTGCGAATCTATCGTGTGTTACAAATATAATTATTAATCAGCCGTATAACCGTATATGTATGTTTACAATCTTATACTAAAGCGATATCATGCTGTAATTAAAAATGAAAATTAGTAGTGACAAGGAATTCGATTGAGTTAGCGACCACTGTGCAGGCTAGAGACTCCAATAGGAACATTAAGAAAGAATTGCAAATAAGACTATGGTACCAACTAATATGCTGCCTAGCAGCATGTGCAGGGCATCAAGTAACCAATATTCAAGAGCAAACGAAAAGTGAAAAAGACGGGCAGAAAAGTAGAAAAAATTCATTTAGCAAACAAACAAGCAAAGGAAAACGACAAAGTAGTGGAAGCAAGGAAAGGCTCCAAAAGGCGGCAACTTCACTTTGCTCGTGTATGTGTGCGTTCATTTGTATGTGTACAAAGCGAATATGGCAAGCAACAGGGAACTCGCAAACAATAGCAATAGTGGATAAAAAAACTAGTGGGATAGCTGCAGAGTGTGGTCGACTCTGCGATACCCGTTATACATTTAGAGCAAATACAAAAACTTTAAAGTGGCCAAAGGTACTTTTGAATGACTTTAAAGTTTATTAAGAAACTAATTAGAGTGTTTTTATTAGGACTGTGTGCATTGGGCATCTATTGTCCACTAATTACATTTGATATTTTTCACTTTTAAGTTGTTTTATCAACTATGATATCTTTATTTAGTTTAGTAATTTTTATTCTTGAAAACTTTTGTACAACGTCATGAACTTAAAATTGTGGAAATGTTAGGTAATTACATTTGATATTTTTCACTTTTAAGTTGTTTTATCAACTATAATATCTTTATTTAGTTTAGTAATTTTTATTCTTAAAAACTTTTGTATAACGTTATGAACTTAAAATTGTGGAAATGTTAGGTAATGTTGTTAATTTTGTTTTTTATAAACTTGAAGCAAGCAGCGTAAAGATTAAAAAAAAGGTTTAAAATTGAAATATATATTTTGAAATATATATAGCTAGCTTAAAGTTGTAATACCCTTTTGCGCCACGTGTAGCGGGTATAAAAAACGTGGACTGGTCGCGTAAAGGGAGAAGAAGCCGAAGCGGTACCAAAACAACAAACATGCCACAGCGAAATGCACGATGGATGTTAATCTTAACGCTCTCCCTCGCTTTTATGCTCTTTCTCTATCCTACTCTCTTGTGCTCTCTGAGCTTTGTTATAGAGCGGGTGGCTTACAGCACTAACTGTGTGTGCATTTCTTTTTGGCGCGCGCTTCTTTGTTTTGATTTGCACTTGCTGCTTTTGCTAACTTTGGTGGCTGACCAAGTGTGGCCAAACATTGAAAACATTGCCGTGCCATGCAATTTATGCGAAGCTGCGTATGCTGTTTACACACCTTGCTTTCTATCCCTAGATTAATTACGCAAAACGACATTTTAGTTCCAGAACAAGAACTCATTTCAGGCTGGGCAAGAGCAAGTCGTAAAAGCTGCAAGTCAATGTTGGTTTTGTCGCCATCGTTGTTGTTATTGTCTGTAACATGCCTAGAGCCTCCTTCCGTTCGTCGGGTCGCACGTCGCCTAAATTCTATTAAATGCATTGGGTGCTCCACCTGGCTGCAGTCTGCTTCCATCTCCTTCCTTAGCTGCATCCTTTTCAACATTCCTATTTCTCTTTTTTTTTTAATTTTTATTTATTTAGTTCTTTTTTTTTGACAACAACAAGAAGTTGAGGTTGTACGTGCCATTGAAATCCGTAAAAAGAACTAAATAAAAATAAATGTAAAGAGTGTAAACTCGGCTCTGCACTGAAACTGGTTTCGGTTTTCTTTCTTTTGGCCCCAGACCTGGCCCAAGCCCAGGCCCAGGCACCAGCATTTTACATTTTCATGCACAAAACTAAAAACTTTTCTGAATTGAAGGCATCGGCAATGGGCAATGGGCAATGGGCAATGGGCATTGGGCAACGACAATGGGCCACACAGCGAACGTTTTATTGCAAAAATTCAGCAAGACGCTGAAATGGTTTACTTAAATGCGCAATGTTGTCATGGTTTAAGCATGAAATTAAAGAGCGTTAAGGTAGTCCCATTATTTTGTAAATAAAAACGATGAGCACTAAAATTTTGAGTGCGCCGCAAAAGAAGGAAAAACGAAATATCTGCATGCCATTATGTGTTTTTTGAGTAGGGCATCAATGTGGTCCATGGTTAAGCATTAAGTCTGTAATAATAATTAGCAAAAGAGTAATTATAGCTCTTTAGTATTTATTTATGCTTGTGGCATGAATAATATTCAACAAAAATAAATAAAGCGTAATAAAGTATGTCAAAGAATTAAAGTTTTGCAGTATTTCATTCATGCAAAGTTTCTACTTTACACCAAACAACCTGTTGTGAGAATAGCAATTTAGTATTAATAAACATAGTTCATTTCTTTAAGCAAACTATTTAGAACCAATAAAATTAATTTATTTTCAATAGTATTTTTGGAGCTAGTAAATTAAAGATTGCACTATTAAGAACTAAGTTAATTTGAAATTGAAAAATATGTTGAGAGTAGTTGCGAAAATGTTCAGTTGGGTAGAGCATACACAAGCGACCTGATTGACGTGTTTAGAGCCTACCTGTTTTTCGGTGCGGAGCCAGGCATAGTTGTGTTCCTCTGTGCGGCGCTGTAATGCGCCTCACAATGGACTCCTTTTACATCGCTTGCCCCAGCGGGCGGTCGGGGTTGGGGACGCGCGCGGTCGTGCGGCAGGGCGGCAGGGCGGCCGGGCGACTGGGGGTCGGGGCCATTGAGTCCGTGACTGCCTTTAAGCTGGCCTCAGTCGCAAGTTGCGTTGCATTTGGTGTGGAAGCTGCAAAACGGTTGCACAAGCTTGCAACAGTTGTTGGTTGGTTGTTGCTTGTTGTTTTGTTCGCCGCGTTTATCGATCAAAATATTTAGTGAATAATTAATTTATTATGCGCGTGCTAAGAGCCACAGCTGTAATTAAAATGTGGTGGGTGCGCAGTCGCAATAAACTAACACACATGCATTCCAAGCAAAGCTTTCGATTTTCGTCTAATGCCAATTTTTCATTTGCATTTGCAGCGTCGCCGCCAGCAGGACAACGACAACGCCAACGCCAGCGTCGTCGTCAGCGTCGTCGTCGTCGTTGCTGCTAACGTCGTCTTAACACTGAGCTTTGGGCGAAAGTGAATGAGAGCGAGCGGGAGCGGGAGCATCAGCAGCAGCAGCAGCAGCAGCAATAGCAATAACAATAGGAATTACAATCAGAGCAATAACTTAAAAGCACAGTGAGAGAGAGCGAGCGGGGACGAGAGCACACTCTCACTTACAAAATGGCTGCCGTGCGGGGTCATCAGTACTTTAGTCTGCGCTGGAATAACTATCAGAACACAATGACGTCAGTGTTTCAGCAGCTGCGCGAGGATCTCTCCTTCGTCGATGTGACCTTGTCCTGTGAGCATGGCTCGCTCAAGGCTCACAAGGTGCGTACTGATCTCACGACAAACAACAACAACAACAAAAAAAAAATACAATTAATTATTTATTGCATTTTGACATTTTTTAGGTTGTGCTCTCCGCGTGCTCGACGTATTTTCAAAAGCTTCTGCTCGAGAATCCGTGCAAACATCCGACGATCATTTTACCCGCCGACATCATCTTCACAGACCTCAAAACAATTATCGATTTTGTTTATCGCGGCGAAATCGATGTCACCGAATCGGATTTACAGGTGAGTGCAATTTACAAGGCGTGCAAAAAGCTTTTACGCATCTATTTTTAATCAATTGCATTTGTTATGTCTGTTGAGCGCTTTAGAGTTTGTGGAGGATTTTGCAATTGAAAATCAATAGAATGCAATTTAAAGCAAAGCAAATATGTGCGTTCATTTGAATAACTGTGGTCAATACAAAATGGGCGTTAAGTTGCATTTAAAAGCAATTACTGTAATTGAGATAAGCTTAAGGTTATTGTTGTTCTTGATAACGGTTGTTGACACGCTCTCTTTACCAGGAAATGATTAATTTCTTTTGCTTAAAATTTTCTGCAATGGTGTGCAATAAGTTAAGAGAGCATTGAAGACCAGTTCCACGTTCTCTTCAGTTGCTGCGTAAGTCTGGCTCTCTTTTTCATCGTTTATCAGTTGTTTTCTATTTGATTTCTTCATATCTCCGTACAAGTCTATAAATAAACGAGCGCTAACTATTTATATAAAGCATTTACATAACCTTTCCGCACCTTTCCATCTGCTCACATCAATTACCTGCACATGTGTGCGTATGTACATATGTAGTTATTCTTTCTAAATTGATCGTCAGCAATAAGCAAAAACAAACACACACAGACACACGCACACATGTTGTCTGCGTTTCGTTATCTGTGCACAGGTTTGAAAGCTCTCCTGCTCTCGCCTAAGCTGCCCAGCTTACTCTTTCTCTGTTCAACTCGCTCCCTTTTGGTAGGGCACCCACTCGTTGCTTGCCATTTTGCATTTAACGAACGCGCGCCATTGTATTTATGTTTGAATGTGTGAATATTCATAAGTCACATGCTTATGTGTGTGTGTGTGTGTGTGTAATTGTCATTTGTGCGCTTCATTAACTGTTGAATGCGTCGTTGTTGTTGGTGTTGTTTTTGATAAAGAACATGAGCTGCTTTTAATTAATATTGATTTCCATGCACTGCGAATGTCGTTATTGCTTTGTTCAATTCACATCGTAAAACTTACAGCAATTATACATTCAGATAGTTGTCGCACAAATTTAAATAACACCATGTCTTTCACACTTCTTATCAATTCCATGGTTGAATGCTCAAAACAATGTAATCAAGTCGCGATTACACCACAACAATTTACACTTAACGAATTACTGGACACATTAACTTATTTGGACAGCAACCGTGTTAAGCGAAGACACAAACCGTGGCATACAGTGGTGGCCGGCATTAATGTGCTGCCATGCTCAGCATATTACCGCTCACTCAGCGTAGCCTGGCTTGAGTCGTTGAGCAGAAAAACAGAAAAATGCAAAAAGGAGAAACACTCAAGCTGACGCAACTCGAACGAACAGCAGCCCACCCTCACTACACTCACACACGTACACACACACGCACGCACACACCGCTCAGGCTGAGCACGGTGACTTCTTGTGGCGTCGTTGACTGTCAGACTGGCGACGACTTCCCATTCATGCTGCAAGTTTTGCTTTTGCTTTTGCGTTTATTTTTTTGTTTTGTTTTTGTCACAGACGTGCGCTCCATTTTTATTTTCGCTGCAAAACTTTTGCCGGCCATCTGTGAGAGAGGGCGGGCGAGCCACCCCCCACCACCCCTCTCATCCACAAGTTGCCAATAAGCGGGGAAAAGGTGGCAAACTACGATTGTATGTTTGTTTGTATCTCTTTCGTCGTCATCGTCATCGTCGTCGTCGTCGTCGTCGTCGTCGCCGCCGTAGTCGTAGTCGTCGCCGTTGTTTCTGCACATGTTCTTGGAGTTTCGCATGGTCTCCTGCTCTCGAGTCTCTTTGCCACCACTTTATGTATACAATTTTTTTCGCCCATTTTTATTTTCTGTCTCGTCGCTGTTGTTGCTGTTGTTGTTGTATTTGCCCTTGTACTCTTGAATGTTTTTGCCGTTGTGCGTTGTGCGACGTCGACCGCAACTTCAATGGCGTCGCTTTGTGTGCGAAGCTTTTGCGGACCGCGCGTCAACGTTGACGTCGCGCTCGTCGTCGTCTTGCGTCGTATTTTGGCGCTGCTTGGCTTTGCCATTGTTGTTGTTGTTGTTTTTGCCTTTGCATGGTGGCCCCCTTTTTTTTTGGCGCGTCGTCTGCATCGCCTTGAAAAATTTTTGTATGGCTGCCCGACTGCTGCCTGCTGCTGCTACGATTGCGACTGGACCTCAGAACTGGACTTTGCCGTCTCCATTGCTGTCTCTGTCGCACACGCAGTGTTGCCACTTCGTTTACGTTTTTTTTGTTGCGCCCCAAGCTTAGATTCGATTTTTGCTAGCGTTAATTATGCTGGGCAATGGCTTGGGAATGCTTTTAGCAAACGTGGTCAGCTCTTGCGCTCTCGCTCGCGCACGCACACAGCATACAGTGTGGTGTGTCTTTGCATGTGTAGGTAGATGATTAACTGCGACACACACACACACACGCATGCAGCGCTAAAGCCGTTAAATACGTGCATGTGTGTGAAACATGTGCATGTATTTATGTATGTAGCTACATATGTATGTTTATGTGTGTGTGTGTGCGTGTGTGTCTGCGACAACGGCGACGACGACGCCATGTGCTTGGCTATATTTATTGTATGCTTGCTTGCTGGCTGTTTTTTTTTTTATTTTTTTGCATGCCAACACTTGAGGGTCTTCCCAACGCGTCGCCATCGTCTGCTCTCTGCCCTGTCCTCCTTCCCCTGGCTGGCCCCATTGCACGTCACCTTTATCTTCGGCCAACTATGTGAGCAGCTGAAACTGACACACACGAGCGCAGCGACAGCGACAGCGGCGCAGCGACGTCAACGTCGGCGACGTTGGACATCAGCCGCTGCGGCAGCAGCAGCAGCTGCTGGGACGATGGCAACCCAGTTAATGGGGGGTGGTGTTGGAGACATAGCGGGCACACCCAACAAACAGTCCACCCCACCTCCCATCCCCTTGCCTCCCCTCTTGGCTGCGCCCAGCAACCACTTGGCTTGCATTTTTTCCGATTTTTTCTTTCATTCTTTCTTGCAAACAATTTTTATTTTCTGTGCAGCAGAATTCGTTTCGTTTCATTTTTTTTTCTGCTGCTTGCTCTCTGAGTATTTTTTTCGCCTCGCGGCACGTCGCCAAAGTGTCTCAGTGTATGTGTGTGTGTGTGAGTGTGGTTGTGAGCGAGCGCCGCTGCTGCCGCTGCTGCTGTGAGTGAGAGCGAGCGGGCTTTGGCTTGGCACTTTGAACTTTTTCGAAGGAAAGCACAGGACGACCGCTGGCTGAGCGAAAAGGAGGCAAAATAAATGAAAAAAAATTCGAAATTGAGTGAAGCGCAAAGAAAAAATGCTGCTTTACATTCGTGTGTGTGTGTGTATGTGTGTGAGCGTCCACCAACAATGGCCCAGCTGCTCCACACATATACCGCGCGCGCGTGTGTGTGTGTGTGTGAGCTTGGACTCATAGTACACTTTCATTCTCATTCCCCGCTTGGTGCCCAAGTAGCTACCCCTCTCTTTCTCTTTCTCTTGCGTTGCCCGACGTTGTGTCTGTCCAGTTGCCAGTTCCGTCATGCATTCTGCTTTTTTTCCGTTGTACTTGTTTCAACTTTTCGTCCTGTTTCTTGTCTTCGGATTCGCCTGCTGGCCAGGCTCCCTCTTCCCCATTGTTGTTGTTGTTACTAGAGAGCACAATTTTTTCTTTTGCGGCGCATTGTTTTTGTTGCACAGTGGTGCAATGGCAGTTGTTTGCGAACTCAATTCACTTGCTCAAGCTATTGACGTAGAAATATGCAAAATTCAATAATAAACCATAAGTAATAAAATTTAAATACGAGATATAACAAACTATATATATTAGCATATTTATATAATGATTTTAAATTTGTATATTAATTTTTTCGAATTTTGTCAAAAAATTGAGAAATTAATTTTGATTTGCATTTGGCACTTTTTGAAAGATTTTCTATAGCTAGTTGTTCCAATGCATGGTTATATGTCCACACCCATTTGAACATTCATGCTACTTGTTCTCGCTTGTAGCAAACATAGGAACAACAACAAACATGGCATCAGCCGAGTGCCCATCAATTGCTGCAATTCTTTTTATTTGGTTTTGTCGCTCGAAATGTAGCATTGTTTTTACTGGTTCCGCTTGCAATGTCTAATACTACCGACCCATCTCAAAAGCCCAGCGAATCTTTTAGCGACACCCAACAACGACAACAACAACACAAATCATGGTCATGCGAATTCATCTCCAGTTAATGGGCGGCGTACATCGGCGGCGTCGTCGTCGTCGTCGTCGTCGTCGTCGCAGCATTTGGTGGTCTGGTCAGTGTTGGTCATTTTCTAAGGGTGTTATATACTTTTGGGCACACAGCCACCTACTGTGTGTGGAGGAAGACCTCTTATGTAGTGTGCGCCACTCATTCGGCGCCACTGTCTCACTCGCTCACACACACACTCACACTTGCAAGTTTGCCGCAAGTTTGTTAAGAAATGAGTGTGAGTGTATGTGTGTGTGTGTGTGTGTATGGATTGGTGAGCGGGGTAGGGGGTGCGCTGCTCATCAATAATGCAAATTGTTGTTGTCTGCAAACTTTCGTACACGTTTTGAGTTAGCGCGAACCACGGTGCGCGTGTTGTGCCGCAATTTTTTTACTCCAAGCTTTCTTGCTCAGCTCTTGCTGTTGTTGTTGCCGGCTGGCTCTGCTCTCAGTGTTTCTTCTCATTTTTTTCGCTGCTTCGATTTTTCTTGTTGTTGTAGCTGTTGTTGTTGTGCTTGAGTACGTCTCTGCGCTGTACGTGATAGTGTGTGTGTGTGTGTGTGTGTGTGTGCACGACTCTGGACTTGTGTCGGTGTGTGTGTATGAGTTGCGGCTTGCTTATGCTTTTTTTCTTTTTCTCTTTTTATGTGCAGAGAGCGGCGGCTACGCTCTGCAATTTTTTCCGATTGCGACCGATTTTTTTCCGCTGCCGCTGCTGTCGCTTATGTGTGTGGGTGCGCTTGTGTGTGTGTGTGTGAAGCTGGTGTTGCTTTTGCTCCTTGCGCCTGGCTGTTTGCTAATCGTTGTCGTCGCAGTCAACGTAGACGCCGTCGCCGTCGTCGACGTCTTTGGCATCATCTTTTATTTGTAATTCGGTTCATCATCATCGTTCATCGTTCTGTCGCATATGTATGTAACTGTTTATGTGTGTGTGTGTGTGAGCGCTGCTGCCGCCGCCGCCTTCGCTGCCGTTGCCTTTTCTTGCCCTGTTGTTGCTGTTGTTTTTGTATTTTGTGTATTTTTTTCTTTCTTTCTTTGCGCTGCAGCGGCAGCGGCGACGGCGACAGCGACGACGACGACGACGACGACGGTCAATGCTGCCAACTTTGCCGTTGCCTGCCATCAGACAACATTTGTACTCGGTGGGTCTTGCTTCGATCGGACACTCGGTCGCCGTCGCCGTTGCCGTCGCCACGTTGCAGTAATTATCGCGTACTCGCAGACCGTTCGTTCGCTCGTTCGTCCGGTCCCCCTCCCGCTCCTCCTCCTCCTTCACCACCTCTTGGGCTGTCCAATTTCCAATTGGGAGCCGCTATAGTCAATTGGACCAATTTTTGCCTGCATCCCCCCCTTTAATTACCTCAAACGCGCAAATCAAATTAAAACTGACCGAAAACCAACAAAAAAAAAAGAAGACGAAAAGTGTGCTTAAAAATAAAACACGGCGGGTCCCCAGTTCTCGCGCATAACGTAACCCGTTGCGTCGTTTGTGTGTCGGCGAGTCGCACAATATGCAATTTGCACTATACTATATAGAAATAAATGGGGCTGCCGCTTTTGCTGCTTATTTTAGCATAAATTCAAGTTCGCGCGCGTACACACACACAACCAGACGCAGGCACACACACGAACGCATGCAGACAGTCCGTTGTCTGGCTTCGTCCCCCAATAAGAAAGCAGAAGCAGCAGCCGCACTTTATTTCCAATAAGAAATGCCGCGAAACGTATCAAAAATGCAAGCTCTCTAAAGTTTATACGTCTTGCGCTTACGTTACGTGCTTGTCTTATTTTTGTTTTCTTCGTCTTTGCCATTACGTAGTAAAAGTAAAGAGGCATTCCCTCACACAAACACACACACACACACACACGCAGACGTTCACACACATATGTATGTTGAGATCTCTGCTGGCTGCATACATCAAACACATGTCGCTGCCGCAACATTCCTTTTCGTATGACGTTGACGTCGCGTCGCTGCCGTCGCTGCTGCTGCGCTTTGCGAGCTTTTGACATGTGTTTGTGTGCGTCTGTGTGAGTGTGACAAGTGCCGCCTGCTGACTGCGCGCTTTACTTTTTATGATTATTTATATTACATATACGTAGTACATATTTTGTATTTATTTTTTATATGCATTTGCCTTTCGTCGCGTTATTCGCGTGTGTTTTGACTTCGTCTCCGCTGCCTCCGCCTCCGTCATCGTCGTCGTCGTCGTCGTCGACGGTTTATTGAACTAGGCGCGCGTTCTAGATTTATTTTCGTTTTGTTATTGTATTTTATCGGAACTCCGTCTGCGTCTTCATCTTTGCTCTAATGTTTTGCATTTTCAGCATTTTCTGATTAACCATTAATTCAATTTCCCTTCTCTTGCGCAGCAATAACAACAAAATAAAAGCAAAAATAACGATACAAATAAAAAAGAAAGCAAAACAAATCTTGTGCAAAACAAAAGCCACGTGGTGATAAAAACAGAAAACATTATTCAAAACTAAGAAACAAACAAACGAAATTCGTTGAAAACATTTAGCTTCCATATCTCTTCCACAATACTATCGCTCTTTCTGTCTCACTCACTCTCACTCAATCGATCAATCACTTACACTCATTACTCACAACTAATCGCAACGATTGCGTCCTTTTTGCTCTCTCTCTTGTCATTGGATTCGTGCGTGTGCTGTTGTTACAATTATTACTTAATTTAACAACAAACTAAAATTAAGAGAATTACAATTACAACACAACGCAAAAAAAAAGAAGGAGTAGCAGCAAAATATTTGTCTCCACTATCCACTCATTTTGCTGTTGGGTCTCACACAATCCTTTTACACATACAAATAATACATATAATTATATATATAAAAAAGTCAAATATATTATTATTGTATGCAATTGATTCCGTCACGTCGTCTACTACAATTTGTCAAATCTACTACAAATCACTAAAGAATTAATTCGTTACTACAATACTGCGATATAATAAAACCACAAAGAAATCAAACACAACTACTGCGATTATATAAGATCCTGTGCCGCAAGGATTACAATTTGTGACATTTGCATAAGGTAAGAGAAAACTAACATTCAACTTTGGGAGTAGTTAAAATACTTCTGAGAAATTAGATTTCTTTAGGTTTGTGTAAAGGTCTTTGCTATTAGTAAAGAACTATTGAAATATCATTTCATTTCAAAGTTTCTATTGGGAATAG
Organism: Drosophila rubida; assembly: GCA_035046165.1. NCBI lineage: Eukaryota > Metazoa > Arthropoda > Insecta > Diptera > Drosophilidae > Drosophila > Drosophila rubida. Next base: position 27,498,593 of record JAWNOF010000021.1, read on the forward strand.
CTGGCTACATAATCTATGTGGAATTGTCTTTATTCATGAGCATTACGCTGAGCTGAAATTAATAAGTTTTTTGCTCGAATTAAATTGTGGAAAATTGAAATTGGTATAGAGATCTAAACTGTGGTTCACTCGGAGACTATTACTATAGTGAAGAACTTTTGAAATATACTTTTATTTTAAAGTTTCTATTGGGAATAGCTGGCTAAATAATCTATTTAAATATGGATGTGGAAAATTGTCTTTATTCTAAAGCATAACGTTTAACTAAAATTAAGTTTCCTGCTCGAATTAAACTGTGGAAAATAAAAAATGGAATAGAGATCCTAACTGTGGTTCTCTCGGAGACTATTACTATAGTAAAGAACTTTTGAAATATACTTTTATTTCAAAGTTCTTATTGGGGATAGCTGGCTATATATTCTATGTGGAGTTGTCTTTATTCATGAGCATAACGCTTAGGTGAAATTTCAAAGTTTCTTAGAATGAATTGCGGAAAAAAACAAATCGGAATAAAGATCCTTACTGTGCTTCTCTCGGATACCGATTAAAAAGTTTCCTGCTCGAAATGAATTGTGGAAAATAAAAAATGAAATAGAGAACTGAACTGTGGTTCGCGAAGAGGGAGTAAATCAGTCGAAACTGAATAAATAATGCTGCCTACCTGCAGGCGCTTTTTCAAGTTCAACTTTTACTTACACTTTTCGACTTTCTTTTTTCGAAATTAGCTTTACGCACCTTCCAATGGGCTTGGCTTTCGGCCCACAGCGAGCCATCAAATAATGCCATTAATTAGGCACAAGCACCCAGGCACACACACATACACACGAATGCTCTACTCACCACACCCTTAATAACCTGAGTGTTGCTGTCCCTGTCTGGCGCGCGTTCTAACACGCATTCTCTGCGCCGCTCGCTCGCAATTAGCGGCCATCAGAAACAAAACTGAGACATAATAACGACCCAACAAAAACGAAAAGCTTAAAAAACGTGAAAAGCCAATGAAACTGAACAAATTTTTCCTCTTTTATTTTTTTCGCCGTCGTGTTTCTTTGGCACACCCAAAAGTTACTTAGTGTATTTGTATTCGTGTATTTGTATATGCTTCTACAAAGGTTTTCCAATATCTATCAATTGACTTGGCGTCGCCTTTTTTCCATTTTATTTTATTTTATTTTTGGTGCCATAATGTGAAAGTTATGGCACTAGATCCTAACTACTGATTCAAGAGTGTGTGTTTGTGAGTTTTTCAAAAAGTTTTGCCACATGCTAAAAACGTCGTTAGCCAAAGGAAAACAAATCGAAGCAGAGTTGGTGCAATCCCAAACTTTGGTCAGACATCTGCACTTTACTCTATTCAAGTTTCGATAAGCTCCCTGTCAGCGATGCCGCTTAAAATTTAGATCGGAAGAGAAATACATTTTCCACTATATTAGAGCAGCTTGGCAAAACTTTTTGTTGTATATTTCTAGCAATTTTTCAGAAAAATTAATATTATTAAATGCGAATTTTTAGCTGCAAAGTTGGCAAATAGTTGATCAACTTGAAAGAGATTTCTCAGTGCACAGCAGACATAACTTTTGAATGCAATTTGCAGTATGGATGCAATATTAACTCAAAAATTCTTGCAAAACAATAGAAATAAACAAAATTAGCATTAAAAGTTCACAGTAAATTGATTTTGAATAGTTTTCGCAATTGGGCAATGCATTTTCCGCTGATTTCCCGCTCTCTCAAGCTCAAGTTTTCATTTTCCTTTGACTTGCTGCTTTTGTTTTTCTTTGCCATTCGCATCAGCGTTTGCAACCAACAGTCAGTCGTCTGTGTGTGCCCCAACAGTTGTGAAGCATTTCCGGTCGAGTGCATACTTCAGGCATTCATCGCATGCCAATTGCAAAGTGCATTTTACTACTAGGAACTGATGCTGCCCCAGCAAGTTAATCGATATTTACAAAGTGCAGTGTTGCACAACGTTGCCAGCGCCAAATCAGGATCAGGGGAGCGGGTGCCGGGTGGCGGGTGGCGGGCAGCGCAAAATAAAGTTAGCGCATCAAGAAGCGACCAAAGTTTACCAAGTGGCGGCAACAGCTGCCCCAGCAGAAAACTTCAAACCAACTAACAAAGTGGGGTTTCACTGTATATGAAAAAAAACTGCAAGAAACACAGCCAAACAAGTTGGCAGCTCCGCATTCGCGATCTGATGAGCTGCATAGATGCCCTACAAACAATGTATGCGATACTCTGAAATACTTTTGTATTGTAAAATTGAAATTCAAAATTGAAAATCAAAAGTTTCATTTTAAATATTCTCTGAAGTATTCTTGTATAAAGTTGTTTCATTTTTCAATGCATATAATAAAGATATGTATAGTTTTTATATCGCAATCTCAACTTGGAAGTGTGTTAAATGTTTACTAAAACCAAGAGAGTTGTAATTTAACCAACTTGTGTTTATTCAAAAATGTTCTTAAATGCATTAGAAACTGCAGTTTGTCTATTTCTATCAACAGCTATGCTAAATGTATAGTTTTTATTTTGCATTCTTAACTTCGAAGTGTGTTAATTGTTTACTAAAAGCAAGAGAGTTTTAATTCAAACTCATTTAAATATGTGTGTGTTTATTCAATAATTTTCTTTATGGTAACTTTACTAGAAGTTGCAGCTTATCTATTTCTATTATGTCTATCAACTGCTTTGCCAAATGTATAGTTTTTATTTTGCAATCTTAACTTTGAAGTGTGTTAAATGTTTACTAAAAGCAAGAGAGTTTTAATTCAACAAACGTTGCGTTAGTTCAATAGTTTTCTTTATAACTTTCTTAGAAACTGCAGGTTTTCTATTTCTATCAACTGCTATGTATAGTTTTTATTTTGCAATCTTAACTTTGAAGTGTGTTAAATGTTTACTGAAAGCAAAAGAGTTTTAATTCAACAAACCTTAATTATTTGCGTTAGTTGAATAGTTTTCGTTATACTAACTTTATGAAGGTTATCTTTGAGCTTAAACATTTTCTACACTATCTGTTTTGGCGCTCACTCAATTACCCCACCCGACTGCGGATTACGGGGTATGCAAATCGCGAAAGCAAATCAAATGATCGCCAACAGCAACAGCTAGAGTGATATAAAAACAAAAGCCAATGGCTTTTGAAATGCGGCGCCAAGTTGAGTCGCGAGTCGAGTCGAGTCAAAGTCTCGCAGCGAAATCGGTTTTGTCTGAGCTGACATGAATTGACATGAACGAGCCTGCTGCGTCAGGTCGGTCGCTTTGGGGTCGGCTCTGGGGTTTCGAGAGCGGCCGCCACAGCTGTGTGCCAGCTCAAACTATTGCAGCAGGCAGAGTCGCAGCCTAAAGGGGGATAGTGGAACGATTATGCGCCGCTTTTCTCTATAGCTTTTGTGTATACAATAGCGGGTTATCAACTCCCAAACAGCGGACACCCAGTGCGGGTGCATTGTGACCGACCTCCCCGCAACCCGCTAACGGTAGCGTCCAGTGTTGTTGCTGCTGCTGGTGGGGGGAGATGAGGCGCTTATCACAAGGCCTATTGAGCTGTGCATGTAGTTGTTGTTGGTGTGTGTGCGGAATGGAAATGGAACTGAAACTGAAATTGTTCGCCCCGTTTGCTCGAGCGCCCTTCAGCTTGTGTGTGTACACAGCGAAAAATAATCAGGGCCATCCTTTGACAAACCCAATTTAGTAAAAAAAAACGACTATTCACGCTGATTTTCGTAAAAAGTTCTTTGCTGCAATTCAAGCATCTGCTCGGGAACATCTCTAAAACTAGCTTGAGAATCGACACTAGTTTTTGATAAATTTCCAAAAAATACTGTATCTTCCTTTATCTATTGAAATCCATTGAAAAACATTTGTTAATAATTCTGTTGCTTACATTTCTGTATAGTGCTAACAATTACACTTTAGTTGAGTTTCTTTTTCTCTGTCTATGCAGCAGTTTTATTATTCACGCATTATAAAATTTCGTAATCACTTATTTCTTATAATTCAAACATAGTTTGCAAACTAGTTCTTTGGTACGAAAATCGAAACTAAATTTGTCAATTGTTTTTGATAATGTTTACCAAAAATACTAATACCATTATTTATTTATCTATTGGCAAACATGTTAAAACATCAGTTAATAATTCAAGCATTGTTTGCCAAACCAGGCAAAAACTTCAAACTCTAAAACTAAGTTATTCACTAGTTTTTAATAATGTTGCCCAAAAATACTGCTAGCTGTTTTTAATTGTCCATTGTCTTTGTAAAAACATCAGCTAATAAGTCTGTTCCTAGCATTTCTATATAATGCTAACAAAGACACTTTAGTTGTGTCTCTCTTTTCTCTGTATCTGCAGTAGTTTTATTATTCACGCTGATTTGCGCACTTTAACATTTCTTAATTAGTTATTTCTTTCTTTTTAGAATTCTTTAATAATTGAAACAGTAAAAACACTATTGTACCATAACAACACATTTCGGGAACATCTCAAACTGACCACAACCTCATGGACATGTCATAAGTAATTGTTTTAGTTATTTCTTAAAGTTCAAGCAACGTTTGCGAAACTAGACAAAAACTTCAAACTTCAAAACTAAGTACTTCACTAGTTTTTGATAATGTTTTCCATTGATTAAATATTGATATTATTATTTATTTATGTATTGATATACATCAGTTCCTTATGCTGCTCCTTACATTTCTAGATAATGGTAGTAATGTCCCTTTAGTTGAGTGTTTTTTCTCAGTGTATGCAGTAGTTGAGCTGAGGGCGGCTTACACTTCAGCACACACACACACTCACACACACGCACACCCGCTTCTTATACACACACTTACACTTGCTCTCGGCCAGCTTATACAGATAGCGTAATCAGGGTATTTCCGAGGCTGTGATTTTTATATTTTTCAATTTGTTTTTTCTTTATTTTGTTTTCTGTTCTTTCTGTGTGTGTGTGTGTGTGTGAGGCGTTGCTTTTTATTTTTCTTTTCATTTGAGTTTTTCTTGCTTTTCCTTTGCATTCATTTGCACAGCAAACGGCGGCTACTTCTTAATTTCTTTTTAGTACTTAAATGAGTTGCTTGGGGGTTGCTGCGACGCCATCCCCTTGTCGTTCCCGCCCCTACCCCTGCCCCTCACTGCACTGGGCAGCGGGCGCGGCGAGTGGCAGGCAAATTTATTTAAGAAAATCACAAGAAATGTAAAACAACTGGGCAGCATTTTTCTTTTATTTGTTTTTTTTTTTTATTTTTCTCCTTCGGCCAACCCTGCCTACCCAAGATGACCCCCCGCCCCCCACTCCGCTCTTGCTATGCGTAGTGTTTTTAAGGGTAGGTTTCTTTTTATTTTTTTGTTGCTGGTTGTTTTTGCTGCAAAGGTTTTTTCTTCGTTAGTTTCGTTGCTTCGGTTTTGCCTTTAATCGATCGACTTTTTTTTTTGGGGGGCGAGGTGGCGCTGGAACTGGTAGCCGAGGGTGGGGGGAAGGACATGCGTCCAGCAACATCAATCACAGTTGCTCAAATGCTGCGAGGTGGCAGGCAGTCAGCTTCAAAAGCAACACACACACAGACACTCTTGGGCAACATTCTTGAAGTTTTGTAAACTTGCTGGGATTTATTCAATAGCATTGGGTTTATCACAAGAGCATCTCTTCAATGAGCTGCCGAGTTTCCCTCTTTTCCCAACATTTTTCTTTTTTGCCTGCTGTCCGAGATCTAATCATGTAAAGTTTTTCAATTCGCTGGGTTCGCTCCTCTTCAATAGTTCCTGACCAAAAGAACTCTCTACGGAGGAATTCGATTTTTAGCTACTGTTAATTGGTTTAATCTTTAAGAAATCATATATATAGTTTGCAATTAATATTAAAGTAAGATGATATTTTGTGAGTTGCTGTAAATATGTTTTATATTGCAGTATGCATTGTTAGAAAAACAAAACAAAACAATGTATACAAAATTATTGAAATTTGCTGGAATTATGTTTTATATAGTGGAGATTATGCATTGTGAAGATATTGTACATATATACATATATTGTATATATATATTGTATAGATTATACATTGTATTGAGAGGCAACAAAAATAGTGATGCTGTGGAGTCAGAATGTTTTAGCATTTATTCTAAAAAAACAATCTTAAAACTGTTTAAAATATATACCAAATTATTGAAGTTTGCTGTAATGATTTCGAAATGTGGAAAATGCAGAAAAGTTGTTAGTTTTTCAATTATCTGGGTTCGCTCTTCAATAGTTTCTGACCGACAAAAACTCTACTGTGGAATTCGATTCTTAGCTGCTGTTAATTGGTTTAATCTGTGGAACATTATGTATACTTTGCGATTAGCGTTTAATATAAAATTAAGACGCTACTTTATGAGTTACTATATGTTTTAATTGTAGCTATTCTTAAGATTAAACATTGCTTGAGAGGAAACAAATTAAAACAAAAATTAATGGTGAGAGTATGGAATCAGAATGTTTCGGCACGTATTTTAGAAAAGCCATCTCAAAACAGTTTAAAATATATGCAAAATTATTGAAAGCTACGCCAAGTTTGCTGGAATAATTTCGAAGTATGGATAACGCAGAAAAACTGTTAGTGATGTCTAAAATATTTGGTGTCCAAGTGAACTGCAAAAACACTTAAACCAGACTCTAAGAGTTTGCACAACTTACAGGGCCCAGTGAATGAAAGGTCTGTCCATAGTTATGGGTTGCAAGTGCGACTAGAGTCTGAGAGTTTCTCCACATAATATTTGGCAACAAATATTGGCGATATCAGGCAAAATACACAGTTCGAGCGAGACGGACTCACACTTCGACGCTATAGCTATAGTAGTTGAGAGTTGACATTTGTTTCGCGGCTGGAAACAGTTGTGGGTCTCTGGTTTGCTGCGAACTGAACTGGTTTGGTTTGTCGTGGACAAGACAACGGCTAGCCAGCAGGAGGCAGACTTTGGGGGCAGCTGCGCTAAATGAAGCAAGGCGAAAATGGGGCGCAAACCTTTTTCGCTCCACACACACACACAGAGAGACTTAGATATTGTTATATACATTGTATACCTCGGGCACAGGCTATATACATTTTTAGGGAGCTGAAAACAACACAAATGTAATCTATATCTACTTTTTTTTCTGCGCCAAGCAACAACATTTTAAATGTGGCAACAGCAAAAAAAAATAGAAAGAAATTTTCACGAAATCATTGGGAGTGCCGCCGGGAGGAGACGGTGGGCGGCGGGGGGCGACGGGCGTCGTCTACGAGGAGTGCCCGAGGTATGGGATTAGTTGAGAAATAAAATCCCACCCAAAAGCCAAATCGACGACGACCAACGAACGAAAAAAAAAGAAATCTGCTGATGAGTTGAAACGTACCAAAAAATACCAGAAAAAAAGCCAAAAAACAAAAATGGAGAAAAAAAAGAAAAGAATCGGTTATTTAGTAATTGTGTGTGGGCGTTGGGCGCATTTTGCTCGCTCTGTTTCAGGTTCTCTCCACAGCCCCGCCCACTTCCCCTACCCTACCCGCCTTCACCTTCACCCCTTTTGCGTTTTGCGCTGCGCTGTAGAGAAATTAAAAGGACGGATTTTTTTTGCTCGTCCATTTGGCGCTTGGTTTGCTCCTTTTTTTTTGGCCAAAGCTGCTGACTTTTTATGTAATTATATAGCATTGTGTGCACTGCGGGGGCAGCAGCAGATTTGAAGGGATCTTTGGAGTGTAGACATCATCAATACACAGCAATACGAACATGAGTGGAACTCTAGAGCTTATCCCGGGGGTGCGCTTAACAATAGTTAAAACTTAAGCGATTTTCATCCAATTACAGCTCAAATATTCTGCATTAAGATGCGTTAGCGCGTTTTCTGGCTAACGTTAAAGGTTGCATGCGCATAAAGCGTAATTAACGCAAATTAAGCGCTAAGCAGCGTAAAGAGTTTTATCTCTTATTGATGGCAGAGTGCAAATCAAATTGCTCAAAAGTTGCAGTCAATTTGCAGACTGTAGTTTGGCAAAGCAAATTTGCGAATGAAATTCATTTTGGGATTCGAAAATAATGAACTTCAACTAATAGGAGATGCTTAATTAATTGTAACAAGTGAATCTGAGTCGAGCACTCTCTATACTTGCTCTCGAGAATCAAATTTGTTTTGGCATGCATTCGAAAAGTAATAAAACTGAACTAATAAGAGATATAATTATTTCGACGAGTTACTCCAAGTCGAGCAGTCTCTAAATTTGTTGGCATGTTGGTATTTATGTTGGCATGCATTCGAAAAGTAATAAATTCAACTAATAAGAGATATATAATTATTTCGACGAGTAACTCCAAGTCGAGCAGTCTCTAAACTTGCACTCAAGAATCAAATTTATGTTGGCATGCATTCGAAAAGTAATCAACTTGAACTAATAGAAGATGTATAATTATTTCGACGAGTAACTCCAAGTCGAGCAGTCTCTAAACTTGCCCTCGAGAATCAAAATTTATGTTGGCATGCATTCAAAAAGTAATAAATTAAACTTCAACTATAAGAGATGCATAACTATTTGTAACAAGTAGCTCCAAGTCGAGCACTCTCTAAACTTGTCCTTTTTGTTGCTTATACTTTGGGCCGTGTCTGCCTAGCAGCGTTTGTGTGTTTGTGTCCCAAAGTTTTAAGCCCTTTTTGCGGGTATTTTCCTATGTACGACAACCTTTTTTTCTTGAGTGTGTAAACAGCGGCTTCATTTGCATGACCAAACTGTGCGCTGGCATTAATTTGAGGTGAAAAAATATTTACTATAATTTAATTAAAAAATTTTAGGCAACGCCCCCGCCGCCATCTCCCCTCCCTCATAACTAGGCAATGGAAGAGTGATGAAAACGAAAGCGAATCACACACACACACACACAGAGCAACGAAGTCGACCTACAGCAATAAAAATAGCTGTAAAAAGATGAGCGTGTGGCGGGCGGGGGAGAATCAAAATAAAAGACAAGAAAAGAAAACAAGCAGCAAGAAACAAAATCAAAGATAGCAGGCGGCCAGACGTAACGTAACCTTAACGTTGCATAGCGTAACGTAATATAAAAGTAAAGTAAAGCGAAAGACGCGAAAAACTCGCTCATGTGACCGAGCGACCGAGTAATAAAATAGCAAAAACAGCTACGTCGACGTCGACGGCGACGGCGCCGCAGACTGCGACAGCAGCAGAGGCAGCAGCAGACGCGTCGTCGTCGACGTCGCGCAATGTAAATAAACGTAAAGCGCGCCGCTGTAAAAGCAGAGTTCAAAAAGCGAACGAGGCGCAAAACGAAATACACATAACATAACACATATAATAATAATAAAAATGCCGGCCGCTTTAGCGGCTGATTTTCAGAGGCACACACACACACAGACACACACAGACAGGCAGCCACAGGCACACACTGAGATACAAACACAAGCACACACACTCGACTCGAAATTTTTGCCATTTTTGCTTTGGTTATCCTATCGCCTTCTTACTATTTTCGTCAGTCAGCTGCTTGCTCTGCGTTCTCATATGTTCTCACTTGCTCTGTGCGTGCGCCTGTATGTGTATGTGTGTGTGTGTTGAGTATTTTGATAATTCAAACTTCCTCAATGTGCAGCAGCTGCGACGGCGGCGGCGTTGGCGGCGCCAGCGACGTCGACGCGACGTCTTCTTTTATTTGCTGCTTTTCCTTACCTACGCGACGACGTTTTATGTGCAGCTTTCTAGTTGTTCTTGTTTTTGCTCCCATTCTTCTCGCTGTTGTTGTTGTTGTTTTTACTGGTACGTTTTGGTAGCTTCTTTAAGTTTTTCATTTCATTCATCGCAAGCGCCTTCTTTTATTACTCTACAACAAAATTCTCAAGTTCAAACGTGACGTTTCTCTTTTTTTTTTGTTATGTAGCTGCAACAGTTTAGCAGCTCTTTAAGCTTTCGAAAGGGCGTCGAAAATGAAAGGAATGATGGTTAAATCATTTCCACACTTTTGGTATCTATTTTATGTGTGGGGCACGGCAATTTTCACTACTTAAGCACACTAAGAGTTCATTTACATCGTTCAACTTGCTGTGCATTAAATACAAGCTTGAATATATATTTAAAATACTCTTCTGGTTACATTAACTACTTGTAGCTGATTTAATTGGATTTTGTCGATTCTAAACTAATTCTAAAATGTCTATAAAATCTTTTACTCAATCTTAATTGCAGTAAACAAGCCGATCTTGTGTTTTAAGTTGGTGAAACATGCAAGTCTCTAATGCGATTTAATATTTAGCTCAAACTTTGCAGAGCTTTGTTTATTAGCTGCTTTAAAAGCTTGCAGATTTAATCAGCTGCATTGCGAAACTTTGTGCGCAGGCGAATTTGTTGTATTTAGGAACTCTGCTGCTTTATCCTGGTTATCCGTTGGCATGTGTGTGTGTGTGAGTGTGCGGGGGAGAGAGGGGGATGTGAGGAGCTGCAGCTGCAGTTAAATTAAAAATATGTGGTCTACTTTTAGGTGGCGAGCAGAGCAGTAGCTTGAAGGATATTATTGGTAGAGCTAAAGCGCAAACACAAAGCAAATTTTTGAAGAATTTTTAATTAAAATGCAAGCGGCAGCAGCAGCAGCAACGGCAACGGCAACAGCAGTGCCAGAGAGCGGCAGCGACGTCAACGTCAGCGCTGTTTTTGTAATTGTGTAAACAGCAGAACACACAGCAAAGAGGAAACAAAAAAAAAAAACGAAAACCAGCAAAAAAAATAGATGAGCGCAAAAGCAACGGCGACAAATGTTGCGGTTTTTGTAAAGCTGAGCGCGAACGCGCGTAAAAGCAGTTAGTAAATTGCAAATACATGCACACACACACACACACACAGAGAGACGCGAGCACGCACTCAAGCTCACACTTGCAATCAGAAGCACACACAACGCACACGCACACACATATGCAAAGCGCGGACACCTGCATGCATATGCAAAAGGAGATTGGGCAGCCTGATGGTCACGTAGCAGGAAGCTTCAACCCAAAGCCAAAGTCCACAATGTCTGAGCTTTGTTTTTTTTTCGGACAGCGCTGGAGCTACTAGGTGCTGCAGCTGTGATACAACTGCCAGCGAGTGAGGGAGAGAGCGAGAGCGAGAGTGTGAGTGGGGGAGAGTGAGTGCTTTGTGTGCGTGGTCTACGCTTCGCCATTTAACCTAAACATCATTCACAAACATGGGACGTCTGCCAAGAGCTCTGTTTCTGTTGCTGTTGCTGGCTCGGCTGGCACTTTTGCCATTGCTGCTGCTTCCACTTCCACTTGCCGTCGCAGTCTTTTTCTATGCGAGCCAACAACGCCCAATTGCTCAAATGGCTGCAGCTGGGCCCGGCTGTGACTCGACTCCTAACTGCGATACTCTTGAGTTCCCACACACACACACACACTCACACACACAGACACAGACACAGACACAGAGCTCCGGCTCTGACGTTTCATTTCCGTAACTCAAACGTTGCTCAGTTGCTGGCATTGTTGTTGCACTGTGGAGACACTTTATAGCCGGAGAATCTTCATTTACTTCCGTGCCCAGCCAATTTTTTGTTGCTGCTATGTTACTTGGTTGCGCATACGCCCCGTGCAACGCTCGCCTTGTTTAGCATTTTTCGCAGATACTCTAACCCAGGCAGCGACTTCGACAAGTTTTGCTGAACAGCTCTCCAAGGACTAAACTAAATATATCTACTATATGTTTAGTACTTTTACAGAAACGGAAAACAGAAAAGTTATAGAATTTTAAAGTTTTTTTAAATTTTGTTTCATAAAATAATCATGCTTTTGTTTTACATTACTTCTAAATATTTGCATTGCCGCATTAAACCTCAAACAATCAAAATGTTTTTATATTACTTGAATTCGAAATATTTAAGCATCATCTTCATTATTAACACTTTTTTTAGTGAATTATTTCACAAACTATTGCTTACTTGCAATAATCTCATAGTTTCAGTATATTTTATAAGCTTTGTGAACTATTTCATTAATAGTCTACCAACATTTTCATTCTTCTTTTCGTATTTTATTATAATTACAATTTTATTTAAATTTCTTTTTGCTTTACTGCAATTTATTGTAGAACTTCGACTATAAATTATAAGCAGTGACATTTTTAAAATGTTTTCTCTGCTGTGACTAACGCAAAAACTTCACTAGATTTTAGAGTCAGCATTTCACTTTAATTTGGTATACATTTTGAAGACTTTTTCACTGACTTATATGATTAAATAGGGACTAACAGACTATTACTTAGTTAACATTTCACTTTAATTGAGCATACATTTTGAAGACTTTTTCACTAACTTATATCATTAAAAAGGGAATAACAGACTTTTACTTAGTTAACAGTAAACATTTCACTTGATTAAAAGGGGAATAACAGACTATTACTTAGTTCTTATTTGACTTTAATTTAGCTTATATTTTGAAGACTTTCACTGACTTATGATTAAAAAGGAATAACAGATTATTACTTAGTTAACAGTAAACATTTGACTTTAATTTAACATACATTTTGTAAATTTGTTCACTGACATATGATTAAAAAGGAATAACAGACTTTTACTTAGTTAACAGTAAACATTTCGTTTGATTATAAAGGGAATAACAGACTATAACGTAGTTAACATTTCACTTTAATTTAGCTTACATTTTGAAGACTTTCACTGACTTATGATTAAAAAGGAATAACAGATTATTACTTAGTTAACAGTAAACATTTGACTTTAATTTAACATACATTTTGAAGACTTTTCCATAGACTTATATGATTAAAAAGGCAACAACAGCATAGATTTTGAAGATTAGATTGAAGAAAAGGGAATAACAGACTGTAACTTAGTACAAAAACTGAATCAGTTGAAGCAACTAAAGATTTTGAAGCAAAAAGACTATAACTTAGTACAACAACTGAATCAGTTGAGTAAACTAAAGATTTTGAAGCTTTCTAGCAGCTGAACTAGCCAGTTGGGCAGACTATTGTGTTGCAGAGGCCGGAATGGCAGCATCATTACGATCGAAATCATCAGCGTGTGCAGCATGATGACGATAAGGAGCGACGGCAGTTGATGTCTCCAGTGTGTGTATATGTCTAGGAGAAATAGAAGGTGCATTGCATGCGCCCGGCTGACAATCAATGTTTGGTTTAGCTGCACAAAAAAGCATCGAGAAAAACTTTGAGCAAGACAAAACATCGAGTGGCCATAGCAAAAAACAAAAAAGAGGAGAAAAATTAAAGAAGTGGTCGAGGGGGTGCAGGAGGGCGCTGCAATAGTGAAACAAAACACAACGGCAGAGAAAGAAAGAGAGAGGGAGAGAGAGAGAACGATAGAAAAAAATGAAATTAATTTCTTTTGTGTGTTTGGTGGGGCAACGACGACGTTATTTAGTTGCTGAGCAACCCGCAGCAGAGGTACACTGGCAGACACTGGCAGCATGCGGCGGCATGTGGCAAGCGGCAAGCGGCACGCGGCAAGCGGCAGCCAACTCCAATGTTCATTTCCGGCAGTCAAAGCTGCGTCCTGTGCGTCATAGCAGCCATGGCCGCTGCCCGCCAGGCTTGCAACATCGTTGCTCAGGTGGCAGCTGGGAGTCTGAGTTAGTTGGCATCTTGCGATGCCGCCGCCTCCCCTGTGGCAGCAGCAGCCACACTGCACTCTCTTCATTGCGCTGTCTTTTGCCATACTTGTGCATGCTGTCGAAATGCCCCCTAACCCCTACCTCTCCCCTCTCTCTCGCTTTGGCATTTTTTTCGCAGCATTCTTCTTGGCGTTTGTTCATTTGCCCGCAACTGTATCCATGGCATGCAGGAGGCGTGGCAACTACATAAGCCGCCCGCAACCCAACACTGCTCCTGCCCTCCTTAGACCATTTTTTTCCACTTTTTTTTAGGGGTTGTCCCCCCCTCCCGTCAGTTTCCTTGTGTGGTGGCTGTGTGTATGCTAATGAAGCCTCTTCTTTTGGCTCAGCCTTTCAATGGGCCAACGCTGGCCAGGCTGGCGAGCGTCGTCTCCCTGGGCTGAGCTGGGCTGTGCTGGCCTAAGCTCATGCCATTTGGCTCACTGTTAATCCCTGCCACTAAAGACCAAGAACGACCCGCTGCATGGAGGCGCAAGGGGGGGCACTGCACACTGAGTTACTCTCCTGCGCAGGCTCACAACTCACAACTCGCAACTCAGAACTCGGGAGTCGCTTCTCGAATATATATTCAGGACTCGGAACTCAGCTCTAGGAGCACTGTCAGTCCTCGATTCCAGCAGCGCCTCAACCTTATCCTTTGCCTGCAATCCGCACGCCTTGTTGCGGTATTAGTTTGCTCTACGTGATTTCGTTGCATTCTCTTCTACCTCCCCCCCCCCCCCTATGGGGGTGTGTGTGTTTTTTTGTTCCTCTTGCATTTGCACATTTTCTTTGGGGCAGCGTTTGGTGCTCTGTGGAAAACCCCATAGATTTAATTACAGTTTTCCTCTCGCAGATAATCGAATTTTTTTCATTTCATTCTATTTTTTTTCTGCTTTTTTTTTGGACTTGCCACGTCCGCGTCCTGTGTGCAGTGTTGTATGCTACTTCCTTTTAATCTGCATGTCGATTTCCTTTGCACAGATTCCTGCTCTTCGCTCTCTTCCTCTCTATACCAGCTCTAGCTCTTTCTTGCCGTCTATTTTTTTTTTGGACCAAGTTCGCACATAAATTTCAGTTCAGTTGTAATTAAAAATTGCTTTTGAGGCTGCGTTTCTTACTCAAAATTAGTTTCCATCTTCTGCAGCTTTTTCTTCGACTTTTTCTGCATTTAATCCACAAGTTTCTGACGAACAACCGTCGTTCCAGCTGCTGCCTTTGATGTGCGCTCCGTCTGTCCGTCTGTCTGTCTGTCTGCTTTTTATTGAACCCTTTGTTTATTGATTATGATTGCGAATTGCTCAAGAAAATTGTAAATTGAGTGGGCAGTGGACAATATTTGATTTGCAACAGATTGTAAACTGAGAGGACTCCATTAAAGACGTCCTTATGGAAGTTGTAGATTTTTAGACACTGAATTGTCAGCAGGGTTTTCAATGTACTCAAAAAAACAGCATTAAACTATTTGCTATAAAGTTCAATTAAAAACATATTTATGTAAAGTTATTACATCTAATTCCTGACTTGACCTCACGTTTTAGTAAATTAGAAATGAGTTTACAAATCAGTTTAAAACATATTTCCACATCTAATTCCTGACTTGACCTCTCGTTTTAGTAAATTAGAAATGAGTTTACAAATGAGTTTAAAACATATTTCCACATCTAATTCCTGACTTGAAAATAATCCCATTCTAGTAAGTTAACAATGAGTTTACAAATGAGTTTAAAACATATTTTTATCTAGTAAGTTAGAAATGAGTTTACAAATGAGTTTAAAACACATTTATGTAAAGTTATTACATCTAATTCCTGACTTGAAAGTAATCCCATTCTAGTAAGTTAACAATGAGTTTACAAATGAGTTTAAAACATATTGAAGTTAGTCTATGTTAAGTAATTTAGTTTATCATACAACTCAAAACAACTCATTGAAGTAAATACTACTTACAATGTTATATAGTAATTTTAAGTGATTTTCCATTGCACATTTTGGCATAAACCTTTTACTAATGACCTCAATTCACGCTGCTCTCTTTCTATCTTTCTCTTTCAGGTAAGCAAAAGTCGTGACAATGTAAAACGCCCAAAAAATGAACAGAAACTGAGCCAAGAGCGCAAAAAATGCAGCAATGCAAGAAAGTAAAATCGTAAGTTTCACTGCGATGCCCACAGATTGTATCAATACTATCCTATATATATATACCTATATATATTGTATACATACTTGCACATTTCTGTGTGCTGGTGAATACAATTTTGAGAAATGCCCAGCACAAAAATGCCAACTGAATCACAATGCAAAAATGTTGATCGGACTTGAATTTCGTGTCAATAATAAAATATCAGAAATATGGCGATTGCTCTAGTCGACAGTCAGTTGCCCTGCAATCAGGCGACACCCAACAAACAACTTCAAGCAGAACGATAAACTAATTGAATTTATGCGGGATTTCAGCAGATAGTTCAACTGCAGTCGACTTGGGGTTTCTTTTAGCTGGATTACGAAGTATGCAAAATGCTCTTGTATTCTTAGCAACAGTTCTCTTTTGCACTTATTATTTTTTTATAACAATGGTAGTCGACTTAGAGCTTCTTTTAGGTGGATTACGAACTATTGAACATGTTCTTAGATTATTGGAATGATTGCTGTTTTAAAATTATTATTTGTTTAAAATGAAGTTCCACTGTAGTCGACTTAGGACTTTGTTTAGTTGGATTACGAATTATTAAACATGTTTTTATATTTTTAGAATGAGTTTTGTTTAAAAATTATGATTTGTTTCTAACAATTATAGTCGACTTAGTGCTTTCTTTTTGCTTAATTACGAAGTATTGAACATGCTCTTATATTCCTATTTTAAATTAGTATTTGTTTAATATATCTCAACTGTTGTCGACTTAGGACTTTGTTTAGGTGGATTACGAATTATTAAAAATGCACTTTGAGTCCTAGAAAGAGTTATGATTTAAAATTGTGATTTGTTTTTAACAATTGTAGTCGACGTAGAGCTTCATTGAACTTGATTACGAACTATTGAACATGATCTTTGATTTTTAGAGTGTGTTCTGTTTTAAAATTATTAGTTGTTTATAATAACTGTATAGTTTAACTTTAGTCGACTTAGGGCTTGATTTTGGTTACCAAATATTAAAGATTCTTAGAAAGTGTTTTGATTTAAAATTGTGATTTGTTTCTAACAATTGTGAACATGTTCTTCTATTCTTAGAAAGAGTTCTGTTTAAAAATGATTTGTTTATATCCTAGTTCAACTGTAATCGACTTACCGCTTAATTTTGGTTACGAAAGCTTAAATATTCTTAAAAAGAATTCTGTTTTAAAATTATGATTTGTTTATAACAATTGTAGTCCACTTAGAGCTTAATTTAGGTACATTACAAACTATTGAACATGCTTTTAGATTCTTTGAAAGAGTTCCCTTTTGAACTCATTTTTTGTTTATAAAATATCTCAACTGTCGTTAACTTAGGGATTCAGTTAGGTGGATTACGAATTGTTAAACTTGCTCTTATATTATAGAACGAGTTCTATTTTAAAATGATTGCTTGTTTAACTCATATTCGTTTACTTTAAAATATCCCTTTCTATATACATTTTTAAGCTTTGTCGTGCAGTAAGTCAACCCTTCGTTATACATACCTCGATTCTAGGGTATTTTGAACAGGGGGCACAACAAAAAGGCGAAAAAATGAAAGCAGCTCACTGAGTGATGCCGCCGATCAGAGTTTTGAGTTGAATTGGCTTGAGCCCTCATCCACACCCCTCGTTGGTCGGTCGACCCCGGGCATGGGAACACTCCCTATAGGAATACAATATATAAAGATTACCTGTTGGCAGGCATTCACCACTGCGCTCTCTTCGCATGGACAGTGGGCGTGGCCGTTGCCGTTGCCATTGCTGTTGCCCTGCTTTGGTTACGTGCCCCTTTGGCCACTTGCCACTTGCCTCGTTTTATTGTTCGATATAATACGCGGTCAGCGTGTTGTGCGCCTCGCTCAGGTGAGCTGATCTCAATTTTATTTTCGTTTTGTTTAGTTTTGGGTTTGCACGATTGTCGTTGCGCTCAGCGCGGAGATCGGGGATCGTCGTCGTCGTCGTCGTCGTCATCGTTGGGTCAGTTTTGGCCAGTTTCCTGGAACTGAGTGAGCCAATCGATGCCGTACTCGTTGTTGTTATTGTTATGGTCCCAGCTCCCGAACACATGTATTACTTCGTGTACTTTTCGTGTGTTCTCTTGCTCTGTGCCAGTATTTGCATTTGACAACCAAAAAAAAAACTGAAATGAAACCAAAAACTTCGCAACTGCTGACTGATTTCGACGTGTTAGGGATGTCAGTCATATTTAGCCTATCGAAGTCTATAAGAACGTTTTCTTATTACAAAACAAAGGTATAAATAAAATATATTTTTTATTGAAGAGTTTTCTTTTAATGAATATACTAAATAGTATTTGTTTTATTGAGGCAACAGCAGATAGTGAAATATATTGATAAATTTTGGTAGCAGTAAAATGCAATATTTATTTTCTACTAGTTTCAAATGTTAAATAATATATTCAATGATTGCTTCAACCTTTTTGTTGCATGAAAAGGCAATACAAATAAATATACTAAATAGTTTTGCATTTTATTGAATAGTTTTCTTTTTACGACAGCATACTATAAATATACTAAATAGTTTTTTAGTTTATTGCATAGCGTATTTTGATTTGATCATTGAGGCAATAGAAGAAAGTGAGGTAGCAGTAAAAGGCAATATTTGCTTGTCTAGTAGTTTCTTCTTCAATTGCTTTATAGAAGACACTTAGATGTTAAATATATAGCTTTTCGTTTTTCAAGGATTGCTCCAAAATTGTGTTTTTATTTTATAGAAAAGTGTATATTTATTTCATCATTAAAGCAACAGAAGATAGTGAAATATATTGTTATTTATTTATAGAAGATAAAGCCAATATTTATTCGTCTACTAGTTCCTTCTTTTCGATATTTAAGCATTGCTCCAAATTTGTTGTTCGTTGAAAATGCAGTAGTAGTAGTTTCTTCTCTTCTTGTTTTACAGAAAACTTGCAAATGTTAAATATTTAGTTTTACGATATCTAAGGATTGCTCCAGACTTGTTGTTCGATGAAAACGCAATCTCTTCGGCTTGTTGTACCGATATATTTGGGTATTGTATTCTGTTTGGCTGTTGGTCCGCTCGTGACACGCTGCCATCCCTAGCGCACGAGAGTCTTGCAGCAGCGACAACAAAACCAAACCGTTTACACGATGTGCTAATTGAGTTAGTACTCTCGCCATGCAGCAATGTAGCTGAATAAAATACAACAACAACAAATAAAAATAAAACTAAAGAAAAAACGAGGAATACAAAGAATCAAGAACAACAATAACAGCAACAATCATGACTCGTGAGTGGCGAAAAATGTCGAAAGACTCGTGAGTTTGGTTCGCAGCTCAGTTCAGTTGAGGCGCTGTGTTGTGGCGTGTGTTGGCGGGCAGCATTTGTGTCTACTTAGCAACTTTGTGAAAATGAACACCCAACACCCATGTAAAGGCCCCCTCACCCCCCTCCCGTGCTGCTCGCTGGCCGCTTTCCCCTTGCAGTATTGTTAAATGGGCTTAGGGCTGCTGCACAGCAAACGCTAAACTGTTGATAGTTGTTGCCATGCTGTCGCCGTCGTTTGCGCTGTTGCAGTTGCATGTTGTTGTGCTCAATTCCGCATATGGCATCGAAAACCGATAATTACCAAAGCCAGTCGAACACACACTCATAATCTGCTGGTAGCCGTGAGTGTGCGAGTGTGTGCGAGTGTGTGTTAGAGCTCTACCTGCAGCGGAAGCCTCATAAGAGACAACAACACCTAAACGATGACTGCTCAACTTGCAACGTCGATGTTGCTGTTCCATCGGCAACAAATTACTCACGCGCAAAAATTGTTGCCTTGTTTCTTTCCACATATAATTTCACTCTGTATATATACATATATATATATGACGTATGCTTTCTTGTTGTGTGTTGCTTATGGTAAATGTCTGGCTATATCTCTATAAGCATATACACAGATGTGTGTGTACTTCTATATACATATATTTATATATATATTTGGTTTGTGCGCTTGTGCATTTGCCCCCATATGCATAAAACCTTTATTTTACCTGTGCACATGCATTAGGGTGACTCAATTTGATCGCAGACAATTAAAATGATTGTCGAAAATTAAAGTGGCACTTGAAAACAGACTTTGAACGAGGCCAACATCGGCAAGATCATCAAAATATAAACTGCAGCAGACTGTCGCACTAAACGTGACTGCAGGGTATGCCTTTTGAACGAGTAAACGCGTTTAAATTTAGTTTTACTTTTTACATTTAGTAAACTCAATAATGTTCAATGGTTAATGAGTATAAACATATATAAAGAAATATATTTCTGATGTTGCAATTTTAAATTAAAATTTTAAACTCTTAAAATGTAATACTTCAGAAGTTTGTGCATTTCTCACTTGCTTTATCCTTTAATTTTTTACACCATTGAGTGCAACTCGATCTTTTAATCTCGGCATTTAAATATTGGGTTTCAAGTCGTGAAGCACCCCAATGCCGATATCGTGACTCTCTCGCTCTCTCTCTCTCGCGCTTCGCTGAGAGAGTGTGTGTATTTGTTGTTTAAGCCGCAAAAACGAAGTCAGCGTGTTGCGACGACGCCTCAGCCGCCGTCTCAGTCGCTGCCACCGGCATCGGCAACAACGCGGCACCGGCACCGATGACGCCGTCGACGGCAACAGCAACAACAACAATTAAAGCAACAATCTGTCTACCTGTTCGCAAAGTTGGACACATTTTCTTTCTTCCATATCGTCGCTTACCTAAGGGACACACACATTCACACCCTACCTGTGCTCACACACACACATAGAGAGTGAGCCAAGCGTTAGAGCGAGCAAGACTTCGTTCGGCTCGCTTGTGTGTGTGTGTCTCGGTCTCGCTCTCGCTCGCACTTCGACGTCGGCGTCTGCGAAAGTCAAGCCAAGCTGAACGAACGGGCCACGCTAAGCTGCTGTTGCCGCTCCGCCGGCGGCGTTAACCAACGACGTCGACGTCGCCAACGTGAACGTGTGTCGTCGCCGACGCCGTCGCGCCGTCGTCGTCGTCGTCGCCGCCGTTGAAAGTCTTCGTTGTCGGCCGCCGAACAGAAACGATACGAAACGAAACGAAACGAAAAAAAAGAAATAAGTTGGGTTTTGGAATTTTTTTGCTCTTGCTCTTCTTTGGTTTTCAGTTCAGTTCGATTTTAATGCACAGTCGCAACGTACGTGTGTACCTGTCTTCTGTCTTCTGTGTGCGCTTCTTCTTCTTCTTGTGCCTTCTTCTTCTTGCGCTCATCATCGTCGTCGTCGTAGTCGTCGTAGTCGTTGGCGTTGTCGTCGTCTTTTTCGTCATTGTCGTTGTCGTCGTCGCGGTCGCGCGAAAAATACCAAACACGAAAAAGTGCAAGCAAAAGCAAAATACACAACCACAACAACAAGTGCACCAAAAGCAATAACAAAACAACGGCAGCAGCAAAAAAATAAGGAAGAAGCCGTAACACCAACAGCAACAGCAACAACAACTGCGAATGCTAAAAGTGCGATCAAAAGAAAGCCAAAGAAAGTAAGTTGCGCTCGCCGCGCTTCGTTCTCGTTACGTTTATTTTCGGCAAAAAAAAAAACGTTTTATGCATGCTGCTGCATGCGCAGAGCTTTTATGGATAACCCCTCGAAGAGTGCAGAGTAGAGAGATCTGGGCATGGGCGAGAGTGAGAGCGCGAGTGCAGAGGGCGCCGCACTCTCGCTCAACACTTGTGACCCAACCGATCACCGGATGTGTCCGGCTAATGTGGGACGGCCATTTTGTTTTTTTGCCTCTCATTAGCCACAGACAACATTGTATGCGTGTGCGTGTGTATGTCGCTCTCTCTCTCTCTCTCTCTCGCTCTCGCGCTTACGCTTGCCTCAATTATTGATTGATTAATTATTGCTGACGCGTATGCGTCGTCCGTTCGACCATTCGACCCTTTGCAAACCGGTTCATTGACGTCGCCGTCGTCGTCGCCGCAGCCAACGTCTCTGTCGCCGTCGCCGTCGCTGTTGCCTGCGTGTGGCGCACTCTCTCTTTTTGTAGTCTCTCTCCCCCCACCGTCAATCCCGTCTGCACCTAACTATAATCCAATTGCTGTTCATTTCGCTGTGATCATCGATTACACACGCACACACAACACGGTTTCCCTCTGTGCTGCTGCGTCTAGCACTTGCAGCTCGCTGTGGCGCCTGCGCTGGCAGCCTCCTAAGCCACATTTCAATCAACAGCAGCGTAACGGGGTTGCTCTCCCCCCCTTGACACTCGTGCTGCGTCTTCTGGTCATTTGCAATTAACACTTTTGCGTACGTGCCACGGGCGGTGGCAGCTTAATCAGCCAGCAGCTGTGCCAACAAGCACACAGCACATAGTCAAAGCTTTCAGCTTGCAACTTGAGCAACACTTAAAGCTACTGCTGTTGTTGCAGCAGCCACACCACAAAGCTAATCAGCGTGCAACGACTTTCTCGTTATTTTTCTTTTCTCTTCTTCTTCTTTATATTTGTGCCTTGCTTGTGTTTTTTTGCTTTCTGTAATTATTATTTTATAATCAACTTATTAGCGCTCTGTGCGCTGGCTCCAGCATCGCCCCTCACCCCCCTCAATGCGTCGCACGACCAGAGTTGCGCCCCAAACAAACCGAAATTCAATTAAAAAATCTCTAGTGTGTTGCCTGCTTGTTTGTTTTATGTTCACATTCTATTTCTTATTGAGGTCTTGCCCCTCTCTCTCTCTCTCCCATGCAACTTGCCCCCAAAAGTAAAGCACTTCTGTCATTAATTATTACAAGCTGGAAATTAGTCTTGAATTTAATAAAAAAAATAAATTTCTCATATCACACACGCGCTTATTGGTCGCAATTGTTGTGAAATCTGTGTTTATAAAGCAAAGCAACTTCTTGTTGAGCTGGATTAACGATTAAGATTTTCCAGTTCTTAATTGCAGCTCAATAAAGATATCGGAAATTGTATTGACCTAAAAGTTGTAATTGAAAAGTTTATAATTGTTTTATTTGGGAATCGCCCAAAAATATTTCAACATATCGGTTCTTTAACAATCTATCTGCAATTTCATGTCGTTTTATAACTATTTGACTATTTTTGGCGCAATCCTTTATATAATAATGAAGTTGTAGCATCTACAGAATTGTTCAAAAAATCTTTTAACAAAAGTCTCCATATGTGTTTTATCTGCTATTCAATTTCTTGTTATATTTATCTGACTATTTTTTGCGCAATCCATCAATATTCTCACGTCTTCCTAGTCTTATCTGTAGTTATATATCTATTCAACTATAATATACTTTTAGAATCTACAAAATCACACAAAAAATCGTTGATCTTTGACAATCTATCAACCAATTCCATCTAACGTTATATTTGTCTGACTATTTTTTGCGCAATCCATCAATATTTCTAGCCTTATCTGTATTTGTATATCTATTCAACTATAATGTAGTCGTGGATTCTACAACTTTCACTATCTTCCTATGTCGTAGACTTGTTATCTGAAGACTTATCTTTATATCTTTCGACCTGCAGTAACACTTATTTGTACCCATGCGTATCTCTTCTAACTCCGCTCATAAATGGTTCGATCTGAACTTTGCTCATCAATGGAATCGAATAAAATATTTGCTTTATTAAAATGCAGACGTATTTATATGACGCATGCACTTAAAACTCAACTTTTAGCACTTAGCTGGCACTAAAGTTTATTTATCATGCGACTCTCCAGCAAACGCAAACACACTCATTTATTAGCTATATTTGATCATCGCTATTCGAGTAGAGAACTTATGATCGAATATCTCCCTTTTCCTAACGACTTTATGCATATAACTCTGGTGCTATCGATTTTAGATTATCATTAAAGTCTCTTCTGAGCTTATCAGTGAAGCAATCGCTGGGAAATAAACCTGCTGATGATGAGCTTAGCACATACCAAGGCACATCTGTATTATATATAGATACCCCCATTATATTTCAATAATTATTTTCGGCGTTTGCCCCCCGAAGCCAACAATGAGCTCATCTCAAACCCGTCCCGTCCCGTCCCGTCCCGTCCCATCCCGTCCCATCGCGTCTCGTTTCGTTCCGTTCCCTGTCGTCTTTGGCTGTCCCGGACCCGTATCGTATGGCAACAACAAACGTATAGCTGAAACACGACGAAAAATTCATAAAGTTTCATGTAATCGTTTTACAAGCGAAAATAGATTGTATAAGTTTGACGAAATGCGTTGAAAGGTTGCAGAAAGCTGCAGATAGATGAATATCGACGACATATAATTAACACTAATTAATCACACGAAAACGTTTTTCTCCTTGGCAAAGAAAGATGAAATGAAGAAAATGGCAAAATCAATTTGCAAGATCATTTTCAACAAATTTGCCTAGTTCGAGGCCTTGAACTTGTGCGTTCAGCTCTTGGGATTTTTCACGATGATCATTAACTGGGCTCGACTGGAAACTAGAATTTAATTCATTTCTTCATTTATTACAATGATGCTTTATAATTCTGGTAGGCCCCCATAGCTCATTATATTCAATGGTCTACCCCCTCTCAAGGTGGCGGCAACAAACTCATTAGACCTTGAGAATTATACACATACATCAATTCTCGGTTTTTTTTTTGGTTTAGGCCGAAAATTATAGCGACATTCGTTGGGCAAGTGCGTGGAATTAAGAAAACGAATAAAAATAATAGAAATAAAAATAGAAGTTGTATAAAGTGCGGCTCCCATGACAATTAACAACACCGAGACCGAGACCGCGACCGAGACCAAAGACTGCGGCCATATATATTCTAGGTAGAATTGAAGCCAGTACTTAGACCGAGGCGAGGCACATTGACTTTTCAAGCCGCTTACCTTCCGCGTGCGTTGTGCGCTCTTGATTGCGATCGCTTTCCAAAAAAATGACTTTCAATTTTGTTTCTCTAATTTCGAGTTTTTTTTGTTGTTGTTGCTTCGTTTTGCTGGTGCCACAGTTTTGGAGTTGTGGTTGCAACAGGTTGCGGCAGGTAGCAGGTAGCTGACAACCTGCTGCAATACCTTTTTTTATTCTCATGTGAAATTACACTGCGCAACAGACTTGACTTCCCGGGAACTCTGCCTGCAATTACAATTAAGCGATGGCAGTGACTATTGCACAATTGATTCGCTCCTCTTTGTCTGTGTCATTCTTAAACGTTGCTTGTAATTAGCTGCTTAGTACAATGCAGGGCAATATTTAAGCACAACTCTGTCTTATTTGCTGCCAAAACATTGGAAACCCAATTTGTTGTCTCCTCTTTGGCTGCTGTTCGCAAACGTTTAGCGAAATTTCATTTAGCAGTGTTAAGCCTAACTTTCGCACATTTATTACTTCAACTGCCGACTCAATTTGCTGCTACACAGTGTACCAGCTTAGACAGGGACCCGAGACCATTAGAAAGAAGAGGAGGGAACCTGTTTTTGCTCTCGGAACCAAACACGTTTCGGTCGTTCGGCCGTTTGGTCTTTTGGTCGCTCGGTCCTTGCTGCGGGTCTTAGATGTGGCCACGGGCACGCCTCCTGCCGTTTCAAGGTTAATAATACACGCAGCCGACGCGCAATTTACGACGCAGACCTTGACCTTGTCTGGACTCGCACTCGCACTCGCTCTCGCTCTCGCACTCACACTCTCGCCCCGTCTCGCTCGCTCTTGTGCTGCTTCTTGGCCGCGCTCGATCCTATTTGAAGCTCACCTTGTGCCGCTTCTGCTTTCTACATCTATTTTGCTGCTCCTTTGCTGCGTCTGGAGTTTCGCTTGCATAATTTATGTCTGGAAATCTAGGTTACACACACACACACCGACACACACACACATTGTTGAGCACACTCGTGTGTGTCTAGGCGCTGTTATCACACGTCTCTTTCTCACTGCTTCTCGACGGCTGCTCGCGTTTTCTTGTTGTTGCTCTTGTTGTTGTTCGTTTCCTTGACGCGTTTGGCGCATTTTCAAACGTTGCCTTTTGATTAAATTTTATGTTATTGCCGCCTGGGCACACTCACCTACATTCGTGTCTGTGTGCGGAAGCGAGAGCGACGACAGCGTCATGTAACTTAACGTATTCCTGTTGCTCGCTCCAAACGAGTTTTTCCTACACTTGCTTTTCACATCTCCTTAGCGCAAGTCTGCCTGTGTGCAAGTGTGTGTGTGTGTGTGTTGTTACTGTTGCACATCAAACAGGTCGCGTTTTCTTTGCCGTCGTCGTCGTCGTCGACGTCGCCGTCATCATTTATCGTCGTTGTTTTTATTGTTGTTTTCCCTCTTCTACTTTTACTTATTTGCTGCTTTGCTTTTGCCTTTTGCTTTGCTTTTATTTCGCCTGGCTCTCCGGCCGCCACTTTCCCAACGTCTTCGTCTCCTTGTCTCCCACTCGCCCTGCGACTCCCCCGCCGCCTGCTTTGTTGTCTTCATCTCTCTGCGCTTTGCTTTGCTTTTGTCTCTCGCATATGTTTACCTTGCATACGTCCTTGAAGATTTGTCTTATTTTCGTTTTATATTTTGTTTATAGGTTTTCGTCTCTCTTGTCTGTGTGTGTGTGTGTGTGTGTGCTTGTTTTTGCTTCTTTTCTCTTGCCTTTTGCCTTTTCGTTTTTATTTTTATTGTTTTGCTTGCTGCTCTCTACGGCGCTTCCTCTTCCTCTTTAGCATTATCGCCCAGTTTCCAGCTTTTCTTGCTTGTTTTGTTCGTTCAGCTGGATGGCTTTAAGTGGGTCGCACAGCTCGATGCCTGTGCATCGCCTCCCTCTCCCTCCCTCTCCCTTTTTATTATGATTTGCGAGGAATTTATATGCATAGTTGAAATTCCTGTTGCAAGTTGTGGCTGCATCTCTCCTATGGGACGCCTAATTGGCATTTCCTGCATACTTTACATACTTGCAGTTAAAACGAGTCCTTGCCTCCAACTACTTGCAACATGCAGAATGCGCTGCGATTTCGTGCTGTTGAGGTTAAGGCGAAATTAGATTAGTTGTGACAATAGACAGACACTTTCTTTGAGCTAACATAATACGCAACTATTTGCCAGAGAGCAGCTGCTAAGTAATTTCATAACTTCACTATCCAACTTGCAACTTAAAAGTAGATTCCTCTCTTTATACTTCACTCACTAAATTCAGACTTGTAACATAGATATTCAAAGTAAAGCAACAATCAGAAAATTTGTTATAATTGTAATCGCAACAATGTGTTGCAGCTGTCTAGTTATGGCAACTTAATAGTAGATTACTCCTGCTATTCTTTCTCACTTCTAGATATTCAAAACAATCTGTCTAGTGATTGTGATTGTGATAGTGATTTCTGACTTTTACATATTTCAAATCAAACAACAATCAGAATATTAATTATAATTGCAATCGCAACAATGCTTTGTAGCTGTTGAAGCTGCCTAGTGACAGAAATTTATAAATATATGTCTCTTTCTTATTCTCTTTCCTGACTTCTAGATATTCAAAACAATCTGTCTAGTGACAGCAACTTATAAATATACTCCTCTTCATAATCTTTCTAATTTTTAAATATTTAAAGTCAAGCAACAATCAAAATATTAGTTATAATTGTAATCGTAACAATGCGTTGTAGTTACACCCACTTATAAATATATTCCTCTTATTATTTCCTTTTCCAACTTTCAGACATTTCAAATCAACAGCAACTTATAAATATGTTCCTCTTTCTATTCTCTTTTCTGACTTCCAGATATTCAAAATCAGCTGTCTAGTGACATCAACTCATATATATTCCTCTTTCGATTTCCTTTTCCAACTTTTAGATATCTCAAAGTCAAGCAACAATCAGAATATTAGTTATAATTGTAATCTCAACAATGCGCTCTTGTAGCTGCCTAGTGACAGCGAGTTCTAAATATATTTCTCTTGGAATTCTTTTTGATTTTTAGATATTTCAAATCAAGATATATCAATCAACAACATATTCCTCTTTTGATTTCCTTTTCCAACTTTTAGATAATTCAAAGTCAAGCAACAATCGGAATATTAGTTATAAGTGTAATCTCAACAATGCGCTCTTGTAGCTGTCTAGTGACAGCAACTTATTAATATATTCCTTTTGCTATTGTTTTTGATTTTTAAATATTTCAAAGCAAGATATTTCAATCAACAACATATTCCTCTTTTGATTTCCTTTTCATACTTTTAGATATTTCAAAGTCAAGCAACAATCAGAGTATTAGTTATAATTGTAATCGCTGCCTATACTCGTAGACAATCAAATACGCTTGTCTTAGGGCCCCGCTATTTGCCATTCATTGTGCAATTCTTTGGCTCAGCAGGCGGAACTCTTCTTCCTCTGCCCAGAGCCACTTCACCCTCCCTTCCCTCTTGAAGCGTATGCGGCAGACAGCACTCGTGAGTTCACTCACTTTATGCGCATGATTACTCAATTGTAGCTTAAAAGAATTAACAACAAATGCTATAAATAACACATTTTGCCGGTTGTTGTTGCCGCTGCCTCTACTGCTGCTGTTGGCTATAATGTGTAAGCCAACACTTGAGCAGTCTGTGGGCCAGAGGGGGCGAGAGGGGCGAGCAGCAGCAGTTAGGGTTGGGTATGGGGCTAACGCACAGAAACAGAAACCAGTAACGTTCTGCTCTTGGAACTCGGCTCTGGGGGTCTTCGAGCTGCCTGCCTGGCTGGCTGCCTATTATTAACTTGGCTACTTGGCTTCTCTTTTACGGCTGGCCATAACCATGACTTCTTGGCTCCAGCTCTTTGAGGTCAACAAACAGCTGCTCTGCGAGACAGCGCTGAGCTGGGAAATCGAGTAGCGAGTAGCGAGTTGCTGCTGCCTCGTTCAGCTTGTGGTTTGGCTGAAGTCATGCGTTTACCTATAGCTCGGACTCTGTATATATATGTTTTTTTTTTGCTTCTTTTTATTACCAATACACACTTATAGCCGGCAACTGGAAACCGGTTTCTTGTCTCACCGAAAAATACGAAAGAAAAAAAAAAACTGAAGAAAATAAAATAAAGTTTCTCAAGCGTTTTGTGGCCGGCGTTTTTCTTGTTTGTAAGTTTAGTTCGCACGTTTTTTATTCAGCTCGAGCTTCAGCTGCTGCTCCCTCTCCTCCTCTCCTCTCTGTTCGTTGCTCAGCTCATTTTGTATTTTGGTTAGTTTTGACTGATTTCTGATTTCTGATCTCGTCGTCGTCGTCGTCGTCGTCGTTTCTCACCAGTGCACAAAGTGTTGCTCTTCCGCTTGAGCAGATTGTTAGCACAAATTGTGGATTGGAAAAGCAGTCTATTAAATATTATCTCAAACGGAAGCTGCCGTTTATAATACACACTTTACATAGCACACCATATGTGCTGTGCTATAGTATATAATATATCTGGTTAAATTCGTTGAACTGCCTTGACAACGACAGTGAACTCGCGATGGTCTTATTTCTTCGGTACGTGAAATGAATTTCAATTTCTTGCACTGGAATATCCCAAACATTTACATACATTCATTGTGTACCGTAAATGTGGCCGTATAATATGTACATATCGTATATCGTGTGCGGCTATATATCAGCGAGATATATGCATACCTGCATATGTTGTCTGCATGTATAATCGCACATAATTCCTCATTATACACTCTCCTCCAAATGGGTTTTACGATATAGCATCGTTAAAGGCATAGAGTTATCGATAATAAACTTATTTATAATGCCTTTAATGACTGTTTACTTTAACTAACCACTTTAATGTTCATATTTATGTTTTATATACTTTTTAATACTACAAAATGATAGTTTAGTTGATGTATAGTGCAATATATGCAAATATATACAGCGTTAGGCGATGACAAAAAAGAGTAAAAAGTATATAGATATATAGCGTTGATATCAACATTTCTTTTCCTTATTAGTAAAAAATACATATACAATGAATTTAATCAAAGTTCCACACAATATCGCAGCAATTCTATCGCTTGATAATTCGAGTAGTTAACGCTCCTCGATAACACAATTGCAGTTTTTCTATCGTTTGACAATTCGAGTTGTTGTCGCTTATCGATAAACTAGTCGCAGCATTTCTATAACTTGATAATTTGCATGGTTATTGCTTATTGATAAACTAATCACAACATTTGTATAGCTTGATACCTCACATGGTTATTTCCTACTCGCAGCATTTCTAACGTTTGATAATTCGAGTTATTATTGCTTATCGATAAACTATTCACATCATTTATACAGCTGGATTATTCACATGGTTATTGCTTATTGATAAACTAATCGCAGCATTTCTCTCGCTTGATCTTTCTGTTGTTTGGTCGTTCGAATTGGTTATTGCTCATCGATAAACTAATCACAGCAATTCTATCGCTTGATAATTCGAGTTGTTATCGCTGATCAATAAACTAATCGCAGCATTTCTATCGTTTGATAATTGAAATTAGTTGTTGACTAATCACACAACTTCTATAGCTTGTTACAACACATGGTTATTGCTTATCGATAAAGTAAACGCAGCATTTCTATCGCTTGATAATTCAAATTAGTTATTGCTTATCGATAAACCAATTACAGTATTTCTATAGTTTGATAATTCAAATTAGTTATTGTATATCGATAAACTAATCACACAATTTCTTTAACTTGATACCTCACATGGTTATTGCTTATCGATAAACAATTCGCCGCATTTCTCTCGTTTGATAATTCCAGTTGTTATCGCTTATCGATCAACTACTCGCAGCATTCACATGGTTATTGCTTATCGATAAACTTATCGCAGAGCATTGAGGCTTCGTTGATGTAACACGACTTTGGCTGCGCTTTTAATGGAAGGGCATCGAGTTGAGTTGGTTGGATCGGGTCTGGCCTGAGCTGCCCTGGGTTCGTGTTGTGGTTGACAGTCAAAGAATACAATTAACATAATTTACTTACCAGTGCAATAACAATAACAACAACAACAACAACTTATACTTATACAAACCGACAAGAAAGACAGACGAACTGCGTTGTCGTTGTCTGTAAGTTTTCGCAAATTTGCCAAATTTGCGCTTTGCTGGGTGGGGGGAGGGTGGCTGGGGTGCGGGGGTGTTGAGCAGCTGAACAATTTGTAGGTGTTTAAGCTTGTTATGGCAACAAAGTTGGGAAATCGATTTGGTTTTTGCCATTCGAGTTTTTGCAGTTCGGGGAATTGCTTTGACGCTGCCACTTACAACTCTTTGCCACATGCTGCATGTAAATTGATATATACAACATGTCTGTGTACATACAGTGGATACATGCAGATTTATTCTATTTATATGCTTCAGCCCAACGATAAGCAGCTGTAAAGTTGCGGCCTTATCAGCTGCCACAGGAAGTTTGCATTGTAATCAGCAAATGCTTAAAAAAAACCTAAATACAACAAAATAAATACATATTTCTTTTTAATATTTTGCGGTCAAGACAACGACAGACAGACGACAGACAGACAGAGTGAGAGCGAGAGATATCGCGCATAAAAATCAGCAAGAAAAAGTTCCCAATCACTTTTATTTTTTATAAATTTTGTTTTTCGTTTTTTTTGCGGTATCGTGTGTTTACTTTCAAAAAGAAAGAAAGTTTTGTACGTACACATGTAGAGATAAATGTGTATATAGATTTATATGCGCATGTATATAGATATTTTTTTGGGCAGACTCCAAAACTACGATTTGCAATGCAAAAGATGTTCAAAGAATAAAAAAAGGGACAACACGGCGAGGGACACTCGACTTTTATATATATTTGTTTTTTGGGATTTTAGGTTTCAGTTTTCGGCTTCTTGTGTTACATATGTAAATTTATGCATATCTAAGTTTTGCCTTATATACATACAAATATCTCTGTGTGTGTGTGTGTGTGTGTGACAGGCACACGAAACTGTCGTTTCCATATCGCTGCCTTGAAATCTGCATAAATGATGATGATTTTTCTGCCAGTGTTTTGTTGTTTTAGCTTTCGTCATTTGTTGGTGGTGTGCCGTCGTCGTGGCTGTTGGTCTTCAACTTCTTATAAATGTGAAATATTTAGCATACACATCGCTCCAATGGGCTCCAGAGATTGTCGATTGGGTCTGCTGTGAGGTCCCATCGACAGCCCCAAGGGAAGCTTCGACTGTAGCGCATGCTCCCCTCTCCCTCTCTCTCTGTCTCGCTTCCAATTGAAATTCGGGTAATTTATTTTAGGGGGCAGTTCATGTCATACCCTGTAGTGAAGGCAGGCGAAGTTTCGATATTATATTTATTTCAATCGTTAACGGTAATAAAAAATAATAAAAAATCAGTTTTGTATATTATATTTATTTCAGTTTCTATATTTAGAAATAGAAAAGTAAAGTTATTTCTGATTAATTTAAGGTTAAGTTCTTATGACACATATGTTTGAAGCTTGGTCAGTATGTGATATGCCCGCAATGTGTTGTTATGCTACTATAATGCTTGTACTGGTAAAACTACTTAATAAAAGTAATAATACAAAAAGAAATAAATAAAACAAAATGAAGATTAAATCAAGTTAATTTGTAATTTTGCGCATATGTAAAGTAATATAAATAATAAGTATAAAACTAAGAAAAATTATTCATTGATATATTTGACATGCTTTATAAATATTCTCTTGAGTTGATCATATATAGAAATATTTGGTGTACGTAGCATACTTTCTGGCTAGCATTAGTTTATCTTAGGGTATGGGAAGGCCTATCATTTGAAGTTGGTCTTATTTGCCGCTATTTCAAGAGTTGTAGATGCATGGCAAAAGTTCGAGCAATTCGCGCAAGTTGTTCATTGAGAGTGACGACTGTATTTAGTTGGGATTTTAGCTCTAGAAAATTACCGCGGGTTCATTGGATGTCTCTTTTTTCGTTGTTGTTGTTGTTGAACTGAGGATTCTGTTTGAGAGGGGCAGCAACAACGTGGCGGCTGTCCAAAGGCATGAAACCATAAAAATGGCAAATTAACCATGTGCTAGTGTGAGTGTCCCGCTCTATATGTATGTGTGTGTAGAAAACCTTTTACAAGTGAAGCCACAAACAAAACAGCTACAGATACACACAAAAAAAACACTCACACATACATCAAGCTGAGGCAGCTTGAAAATGGCACGTTTTGAGGTCCGTCCAAGTCCAATCAAGCCAAGCAGAGACAGCAACGTTGAGTGAGTGACTGCCAGCGTCGTTGTCGCCGCCCCCTTTAACTCGCTGTCGTTGCTGTTGCTGTTGTTGTTGTTGTTGTTGTTCGACGGCCCTGGCCTGCTGCTGGCGCTGCGCTGTGCTGCGCTGCTTCAATCAGCGTCGCAGGCAGCCTAGCAATTTATCCAGCGATGCATATTAAGCCTCACGATTTGTATTTGCCCCACCGTCTGTCCTGCCGTCCGTCCCTCCGTCCGTCCGTCCGTCTGTGTGAGTCAGACAGAGCCGGAGACCCTGCCTGTCACTCTGCTCTTGTCGTCACTCTACCCATCTCGCTCTTACAGTATGGGATATGTGAGAGTTCAATTTCAGTTCAGCTCAGCGCTCACAGTTCACCATTGAGTTGATTCTGTTTTATAAGTTTTCAATTCAGCCTCGTTTGCGGTTGCTCCTCA
Source organism: Drosophila rubida (assembly GCA_035046165.1). Taxonomy (NCBI): domain Eukaryota; kingdom Metazoa; phylum Arthropoda; class Insecta; order Diptera; family Drosophilidae; genus Drosophila; species Drosophila rubida. The sequence goes on from JAWNOF010000021.1 coordinate 27,531,956, forward strand.
TTTCTCTACACTCCCCCCTCTCTCTCTCTCTCACTCGTTGTTTGTGCTGTCCTGTCTAAATGACTAAATGACTGAATGGCCGGCACTTCCTGTGGGTGCTTTTCCCACTTGCGGAGGTGTCAGTGCCGTCGTTGCTGTTGTTGCCATTGTCGCATTGAGTTTGCATATTTTAAGCTTTGCATAATTGAAGCTTTGATTTGAAATCGTTGAAAGCATTTAGGCAGCTCAAAGAGAATCGCTTTACATGGCGTTGTCATTTAAAGACGGTTTCCCTTTAAATGGCGAATGTCATTTCAATTGCTTGATAAATAAAATGTCGCTTACATTAAGCGTAAGGCGAGACGACTCAACTAAAGCCGACATCCTTCACCTGGTTTTCGTTGAGCAACATTTGGCTGGCGATTTAAAATTGACCAGCTGGCTGAATGCTTATTTCCTGTGTCCTCTGTCCGACTGCAATGTGGGCGTTGATGCTCAACAAGTGAAGCTCCAGCTAAATTTCAACAAATTCCCTCTTTATCCCAACGCAGCAGCTGCTGCTGTCCATTTAACAGCTGCTTAACATACTTACACGAATGTGTGCCTGTGTGTGTGAGTGTGTGCGAATTAAATCAGCACTTGTGCAACTGCTCTCTCTCAGCTGCTGCTGCTGCTTTGGCTTCACATGTTGTCTGCTCTCTTTTACGCTGTCCCGTTTAACTACATATCAGTGCAGTGCTGCCAATTTAGCTATTTCGCCGCAGTTTTATGATCGATAGCGCACGAAATTATAGCGAGACTTTTGGCTTTTTTTTTGACAGCATACATTTTTAGCTACTTAAAATATTTCTGCAGCACTGATCCAGTGGCAGTCTCCCCCATTCCTTTTGCTGTCTGAGACAGGCAGCTTCTTATGTGTGTGGCTCGCCGTCGTTTTCTATATTTTCCTTTGCGCTGCGCTCTCGTAGACAAGGCTATAAAAATTGCTTAGTTCTTAAAGCTTTTCTGCGCCACGCTTTGTGCGCTGCTGTCGCTGTCGGTGTCGCTGCTGCTGCGTCTGCTTGTCTGGCGCGTAGTTGTTATGGCTGCCTTCGCTCTCACCTTCCCCCCGCCCCTGTGCACATCCACTTACGTTTTTATCTCATCTTCTTGCTCGCACACGCTTCCCACACGTTATTTGTGTTTGGTCGACGTCGACGTCAACGTCGCTGGCGCTGTCGCTGCCTCTGCCGCCGCTGTTGTCGCTTTGCTTTTCTGCTTGTATTTTATTATTATTATTTTTCGCGTTATTCTCTGTTTTGCTCGGCAGTTTCTTTTGGAAAAATTCAACTTTTACTTTTTGTTTTCTTTTATGTATTTGCCTTCTGCCTTCTGTTGCCGCCGCTGAATGCGTAAGTGTGTGAGTGTGTTTGACTTTGAGCATTTTTTATGATTATTTTTTGTTGTCGCTTTTTATATATATTTTTCATTGCGCCTTTTCGCTTTTTGTTTTGCTCGTCGTATTTAACACACGCTACGCTTTGTGCTCCGGCAACGTGTTCTCCTTTTCTTGTTTTCGTGTTTTTCTTCTTCGCCGGCGTGTCTATCAATTGAATTGCTTTTATGTTTTATTTGTGTTTTAACTTGCGCCCATCTCTCTCTTCATATCAAAAGTCGCGCTTTACGTTTTACGTAGCGGCGCTTTTGTTTGCGTTACGTTCCTACGTAGTACACACATGCATACAAGCGAACGTATCCGAGGAAGCGCTACTCATTCATTCATACGTTTTCACTTCTTGTGCGCGCCTCGTAAGTTTTTGCTTGCGAGCATGTGTCAGTATGCGTGTGTGTATGTGTGTGCCGGCCGCTTTCAATCTAAAATTGCGTTTTTCCCTTTTCACATGTATGTGTGTGAATATGTGTGTTTTTTTGTGGGGAATGCTCGCATGTTTGGCTGCCGCTTTCGTTCGTTTGACTTTCTTTATGACTACGCGACTGCGGCTCATGGATTTTAGTGTGTGTGTGTGTGTATGTCAGTGAGTATGTGTTGATGTTTTTATTACTTCTCATTTTTTATGATTGAAGGTCGTTTGTTGCCGTCGCCCCTTTTTTTTGTTGTTGTGTTTCACACCCAATTTGTTTACATCGCCCTGTTAACAGTTTGGCATGTATTGTGGCAGGCAGTCAGCCAGTCACCTGTGACTCCTAAACTATGCGTACAGCTGCGTGCAAATTATGTGTGCTAAATTGCGCAGCTTTGAAAGCTTGCAATTTGTAGAGTTGTTGCTGTTGTTGTTGTTTGTGCTTTCAATACATTTTTTTTTCTTTATTGCCGTCTCGTCGCCATACTCTGTTAATTTATTACAAAAATACGCTCTCCACACACAAACACATTCTCACAGACACAAACGCATGCAAAACTCATTAATATGCGTTTGTTGTTGCTGTTTTGTAGTTTTTCGTACACCTTTCAAGTCGCCACAGCAAAATCACATAATGAAGCTATAAACGCAAACGAAACGTCGAAAAAGTTCAATAAACTTTTTGCAGCTAGCGAGCGAGTCTACAGCAACAGCAACAGCAACAGCGACAGCTGCTGCTTCTTCCACTTCATTTTTGCTGGAACAATCGGCATTAGTTTAATTCAACTCTCGCGCGCTCTCTTTACCTTTTGGCGATTGAAACACCCGCTACAAAAGCTGTTCTCCACTCCACACACTCTGCACTCAATCTCCTCTCTCTCTCTCTTTTTCTCTCTGTCGTGCTCCCTGCCGATGGCCATTGGTAAATTCGGCTCGCGTGTAAGACTCAATCAGCACTTGAGTAATTTCGTAATTTACTTGCGCACCAATTTTTTTCTTCTTTCGTTTTCCATTTTGTTGCTGTATGTACTTTTTTCGCAATAGATTTTCAGCTGTAAATTGCTTCCTCGAAAGGGCACAATCTTTATCTCAATTGTTGTGCGATGTTCGTCGGCTTGTTCTAAGCTGCTTGTTTGTATGTACATTTGGCTTTAATTTAATTAACGCTGACAATTGCATTTTCCCAGGCCCAACACACGCTTCCCTACTGACAGTGTATGTGTGAGCGTGTGTGTGTGTGTGTGTGTGTGTGTGCACTCAATTGCCACAATTTACGTTTTGTCATTATGGATGGATTTCTTGTCTTGCTTTGGCAATTACATACGTAGTTGGCAATTGTTGCTAGTGTTGCTCTCTTCACTCGCGCCGCCCGCTGGCTCTCTGTTGTGATTGACATTGTCGATCTTCGTCTCCCGCTCTCACTAATGATGCGCCATTCACAACTGGTTTGGTTCCGCTTTCGAAAAAGCCCCAAAAGCTTACACCGCGTGCACCCCTGGAATTCTTTAAATATGTACACACGCGTGCACACGCACACACTTACACAGTCGCACACGGACACATACTTAAGCACACAGTATATCTGTCTACATCAAAGCGTGTGGCGTTTTGATTGTCTTTAATTAATTATACATTTTTAGCTAATTTGCAAATTTTCTCTTTTCTGTCTCGTTACAGGTAAATACATATCGAAAGCAGCAACAACAACACCAATAGCACACACATATTTTATAAATGGTTTATGGATTTGCAGCATAATTTAAAAGTCTGCTTTGACGCTCAGCAAACTTTTAAGTTTTTTGCTTTTTAAACGATTTTTATTTTGTCGGCGCTGACGTAAGTTATGTCTGTCTGCACACCGAAAACGGAAAACTGATTGACTTGAACTTTGGGGGTTTAGTATGTGTAGAATATGGTGTGATTGCTAAACAATTCTATGTGGCTGTAGTTGCTTTATTGCCATACCTACGTTGAGGTTATGTTGTAATTATGATAGTTATACAAAGAAACGAAACGTTTAGCTAAGTTACTGCAAATTGAATTCGCCTGGCGAGAGCTTGTCGATAACTATTTTGTTGAAGTTTGTAGAGTTTCCTTTTGCATGAAGTTGTTGCTCATGTAGTCGCCAGCTTTGCAATTTGCTAATATGCAAATTCGTAATAGCCTTCGTGGCTGCCCCGCAGGACAGCGTGTGATGTATGCGTGTCTAGCTGCCAATAATCCAAGTGGAAATTCGAGACTCATCACACAAGAGGAAAAGCAGCTCATTTGCATGCAATTATTTTGCCTTATGATAAAATCCAAATCCCACTCCACAGCACGCCGCCTCAGCCGGCCACCTCCCCTTGAAGATGTGGAAAAAAACCCTGTAAATTGACGCTGAAAAAGTGAGAAAAACACACACACACACACACAGAGGGAGAGAAATTATACGACATGTACTTGAATTTCAATATTGATGCCCTGTAATTTGCTACAAAAATCAGCATCAATGGACATTTCATCAACTTCCGAAGGGGGGAATGCTTTGGGAAAAAAAGAATGTGCGACATAAATGACAAATGCACGCGCAACAGTAGTAGACATTGAAGCAGAAGCAGAAGCAGAAGTAGAAGAAGGAGAAGGAGAACGTGAACAGCAAAAACAGCAGAAGAAAAAATGCTAAATGAAATGAAATGAAATTACGGTACACACGGCACCTTCTCAGTTAAAGCTTTGTCTATCTCTCTCCCTCACTCCCACTCAATGCCGCCTTCTCGTTCTCCTTCCCGTTCCCTTTTCCCGCTGCCGTTCTCTATGTGGCTTGGATGCAAATGCTGAAATTTTAAACCCTTGAATGTGGCCATTGTCTTTGATAGGACTCTCTGCACTGGGGCGGAATCTGGAACTTGCTGGCCCAGCTTCCTCCCACATTTACCCGCCACTACACTTCACTGCGGCCCACGTTCCCCCCACCCCCCTTGGCTAGCCCCGCTTCCTCCCCGCTGCCAATGCCCATTTGCCAACTGGGCTGTAAGTAAGCGCTTTTAACCATCTATTTTTTCTTTATACATATATTTATATATACTTTTTTTTTGTTGTACCGCCGCTGCCTTTTTATTTTTTTGTTGTTTTGTATTCCTTCCGCTCATTTGTCTGCCCTCGCGATTTTCTGTCTTTCCGTCGTTCCTCTCTTTCCTCTGCCATTTTATTATATTTTTTAATTGTATTTAGTTACATTGGTAATTATTGATTTTCTACACAGTGCAGTACTTTTTGCTTTGCCAGCAAATCTAGAGAAAATTTATAGATTTGATTGCATTGCAATTGTTTTTAGCAAGCAATAAAAAGCAAGATGCTGAAATGTGGAATATATAGATGAAATGATTCAATATAGAGCGTTAGTTTCTACAAAGCATGAGAAATTTTTAAAATAAAATGAATCTAAACAAAAATTGAATACTAAAGATTATAGCTGTACTTTCTATAATTGTTACTTCTTTTGCAGTTTGTATTTTAGTGATGTATATTTGATATAGATTTGATAGCATTGCAATTGTTGTTAGATTAGAATAAAAAGCAAGGTGCTGAAATATGCAAAATATATGAAAGATTTAATATTTATCGTTAATTGCTATAAAGCATCAGTAATTGATTTGATAAAATGACTCCAAACAGAACTGCAGAGGATTATAGATAGATAGGATTATAGATCTGTAATTGTTATTTATTTTACAGCTTGTCATTTAAGTGATGTTACTAGATAGATTTGATAGTATGGCAATTGTTTGTAGCATACAATAAAAAGCAAGATGCAGAAATGTAGGAAATATAGATAAAAGATTCAAAGTAGATTGTTAGTTTTTATAAAGCATTAGAAATTATTTTAATAATTTGACAACAAACAAAAGTGAAATGCCACAGATTATAAATATTTCATATTTTTCTCAGTAATTGTTATTTATTTAGCAGTTTGTCATTTTAGTGATGCATATTTGATATAGATTTCATAGCATTGCAATTGATTTTAGAATACAATGAAGAGCAAGATGCTGAAATATGTAAAATATAGATAAAAAGCGTAGCATTAGAAATTGTTTTAATAAAATGAGTTCAAACAGCAGTTAAATGCGACAGATTAAAGATATTCTTTATTTGTTTCTGTAATTGTTATTTATTTTTCAGTTTGTCATTTTACTGATGCAAAAAGTTAGATTGACAAGAGATTTGAAATATATTGCAAGCTTCTAAATTGTTTTAATAAAATGACTCTAAACAAAAGCTGATTTCCAAAGATTATGGATATTCTGTTATTGTTATTTATTTAACAGTTTGTCGTTTTAGTGATGCATAAAATGGAATGATTGGTTTTGTCATTAGATTGTTTCTTCAATGCTTTCAATATCATTTCCGATAGCAACGTCAGTTCTTTGGCTGCTTGGTTGGTAGCTTTCTGCTTTCTGCTCTGATTTATATTGTTTTTTTGCGAGCTGCATTTATGGTTTAGACAGATTTCGCCTTTGGTCAATGCTTTGCAATTTCTGCTTCCTCTTTGCATTCTGTGCCCCCCGCCGGCAGTCATTTTTTGTGCTGTTGTTGCAGCCACTGTGTGTGTGTGGTGCTCGGTTTTCAATTATGTGTGTGTATGTGTGTGGTTGTGTGCGGTTGTGTGTGGCTGTGTGTGGTGTGTGTTTCGTCTTTGTCCTGGCCAGGATTTGCTTGTTGCCTGAGACTGGTTTGTGCTTTTTAAGCTATATATCACTCATACGCAGCGCTGGCGCTTCATTTTCATGCACTAATTGCGTTAGAATTTCAATGCGGATATGTGCCAGGCGTCTTTCACTTCTCTCTCTCTTCCCCCTCTCCCTGCCTCACTCTCTCTCTCACTCTGTCTCTGGCTGTGTATCTCGTAGCTTAGCCCGCTGTGATTTGACTTTGGGTCACATGAAGTTTTTTTAATTGGAACTTGTGCTCTCGTCGTCGTCGTCGTCCCTCTTCATAATCGAAGCCTGTGCAAACAGTGGGGCGTGGCCCCAGCACTGATTTTGTTTCATCTTCTTTGCTATATTTTTTCCCGTGTCCAGAAGAGGGTTGCTAACTGCCATTTGTAACAGTTTTTTTTTTGCAAGATTTCTTCACAACCTTTTTTTTTTAAATTTTTTTGTGTAGCTCTCCTTTTATTTTTTACATAAGCCCAAGTCCAAGTTTCAGTTAAGACCCTGGACCCCTTACAACCCACTCCCGATGCCGCTGCTGCTGCTGCTGGCCATTAGAGCAGCGTCGGCGTCGACGTTGACGTCGGCAACGTAATTAAAAACAAGAAATGCTCGACAACATCGGCGTAGATGGAAAAAATGTGCCAAGAAACTGGCCAAGCCAAAGTTCTTGCCATCCTGTTCCAAAGGCCCGCAAATTTATTTAAATTTTGTGCGCCGAACTCTTTTCTTTACACTTTTTTTCCTCCCCCAATTTTGGGCACTGCGCATTGAGTATACGCACAGTTGGCAAACGTCTATAGAGCAAAGATTTGATTGAAATGAGAGTTGACAACAGTTTTAATAGGCTTGTAAATGGAATACAATTTATGCAGCAACTTCGCTAAGAGAAGCGTGGTTACAACTCATCAAAATTGCAGGATGTTTCTATAGAGCAAAGAATTTATAGACTTGAAGTAAAAAGAGACTAGAATTTATGCAGTTTGAAGCATATCTTAAACTATTCCAAAATGTTTATTTGCTGAAAATATGAAATCTCAGTTAAGTCGCTATTTATTTTCTACTTTAATAAAGCGTAATTAAAAGTTAATTGAATTGCTGAATTAAAGCTGCAAATTACGAGCAGCTTTTGTATTATTTAAAGCAATTACCAAGGGTATTTAAACTTCAGCTAGCTGAAGTATTCTCTTGTCCCGGCCTCGATTGTTGTTGTTATTTTTAATAAAGTGCCGAGCGACAAGCGAGCAGAGCGAGCTCAGCTCGCAGAAAAAGGCCAAGAAAAGTGCGAGTAGCTGCAAAAAAGTTGCGTAAATTTGTTATGTACTTCTTTATTTATTTTTTTTTGCTTGCTGCCGCTCGCTGCTTTTTGCTTTTTACCAATTTTTTCCATTTTTTTCATTTTTTTGTACCCGTAACTTAAATAAATAAATAAGGCGTTTGGGGGGCGGCCCGTGGGCGACGTTGCGTTGATGAGCCGCAGCAACAACGACAACCACAAAAACCCAACTGAAACCGCACCAGCCCAGGCCCCCAGCCCAAGCTCAAGAAGCCCCTGTCCCTGCCCCGTGCCTGGCCAAACCCTTCCAAGCAATCATGCATCCTTTACTGACATGCTTGCCACCGCGTCCCTCGCCACCGTCGTCGTCGCGCATCATGCCCCGTAGTTCCGTTTCCGGCGCCAGCCATTTGCATCTACTACAGAGAGCGCAAAAGCAAGCTGAGAATTTCTTTCATTTATTCGAAGGTTCCGCCTGCCCCCGCGCCCGCCACACTTCTTATGTATGTACATATATTTTTGTCGTGTCGAAGAAGAAAAGATTTCTGTGCGTTTTTTCTTGTGTTGTTTTCAGTTCAACTCACAAGTGGAGAGACTGGACAGGGGTCAAGAGTGGCGCGGGGAAAGAGCAACTGAAGGGGTTGACGCGGAGGAGGAGGGGGGTGGGGTGTGGGCTGGCAACGGGTACACAAATTTTCAACCTACTCAATTTTTTCGCCTTAATTTCTTTTTGTTTCTCCGACTGCCAAGGGACACCGCAGCCAGCGCAGGCGGTAATAAGAATTTTTTCTTTAGTTCTCTCTCAGCCTTTTCCCCAGCCCCCCCACCCCTTGCGCGTTGTCCTGCTGACTCGCCGCCTTCTGTGCGTGTGCGCCGGAGTGTTTTTTCCGTATTTTTAATTTAAAATGCGAAGCATGAAAAAAAAAATGCGAAAAAAATATCAAATGCGTTTGGGGTTGAGGCTGGTGAAAAAAATGGAGAAAAAAAAACAAGTCTGTGGGCGGCGAGAGGGGAGCGGCATGAAAAGAAAAGCATCTCCGTCGCAAGCACTGCTTAAAAGAAAAACTTCTGAAGTAAATATTTGTCTGTCCAATTGCTGCGACGGCTGCCAACTGCAATGTTGCCTCCGCAAATGGAGGCGTGCGCCTTGCCAGCCTTCCGCTACTGCTAACTGGACTCGTTCGTTCGCTCGTTCGTTGCTGCCCACCAATGTTGACCAGCCCCAAAACCCCCAATCGCCGTCCCAATTCCACAAGCCCAAGTCCAGCTCTAACTACAATTTCAATTCCAAGCCCAGCAGACCCCAAAATACAAAAAAAAAAAAATAAAGAAACCAAAGTCAAGCGAACGCCATAATGACTGCGAACCAGCCCAACCCAAACCCAGAAAAACAAATTTCTTTCTTTTTTTTTTTGCGCGCGTCTGTCTGCAGTCGCCATGTAGTAGCCGCTTGTCCCGCTGGCCCCTAACTATGTGCCAGTCAGTGTAGGTGCCAACTAGAAATGGGTGTGGCTTCGTTTTTAAAAGGCCTTCAAGCCGCATTGCATAGCCTCAACAATTTGCAAAACCAACAACGTTGCGTTGCAGCGACGCACTGCAGTCAGTGCAACGTTCACGAACAAAGGGAAAGCAAACAGTGAAAACAGTTGAATAGCAATAGTGCAGTCAAGGCAAACAATTGGACTAAACGAAATCAGACAAGGGAATTATAATAAAGGGTAGCAAAGCAAAGCATATTCAAGAAAACAACAATAACTTTTGATTGACTCAAACTGAGATGCTAAGTTTAAGGATGGCAGAAGCAGCAACAGAGCAAACTTGCTTTGAAGTAGTGAAAACACTGTTAAGCTAAGTTAAAACAGACAGAGAAAGCAGAAAAAGGTATGCGTAAATAAATAGAGAGAGAGGGAGAGGTAGAATTAAATATTAAACACATATTACTCAGATGCCAAGTTTAAGGATGGCTGAAGAAGGAACAAAGCAAAAACTTCAATGAAATGGAGACTACGCATTGAAGTAGTGAAAAGAGTTGTAAGCTAAGTTAAAACAGACTGAAAAAGCAGAAAATAGGCATAGGTAAATAGAGAGAGAGGTAGAATTAAATATTAAACACATATTACTTAGATGCCGAGTTTAAGGATGGCAGAAGAAGGAACAAAGCAAATATGCATTGAAGTAGTGAAAGCTAAGTTAAAACAGACAGAGAAAGCAGAAAGAACAAGAGAAAATAAATATGAGGAAAAGTAGAATTGAATATTAAATAAAAATTAAGTTTAAGGATAACAGCAAAAGCAACAGAGTGAAATAGAGACTATGCTAAGTTTGAACAGACAGAGAAAGCAGAAAAAATGACAAGTAAAAATGAATAGAGAAGTGTTAAATTGAATATTAAATAAATAATAGAATAATGTATATAATATAACTATAAGATGTAATGTTTAAGGATTTCGTAAGAAGCAACAGAGCAAAAACTTGAGTGAGATGGAGACCATGCATTAAAGTACTGAAAACAGTGATAAACAGTTAGAACAGGCAGAAAAGTATAAAAAAGGATAAGGGAAAATAGAGAGAGATGTATAATTACATACATATTATATGCATATGTATAATTAAATACATATTATATGCAAAGTTTAAGGATAGCGACAGCAACAACAGAGTGATAGAGAGACCATGTTAAATTAGAACAAAGAAGAGATGGCAGGAAAAAAGATAAGAGCAAATAAATAGAGAGATAGTGAAATATAAAACAAATCAGAAAACAGAACAGGGAAGCTTAAAAAAAAAGCGAAAATAAATCCAGGGAAATATAGAACTAAAGTTAATATGAAACAATGGGATACCATATTTAAATATTGAAAGGAAAACTAATTTAGCTTTCGTTCAATTGTGTTACATTTAAGAAAGTTTGCATACTGCAATGCGAAGCACAATACAACATTTCATATATATAAACTTTAAAACCTGAGACTTTGCTAATTTGCCTGAATTTGCTGGACTATTGCAGGGTCTGCTACGCACCGCGGAACAACTGAAAATCAAGGGACTCTGCGAGCCGGCCGAGAACGCGGATGATTTGAATGACGCTGCATCGGCGACGATAACCGTGTCGGAGAACATTCAGCAGACGGTCGTTGGGAACATTGTGAATGCCAGCCTTGTGCCCGGCGCGCCCTCGCCCTCAATCGAGCAGCAGCAGCAACAGCACCACCAGCAGCAGCAACAACAGGCGCAGCAGCAACAGCAGCAGCAGCAGCAGGAGCATCAACAGCAGGTGCAACAGCAGCAGCTGGTGAACAGTGCGTTGCTGGCACAGCACAGTCTTGCAACCAGCAGTGGCATACAGTTGGCCAGTGGGGCCGGGCAACAGCTGTTGAGCAACTCGACTGGCAGCAGCAGCAGTCTGCAACAGTTGCAGCAGCAACAGCAGCAGCAGCAACAACAACAACAACAGTTGCAGCCAACGCCGCGCAAGTCGCGACTGCGTAAGCGTTCGAAGTCGCCGGACTTGCAACTGGCTGGAGGGCAACAGCCACAGCCCGCGCACCACCAACAACAACAGCAACAGCAGCAGCAACAACAGCAGCAGCAGCAGCAACAGCATCATCAACAGCATCATCCGCAAACGATACTCATACACGGCCAGAATCAGACATCGATCGTGAGTCTGCAGCAGACCGCCGACGGCAATTATATACCAGTTGCGGCTGGCGACGATTCCGATAGCGATAACAAGCCGCAGAAGATCTGCAAGACAGAGCAGTCGGTGGCCTCGCCGGCATCCAACTCGTCCACGTCGAATAATGCCGCATCTGGCGTGAGCGGCCAAGCGATTGTGACACAAATTGTAGTAGCGCGCGACGGAAAAGATAATAAAATGACTAGTTTAGGCATGGGCATGGTAAGTGTCGCCGCAGCGAATCCCAGCTGCGAGTCGTCTCACTCTCTCTCTCTCTCTTACTCTCACTCTCACTCACACTCACTCTCTCTGTCTCGCTCAAACTCAAAGTCAATTTCACCCACTCACCCGCCCACGCCCACGCAGTTGTTGTCGCTCTCGATCTGTATCTCTAACATTTTTACCCATTTCCATATTTTCCCCCCGAAACTGTATTCAATGCAACTATCTAGAACGGCGGTCTGTTAAGCGTGCCCATGGGATTTCTGGACTTTACACCGGAACCACCAGCACCATCGGCCACACCAGTCACCGTCACGGAACACGTCGATCTATCGTGCAACCCCAGCACCGATACACGCGATCTATCAAGTGAGTTTCGGTAGCGTTGCTCCCTCCCATCCCATTTGTGCAGCCAACAGGAAGAGCACATCAATTTACTAAATTAAGTAGCGCCAAATGGATCTGTATTACAGATGAATAGCACGGAAAACACATAGCTGAGTGTGATTACAATTTGTGAAATTACAATTAGGTGTAGTTATTGTTCTTTGCAAAGAAATTAGAGAGAATACTTCAACTGAATGTAGTAGAAATTATCGATATTATGTTTTGGAGGTAGAAATTGTAAGCGAATGGAATGAGTTAGACATGGCATGTTATATTAGACATTTCGTTATAAAAACATACAGCAATTAGCACAAGTTGTGGGAATAACTAAGATACTTAAAGTTAGAGCAGTAGTTGTTGTTACTCTTTGTGAAGAAATTCGAGAGAATAATACTCAATGTAGTCGAAATTATATTACACATTTCATAATAATACTAAGCAGCATTTTGCGCAAATTGCGGGATTAACTAAGATACTTATAGTTATAGCAATAGTTATTATTATTTTTTGCAAAGAAATCAGAGAGAATAATACTAAATGTAATCAAAATTAGTGAAGTTATAGCGAGTAAAAAAATAGTAGGTTTTGAAGGTAGAAGTTGATAGTGAATATATGATCAACTAGATTAATAATTAAAATATAGGAAATAATTGCTAGAGATAGCAAACATTTAGTAAATTGTAATCAAGAATTTGAACGAAATATTGAATGTATGTTTGCAGATAACATTATAACTTACAGAGATGGTTATATTAGGCATTTCATAGCTGCAGCAATAGTTATTATGTTTCTTTGTACAGAAAGAGAGAAACATAAAGTATGTAGTAACAATGGTTGAAGTTGTAGAATTAAAAAAAAAATAATGTTTTGGAGGTAGAAATTGAAAGTGATTGTAGTAACAAGATTAATAATTACAATATAGAAAATAATAAATTGTAATCAAGAAGTTCAACTAAAGATTGAATGTCAGTTGGCAGATAACATGGTGGATGAGAGATGGTTATATAATGTACACATTTCATTATAATAACCAGCAGCATTGAGGGAATAACTAAGATACTTATAGGTATTGAAATAGTTATGTTTCTTTGTCAAGAAATTAGACAAAATCAAATAGAAACCAATTGAAATTATTAAAGTGATATGAAGCCAAAAATATGCCTCGGAGAAAGAAATTGCAAACGAATACAATTTGAGTACTTAAGATTTATGTGGGTATCAACTAGATGAATTATAAAAATATATAAAACATTTGCTAGATTGTTAGTGAGCATTTAACAAATTCTAATTGAAAAGTTCAGCGAAACATAAAATATAAGTTTGCACATAAAATCTTAATTACAATAATGGTTATATTAGATATTTCATTATAAAAACTAGCAGGATTTGAAACAAATTAAGGGACTAACTAAGATACTTCAATTTGCTTGATATAAACAAAGTTTAGTTGCTGTGTGAAGTGAAGCTAGCTTTGGCTTGTTGAAATTGTACGTTTTTGACGCTTGAATGGAAAGTAATGTTTGCTTTTCTGCGTTTGCTTGCAGATCCCACCGAACCGCTCGACATAGACAATCATTTGGCTCAGCAAATCCATCGGCTCGATCAATCTCCCATGCACTCGATAGCGCATCATCACACGACCAGCGACGAGAGCAACTCGAACCTGGTGCAGCATATCAAAAGCGAGGTGATTGACGCCAAGCACCTGGCGCATGTGCAAGCTCAACAGCAGCAGCAGCAGCAGCAACAACAGCAGCAGCAGCAACAGCAACAGCAGCAGCAACATCAACAACATGCACATCATCAACACTTGCACGCTCAGCAACTGTTGGCGCAAAGCCAGCAACAGCAGCAGCAACAGCAACAACAGCAGCAACATCAGCAACAGCAGCAGCAACAACATCAGCAGCAGCAGCAGCAGCAGGCAGCGGTGCATGCACAGCATGCCACGCACGCTGCACACGCGGAGATCAGTGGCGCCACTGTCATGGAGATTGATCCGAGCCAGATCAAGCACGAGCCGGGCATGATAATAACGCCAGAGATTGTCAACATGATGTCCACTGGGCATATGGGTAAGTGGCGCGCACTCGAGCAACATTTGGACGTGCAACTAACTGGGGCAACAACACGCATTTCTCTCTTTCTTTGTGCTTTCCACAGACATGTACAACTCGGACACGAGCGAGGACTCAATGATGATCGCCAACGGTTCGCCGCACGATCAGAATGAGCCGCATTACACGAATTTGGATCAGCAGCACGGCGGCCTGGGTGGCAGCGTTTGCGGCCCCGGCGCCGGTGGTGTTGGTGGTGGTGGCGGCGGCATTGGTGGTGGTGGTAGTGCTGGCGAGAAAGGTCAGTTTAATGGTCCCAAAGCTTGGACACAAGATGATATGAATTGCGCTTTAGATGCATTAAAGAATCAAAACATGAGCCTGACGAAAGCATCTGCCATTTATGGCATACCATCCACGACCTTGTGGCAACGTGCTCATCGCTTGGGCATCGAAACGCCCAAGAAGGAGGGCGGCACCAAATCGTGGAACGAGGACGCGCTGCAGAACGCTTTGGAGGCGCTCCGATCGGGTCAGATATCGGCGAACAAAGCATCGAAAGCGTTCGGTATTCCCTCGTCGACGCTCTACAAGATAGCGCGTCGGGAGGGCATACGGCTGGCGGCGCCATTCAATGCCGCGCCAACCACGTGGACGCCCGAGGACCTGGAGCGTGCATTGGAGGCGATACGCGCCGGCAACACGTCCGTGCAAAAAGCCAGCGCCGAATTCGGCATACCCACAGGTGAGTGCATTGCTCTGCTCGGCGGCGGCTCCTCTCGTCACTCGCCACTCGTCACTCGTCGACACTCGGTACTCGTTACTCGTGACTGGCTGCGATCGTTACACTCTCGACTCGTTTGTGTTGTCCAGAACGAGTCATTTTGTTGTTCATTCCACTCGTAAGAAACTTCTCGTCTAATGCGGCGTCGTGCTTCCTTGTGCGGCGAGTAAAGCTCACATTCTGCTGCACCTCTCGTTGCAGGCTGTTCTTTGAATATACCATTCATCGATGGCCACTCGATACACTTCGCTGATAAATACTTTCCGCCTAACTCGTTGGCTTTTGTCTCCCTTTTACTCGCTACTCGCTTCTCCTGGCTTCATTCCATTAACGTCTGTTGCTTGTTACTCGCTGCATTAGTTGAAAAACTTACTCGCTACTCCTGGTGTTTGGTGCTTCTCCCTGCTCGTTGCTCGCTTCCTTCTCTCGCCTGTGTGGCCTCTCAACTCTGTCCCTCTGTTTTGTCCCGTCTGCCGGCCATTTGTGCTAATTCGTATACACTTCTTGCCATGCCAAAGGAACACTCTATGGACGCTGCAAACGGGAGGGCATCGAACTATCGCGTTCGAATCCAACACCTTGGTCCGAGGATGCCATGAACGAGGCATTGAACTCAGTGCGGTAAGTATCGCTGCGTTTCATCTCGCTCCAAAGTCTAATGTTTAATGTATTTGAATGCTTTTAGCGTTGGCCAAATGTCCATCAATCAGGCGGCCATACACTATAACCTGCCCTACAGCTCGCTCTATGGGCGCTTCAAGCGCGGCAAGTACGACGTCGTGGCCAATACCAGCGGCGTCTCGCTGATGAACACGTCGGGCAACACGACCGGCAGCATTGAGATTATTGAGCATAGTCAGGAGAATTCGGTAGGTGTTCAACTAACACACACGCAAATTAACACACTTAACGACTCCACACACAAACACCAACACTCACACACACTCATGTATAGTCATCCGTCGTTCCGTCTGTCCGCTTGATTGAACAGCTATAACTTGAAAACGACAAGAGCTAAAGTTATCTAATTTTATAGCTGCTATTCTGTGACTAATGCAAATTTGAGAAGAGCTTTAAACTTTGTCAACGCTTCTTAGTGTGCAGTTAATTTATAAAGAAATAGTTTAGTCTACAAACTTGATCACAGTTGAAGAATTCGATTAAAAAATAATTAAACCATGAGTTTAAAACTTTGAAAACGCTACTTACTCTGCAGTAAATTTATAACGAAATAGTTTAGTCTAAAAAATTGATCAAAGTCTAAAGAATTCGATTCGAGAATAGCCAAAATCAAGAGTTTTAAGCTTTTACAACGCTTTTAAAATTTATTTAGAAACATCTTTGATTAAAAACTTGATCAAAGTTTAAGAATTCGATTCGAGAATGGCTCAATTCAAGAGTTTTAATCTCTTACTGCGCTTTTTACTCTGCAGCAAATTCATTAAGAAACATAAACATCTTACACTGAAAACTTGATCAAACTAGAATAATTCGATTCGAGAATAGTTTTTAACAAGTGTTTTAAGCTTAGACAACACTTCTTACTGTGCAGTAGATTTATAAAGAAAATATCTTAGTCTAAAAACTTGATCAAAGTCTAAAGAATTCGATTCGAGAATAGCTAATACCAGGAGTTTTCAATCTTGTACAGTATATTTATAAAGAAACATCTTAGTCTTAAAAGATGATGAATAATGCGAAAATTACTTTTTACAAGAGTTTCAAACATTGAAAACGCTTTTAATATTTAACTTGATCAAATTTGAAGAATTCAATTCGAGAATAGCTCTTTACAAGAGTATTAAACTTTGAAAACACTTCTGTACAGTAAATTTATAAAGAGACATATTACCAAGAATATTGAATTTTGACAATTCGATTCAAGAAAAGCTTATGCCAAGAGTTTTAAACGTTGACAACGCTCTTAATATTTATATAGAAACATCTTGTACTAAAAACTTGATCAAAGCTGAAGGATTCAATTCAAAAACAGCATTAAACGTTGACAACGCTTTTAATATTCATATAGAAACATCTTGAAAAATTCAATTCGAGAATAGCTAATAAAAAGAGTTTTAAGCACTTTTGACTAAAAACTTGGAAGAATTCGACTCGAGAATAGCTTACTATAAGAACTAGTGTATGGTGTGAGAGTGTTTGACTAATTTGAGCAATTGATTAACATGTCATGCAACCACACAACATAAACACAAACACAAACACAAAGACACACAGCTGCCAGCTTTGACTAACCGATGTTCACAATTTATTTATGCAAAGTTGCATATGTTGCAGCAACAGTTCCCGTACAGTCCGTCGCCGCACCCGCCGACGCCGCAGCACCACAGCACACCGCAGCATCATAGCACACCGCAGCACCACAGTTCGCAGCAAGGGCCGCCGACGCCACAGCACATGCAACAGCATGTGGTGCACATGCAGCAGCAGTCGCCGCACCAGGCGCACCATCAACAACAACAGCAGCAGCAGCAGCAACAGCAGCAGCAGCAGCACATGCAACAGGACGTGGTGACATCGAGCAGCCAAGTGGTGCACAGTCAGCAACAACAACAGCAGCTTCAGCAGATCTATCAGCATCACGGCACGCCCGAGCGTAGTTGAGAATCACTGCACGCTGCGGCAATGTTGGGCGGCGGCAGCAACAGTGGAGCAGCAGCAGCAGCAGCAGCAGCGGCGGCGGCAGTTGGAGAGCGAACAATCACAGCAGCGGGAGGAGCAACGCCCTTTGCCAGCATATCAGGACAGGCGAGCGGTTCGTCGGCAGCACCGCCGCCAATCACAGCTGGCACCAGCAAGCGCAAAAAAGCCACCAAGCAGAAGCGTTGAGAAAGCGCCGCCACACTCGAAGCTGCAGCTGCTGCCGATGCTAATGATGATGATGATGTTGCACCGAACGCTGAGAACTCCGATAAAGCCAACGACACCGCCGCCATAAGATTTCGCTTCAACTCGAAGCACTGGAAGCGCAAGCTGAAGCAGTTTCATTTGTTAATGTCCAAGCCCGCTTGAAGAGGAGAGCGAGGGGGGAGCAGGAGTGGGAAGATCAAAACTATTTTGGCAATTAAATCAAGAATAGGAACTGGAAAAAGTCAAAAGAAGAAAACACAACAAGAGACAAAGAAACCAATCAAAATTGCAACACAAGATGAAACATTAATTACACAAGCTGAATGTGTATCAAATGTAAATAATAATCATGATAACAACAATACTATAATAACAACAAATGCTTAAAGTTAATGTATATGAAATATGCTTTACACACACACACACACACCACGATACAGAACCATAAAAAAAGAATTGCTGCAACGATCTTAGAGGCAGTTTACAATACTATTTTTTCTGTGAAACGATGACAATTTATTTTCATTTTCTTGATTTGCAACTTAAGCATTACATTAAAATTAAGCGAGCCCCACAACAAACAACAAACAACAAAAATGAACATTTTTAGCAGAATTTCGGATACAATACTATTATTACAATTATTCTTATTTTTGTTCTGTTTCTAATTAGTTTAGTGTGAGACTGAAAGTGAGCCCACAACTTTGTAAAGGCAAACAAACTGCAATAACAATATGCGGCAACACACACACACACACACACACACATACACATATATTAATCATATATCTATACAAATATATTTATATGAGAAATGCTTTATAATTTCGTTTAGAAAAGAAAGAGAAAAATACCTTAAACTTAGAATTACACCAAAATCATCAAGGTCTTAGCAATTAAACTCATTAGCAATTAAAGACTCTAAGCAAATCACAAACCAACAACAAGTTATTTGAATTTTTAAATAGAAAGCGTGAAGCGAAATAAAATCTACTTTAATTTTAGCAAAATGCAGAAATGAAAATATTGAAGATGAAGCAAACCACATGAATGAAATGTATTTTTGATAGAAACTAAAACGAAACACAAAAAACAAAAAAAAAACACTGTAAAAAGATTTCAAATGTTGTTAATATGTTAAGCGAAAAGTCACAGTAAAGCAACATAAGCAAACATATGTATGTAATAGTAGACACACAGATACCAACACCAATACACACACACAGACACACACACTCATGCACATGTTTAGAAGCAAATGTAAAATCTGTTAGTGTATCGTGTTGGCATGCGAAATAAATCCCTCTTAACACTTAGATAAACGTATCCTCTGAAATAGTTTTTATTACTTTGATTTCTTTTCTTTCACGCCTCATAGACATGTACACACACACACACGCAAACACACATACACATACATATGTATACATCTAAAGATATATATCTCAGTAATAGGAAAAACTATCAAAATCAAATGTAAGAAACTCAAAATGAAACTTGAAAATAAAAATAAAACATAGATTGTAAAGAAAATTTCAAATTTTAAAATTTGGACTAATGAAAAAAAACGAAAGAAATCTTTGTATAGCTTCCATTAGTATATAGAAAGAGTGCAGTATACACACACACATATACAAACATATACACACATACAAATACATGCATATATTTTTGAAGCTACTTCAAGTTTTGGTTTCAGCAGACAACAAAAACAGAAAAAAACAGGAAACTTTTTTGAAAAACCTCTGTAAATACATAAATATGTTTAGGGCTTAGACGAATACCATATGAATAAATGAGAGAAAAGAAAAACAAATGACAATTAATACAAAATGGGAAGAGTAAATTTCGAAATGTTTGCACTTATTGCGCCTAATTTATTTAATGCATAATTTAACCCATAGTGTGTTTACATACCGTAGAACTGAAATGCAATATGCTTACCTTAACTCAACATAATTTAATTCCTATTATTTTTAGTTGCTATTTTTCATAATTTTACACGTTGTTGTTAGGCAAGAAACAAACAAAAACAAAAACAAAACA
This sequence comes from Drosophila rubida, assembly GCA_035046165.1. NCBI lineage: Eukaryota > Metazoa > Arthropoda > Insecta > Diptera > Drosophilidae > Drosophila > Drosophila rubida. The sequence goes on from JAWNOF010000021.1 coordinate 27,551,789, forward strand.
AAACAAAAAAAGAAAGAAAAACAAAAAAAAAAAAACAACAAGAACAACTGTATATCATTGTAAATTAATTATCAATTCGATGGACAAATGAACAGCATATGAAGTAAAATCTATAAGAGTTAAATACCAATAAATATACATACATGCATACATATATCATAATAACATTGTTAAAATTGTCGCAAGGAACAATTAAAAAAAGGAAAACGTATATTAAAGAATTGAAGTAACACTTGATCAATGAAATCGTAACAGAACATTTAAAAGGAAATTTATAGTTTAAGCTTATTACAAGTTTAAGTGTAATCATTAACCACACAATATTATAGCACATTTCGGATTATCAAGTACATATACAGAAAATATATATCGATTATATAAACATAAATGTTAGCCCAGACGGAACCATACAGACCTAAAGAATAATAATAATAATAATAATAATAACAATAATTATAATATTAATAATTACAGCGCGTACGTCTTAAGACACTATGCGAATACAAGTAGTTTTGATGTATGTATATGGCAATTGGAAGGCAGTTTAAACAGCAAACATTTAATGTAATATTGGTATAACGTAATTTTTAAAGTGAGGTACTATAAATAAAAATTATTAAATAATATAAACAGCTGCACTGTCTCATTTATGAACTTTAATTACAAACACAAATAAACAGTTTGCCGAAATGCTTCAGCGAAACTTGAAAAAGGAGTAACTCGGGACTTCCCATTGATTGACAAACAGTTAACAGAAGTGCATAAACAAAACCAGCTAATTAACATTTCCTTGAACTGTATATTGCAGAAAGTTTGCGTCTGGCGCCAAATGTTCCTCGTTTGAATTGTATGTGCATTTTTCATCCACAACAGGATCGTGTGTTAACATAGTCGGTGTCGGCTAAAATTGTAATGTTAACATTTAAATGCACACCAGTGATTCTAAAACTATAGTGACTTGTGCTCCTCACTGCTCAGGTTTGCTCAAATGGTTCTGCTAAAGTTCGTTAATGTTAATTGCCGATTTCTGTTATAGAGATGTGTAGAAAACGTTTGTCGAAGCGGGATCACGTTAATGGTTTGAAAAGCTAGCGTTAAAAGTGAAATAAATTTGGTGTTATAAATTAATTTGATTTGGTTTAATCCAAGATTTCGAGCAATTCGTTTCAATAATAGCACGTTTCGTTACTTGTGCTTATTATGCAGCTACTCAGGTCCTCTGTTCGTTTGAAGTTTAACATTAACATTTTTTTGGCGAAAATTCTTGACATTAACATCGACACTAGGTGTCGCATTTTAGTTGGAGTTCTGCTTTCCTCTGGCACGGTTCGGTTTTCGCGAGTGCTGCATCGTGTTGATGTGTGCGTGTGACACTTTTTATAAGCAGAATATTACAAGCAACAAACACAGGAGCACGGCAATTTTGGTGTACGAGAAAAAGTGGTGCACAAGGTGTGTAAATAAAAATACTGCAAAAAGTGGCAGGTGTTTCGCTAATTGTAAAACGTAATGAAAACTATCAACAAAAGCGCGCAAAAAACGAGGCTGCAAATCTTTGTCTGTGTGTGACTGTGTGTGTGTGTGTGAGTGTTTTACTTTGAGCCAATAGGCAGCTAACGTTATCAGTGCGTAATTAATTAATTGATTAATAAATATTATTAGGTTGCCGAGCACGATTATGATTGCTGCAAGTGAAAGTAATTGCGGCAACGGTAAATTGTGCAAATTCATGGCAGAATTTTTGCCAATTTATGAATGAGAACTGACAGCGGAAGTTCCAATTGACTTTTATAAATATTAACACGAGTTTTATTTAAATATTTTGCATGCTGCACTGAGCAAATCACGCTTATTATATTAACTAAATAGCTGGCTGTCTGCCAAGCACTCTATATTAGGTCATCGGGGGTCAGGCAGGCAGGCAGGCGGGCGGACGTCGAACAGGAACAAGTCGAAGTCCACAGACAACGCAAAAAAGCACACGACGCTAGCCAAGAAAGTAACGAGACTCTGGGTCGCGCAACCCGCACAAATTGAACTGCATAAACAGTTTATTTTTGTAAAGGAAAATCAGCTGCAAGTTCAGGTTCGCCAAGTGCTTACATACTTACAAAACTTGTAACCCTCACGAAATTACATTACTCACCGACATTCACATACACACAAATACCCGTACACAGGTTTCAGTAAAAGCGCAAAAAAGCTAAAGCGTTAACCGTTCAACACGTTTTTAACAAAAAAAAATATGAAGAGAAACAAGCAAAAGCAACATGCACACCACGCACCAAGAAAATACATAACATAATAATAACCGTCGAAGGCGCAATAACAGCAAGAACAACAAACAACGTGACTGGTTACATAGCGTGAGAGTGAGATAGGTAGCGAGACAGTGAGAGCGGTCGTCAGGTACGCTCATTAAAGCTTAAGAGAGCGCCGCACTAGGAAGAGAGGCTGAGCAAGCTTTTTGGCACAGCTGATTATAAATCGTAGGGCTGTCTAAATGTGTGTGCCGTTATCCTGCTACAGACACAGAGATAGTGGGAGAGAGTTAACTTATGTGGGGCAACGACAACAAGTGCCGAGAGGGTTAATTAAACTCTTAGACACTTATAATTTGGCCCCCAAAAAACAGCACTACACTACAAGGTCTAGGCAACGCATGGCAATCACATTGACATACTTATTTCATGCTGTCAACTTGCCAAAACACGAAACACTAAATATTTCTCATAAGTTATAAATAAAAAAAATGTCTAAAAGCTCAACTGGTGCGCGACCAAGTCAATGGACAATGTTATTCGCACTGTTAATGTAAATTCGCTGTTAAGTAAATATTATGTTGTTGGGGCTGTTCAAATGCGAAATGGAAGCGTTTATTGATCAGTCGGATCAGTTCATCGATAAATAATAATAAACAAATTTGCTAAAAGTGGTTGTAGCTGACTGCGTGACACATATTTGAGCGTTGTTATAAAACGCATAAAAAATTCATTTTGATGAAGCTGTCGAGTCACGCCGTTTGAGTTTAAGGCATTTTTGAAGCTCTGCGAAATCACCAATTAAAATCTTGATGGAGGGCTTTTGCTTTGTGTGCGTTTGTTGTCTTTGCGTTGCTATTCGAGGAATTTTGCTCATCAAAAACGAAACATGTCAACAGATAACTGCGCAAAGCAAAAATTGAATTTGTTTTGTTTCCGAGAAGCATCGGTTGTAGCCATCTGGCCCCAAGGCTTTCATACAGCCAAAGCCATCGCCATCGCCATCGCCATCGCCATCGTGAAGTTGGCCAGCCAGCTTGGTCCGCCCGTATGTATGTTAGACAGCCGCCATCCCTTGAAGCAACAGCGCAGCCCCGCTTGCCCCGCTTGCGCCCCTCGCCTCGCTGCTCCTGCCATCAAAGTTTCTGCAGAATTTCGAAAGTTTTGCTCTCGCTTGTGGCCATTACAGCTTCGACCGGCAACAGCAGCGGGTGTGTGTCTTGCTAGTCTGTTAGTCTCTTAGTCTGCTGCGGCTTCGACTTTAACATTAATAAGCAATTTAATTAATTCGAATATTAATTTCTTGAACTATTTATAGCTGGCAAGCATTCCGTACAAACGACCGCAACTAGTTGACCGGGAAACTAAAGAAACCCAAGGTCGCCGCTGCATCGTATAATAACAAGAGGCATTACTGAAGCATACAAGCCTAGCACACACGTAAGTTCTCTGACTGATTGTCTGTCTGTCTATCCGTCTTGGCCGGGTGTATTTAAGTGCAAGCTATAATTGACTATTGATTTACGGCGTGTGGCTGGCAAGAGCTGGCAATTATGGCTTAAGATTGCTGTACATTTAAGCCGATGTATATAGTATAAACTCTGGCAATTTGATGAAGGTAAATACGCCCACGACTGATTAACTCTAAGCTACTTATGTATGCTTCAATACAGTTCATAAAGGCTGCGAACACGCAGACAACACAACCAGAGGATAAAACAAAAAAAAAAAGGGTCAGGAATTTTTGGAATTTAATTTGTAAATAATTCAACACTGATTTGTTTTTTCGTCTTACGTTTTTCGGCTTTGCCTTTTGCTACACGTACTTGATCCTTTTCTTGCTCGCTCTGCCCAGGTGGGGAAAGAAAAGACTCCTGGCAAGCAAAACAAATTGCACTGCCCGTTACGTATACTTAATATGCTAATCAAATTTTCTTTTTCGATGTGCGTGCGTGTGTTTGTGTTTGTTAACTGCCGCTAACTGTGTGTACATGTCTATAACTGTGCAAATACACACAATACGGACTCGCACACAAACATCCAGCCTTCGCATATCCTGTTGAAGTCCGGGCCTCACCCGTCACGGAACAACGTATGAGCATGTTTTTTGGCACGCGCCGTTTGCTCACTTTGCTCCCTCGAGGGTTTTAGCAAATTTTTTGACTTGCCGACCTCAATGCTCGACGCCACAAAGGAACCTTTACGAGTTGGCCTCGCCGAGCACACAAACACACACACACACGTGTAGACGCCATTGCTCTCTCTCTACTCATTTCTTTGCTTTGCGCAAATAATAATGTTGAAGGAGCATTTCGTCAATTGACCCTTGACTTTCTTCAAAGGTGTCTGCTCAAAATGTGAAGCGTTCGTGCTGCTGATTTATCGAGCATTGCATGCAATCGTTGCGCCCGTTCGCTGTGCACTTGATATATTCATATCCTTGGCTTTTACCTTTGCCGCCACCTCAACTTTGTTCAGGGCTAACGGAAGTCGGCCAAGTGCAATGCATGACTATGTCCTTCAATGCTTATTTTGAGTGGCCAAATTTCGAGCATATTGCATTAGCAATCTTAATACGCCGTCAACATTTTATGGGCAATCAACTTGGCCAATATGCGATATTTCCGCAGTGTGTGTGTAACTTCGATATTTCCAGGCAAACTCTTTGTCGGCCGCAAATTGCGTATACGCAGAGTTAATCAAGTGTTTCCGCATAGATAATTGAGTTGATTGAATATAATTGATAGCAGCCCAAGCAAGTCTTTGCCAATGTCGTCGTCGTAGATGTCGATGATTAACACGTCAAAAGGCACGGCCTTTTGAAACCACTTGGGAGCACTCGTCTAAGCCAAATAGCTGTCATGTCCTTAGCCATCATTTTGGCCATCGAAATTATCGATTGTCGTCGGATTGCAAAGAACCTTTACTATGGCATCCTCTTGTTGTCAGTGTCGTCGTCGTTACTGTTGTCGTCGTTGTTGTTGTTGTTAGGGCTCCGCTTCCCTCGCATGTTTCGAGAGTGCAGAACTCATTTCCTGTCAGTAATTTTGTGGTTCAGCTGCCGTGACGCCGTTAAAAACCACATTTTTTACGGCTCTGTATGCGAGCGAACCTTATTCATATGGGAGCGCACATACATATAGAATATGTAGATGTATATATGCATGTGCTTGTAGTGTCACACATTCCCAGGCACATTCTGATTCAGTAGAACAAGAATGCGACCTTGTTTAACGCATCTCTAAACTCAACGTTGCGTATACGCAATGTGCATGAAAACTCATGCGTCTGCTTGCCCAACTTTCATTATCAATGCCAATGCTACATATAAGTATATATATATATATATGTATATTACACATGTGTGCGTATATTTGTACAACTGCAAAAACTAGCACGCACTTTGTCAATCTATCTCGTGCTTAGCAAATGTATCTACAACTTTGTGATGCTTCAACCGTTCGATACTTAAGCTGCTTACACATGAAGCGTATTCATTGCTAGACAGCAAATGCTAAGCTTTTATGTACCGAACTAAAAGTAAATGGTGTGGCAAATATTACTGCTAATTCACGCTCGGCTTAGAGATGCAAGCTAAAGTAATATTAATCAGCTGCGATTTGCAAAGTCATTGCCAAATTTAAGATTTCGTTGCTGAGATTTGTTGAATATTGTTTAAGGTTCGTATGTATCAAGAGACAATATTTAAATGAAGAACATATTAAGCCGAAGTTGGAAATTTTAAAACATTTTTATAAACAGTCTAGCTGATTAAATTTATAAGGTATCTGAAGGTCATATTGTTAAAATTATAGCAGATTTAGGTTTGCTGGAAGACAAATTTAAATTGCTAATATTTGTTTGACGAATTAATACAAAAGAGCTAAAAATAGAGATAGAGAGAGAGAGAGAGCAACTGATTGCGCGCTTCAACATTTGTGAGACACTGTAGGGCATTGACTAGTCGCCTTTGTTCGACTATTTAACCTGTTAAATTTGACTCTACTTATGCTATTTATCGCCACAATGACAACAATAAACACTGCATTGAGTGCGTGTGTGTGTGTGTGTGCGAAGAGTGTGTCAGTGTTGCAGTTGCTAACTGCTCTCTTCGATCTTTATTTCGTTTTCATTTTCGTTTCAATTGTTACCTCTCTCTATCTATTCGTCTCTTTATCGCTCAAACTGCCTCTCGAATCGACCTCTCGCGCTTTATCTCTCTCTTTTGCTCTCGCTCTATCTCTCTGCGATTTCTTATCTGTTTTTTTTTTTGTGTGTGTTTTGTTTGCTGCAATGAATTTATTCAATTTGAGTGGAACATTTTGCATTCAGCAAATCATTTTTTGCTCAAGCGATTTGCATTTCAATCTCGCAGCGAAACGCGCGACGCTCGCAACAATTTCTACAGTTTGTTCAAACCAAAATAAACGAAACCCCGAAACCACAACAAATAAATATAACAACATTATTTTTCGCATAGCATTCAATTTTCGTTGTTGTTGTTGGCGTGAATTTGTGATTGTTTTCTTTTTTGTCGCGCGCGTTTTTATTTTTATTTTTAGTTTCGATTTGTTGTCGCATACATTTCGCAAGTTGTTTTCCAACGAACATTTGTTGATGTTGTAGCCGAGGAAGAGAAAAATGCGTATACGTAGCTTTAAATATGCCACGCACTGTGTGTTGTAAGTGTTGTAAGATTTCTCAAAAAACTTGCAGCAGCAAACAGAAACGAAGCGAAAACAAAACCAAACTCTTCTTTGCTTCTGTGCAGCGGCAGCCGCAGGATGAGCAGCAGCAACAACAAAAACAGCAACAATGATGGCGGTGGCGGTGGCGGGAATATCGGGAGCACTGTCGCAGGACCTTCACCAACAACTCCAACAGCTGGCGGCACTGTTGGCGCTGGCGTTGGCGCTGGCGTTGGCGTTGGCGTCTCCGGTTCCAGTCGACGTCTAGTGCATCTGACAGGCGGCAGCAGCGTCGGCGGCATCGGCAGCGGTGGCAGCAGCAGTGGCAACATCAGCGGCGGCGGCGGCAGCGGCAGCGGCAGTCGTGGAGCAGCCATGGGCAATGTTGTTGGCTGGCTGAAGCAGGTTTCTGTTTACCCTTCACCCTGCTTACATATATAGTACATTTGTCTCGCTACCTGATGAGTGTGTGTGTTGCCTGTTGTGGATGTCCATGTGGTTGTTGTTGTTGTTGCACTTGAGAAAGCCAGAGCAGTTACTCAGCTCTAATTACCACACACTCACACACACACACACACTAAAATAACGCCCACACCTTTGTTGCACACTTTACGAAACTCCCTCTCATCCTGATTGTTGTTGTTGTTGTTGTCGCTGTCGTACTCGTAATGTAATCTCCTGCACAAGCTTTAAACCTACTACTATACTTATTATATACATGTAAATATGCACCTAGACCCCCACCCTACCCCTTTACCCACCCCATTTTGTACTTCATTATTTAGTTGCAGGAACGGAAGTGCTTTTCGCCCGAAAGGCACGTCTCCAATGAGGTGATTAACTCTGCCCCCAAAGCATTTTCCTCACCTCAAAGTACTAAGAGCCACAGAGAAAACGAAAATGAGATCATTCTGTGTTTTAGTATTTTTGTATACTTGCACTTATTTTTATTCGTATAACAAATGCAACAATCTGACCAATCTTTTGTTTTCTGCACAAAGCGAAATTTACAATATAAATACGTAGAATTTAGATTATATGTTGTTTCCCTTATGACCTTATTTTATTTTTGGGTTTTCTCTATGTGCAAAGACTTGTTGATTTCAATTTAAATATTACAATTATACAAAGTTAAAATGTGTACATATATATCTTTCTTTTTAGCTCTAAAAGTTTTAGTGTTTACCGGAACGATTCTAAGATTACATTTACATTAATTGAATCCTGATTTTTGTAGCTTAGCTTTAGTTTTTACTTATCTTTAAGATGTTTAAATTTACATATTAGGCCAACTAAATGTTACACTATTTTTAATTGAAATTGTAGCTGTTTTAAGTTGGCTTGTTGGCGCCCCGTCTTCCACCTCTCAAGATTGAAATCTGTCAGAAGTACTGCAACTATTTTGATTTGAAAATGATCTGTTAGATCATTTATTCCCCTGGCTGTTACATGTCTATCGATAGCATCTGAATATATGTATATTCGACTTCTCTGTCGTTCCGCTGCTAATGTGCGTGAATCTGCTCGTTTTGCAGGCTTCCATCGAGGTGCGAGACGCTGGCACACGGACACTGTCGATGCTGCAGAGCACCAATCCGAATTTTCGCTCCTTGGACCTGTCCCTCGCTCCCACAGTATCCGTGTCGGCGTCCGCGTCCGCTTCCGCGTCTGGCAACGTGCCGACCACAACCAGTGCTGAGGGCTCGCTGAGTGGCTCGACAATCTCGGCTGGCTGCATTGGCATTGCCCAGGACGAGGAGACCTGCGACACCAAACTGCTGACACGTACGCGCGCCTACGCATCCGTCAGCCAACCGCAGAGTCCGCGACATCGCGTGCGTGCCACACCCAACGGTTTGACCGGACGTTCCACATCGATCTCGTCGCAGCTGGAGAAGACGAAGAAGCTGCTCAAGATGACGGAGGGCGAGGACAAACCGTTGACCATACTGCACTACAACGATGTCTACAACATCGAGTCCATGGCCGAAACAGAGCCCATTGGTGGCGCCGCACGCTTCGCCACAGCCATCAAAAGCTATGCATACTTGAATCCTCTGGTGCTCTTCAGCGGCGACGCCTTCTCGCCCAGCATGCGTAAGTGTTGTATCGCCGCTGGCATAGCTAATGAGCTCCATTAATTACGCGCCTTTTCCTTTCCAACAGTGAGCACCTTCACACAGGGCGAGCAGATGATTCCCGTGCTCAATCAAGTGGGCACACACTGCGCCGTCTTTGGCAATCACGATTTCGGTGAGTGCTCCGCGGCAATCTTGAAGTCGCCTTGGCTTTAAGCCACTGCCGAAGGAGGCGGCAATTGCTTGATGCTAACGAACGACGTTTAAATGTTGTGCTGAGAAATGTTAATGAGGCAGCTGCTGTAGTGGTGTAAATGCATATTTTTAGAACCAAGAAAGTCGTGTAATGCTCAGAATTGCTAATGCAGATGCTGTTGTTGTGCAGAAATGTTTCTATATTTAGACTATGAACACGAATATTGACATTTACACGAGTTTACAATTAGCATAACTGCCGTGGAAATGTGTTTTGCTATGTTACAACATGCTGAGCTTGTAATAACGTGAATATTTCTTCCAGATCACGGCCTGGACGTGCTGGTCAAGTTGATTAAGCAAACCGAATTCCCCTGGCTGATGTCCAATGTGGTTGACAACGAAACTGGCCGTCCGCTGGGCGGCGGCAAAATCTCGCACTTCATATTGCACAATCAAATCTCGATCGGTCTCATCGGCCTCGTGGAGCGGGAGTGGCTCGAGACATTGCCCACCATCGATCCCACCGAAGTCACCTACATTGACTACGTCGAGGCGGGCAATCGACTCGCTTGTGAGCTGCGCAACGAGGGCTGTGATCTGATAATTGCTCTGACTCACATGCGCACACCCAACGACATCAATCTCGCCGAGAAATGCAATGGCATCGACATCATACTCGGTGGCCACGATCATGTGCGCGAGGTGACCGAAATCAATGGCAAAATGATTGTGAAATCGGGCACAGATTTCCAGCAGTTCTCCGTCATTACCATCGAACGACAGCCCAACAATCGCACCCAGTTCACCACGGACGTGCAGTGTGTGGACGTAACGGCCAAAATACCCGAGGATCCCGTGCTCAAAGAGGAGCTGTCCAAATATGCCAGTGAGTAGCCAGTTGCCTAAAGTATTAAGCTTAAATGATAACTAATCACTTTCTTCCTTGACAGAGTTCATTGAGAGCAAGCTCAAGGATGTGATGGGCGTGTTCAGCGTGGAGCTGGACGGCCGCTTCTCACGTGTGCGCACCCAGGAGACCAATCTGGGCAATTGGGTGTGCGACGTTGTGCTGGCGGCCGTTGGCGCCGATGTGGTCATCATCAATGGCGGCACCTTCCGCTCGGACCGCATACATCCCGTGGGCGCCTTCACAATGGGCGACCTGGTCAATGTTATACCCATGCGGGATCCACTCATACTGCTGGAGGTCAAGGGTCGTGTGCTGTGGCAGGCGCTGGAGAACGGCGTCTCCGCCTATCCCAAGTTGGAGGGTCGTTTTCCTCAAGTGGCCGGCATTAGCTTTGCCTTCGATCCACAGGCTGCGCCCGGGAAGCGCATTGATCCGCAGCTAATTCAAGTGGGCGATGAGTATCTGAATCTCGAGCAAACCTACAAGTTGTGCGTCAAGAGCTACATCTTCATGGGCTGCGATGGATACACAATGTTCAAGGATGCCAAAGTGCTGGTGAGTCAAACGAAGAGATTAAGAAGGGCGAGATCTAAAGCTATCTTTTCCTTTTGCAGATGGATGACGATGCCTGCCCGGAACTGGGCATAACGCTGCAGAATCACTTCAAGGCAATCAATTCCCGCAAATGCGGACAGAACACAAAGCATCGACAGTCGCTGGTGACGCTGTCGCGCAGACACAGCCTGGTGCAGTGCTTGGACAGCATGGATCTCGACGGCCCATCGCCCATACGCAAGCTGTCGGTGGGTCACCACAACAAGTCCATGGATCTGTCGCATGGCAACTCGCAGAAGGTAGTGATGCAATAGCTGGTTTTCATTCCGTTCTTTAATTAATTGGTTTCTTGGCAGATGCTGCGTCGTGCTTCGCTGGATGATTTGGAGCAGTCGACTTGCGATCTGGCGCCGCAGGTGGAGCATCGTATTATTATGATACAGAACGAGGAGGTGATTGTCGCAGCTTGCAATGATTTAGCATAAATTAACTGCCTCGTTGTTCATCCATTGCAGCATCATCGACAGCTGGTGTACAAGAAGGAGACGCACATCATGAACTCAACGATCACCGAGGCGGAGGACGAGTAAAGTTCAATTTTATGCTTTTATATTTGCATTTACTTTTGATTTCCACTTCTCTCTCTCTTCTCATTCTTCTTTTTTTGTTTGTAGTTACAAAATTAGACAACTTGATACGAATTGTAGGGCAATTACCGATTTGGAAAAACATATTTGAGTTAAGTGAAGATCGAATGTAGTACAAGTTTGGTTATTGATTTCGTATTGCAAATCGATCGACTTGTTTATATATTTAGATACATTACGATATGTTATTTATTGCTTAGTTTCATTAAGTTTGTTTGTAAACGATTCAAGACTTCTTTAATGAAACAAACTCAACGCGAAATTGATATACATTGATATTTTATATGTGTACCTTAAAGTTTAACATAAGTTAAGTCAAGTTGATAAATTTAAGTTTACGAAATGATCAAATGTTTTTATTTTTAATTTGCCTACCCTTGCAGGGACGTAGAGTATTTTTTTCCAGAATAAGGAAGATCGAGTTGCCAAATTTATGTAGTTACAAAATTACGGATTCAGTTGTTCGTTGTCTGATTGAGCTGGATCGTATCAATATAGCGCTGCCTTATAAGCAATCGATCAAATATTACATATAACTTTTAGTGTCGAGAAACTCTGTCAATTGAAGCTGCAACCTTGCTGGCTTTAAAACGAGTTAAATTATTCATTTCATTTTAAGTTAAGAACAAAATAATTTAGTTTTAATTTATAACTGAGAAGAACATTCTGCAAGGGTAGTTGGATTTCGGCATGCCGAAGGAAACTATGTTTTGTTGTTAGATTTGACAGACATTCCGTACATTTCCCAGCAAAATCCGTCGATCAGCGTAAAGGTTGTAGCAGTATTTTATATATATACACACATCATATGTATTTGATTTTAGATGTGCCCCTCGGTAAACCTGTAGCTAGTGTAGTGTCTTTTGGGATAGGTTCAGGTCGACGATAACTGTTACCTGTTAGTGAGCTGAGCTGTTGTAACTCAAGAAAGTAAGCAATATTTTCGATATTGTAGGGTATTATGTGAGCGTATATATTTTTATGGGACCTTTTGGGGCGTGACGCTAAAGAATGTGGAACGTGTTGTTTGAGAACAATTAATGCAATCAGAGAATGTTGAATTGAAATCATGACAAAATGCTTTGGCAATTGTTTCCTGTGCTCAAATGCAACAAAGTACGAGTAGCATTCCTTATAAAATAAACTATAAATAAAATGCAGTACGCAATATTTTAAACGATTAAATAGTGCAATTGAATTGCCAACAAACAAAAAGAAAAGAAAAATTAATGAAATTAAAGAAATAGTTAAAACACAGACCAAAAGCAAAGAAATCAATTACGTAAAGGTAAACAATAGGAGGACAAAACGAATCGCAAACCGATGTTATAGCTAAATAAATGTCCATGCTTTAAATACATACAAAAAGTTAACTAAATGTACAATATAGCGTATATGTTTAGAGAGTACTACTAACAAACAGCAGCAGGTGTTGCTTAATTAACCACCTTCGTTCGTCTACCCTGTGTATATCTTTAATCAACTCACATTTTTCACTTCTCCTTCGATTTCAAGAAACTGACACAAGCTCAACTAATTTACAATTGGTATAACTACTTGAAAATGAAATTAAAACAAACATATATTCCTTTCGATATGTGTTATATTGAACATGTATTGAACAATCGCTTTATGTAAAACATTTATTAATACAAATATTAAACTGAAAATAAACATTTGCTTCATTTGGCAAACAAATTTGATTTCGTTATTCAATTGAAGGAAGCACTTGGTGTTAGTGTCGAGGATTAATACTTTCCACTTTCTCAACTTAAATGCTTGCGGGGTTAACCTAAAACTACTGTTAATCATCTCTCTGTTAATAGAACTGTAACACCAGCGTCTTGATGGCGCTGGCTATGTGGAAGGCGCAATCGCGCACCTCCAACGTATTTGTCTGTATGGCCTGCTTGTCATCGGCCTCGATCGACTTCTGCAGATTCTCACACTCGTGCTGGATGAGTATATTCTTGCGTGTCAGCTGCTTCAGAGTCTCGCGAGTTGTCTCACTCGCATTTGGCGGCTGTGGCGAATGTGGGGAACATGTGTTAGTCTAACCAATTAATTGATTATCCTGCTGTAACTCACCAAATTGGCGTAGAGCGCTATCAAATCTGTGACTGCACTACGTATGCGTTCGCCATGCGGTGCTATCGATTGCTTCTCGGCCTCCGTGGCGGGATGCATGGCCTGAATGAGCTCTTTGAGGCAGCGGGTCACCAAATCGGAACGCACCTTGACTTCCTCACCAAACGGCTTGCCATCGCCAGCCATTTGATACATGCTCGTTGTGTTGCGCACATCGCTGTTGCCCTTGGCAAAATTGGATGCCAGGCGACGCTCGTACATGCTGGCGGGTCGCTTAATTGTCGACTGTGTCGATGATGCGTTCGATGAGGCGCTGTCTCCAGCTGCAGCAGCAACAGCTGTATTGCTGCTACCCTCGGGCAGGGAGAGTGGCTCGTGCTCCGAGTCGGGGCTGTTGAGGCTCAAATCAATGCGACTGACAGCAAAGAAAACAAAAATTATAACTGAAATGCAAATGAATAAAACAAAAAGCAATCTCACAGTGGCTCATCGTAAACGCTGTTGTTCGAGGCGCTGCTGAATTTCGATTTGAGCTGCGAGTTCTCGCTGGACAACTGCTGCACCACATTCTTCAGCTGGCTGATCTCGGATTTGTATTCGTTGATCTGCTTGCGCAACGTTTCCATTTCGTTTTGTGAATTCGCATTGCGCGGCGGCGTGTGTACAATGGCCTGAGTAAACAAAAAGTGAATGAAATAATAATTAAATCATAACAGAATCAACTTAAAAATTAACTAAAGTCGAGAAGTGAACATTTCAAATACATTTAAACTACACTTTCAACATTAGCAACTACATTTATTTCGACTGTTTCGACTAGAAAAGCTTACGGCTAAATGGGTTTCTCTACTAATGTTCGACTGCTAATGAAATTGGCGTATATGTAGTAGTGAGTACATGTTGGAGAGGAGCAGTTGGAGCTAGGCACTACATTGACCAGTTGGAACACTTAGTGGGTTGTATCGTAACTTATGGCTAGCCAAAGCTGTTGTTCAGCTTGAGTATCTTTTGGCGCATTAAGTTTACCTGCTGGGCCATTGGCGGCACTGGCGCATAGTCATCATCGCTGGCCACCGGATCGTAGATGGGCTCATCATCCGACAGATTCGGATCATGCATGCTCTGCTCGAACGAGCTGCTGTACATGGTCGAGTTGTTGCCGTAGGGCAGCAGGTGCAGCGACTGCGTGGGCAGTGGGGCGTCCAATGGACGCAGATTGGCCATATTCTGGCGCCGCAGCGCATCGATGAGCACATCAGTCAGCAGTCCAGCGAATTCAGCGCGATTGAAGCGTGCCAGCTTCTGACGACCCTGTCAACGATTTAACTAATTAGCAAGATGTATGGCAAACATTGTATTCAAAGGCGAGGTCAAACCTGATTGCGAGTGGCACTCAAAAATGGATTGGCCGGCAGAAATGGCACTGTGGCATGTTCGGCATTCAGAGTGCTCGTCGACCAGACTGTCGAATAAAAGTATTTAAGTAATTTAGCTTTATGTTGGGCTGCAGCTTTGACTCACTGGCTTCGCACTCGCGACGATCGACTTCGTCGTAGAGATCCATGACGAGTTCTTCGAACATCTTGTTGGGCACCAGCTGCAGCTTGCCGCGCGCAATCTTCAGCTGCTCGCTAATCTCAGCGCCATTTGTCTCCGGTATAATCAAGTGGCGGCCACTCTGCAAGTGCATTACAGGGTTAGACTAGCTTCAAGATTACTCTAGTATTGAAACTTACAGCATGATCGGGCTTCTTGCCACCCATAAACATAATAAGTCTGTCGGTCACATCGTACATGGCATCCAGCAGACGCTCCGCTATGGTGCTGTGATTGTTCGCCTTGGCCAGCTCCAGCGGCGTCATGCCATTCCCGTCCAATGCATTGACATCGGCGCCGTAGATGAGCAGCATTTCGATTTGCGACGCTTGCCCAAACTTGGCTGCCATGTGCAGTGGCGTCGAGCACTTTTCCTCGTGATAGTAGTTCGGATCGGCGCCTTGAACTAGAAAACGCAGCGAAGTCTCCAGATTGCTGGTGCGCACGCTGGCGTGCAGCTGCCGGCTGAGCTCCTGCTCCAGATTGCTGCCGCCGCTGCTGGTGTCGTCCTCGTCCTGCAAGCTGGGCTTCAGCACAAAGTTCAGATTGACGTGCTTGGCCTTGATGAAGTCCGATTTGGTCGGATGCAGTGCATCCTTGGGCGTTGGCTTGCGCCAGCGTGGCACATGCTTGCCGCCCGACGAATTCGAGCCGCCGTCGAGCAGATGATGCTCCCAGACGCTGTTGGCACCGTGTGCATTCAGCGAATTCACGAAATTCAGCACTGACGGCTCCCAGTTGCCTTGACGCAATGATTTCACAATGGAAATGTGACGCCCCAGGCTGCGGTGCACCGAACAGCAGTCGGCGCAGAGTAGAATGCCGCGATTAATGGATGCCCATGAAGGATCTAGAGAAGAGCACAAGTTTTATTGAGTTGCACTGCCACCCGTTTGTCCTTCTCCACTCACCCGTTGCCCCACAATCGCCGCAAACTTCTGTTTGCAGGCGCGACTTGCTGCGCGACATTTTGCTGGCTGATTTCCGTCTGCTGCCTAATGAAGATGAGGGCGTGGCCTCTACCTCGGGCGCTATAAATAACTTCTTATGCGCTTCGATTATGCTGCTGGCGAAACACATTCATGCATTTTTCCCTAAACAAGATAGCGATAAAAAAAGGAATTATGATGTGCAGTGACTCAGAGACGCGACCAAACTGTTAGAAAACTTTGCTTTGGGTGTCGTTGGACTCGTATGTGTAAATGCGAGCAGAGCTATGATCAAATCAATTATGCAAATTACTTTTAATTAAACGTGACCGCCTCGTTCTAGCTGCACTTTTAACAATTCAGAGCTAATTTTTTCTACTGCACGGCGCAAGTGTACACACAAACAATGTTTATTTATATACAGCGCAGTGTTGTCGCGCTGCCACACTAAATATCGTATTTGTTTATGCTCTCGTAATATAACTTAAAACTAATAATCAAGGCAATTAATATGAATTTGCAATTAAAATATTAAATTACATTTGTATATTAGCAATCAATGAGTGATATATACATCTACTTTTTTAATGATTTTGTATTTATTTTTTGAGCAACGACGTATGGCAATACTGTTGAGCAACCATATAGTTGTCTCGCTTGCTCTGGAACAACAGCTGTTCTGCTGAACAGCTGAGTGCCGCCACAGTTTTGCGGGTATTAAACGCTCGGTGGAGGACGCACGTGTAGAACAACAATAATTGAAATATACAAAGTATAAATATTAAAATAGCATGCAAATTACAAATTTGTACACTTCGGTGGCCTGCAATCGCACCACAGAGTGCGCGGATTGGGGTCCCAGTGGCTTAATTGCCTACGGCGGCTGCAATGCGGTCGTTGTGCTCGATCCAAGAGTGAGTCAATGAAGTAAAAACAATTTGTTTGGTTTGCTTATAAACTTGTTATTTATTGCAGTACAATGGAAACTCAGCCAAAATATTATACACTCTGGTGGAACACACAAAGCGCGTAAATACTGTAAGGTGGTTGGACGAGCAGCATTTGCTTTCGGGCAGCGACGATGGCAACGCAGTTTTGTGGCAACTGGATGCGGCCGGTGCCACCAAACGCATTACACTCAAAGGACATGAGAGTGGCGTGAATGCGGTGGACGGCGTACGCTTGTCAACTGTTGTTTGGTTGCTGGCCACCGCGGCCGCTGACAACACCATCAAATTGTGGCATCTGCAGCCCAATGATGAGCTCAGCTGCTTTCAAACTGTGCAGTTGAACAGTGGCTTCTGTTTTTCGTTGCGTCTCACATTGTTGCCACACAGCGATAATGCGCTTCTGGCAACAAGTGGTGACGACGAGACAGTCTCGCTCTGGGTGAACCAGACCAAAGACAGTCAAGGACAATTCAAGAAAGTGCACACACTGAGCGGCCACGAGGATTGGGTGCGTGGCCTGGACTTTGTCAGCGACGGCGATGATCTGCTGCTGGCCAGTGGATCGCAGGATAACTTCATACGTCTGTGGCGCATTGCGCCGCGCACTGAGCAACAGGTGCGTGAGAATGTTGTGGACATTTTGAACTTGAGCGAGACGGACACTGGCGAGATACGCGTCGAGGAGACGATTGTGCAACTCAGCGCGGATTCGTGGTACGGCGTCACGCTGGAATCTGTGCTCTATGGCCACGAAGGCTGGGTCTACGGCGTGCACTGGCACAAGAGCGCCAAGAACGGTTAGTAAACTGAAGTAACTGACAATGCGTAATGTGAATGCAGAACGCGAACATTTTTATTTTAAGAACTTCGCCTGCTTTCGGCCAGCATCGATAAGACATTGATTGTGTGGGCGCCCACGGAGGAAGGCGTCTGGTTGGAGCAAGTGCGCGTCGGCGAGGTCGGAGGCAACTCCATGGGCTTCTTTGGCGGCAAGTTCGCGCACGACGGCCGCTCGATCATGGGCCACAGCTATCAGGGTGGCTTCCACATTTGGAATCAGAGCCTGGAGCAGGCGCAACTCTGGACCGCCAATGTGATAGTCAGCGGCCACTACGGCCAGGTGCGTGACTTGGCCTGGGAGCACGACGGCAGCTACTTGATGACGGTCTCTGCGGATCAGACGACTCGTCTGCATGCGCCCTGGCTGCAGGGTGAGCAGACGCCCACCTGGCACGAGCTGGCGCGTCCGCAGGTGCATGGGTATGACATGCAGACGCTGGCGTTGCTCTCGCGCTACAGATTCGCCAGCGGCGCCGAGGAGAAGATTGTGCGCACATTCCAAGCGCCAGCGAATTTCATTGAAAACTTTCGCCACATCAGTAGACTAGAAAACGATGCAGCTGGCGACGCGCTATTGGACTGTGAGTAGCCAGAACTTTATGTACTTTTACTTGATTCAAGTGAATCTTCGTTCTGCTTGTAGCATTGCCGAAGGGCGCTTCGGTGCCCTCGCTGGGTTTGTCCAATAAGGCGGTCTACACAGTGGAAACGCCGGAGGACAAGGCCTCGAAGGGCAAGGATGAGTATCCAGACAACTATTTTGTGCCCATCACGTTGCAGACGCCGCCGCAGGAGGAGACGCTGATGCAGAACACACTGTGGCCCGAGCTGCAAAAGCTCTATGGCCACGGCTATGAGCTGTATGCGCTTGCCGCCACACCCGATGGCCAAATGCTGGCCTCCACTTGTCGGGCGAGCAACGCAGAGCATGCGCAGATCATACTCTGGTAAGTTGCAGTCGGAGTCGTTTGCTGCTGCAGAAACTTATTGTTTGTTTGCTGCTTCCAGGAACACAGCCAACTGGAAGCAGCTGGAGAAGCTGAGCGGGCATCAGTTGACGGTGACACAGCTGCGCTTCTCGCCAGACGCGCGCTACTTGCTCTCCGTCTCGCGCGATCGACGCTGGTCGCTCTACGAGCGACAGCAGCCAGCGGAGCCGCTCAGCAGCTATGCGCTGGTGGCCAACACGGACAAGACGAATGGAGTGCATACGCGCATTATCTGGGCCTGCGATTGGTCGCACGACGGCAAGTACTTTGCGACCAGCTCTCGCGACGGCAAGGTGGTGCTGTGGACGAAGCCTGAGCAGCAGCAGCAGCAGGAGGCGAGCTCGCTGAATGGCTGGCAAGCGGCTGGATTGCTGGAGCTCAAGAATGAATCTATAACTGCTGTAAGCTTTGCGCCACGCTGTCTCGCTGACGGCAGCTATGTGCTGGCCGTGGGCATGGAGAGCGGACTCATCAAGATTTATCTCTACAGCAATGGCAAGTGGCAGCTGAGTTGTGATTTAAGCAAGGAGTAAGTAGCGCTAATTAGCAAGAGCTGAGAGGGTCTGACTCATACGCTGTTTAACTCTTTTGACAGTTTGGCACATCATTTGACGGTGAAGCGTTTGCAATTCCGGCCGGGTCAACAACCCGACAGCTTGCAGTTGGCCAGCTGTGGCGAGGATCATTTGGTGCGCATCTATGACATTGCGCTGACATCGAATTGAACTCGGCGTATACAAATAAACGAAAATACAACACTAAACAAAACAAAACAAAGCAAAGTAAACGCTTAATTAGAATGTCTGCGAGTTCTTTGTCTGCAACCTATCTAATCACATTTGTAATTGGCCATGTTTCGCTGTCAGCCAGCTTCTGTATGCTGCCGTCGCTGATAACGCTGCCTAATTAACGCAGCGGGAAATTCACACACGAAAACCCATTCGACTATTTAAGTTGCACGACCCTCAAGTGGCAGTCATAGTCTTGTTCACAGCCTAGCGAAATGAAGGTCGCAATTTTGTTTACTTTGGCTGCC
Source organism: Drosophila rubida (assembly GCA_035046165.1). Classification (NCBI taxonomy): domain Eukaryota; kingdom Metazoa; phylum Arthropoda; class Insecta; order Diptera; family Drosophilidae; genus Drosophila; species Drosophila rubida. The sequence goes on from JAWNOF010000021.1 coordinate 27,571,554, forward strand.
TTGGTGGGCAGCAGCGTTGCCATGTCTCTGGCCCGGGACGTTCCGCGCCCTGGCAAACCGATGGTGATCAAAGCCGATAAGCCCGGCTTCGATGCGTCTAAGTACGATCACATTGTGGCTGAGGTGCGTCCACTGGGCGTCAAACAAAATCACCTGCTTGTGGACGTTGCTCCACACCATCCCGAGCCGCATCACGTGGAGCTGCAGTTGGTTGGTCAGCAGCAGCAGCAACAACATCATCAGCTGGAGGTTGAGATCAAGCACCAGCAGCCCGAGCAGCAGCCACACCATGTAGAGCTGGAGATCAAGCAGCAGCAGGCCGAGCAACAGCAGCCACATCATGTGGAGCTGGAGATCAAGCATCAGCAGCCTGAGCAGCATCAGTCACACCATGTGGAGCTAGAGATTGTGAGCGAGCATCAGCAGCATCAGGCGCCACACCACGTGGAGCTGGAAATTCACCAACAGCAGCAAGAGCAGCAGCCGCATCACGTCGAGTTGCAAATTCATCACGAGCAGCAGCCCGAGCAGCGTCCCCACTTTGTCGACGTGGAGATCAAGCACCAGCAGCCCGAGCCACACCACATCGGACTGGAGTTGGTGGCCAATCATCAGCAGCAGCAGCAGCAGCAATTGTATTTCGATGTGCCGCATCATCTGCAATTGGCGCTTTGAGTGTTGAGCGCGAATAAATAAATAGAAGTCTGCGGCAGGCGAGACAGCAGCCACAGTTTGCAATTTCCTGCCGTAGAAAACTTGCTGAAAATTGTGAAGAGAGCGCAAGAAAAAAGAAGGAAAACCGCTGCATACTTTGGGGCGCTCCCTCTGGTTTTAGCCACGTGCCAGCGCTGACCGCAACTTGCAATTTCCGTGCGGCAAGTGACTTTATGATTGCCTTTGCCATCATTGCCTTTGTCGCTGCCTTTGGTTTGGCGTCATGCCATTGTTCTTGTTGCCGCGCTCGGCTTTGCGTGACGCGCTTAATTACCTGCGGCTAAGGGCAATTGCCCTCTTGCATTGGCGTTGGCGCTGGCGCTTTAATTATGCCACTTTGGTGCAGCTTAAACCTGGTCAAGTCGTTGAACTGCTGCCTGCCTCGCGCATAATCCGCAGCAAAGCCGCAAGCACAATGGGGACCAAACGTGAACTATTGAATTGCATTTAGGCCACTTGTCGGCGCAAGCCGAACACAATTGTAATCTATTTTTTACTGCATCTCCTTCCTCTGTTTTTTTTTTTGGTGTTTTTGCTGGCCCAAACAAAAGCTTTGCTGTGGCGCAACATGCGTTTCCGTTTCCGCTGAAAAGTTGCATACAACTTTTGTTTAACTCGCATTGTATTGTCGTCCTTTTGTTGCTCTTGCTGCTCTGTACATATTTTCTTGATTTCACATTTGTTATTGCTGGCTGTCGTGATGTTTTCCTTTTGCTGCTTGCTGCTCCTGCTGCCACTTTGTTGTTGCTCTCTTGTTTTTTGGGGTGTGCACAATTTTTGCATTTCATAAGTTTCAATTGCGCACAAGTTGCTGACAGCAGCAAAAAACCGCACACGGCACAAGCCGATCCCAGTCGAGCTGTTGGCCATAACATGTGTAAACAGGCCACACACACACACACACACACAAACACACACACACGCACACAGAGAAAGTCCTGGCACGTCTCCTTGCTCTCTCGTCGCATCCTTCCTGGCGCCTTTGGTCCATGCCTTCGCTTTCACATTCGCATGCCGTGGCATCCGACAGCATTCATATGTGTGTCAGTAGTCGACTTTGCTTTCGTTTGTTTACTGCTCTTTCGCCTTGCTTTGTGTTCGTTTTGTTTGACTCTCCACTGCATACCCTAGCTTTTATCAAACCACTCACCGCTCCCCTGCTCAGCGGATACGGATACTGCCTTGATTTATTGTGTGTTTTGGGTGCTGCTCTGCAATTTAATGTCTTACAGGGTATCTGTTTGCTTAACACCTACTGCTAAGCTGTGCTCCATTTTCGCAGAACAATCAGTAGCTTCTATAGCTGCAGAGTAACTATTAGTCATGCCCCCAAATCAGAGCTGCCTTTTAATATTTATTTTTATTAATCTTTTCATTATAAGAGCAATGTTGTTGGGGCTATGGCTAATGCTTTATTTATATTTGAATTCCTGTTTTCTTCACCAAAAAAATACAGGTGTAGCATAGCTGATATTCGAGCATGTTGCAAGAAACCATTCTGCACTTTATCGACACTTCTTCTATGTTTACTGAGCCTACATGTAACACCATAAATGTCTGAATTTATAGGCCACAAATAGGTATTCAATAGAGGCTTTACTTTTGACTACTTCCAAATGTGTCTTTAAATAATCTCAGTTTTACTGTTGTTTATTTGCAGTGAATTCAGTGAGTTCTATAGTTAATTACAGGGCAACTGCAAGTCGAGCAGGGGGCAAGCGCGTATTGGATTCGTTTATTGCTGGATTTTTGTTTGCTGGCAACCGTCAACGAACTCGCATATGTTGCACGCATATTTCCGTTCCGTTTCGTTGCGTGCCACAAAGAGTTGCACGTTGCGCGTTGCGCTTTTCACGTTGCACTCGTCATGATTTGTGCATTTCCGTGTTTTCGGCGCAGCGAGCGGAATGCGTTAGCTCGGAAGCGAAGGAAGCGGTAAAAACTGTTGCAACCACACACACACACACGCACACATATCACGACATTATGGTGGCAAACGGCATAGGCGCCACGCGCTGTGGCACTTTGACACTGCTGGCCTACTTTCTTGACAACGGTAACTTAAAGCGTCAATTGATTAAGCCAACACTCGACAGGCTTGTGGCACTCTCACTGGCAAACACACACAGACAAATAAGTTGCAATCAAAAGTTTGCGAAGAGCCAAAAGCGAAGCGTTCAAAGTTTTTCAATTACCTGACCGCTGTGCTGCAACCGATTGCCTTCTGACCAGCTCGCTGCCTGGCCCAAACAAATTTCAAAATTTGCTGCACATTTTGTTTGCACTTGTAGAACACGGCCAACAGACAACACTAGCAACAAGCTGGGAAACAACGGCAGCGACGTCGGCTTTTTGCGCGGCTCGCAAGATAACGAAAGTGGCAAGTGGCAAGTGGCAGCTAGTGGCATGCGGCATGTGGCAAGGGGCAAGGGGCAAGGGGCGTGCCCCACAGCGTCAAGTTTCCTTCTAACTTGCAAGTTTCGAGCATGCAGTTTGATGATGAATATAGTAGTTATGAAAGCAATTCGAGTACACTCGACTATAAGATACTTTCCGACTAGCTGCGTTGTGCCGCAGCGAGCGCTAGATGGCGCCAGTGGGCTACTGACCTTCGCCAGTTGGCATAAGTTTGCTCTTTATGTTCTGAATGTAATGAAATTTGCGGAATTTCTAAAGTAGGCCGTTACCAAATCAACTTGCAATTATGTTATGTATTTAATTGGGCAAGAAGAAGAAATAATAACTATAAGACGACTACAGTTACGACTCGTATAACACTTGTAAGTGCCGCTTACTTTAGAAAGTACTAAAAGATTACTTACAGCGACCCGCAAGTCACCTTCAGCTTGTAATACACTCTCTCTGATCACTATTAATCCCCACGTAGACCGCAATAGTTTCAATAGTTGCAGGGTATGCAAACTTTCGCCGTCGAGTCTATTAAATGGCAACTTTAGGCTGCGTGAGTAGACGCTAGTTTTTTGTGCTCGTTGCAGGCTAAAACTTTCCTTTATGTGCGCTTGTATCCCTTTAAATCCTTTGACTTTGTGGCGCAGGCATTGTTGTAGCGGCAAGTTGGTGTTGCGCCTTAATTGTTTTCCAATTAGCGTGGCCGCAAAAAAAAACTTTAAAGTTCATTAAGTTGCGCGTTCTCCGCACGCGTTTTTTGTTCTTTCGTTTTTCCCCATGTTGTTGTCTCAGCGCTAACGCCAACGCCAACGCCAACGCCAACGCCAACGCCAACGCCAACACCAACACCAGCCAACGTGGCGTATGATGAATTTTTAATTACGCATGCTCTACAAAAAAATTAAAAAACAAATACAAAAAGTGAACAGTTGGCAAATTGTAAAACTCGCGCAAAAACACGTAACGAATCTGAGTTTTGTTCCGACTTGTTTTTTGTTTTTTCTTTTTTATTTTTGCTGTGTTGATGTTTTATCTGTCTGTGTGCAGATTCTACAAGAGACTAAAAAAAAAATAAATGGTTTTGAAATTGCTGCCACAATTGCAACAACGGGCTTCAATTGTTGGCCAAATGCCAGTGGCTGCCGACTGAGCCACGTTAATTACACAAACAAAGCGGCAGCGGTTGTTTTCGTTGGCCAATGCCGAGGGGAGCGAGTGAAGGACGCGAGCACAGTTATTGCAGCTTAGGCTGCAATCCAAATTATTCCACCACGGCCCTGCACTTGGCCATGAATAGCAAATACTTATGACACGGCTCAATCCCGCCAGCTGAAAGCGAGCAAAGTACTAACACTTCGGCAAACTGTTGCCAACTGGCAAAGTTCTTAAAGGCTGTTTCGAAAAGTTGATTAATTTAAAAGCTTTTAGTGCTAATCGTTTCGCCGTACACAAATTATACTAGAAAGAGATTATATGAGCAGTTGAAAGCTCTATTTTGTTTATATACATTTATTAAGTAGTTGAACCGATACCAGTAACATTACAACACATTTCGGGAATATCTCATGCTGAACAAACCTCAAACATATATTCCATACGGACTTATCAATTGTCGTTCACGTTTGAGTAAACGTGTTGGTGAATCCTTGACGCTTTAAACGCTTCCGTCTAGCAGTCTTAGTCTAGCAGGTAGGAAGGAGTCTGCTACGTTGTCGCTATGGCGTGTCGTCTGTCTGCCTATCTGTTCTCCTACAGAGTGCAGAATGAGATCACTATCTAATGTGGATGCTCTCCTATCCTTTATTTGCTGTAACACTCGATTCTGCAGTACCAGGATGCGCACTAATTAGATTTGATCCCCCAAATCTGCACTCCTTATAGCCATATTGGGACTATGCAATATACTCTCTTAGCTCCCAGAGACATTTTACTTCTTATATTAAGCAGCCAGCGCAAAGTTCAAAGTTCTAGGCCCATTCTTGCTTTAAAACTGCCTAAAAGACGATCTTTAATTTTGCATTGATAAAGAAAAATCGGTTTGCAAATGCCGTTAACGTGTTGCTTTTTCGTGCATCATCGAAAACCATTTGATTGTTTTAAGCGTTGAACATTCAACACTATTTGTTGACACTTTTGTTGTTCGTGCTGTTGTTCTTTAATATGCTTTTTAATACTATCGCCTGATTGCAGCTGTAAATGTAAATGTAAATGTCAACAACAACAAACGTGAAAAAAATCTGCGTGAAAAACGAAAAAAAACGTGGTGTATTGTCAACAGCATAAGCGCTCAGCATAAAAATAATTTCCAACAACATCATCATCATCATCACCATCACCGCCATCGTCATCGTCATCGTCAACGTAAAGAGGAGAGTTGGGCAAGTTAAGTTGTATTCAGCATTTGTCGCCTCCGTGGCCCACAACACAATTGCCACGAGCATTTTCCAACATTTACAATTTCCCTTATTGGTTGCATATTCGTTGCTGCATTTTCTTCTTCTCGTTCGTTTTGCCGTTGACAATTCTCATTCTCATTTTTATTTTCATTTTCATTTTCAGTTCTGAATGCATTTCCACATCAATATCAAGTGCAGCGTGCGGTGACAATCTGACATCTGTACTCCACTCGATGGCATGTTAACACTTCTAGCACTTTAAAATGTAATATTCAACATATATATATATATATTATATCTGTTTATCAGTGCATTGCAATTGCTTTGCAACTGTCATTGTTGCTGTGGAACAGTGACAAGATTGAAAAGCAAAGGCATTTAAATAATGACAGTCACGCTGTCGAGACTTCTTCTCCTACTATTACTAGCATCATTGCTTACAATGTAAGGTATTGTAGCATGGCCATAATTGCATGCAACACAATCAGTGCAGTAAACAGATGCATAGTTTTGTCGTCAGTTTTTATGACGACAAATTCGCTTAAATTGTCCCGCTGTGAGTCGCTCAGTGTTCAGTTCGTAATGCTTATTGATGTGGTTAGCCTGTTGCTGGCCGTTGTTGTGGCAGCTCGTTGAAGTTGTCAGCTGGAAAACTACAAAGCAGCTGCGTTAAGCCGTCGGTTCGACTGGGGGCCAATGCGGCGCATACGCAATTTCATCAGCCAGCAAACAAATCAACTTAAGCCTTGATGAAATTAGTGGTGAGGAAGCGGAAGCAGGGTGGCCGACGAGCCGAACTTGCGCTGGCAAGTTGTGGTGTGCGCTTTAAATGCCTTTAAGTTAATATTCGCAACTTCGATTCGCGGCCGAGCAAGAGAATAATAAATTCTTGTGCTCAACAACTGCACCGACAAGTTCGATAAGGCACAACCCAACGCTGGTGTGTGTCTGTGTGTGTGCTTCACTCTTGGGGCACGAAAACTTTGAAGCAACAGCCGAGAGCCGCACACCACAAGTTTAGCGGCGACATTTCCTCTGGGCCATGACGCAAATTATGCGCAAGGCGGCACCTGCGACCCCGCCACAAGCCGCCTGCCACACGCCGCCTCATGTCTTCCTTCCTCGGCGGCGCCTTGAACTCATGCGCCATCATGAGTGAGCGATGACTGTGGAGCAGGACTTTGCAAGGGCTGGCTGTCATATTATGCGTGTCATGTAATTTGTATAGACAAGCGGACGGGCGGGCAGACGGACGGGGGAGAGTGGAGGCGCGGCAGACAGACATGGTAATTTATGCAATGCCAAACATATCCATCAATCGCACGACCTGCTCCAAATTGTTGTGTTATATGCATGGCGAATGGCAACGCATGAGTGCATCTAATAAATGCAATTAGCATTAGTGTTTGCATTAGCATTACCATTAATTGTCTATTAAATATTTGCCAATCAAATGCAAATTGTTTAGCAATTATTTGGCTAAGTGAAAAAGCTGGTTTCCCAATTAAAACAAACATTTTACTGTTCCCCAGGGGCCAACCCGCTCTCTTTCGCGCACATCCCCCCTCTCGCTCGCTCGCTCGCTCTCTGTTTGCCGCTGTGCTTGATGGCAGCGCTGTGCGATGTCAAAGTTCAAATTATGAGTTCATCAAATGTCGAGGTGCACACAAAGCGACACTAGAAACAAAGCACAAATACACTCAACGACAGACAGCTCGAGTGCATTGTCTACAGCTGCTCCGCCCCCTCCCCTCCCCCATGCAAGTGTGTGTATGACATATACAAATTCAGCACGGGTTGCCCGTCGAGACACCCGTAAAGCAGCTGGCAATCAAGCTGGCTATCAGGCAGCTGACAGAGTGTTCATTACCCGGTAAGCGGTAAGCGGTGAATTCAGCAGCTCGACATGAACAACAGCCCAGTGCTAATCTCCTGATTCAATCACTCTGCAAGATGTCGCTTGAAATACTTTCAGTGACCAACTGATTGAGGGTAGTGCAAACTCATGTGCACTTTTCCCACTGGGCTGCTCGACAATTTTTCAGCGACTTGTTTTGTGTGCGTCGTGAAACTGGCGCTGTCGGCGTGGTTGCCATGCACTTGATGGTGTCTCTATGTCAGGGTTCTCTTGAGGGGCGCAGATGCTGTCACCCCGTTTGACCATAAACTAGCTTTGTAGCGTCACAATCAGCCCCAACAGTTGCTGCCACAACAGTTTGGGGCCACTGTTGATTGTTGATTGTTCACTCTCGACTGTTGATTGTTGTTTGTTTGTCTGTTTCCATTCTCTGCTGCTGCTGTTGCTCTTGTTTTCACTCATCTGTCAAATGTTGCCGGCAAAGGCTTCAGCCCAAAGTGTTGATGTCCCCCCGTTGTCATTGCACCTGTTTATAGTTCAGACTGTGTGAGCTTCTGTGCGTGTGTGACAAATGCTAATGGCACCGGAAGTGCACTTAATTTAATTAATATGTTGATAATTGCAAGTGCAGTCTTCTAGCAGTAAGTTGTCCAAAGAGCAAGCAATCTATTAATGTTTCACTTGAGCAAGAGTTTGAATGGGTTCTATAGTTCTTTCTGCAGATTAGACTGCAGATGAACTCAGAAATTCAAATACGGAAAAAACTAACAGCACATAAATAAATTTTGCTTTTGGTTGGCGTTGTTTTTTTACATTGGCTTGATTTAAAGGCTGGTTCTATTTGAAAACAACTTCAGACCGTTTGAAATTGTTAAGCAGTCAACATAGTCGCAGCAAATAATTTCGATTCGAAATAAATAATTTGAAATTGCTGAGCAGTTACAATTATTTCGCGTTACCCTGGCTCGTTACTTTGCTGGCTGTAATTCGTTACTCGGACTGAACATGTCATCAGGCTCGTCGCACCTCGATCCCGCCGAGTTCAGTGAGGAGACGCACAATGTGCCCGAAATCGATCCGACGTCCGAAGACGAGCCGATTCTGGAGTCCCCGGAACTGCGCGAAATCCGCAACAGCATGCGGCGTCGTCGTCGTCGTCGCCGCCGCAGCTTGCTGCCTCCGCCCGAAGTGCGCTTCCGCATCTGGATAGCGCAGTCACCAAGGGATCCACCACCAAATAGGCGTACGCTGAATCAGCTGATCTCCTCCATATCTCGATGCCTTCGCAGTGGCGTCTCGCATCTGGGTCCACTCGGACATCGTCCAGCAGTCACCTGTCGCAGGTCGGGCAGCATTTTGACCATCGACGTGCACAGGTTGCCCTAGATGTGTTACTCGAAATGCGCTATTCTTCATGGGAGTTATTTTAACACACACATTACACACATACACGCATCAACCATCGTTATAGTAGTGTCAGTTACTGTTTCGTTGTTCATTAAATTGGTACACTTGTTGGTCATTGTTACGTTCCATTTTATAGTTGTCGTTCAATGTGTTTCTGTCCGCATCGAATCATATGCTAATTAGGCAATCTGTTTAGCACTCTTGATTCAATGATGTCTAACTAATTGGCATTACAAGGGCATCAAAGATTCTAGAATCATTTGACATGCGTACGTCAGTTGCGATTACAACAGTTTGTTGCACAAGAAATGCCCGCTGCGAGGTTGCCCGTCTCGTCATAACTGTTTGAGCATTGTTTAATCGAGTTAATTAGTTGCCACACGAGGCTAAGTAGCTCAAATCAAACGAGTAGTCATAACTTTTGCCTCATGTGGCCCCCACTTATACTCCCTCGCAATATCAATTATTCAATTAGAGTGCAGGGGAGAGGGACGTCTATTGGAGGAGCGTGATAGAGAGACGGGACGGAGGAAGAGACGTAACCATGGCAATAAACATAATTTTCATGTACTTAATTTTTAATTCGAAAAGCAGCTTTTTGTGAGTTGCGCTTGTAGTTTATTATCGAGAGCAGGAGAGAAAAAGAGAGCGAGAGAGTGAGAAAGGGAGAGCGAGAAAAAGAGAAAGAAGGGGGATGAGGCAGAAGTTCATTTGAAGCCATTAAAAGTTAAAAGTTATTGCAAGTAATAACCAATTAAAAGGCAAAAATAAACATCAATTATGTGGCAGCCATATAGGAGGATGCCTTGTGCATGCACCACATTACTTTGAACTGCCAACTTTTTATGGGCCGCATCTACTTGCAGCATATTTCAGTGCAGGCTTTAAGTTAAGTAGATCGATGCATGCGCTTGCAATTTGTCCACATTGTTGCCAAGACGCAAGCAACTAAAAGAAAATCTGAAACTCAGATTTTGCAACTGAAAATTATAATTTCCCTTTTCCATTCACTCTTCACTTATTCATTTCGCTTAAGAACTTATTTATAGTGCTTATTATTTAATATAATTGTAATAATAAAAGCCTATTTGAAAATGTTAATGAAATCAAGACTAATGTTACAAGTATAAGGTTATTTCTTATTTAAACTTATTTATATATACAACAAATGTAGTATTCAACCTCTAAAATTTAGGCGTTCATTTGAATAGGCAAACATTATCGCGATTGTTGACATTGATCGAGAATTATTGCTCGTATTAGGAGGAGTACGAGAAGTAGCGGAAAATAGACTTATTCGTACCGATTCATGCTTTAATAACAACTATTCAATGACAGTGCATTTGACGCAATGTCCTGCGACATGCGTAAGCAGCTGACACGTCTTTTAGCTCTCGAAGTTGGCAAACACAACTGCGACTAATGAAGCAATTAGGCGATGTCAACTGCTGTCGTTAATATTTCGAGCATCTCATAAAATCAGTCGAGTATTAGCGGAAAGTCGGTGCGACCAAGTGAAAGCTTTACGCGAATAATGTGCTTTGTGCGCAACATAACGAGCTGTGTAGGTTGCAACGTTTACGATAAAAATTTTCGCATTACTAGGATTACGGTGGTCACCTTTCTTGCCATCTTGGTGTACTTTGTGTTCACATTCAGCACCGTGATCGGTTAGCGGGATTGGATGTTTGCCATCCAAGCAGCCTAAATGAAATGTTCATTGGCGTGCGCTATTCAATAAAGGTGTACCAACTGGATAATGGTGTGTTTGGGATCTATCAAGAGCACGAGGAGCACTCATATCCCAGATTTGCAAGCGTTTTGCTGCAGAGTTGTCGCCTTCTACGCAGCACTCTGATTATCGTGGCCATTAGTTATATTGTTGGAGTCGGTGGTATTTTCATCCTCCCAATTTGTATATTATTTTATAATTTATAATAATATACATTTAAATTTTTCTATTATTACGTACTTGATCATATTAGATAATGTGCTTAAATTTAAGATTTGCGATCTTGAAGTTTAAATTATCTAGATAAGAAAAACTTATTTCAAAATGTTCTCGAATTTAAGATTTGTGATCCTAAATGATTATATTTGCTGTTATAATTGATACGAATTTTGATTTGTACTCTTAACAGCATACGATTTGTTTTTGTATTAATAACTTAATGTTGCTGTAATCAAGATTTATTGTAAAAATATAAAATAATTTTTTTTTTTTTATGGGAGCATATATTTCTTTTTAAAGATTTGAAAGTGTACAACCAATTTGTGCTTATTGTTTACATTTTAATTTATTTCCCCGTCTCATAATAAAAGATTTAACTGCTTATGAAGGACCTTTGGAAACTTCCTATTTGAATTATTGCTTTAATAAGCCTAGTGATTGCTTGACTGCTCAGTTAATGGCAAAGCCGACACGGTGCAGGATGTGTCGCTTAAGGACAGGCCACAGTTCTCAATAAAGTTTGAAACACGAACGTGTGCGGCAGTTGCATAAGTAATCAGGCCGGCGGCCACAAAAAGTGGCAACTACAAACTGGCCATTTACTGAGCAAGTGCCAATGTGCAATGTGCAACTGGCAAGTAAATGCAGGCAAATACATGCAAAATTGTTGCATAAATTGCTGCTGTGCAGTGTGTGTGGCACTGTGGCTTAAGTTGCAACAAGAAAGATGGCAGCATGTGAACATGTGTTGGCCGTAAGAGCACTTTGTCTCCTCATGAATAGCCCCAATGTCTGCTGCTTGCTCTCTTCTTTTGTCTGCCCCTTTTGTGTGTGTTTCGTGCCACACATTTTGCATAAGTCGCACCATCGGGAAGGGGGTGGGAGGAGGTTGGCAAGTGAAACTAACAGCACTTTAATAAACAGGTATCTAATAGATACTCGACAGTCTGAGACCGCCTTCGAGTGGCTTGCTTCGAGTGTTGTCAGTGTTTAGTGTAGCTTTAATTGTGCCGCACAATGAGCGTTGGTGGCAGGCCTCTCCTCTGCCCCTCTGCCCCTCTTCTCTGTTCGCCTGTCTGTCTGTCAGTGACAAACTTTGTGCTCGGCAGCACCGGTTGCAGTCCGGTTGATTCTTCATTCGACGGGACAAACAAACTTTTCCAGCAAGTTAAACACTTTCGGTGAGTGCAACAGACACATTTAATAAGTGAGCGAGTAAGAGAGAGAACTCTGCACAAATTGCCAAGGTGCGCCCTGCAGTTGACTATCAACATTTGCGGACAAGTGCTTGAGACGTTTGGCATTCATTGCAGCATGCTCGAGATATTCGGGGCCTATGCAAACTTCTCAAGTTGCGCATACGCCGCTTTGGCCGGAGATCACAAGCAGTTCAGTTCAAGCAGCCAACACGAAACTATCAGTGGGTGCTAATAGAAGTCTGCATTTCAATTAACTCGACAGATTACCAAAAACTAAATGCAGAGTCGTGAGGCAAGCTAAAAGAGTTGCTAGAGTCAATAGAGAAACTCACAGATTCTAAGTCAACAGGAAGTAAATTTAGCTCTTTGCAAAACGCGATAAGCAGATGGAAAACATGCTCTGTAAACTGAGTGTAGGGTAGTAGCCACCTGCCGGAAAAGTAGTTGTAGTTTCAACATTGCTTTTCACAGTATCTTTGGAAAATAGTGAACTACTTTTAGCATTCACCAGTTACTTTAAATAGACTCGAAAATTATTGACAGTTGCTTAATATTTTTTACAAAATATTTATAGTAAATCACGCGAATTTGCTGAACCTTAAATTGCATAATATTTTTATCATATCGAATAAAAGTGAATTGATGATGAAGAAATGCAAACCAGAAACTTAAAGGTGCTGAAAATGCCGATCTGAGAACTTTAAAATTTAATAATCGAAAAACTGTTTTTCCGCTTGCTGCAAATGAGAAATAAAAGGCAAATATTTATCATATCTAGTGACAGTGACAAGTTATGTTGGATGTGTGCAATTTGAAAGCGAATTTATGAATAAATCTGACACGATAAATGTGCTTAATTTCTAACTTGTTAAAGTGTAAATTTAAACGCAGAAACTGTGAGCTCAGCAGCTGCGAAAATAGAGGAAAAAACGTTGGGTTGAAGTTCACATGTCAGAGCCAAGTCAAAATGAAAATGCAAATGTTGGCGAAGTGCGTGTGTGTGCGTGTTCGCAGTGTGTGTGTGTGTGTGTATGTGTGTGTGGGTGTGTTGTTGGTGTTTGTGTGTTGGCGACACAGGAAATTGCAGAAGCTCGAAACCTGCAAAAAGGCCAGCCAAAAAAAGTAGTAGGAAATGGGAGGGAGGAGTGCTGGATATGTGCTTGCTGACGAATCCTCGCAGCTCGCAGCACGCAGCCTGAGTCCTGGCGAGTTTCAGGTGTCAGCATAATTGACGTCAAACTGTCACTGCTTGCGGTTAATTAGTTGCAACACCGATTCCCACTGCTGCACAGATTGGTCAGCCAGCAAACTGCATGGCCGCCACCGTGTGGCATATGCCACATCTTGTTGCATCCTTATCAATTGCCTTACGCGCGCGCACAATAAAAACCAAAAATTCAATTAACTGCTGAATAAACGCAAAATTGAATTGCGTTCAACTCTCTGCGACTCTTTAGGTTCTTTTCCAGCGTGCCCCCGCCCCCGTCCCCGCTGATTGTGGCAGTGCTTGGTGCATAATTGCCAGTGACATGGCCGCACTTGTACTTGGGGCTTGCGGCACGCTAAAGCTGAAGAGCGTGCCGACGCCATCTTTGACGGCTTCTTAATTAAAAGACTGTCAATCTGTGTGTATGCATTGCATTGCCCAGCACTGCAACAACACAAACTGGGGAACAGCAGCAGCAACAACAACAACAAGGCAACAACTGAGGCAGTGAGGCAGTGAGGCAGCCACCAGCCAGCCAGCACCAGGCAACGAGGCAACGAGCCTGTCATAGCCGTACTTGCACCAGCATCCGGGAGATGCTATTGTTAGCAGCAAGTCATGCGCGTGGCAAGCAAAAATGGTTAAAAAAACACACGCACACACACACACACAGACACACAGTGCAGCAGTGGCAGCAACGGGAGCTGTGTTGCAATGCAATCGCACTTCACTTATAAGCAGGAAAATGCTGAGAAAAACCGGGAAGCGCCGCATAAGCACGCAACAAAACTTGACTAATGTGACCAAAGTATACCCTACTATGTGTGGTCACTAAAACTTGGACATACCCTGTATGCAAGGCCACACAAACACCTTGAATAGTAAACCACGCTCTCAATAAGTTGAGCGCAAATAAGTGTCTGTAGTACAAGTGAGTAAGAAGTGCAATTTATTTTACTTAAGTGCTATAATTTTATTTGCAAAAATACAATTTTTGGGCACTTATTTTGTACACAATATTTTCTTTTTTTTATTTATAATTTCTGTAGATCATTTAAGTTGCTATAAACCAAATTTGTTGCTAAACTGCGATGAACTAAATGGTCAAAATGAAACAAAAATTAATTGAATTTAAATAGGCAGTAAATCAGTAATTGAGCAATTGTTATTTGGCGTGATAATTGCAGTGCGATGCTCTCGCTAATTGCCAGTTTTATTGCAGCAGCAAAGCAGCTCTTAAGTCCGGCATGCTTCGCTTAATTATATTTCTTTTCGTTGAGCAGGGCATCAAAATGCTGAAAAAATGACTTATAAAACATGTGCAGCGGGGGTGGGTGGCAGGGGGGTTGAGGCGGGGGCGATACACATACACAATACAAGTGCCGCTCATTGACAGCGCGCTGACGTGATGCATTTTGCACCTCGCCTGCACACCTCCTGCTCCTCCGCTCCTTAGCAGTGTCAGTCATGGGGATGTTTGACGCTGCATGCTTTTAGGCGCTGTGTGGCAGTCTGGCGTGACTGCAACGTCAACTTCAACTTCAACGTGCCACAAATATCAATATAAGCAGCGCCATCAGCCAAGCCAGCATCCGCCACTGAAGTTGCCATGGCATCCGAGCCGACTGGAAGCTGAAGCTGAAGCTGGAGCTGTTTCTTCATCGTCTTGAACACGTTTCGCACGTATCTCAAGTGCTGTAGTTTCCCAGACCGCCCGCCCCGCCTCCTCCTGCGAGTCGCGTGCACGGCGAAATGCGAGCTGTCGTCAGCAACTTTGTTTTTTGCATGATTTACCGCACGGATACTCGTATATTTGTCGTTTTCAACGTAATTTGCATATTATTTACAACGGGCAAACTTTTAAAGCATATTTCACACCTGCTGGCCAAAACACACACACACACACAAACACAGACAACCGCAGAGGCAGGGAAACCTTTTAACGCCCCGCTGATGATGACTAGCGGCAAGTTGGCTGCTTCTTTCGCGCAGACTTTAGACTTCAGCCCATGCCGCGTGTTGCAAATATTTTTAAAGTTTTTGACATAGTTCTGTTCGCTGCTGTTCTGCGGCCAAGTCTTTCTCGCTCTCTGTGTGTGTGTGTGGGCCACGCCCACTTAAGCACGCCCCAACGCACAAACAGTTCGAAGTGCAGCGCTCGCAACGGTGGCTAATGAGCTGAATTTTAGTTGCAACTTGCAACTTGCAGCTGCTGCCGCTCGCTGGCCGTGTTCTTCTTGTTGTTATTGCCGTGTAACGGAAGTCGCGCGTAATGCACCCGCCCATGCATTTTTTATCAACTCGGCGCCACTTAAAGTGGCCAAGGCGCGCAGAAAAAGAAACCAGCTAAAAAAGTGTTCGCAAAGTTCGCCAGAGTTACGGCGGGGGCGCGTGTTTCGTGTTTGAGTTAGAGTGGTTATGCTGCAATATGCATAATGAGGTGGCAAATAATTAATTTTAATTAATTACGTGACGCGGCACAGATGAGGCCCGTGTGGCGATAGGTAAGCGGAACGAATGGAAGTGGAACAGCGGAACGGTGTGGAAATGGAGCAACTGAAATGGTATTCTAACCAGCAAATGGCAATTGGAACGAATGGAAGTGGAACAACGGAGTGGTGACGACATGGAACAACTGAAATTGAGTTCAGCAAATGGCAAGTGAAGAAATGAAAGTAGAACAGCGCAATGGTGTGTAAATGGAACAACTGAAATGCTGGCAAGCAAATATTAAGTGGAACGAATGAAAGTGGAACAGAGGAACGGTGTGGAAAAGGAACAACTGAAATGCTGGAACGGAATGATGTGGACATGTAACAACTGAAATGGCGTTCACCAAATGACGAGTGGAGGGAATGGAAGTCGAGCATCAGAATAGTGAGCAAATGACACAACTGAACTTAAGTACTTTCCAACCAATCACAAGTGAAACGATTGAAAGTGGAACAGCGGAATGGAACAACTGACGTGCTGGTGTGCTGGCCAACGAACTGCGAATGGAACGAATGTAAGTGGAACGATGGAATTGTATGCAAAAGGAACAACTGAAATGGAGTGTTGTGCAGCAATTGGTAAAAGGAACGAAATGGAACAGCTGAACGGTGTGGAAAAGGAACAACTGAAATTCCTTTCTGACAAGCAAATATTGACTGAAACAAATGGAAATGGAACAACGGAATGGTGTGGAAAAGGAACAACTGAAATGCCGGTCTGGAAATTGGAACGATGTGGAAATTTAACAGCCAAAAATCAGCTGTTAGCTGTAAATGTCATGGAATGAAACAGTTGAAATGAAATGTGTTAGAGCAGAAGAGTGGTAAGCATATAAGAACTCAAAGGTAAAACGCTGGCAACGGCACAACGAAGTCTAGCAATAAAATTGTCTGACTTGCTGGCAATTTAAATAATAAGTGTAATATTCGAGCTTTTTGACGAAATTCAAAGCATAAGCGCTTCATTCATTTGCCCGAACGCCAAATGAAAATTCGCTTTTTTGGCCGCGCAGTGAATATATTAGTTGATTTTACGACTCTTCTTCACATTTTTTTTTTTTTTTTTGACCAGCACAGCCAGTCATTTCCATATCAATAACAGCGGGACGCCAAGGCGCAGATTAAAGGGAGGGGCTGGCGGCGGAGCGCAGCGAGCTCCACTAAAATCGCATTTGGCTCCAGGATTATTTGCTATAATTCATGCTGTCAATGCAAATTGAAATTGTGTCACGCAGTCAAGTCGGGCAACTCGGGCAACTCGGGCAGCTGGGGCAGACACAGTTCCAGTTCCGCTCGTTCCCCTTTCCCTTCCGCACGCGCTCGCTGCCCGTTTTCGGGGACATTTAGTCAACGCTCGCGCCAGCGCCAATTTCCATTCCTCGTTAGTTTTATTTCATTTTATTTTCCGTTCTATTTTTATTTTCATTTTCATTTCTATTTTTTTATTTGCTTACCGTTTTTTTTTTGTTTGGTGTCACCGCAATTGTTGCCCAGCGCCCAGACGTGGGACATTGGGACAGCGGCAACCTTCGCTGGCAAAATCTCAAAACACAAATGGATTTTTAAATTACCCTCGTGGCAGTTCGCAAAAAAACAAAGTCAAATAATGGGAAGAGCAGCAGCAGCCACATCAACAGCAGCGCTCCTTCTGCAGCCACAACTCCCTTTTTTTGTTTTAGGATAGGTGCATTGAATTATCTGTCGACGTTGGGACTGCAGCTGAAGTTGGTTTAATTCGAGTGCCTCGATTGCTGTACAACTATTTATGTATATCCTGCGTATCCTCTCGCACAGTATTTGCATAGAAAGCAGAAGTTGCTGCTGCTTTTCCGCCGGCAACTATTCCTTTTGCCGCTGCTCCCATTGAGTTATGTGTGCCAGGCCATTGAGCTGCACTCAAGCGGTTGCCAAGGCGCCCCTTCTATCTCAGCCCTCTGCCCCCCCCCAGTCGCCCAATCTCTCCAATGGTTGCCCAATCTCTTTGTGTCTCGGTGCCGTCGCAGGGAATTTATTTCGCCGCCAGCCGCCACTTGCATAAACCAAATGCAATGTCAACCAATTCGGCCAGAGCTTGCCCAGCATTGATGTTTCATCTGCAATGACACAAGCTGAAAGCGTCGCTTTAACCAGGGGATTATTGCCAGCGAAAGCCTTTTAGGATATTGGCTCAGCTTTCCGTAAACTATCGTGACAACATTAGCTTCGGTTGCTACTCTGTACATCAACTTTTAAAACGGGTCTTTAAAGTATTTGGAAGTTTGCTAAATTCAATTTTCATCATCACTTCCTGCCTTTGCTTATCAAACTTCTATATATGTATTGTATATATATCTTGTTCTGTATGTGTCTTGATTAGTGACTGACTGGTTCTCAAACTACAGTTTACTTTCTTCACAACTAAGCAAAGTAAATTACTCTTGACATCCATTTAGCAGTTGTGCTTGGTTATATCCACCTAATTATTACACTATTGTGTGCTTTCAGCTGCTCCACGTGGTATTTTTTAAGGAATTCCGTGGAGATTTCCTGTCACTGCTCTACACACATACACACAAAAAGACATACAGTTGTGGGCCTAAAAAGTGCCAAATCATCGGCTGAAGTTCTAGGAGAACATAAATCAGCAAAAGACAGCAGTTGTTCTCTATTCATTTGTGGCGCTTGCTGACGTCATAAGTAGCTCATATGTTATAAGTCCGTTAAGTTTGCCTGCTACTACATATGGAATTTGTGGCAGATTCTGCGATAGTGGCAATAAAATAAACGTTGCCTATCACAAAGGCGCTGGGTTAATTAAATTTGGATTAGCCATGACACTTAACATACCTACTTATTGTTTAGGTTTCTTTGATTTACTTTATTATACTTCCCACGCTTTTGTTTTTGTTGACAAGCTGCACACTTTAGTGCAGAAGCAAATAGTTCTATTTGAAAGGCCTTTAATTATTGTCTTCATTTGACTTTCTTCTAATATGAGTTTAATTCCGACCACAATAAAAGCTGTGTGGATAGCTCTCAAGTAAATAATCGACAGCCTTAAACTAGTTCTTATTGCAAGTTTTTAGAGCATGTGGCTTAAGTTTTTATTTGTTTTAAAGCTTTCAAGAATCGTTCAGGATTTCAAATAATTTGCAAGTTTACTGCAGACAATTTAAAAGCGTATTTTATTCAAAGCCATTGCGGTGCTATTTGATTTCTGGTTGCAGCTTTCAATAGCTTATCGTGCGCCACTTTGCAGCATCAGTTTTATTTTATAGTGTTTGCCCAATGCAAGCGCTGCAAACTGTGTCATTCTGTGTTTTTACTTCGACAGGTAACCCCATTTTACAGCCAGACTAGAAGGGGTGCGGTGTGTGTGTGTGTGTGTAAAAGTGTGTGTGTGTGGGGCTAAGCAGCTGATTTGTTGCATTTGTTTAATGTCAACGCTAAGTAATTGGAAAGTCATTTGGCATTTGATAAACAACATGACAAGGGGCAAGTCGATACACGAATTTATTAGCACGAAAAGACAAATAGCCCCAAGGGAGAGCGAGTGGAGTGGGGTTGGTTGGGGTGGGGTGGGGCAAAAAGGGCTAAAACACAAGTAGCTGTTAAATTATTCTAAATCAATGAGTTGGAAGCCCAAACTGAATGAAATTAATCAAACGTAAGAGGCCAATGTCAATTGCAAGCAGCGCAACCACACACACACACACACACACACACATACACACGCACACGGACACACACACACTGGGACAACAACGAAATTAGATAAACCGCAAGGACAACAACTGCTACCTATTTCGTTGGCTGCCCGCCCCTCTTGTTGGCCAAACACTTTCTTGACCCGCACAACAGCCGAGTAATCTATGAATTTAACACACGTGAGCGTGTATATGTGCGCCTTAGCGTGTGTCTGTGTGTGTGTGAGCTTGTGTCGGGTCCTTTAGGCCCTCGTGGTGTCCGAACGTGTTTGCAGTAACACATGCAATTTGCTGGCCCTGTTTGCTGCCAAAATGTTGTATTTCTGCTCAGCGTTTGTGTGTGTGTGTGTGTGTGGGCCACGTGCTGCACAATCATTGAGCTAGTTTGCATGCCCAACTAGGCTCAAACTGGAATAACATTAGTTAATTTGAATAATTAGGCAAATTGAAATTTAATCAAACATCAATTCTAGTTTTGTGGGTTGACAGATGAGCCTCGAATAGTTTCAAATGTGTCCCCAAAGTACACGTGTGTCTAATGTGGTTTTGTTACCGTAATCAATACGAGCGCATTCTGCTTAAATAATTCAGCAATTGTCGTGCCTAATTATTCAAAACATGACGAATATCCAGGCGAACTACGATTAGTGTTGTCAGCAACAATGTTGCGCAACATGTATGCTTCTTAAGCTGAATTGGGAATAACTGGGAACATTTAATTTATTTAATGTAATTTGTTTCTATAAATAGCGAATTCAATCATTTTATGATTTTTTCTATTACACACAATCATAAGTAGTAGTAAATAGTAAACAAAGAGCGCTGCTTAAGAGCATGCTGCTAGCGTGACAGCAACATTTGGCCTTACGTTTTCACCACGCGCAACACTCACCACGCTGCGTGTGTCGTGGTGGTTGTCTTCAGCTGCTGTTGCCTAGCCTTACGTCGCGTTAGTTTACGTTGTGACTTCGAGCCGTTCGGATGTGCGAGCGCATTGAATAAGCGTTTCTGTCAACTGCATACGGTACGCGTGCGCGCGCTCTTAGCAAAGGCAAATACAAAAGCAAAAACCAAATGCAAATGCAAAGCAAACACAACAACAACGACAGCAGGCGACAGTGGCATTTCTTGGTCAGTGGCAGTGACAGGAGAAAAAGAGCAGCGACGCCGCCGCCGCGGCGTTGAAATTACCGGTTTCTCGGTGTCGGCGACGCTGTGAATTTTAGCGCGCGGCTGCGTCGCGTCGCAGCCTGCAAATAATTGCACGTTTTTGTCTTTGCTTTGCCTTTGCGTGTTTTGCTTTTGCGACTGCTCTGTGGCCAGGCGAACGTTCAAAATCAAGTTGGAAAAGTGCGTTGGCTTTTCGGCTCGCCACGAAAAACGCAAATTGCAAAATCTGAAATCATTGTTAAATATTTGTTGTGTGTGAATTCGCAGAAAGAAATTGAAAGTGCAGAGTGAAGCGAGTGCGAGCAGAGTTTTTAAATATTTTACGCAGTTATAAATATTGAAGAAATAATAATACATACAAAAATACATATACTACGTTGTGCCGTGCCGTGTTCGTGGCCATTCGAATGCCATCAAAATCATAAATATAATATGAAAAATGCCTGCATTTTGCATTGTTTTTATGGCAGCAACCCGTAGCTCTTCTTCTTCATAGTCATCTTGCTGTTACTGTTTTTGTTGTTGATCTCCAAAGCGGATTATTCACAGCGGCGCGCGTTAAAATACAAACAAAAGCAAACAAAGCTCGTAAGTTTCATCCATTAACCTGTCTGTGCACGTCTGTGCGTGTCTGTGTGTCTCTCTCTCTCTCTTTCTCTCTCACTGTGTGTTGGTGTGCTTGTGGGCGCCATGTTGTTGCAAGCTCGACGCCGGCACATGACATTTTGTTGGTTCGCTCATCGAATTAAAGCAATAACGATGGTTACCAACAACTTTGGGACGCTGCATTCTGGCCTAGAATGTTGTAACCCCAAAACAAAAACATCCGAGCTCAGCCCCGAATTGGGAATGCATATTGCATATTCTATATTCTGTGGCGCGCAACTCCAAATTCTGACAGTTTTATTGTGCATGTAGTATTTTGTGGACTGCCAGAGAATTGCAACAGTTTTAGATGACGACTGGCTTATAAAGGAAGCGGCACTCGGTTGGTAGCTGAAGAACGCACAACTTTTCCACTAGATTGTCATTTAAAATGCCAGACAATAATTTCGGTTGACATTTGACTTTGTCTTTGCCATCTGTTAAGTTCTATGATAGCTAAGAAGCAGGAAAATGCAGTTTCTAAAACAAAATACACAATTTGCAGAGGCTAATTGCGTTAAATAGTTGGCAATTATAGCAGTATTATCAGTTTGGATTCTAATTACTGCTATTACGACTGCGGAAAACCGGAATAAGCATCTGCATAGCTGTGAAAATCTGAAGATTATAATCAAATTGTCTGAGTGTCTGTCGAGTAATCAGCTGAAAAGAAAGACAAATCGAGCATATTAAGTTTTCCGCATTTCCGTCTTTAGAGTGAACAGTTCTTAAAGCGCGAACCTTTGGCGACTTTCTTCAGTGTAAGCTGCTCTCGATTTGGTCGGTTAAGCTAACTGTTGCTTTTGTATGGCTTCGAGAGGCTCTAATTAAATTTGACAACTAATCCTAAACGCAGAAAAGCTAAAGCTAAAGCCAAAAGACGGGCAGAGGCCAATTAGCTGTGGCCCAAACTTAGGAGAGACGAAGCCGAGACATAAAATGAACTGAGAATTGTATCTTTGCTGGTTGTGTTTACACTTCGGGTTAGCTGAAGTTCAGTTCCAGCCAGGTTCAAAGCGAAGGCAAACAGACAAACTTGAATACGAAATGAGACAACAAAGCAGGCACCACAATAAAAGTCACATTAAAACGTGTGGAAAACAACAACAGAGCCAGCATGTGTGTGAGTGTGTGTGAGTGTGAGAGTGTGCGAGTGCAAAGAGGAAGCCGAAACAAGCAGCAAAGACAACAAAGCAACATAAATCCAATGTATCCCTAGCGCTGCCAGCAGATACAAATGTATCTCACAGCGAGTGCGAGCAGTGGCTCATTGTGTTTTGGCTGCGTTTTTGGCGTTTAGTGGCAAGTGGTGAGCGCATTTGCGCCGTTTACACGCTATCTGCATAAATATTTCAGCGCCGCTTGTAGCTTGTATCTGTCAGATACATTATGCAGACAACGCTTTAGTTAGCCGTACAAGCTGTAGAATTCGCTCATTTCATTGCGTTTCGGTCTTTTTTTTGGGGCCACATGCAGTCATAAAACATAATTGCTTCAAACTGGCAGATACATCTCCTGCTCTTCTTCAGCTACAGCTTCTGCTTCTGCTTCTTCTTTGTGTTCTTCTGCTGCTTCTCGTTCTTCAGTCGCTGTGTACTTTTTTCTAGTTGGAATGTCGCGCCAATCAGAAGGCAAGTCCAGTTTCTGGCCTGTGAGAGTCTCCGACTGGAGTTGCTGAAGTTTTGTGGCAAGTCGTTGTTGTTGTTGCTGTTGCTGCTGCTCGTGGCTGGCACTGCAAGTAGCAGCAGAAAATTTGTTGTAAAACGGGTTTTTGTTTCTTTTGTAGCTTCCCTAATGCCGTTTGCTACTACTTGCGGCCTACTCGCTCTCACGCGCTCTTGCTCTCGCTCGCACTCTCTTCGGCGCTCTCTTACCACAACATGTTGGTCGGGAGCAACCTTTCTGTGCGTAGTTGGCCAACAAAATGAGCTGCTGCCGCTGCTGCTGCTGCTGAAGTTGCAGCTGTCGCCTTGCCAGCTATCCTGGCCATAACCTGCCCCTGCAACAACAACGGCCGCAGTTTTATGTGGCAAACACTTATTGTGAATTGCAGCGGCAACCTGTCGTCTAAGCCGGTTTTCACCTGGCACCACCAGCTACAGCCACAGTTTGGCAGACGAACTTTAAGATTTCCTGTGGTTTGGGGCGTCTTTTTATTGTTATACTCTGCAAAACTGGCGGCAAACAGTTGGAGCCAGGCTTAGCTGCATTATCTACACTTGCAGATCAGTTCTTGCTTTATTAGTCACTGTTTTATAGGGTAACTGTGTGAGCCAACTACTGCAATCAACTGATTGCTCCATTAGCCGGACACTACTTTTTGTTAGATGTAGTTTTCAGCGTAATTTGAGAGGCCATTTGAACAGTGGGGACAAAGGACGAAGTAAGTTGTTGCTGCCAGCCCTTTTCAACTCGAGACTCCTCTTCGTTTACAGGGTATTTCTTGACAGCATTTGTGCTTAGATCATCTCGCTTTTTAAGTGCTTCAGCAATATTTTCCGGTTTGTCAGCTTGCCTGTCATAATGTTGTTTGATCGGCAGTTAACATTTTTTTAGGCTGTTGTTACATTTCGCAGCGCAGTCGTGCGGCAGGGTTGCCACATGACTTGCCGCATTGTGTGTGGCAGACAGAGAAATGGCAACTCACCTTAACTAACCTCAGTCAAGAAAAACGCAAGCCGGCCGGTTTCATTTCTACACATTTTTTTCACTCGCATTTTAATAACTTGTTCTGCGCTCACACACACACACACACACACTGGCACACACGCACGCCCAACTGCTCATTAATTAACATTAAAATGCGACAAAGTTGGCTTTGTTGTCGCTGCTGGCGTCGTTGCCGTTGTTGTCGTCTCTCTGATTAGGCTCGTTGCGTGCCAGACACGCGCTGATTTATGCACAATCCTGAGCCCATAATATTAGCAACGGTCTTTGTTAAGTTAAATTTATTAAATTAGATATTGTATGCCGTATTGTAGATACAAGCTCGCCGATACATTTGTTTAAGCCGGTTCACCCATTGTTCTCTTCTCTTCTATTTACACAGCTGTTGGCCAATAGCAACGCGTCTGTCCATTCACATGCCAGCCCCTGCAACTGGTGAGTTTATTTGTTTACCTATATATATACACAATATAGTTTGATATTTGCTCGGCCCACATCGATGTCAATTGAGCCAAGCAAACACAAACACTTGAGTGCGTGAGCCCGACTACGAGTATCTTTGAGATACTCGCCGTAATTTGTGTAGGCCGCCGTCCGTCTTTCACAATAGCATGCGACCCGAAACCGGTTTCCATTTTGGGCCACAAACTCCAGCAAATTGTTATGTTAGAATGAAAGCTTAATTGATGCATACTCAATCTTTGATTTTTTCCACTCCTCGAGTGCTTTTTTTTTCGGGCTCTCCGATTGTTTCTGGCAGCAGCTCAGCAGCCCGATTCGCAGCTGGATCGGTTATGTCATGCGGCGACTAGCGCATGATTGATGAACTGCTCTCCCAAACGAATTTCCAATTCCAATGGCGCTGAGAAATCCGAGATTGCCTTCAATTTGTAGCTGAGCCATCAGATTCTGCTTTGAACCCGCGTTTGGCTGGCGACCACATTTTTTGTTAGTGGGACTAATTAATTGGTAAAGTGTAGAAGAATCTGTTTCAGTTTCGAAAGAGCTGCAATTTAAATGGCTAATCAATGTGCACTTTGATAAACTGCTTTGTATTAATTGTGATATATTATTAATTGTGTTCGTGGCACATAATAATTGAGCGGCTTTTTCTTTTATGCCATTGTAAAGCAGAACGGAAACTGTCAATGGCAATGCTTGCCATTGTGAATAGAACAAACGCAGCGCTCCATAAACTCATTTACATTGCAGTTAATTATTAAAATCTTTCAATATCTAATTAAGGAATTTCAAAAAAGGCAACTATCGAAATTTAAACATTATATTCTGTGCAACGTTTCTCAGCTTTGGTGCTGATTGCTGTAATGGGGAATAAATAATTTGAACTGCATTCAGTTGGCGATTTCTAACAAACAGCTCTGATTGCGCGTCAAACGATATAATATTATTGTAGTGCATATTTTATATTTTGCGCTGATTATAATCGAGCTCAATTAAATGCTCATTTGCTGTGCGAGTAGTTGCAAAGTTCAATTGGTTCACTAATTGAAAGAATCGCCGCAATCAAGAGAGAACACATTTTGGCAGCATTCTGCAGCATGGAATGCAGGAATAAATCGCTGACTGATTAGTATGCAATGTGTGTGGAATGCGCGCTAATAACTGTATCGTTGCAACGAGGCAATGCGGCATAGTTGTGGCAGCAGTTGAACCTCTATCATACTCTAAATTGGTTAATTGACGCGCACTTTGGGGTATGTGAAACCAGGCGCTAATTCAACACCTGAACATGTAGATCTATCTATCTATGGCCGTGGCATTTCTATCTGTAGTTGAGGCTATGCATTTCTATCGCACTATCTGTGCGAATTCTAAATGTTTTTGGCCATTCCAGTTGCCTTTAACTGGGTCATAGCTCCGCTTTCATTTGCCTCTCCTTCTTTCCGGCATTTTTTGCTATTTTTGCCGGAAATTTATTGAGCTGTCAGTGGCCCAACAGGATGTGTGGCAGACCAGGCCAGAGCAGGCTTTGGCCTGGGCGTGTCGAGAACTGTGTCAGCAGTCAAGTGTTAACAGTTTCACAGTCACACAATAAAGATGCAGGCTGTAGCTGCAGCCCCATAGTTTAAGCTGCTGCTCATTAATGTTAATTCAATTAGGCCTGCCAGCTTGCGGCACTTCTGGCTAATGAGGCAGCCAGCCAGCCAGCCAGTCAGCCAGTCAGCCCAGTGATTCGATTGCTCTCGCTATTCGCTCAGCGTAAACACAATTTGCTTCAATTGCATTAATTAGACACAACATTCAACGTATGCACAATCACATGTGTGGCAGCTACATGTGGCATTTGCATATGCGCATGTTTTACTTTAATAAATTCTTTAATTCACATCTGACTTGCTGCCAAACGAGTTGAATTTTGTCAGCCAGAATGTGTTGCACAATAAATTTAAGAGCTGAGACAAAATTACATTTTAGTATCGAAAATATTTGCATTGCAGGATAGCTGCTGGTTGAGCAGTGTGCGCAGTGTTGCACTTGCAGCCACTTGTTCGACAGCGACACTTGCCACAGATTGCATAATTGAACGCACAACTTGCGCGCCTCGCATTCATTTGATTAAAACTACAATTCAACTGCTCGGGCAGACAAGTGGGGCGAGAGAGCTGCAATTATGCTTAATTAGAGTATAAATTTAATAATTAAAGTGCACAGCTTGTTGTTTATATGCATTGGCCTAATGAAGTTGACCGACCCAATGCCAGGCATTGACCATCGTCTCAATGACTCAATCGTCTGCAGCGACGCGTGCCACGCCCACTTGCCACTGGCTGCGCCCGACAGGTTATCGGGCATGACAGGCGTCAAGCTGGCTGCCGTTGTTGCGCGTTCACGTCAGTGTGGCTGCAACCCTTCGCAACTACTTGCTCTATACTCGTATACGATATATGGTAGTTGGCCACCCTCGTTGGCTCAACTAATTTATCACAATTTTGCATGTCAGTCACGCGTCTTTTGGCATATGAATTGCATGCAATTTATCAGCATTTGCATTTATCTAACTGCCACGCTTATCAGCTGACCCAATTCTTATCAGAGGTTCTTGGCTTTTGCGCTCGAAACTGTGCTACGATTTTTGTCTGCTCCCCCACTCGCATTCGCTTTCGTATTCCTGTTTCTTTTGTCGCCAATCGTGGGCCTTTTGCTGCTCTCGTTGCTGCTCTTGCTACTGCCTGAAGTCATTATCATAATGATGCCGATTGTTTGACTGCCAGTCAGCGTTATCGCATCAAAGTGCTGCCTGCCTCGCCGTGAAGGTGTGACTCACACACATACAGAGTTGTCGAGCTGTTTACATAGATTTCGCATTAATGCTGCAAAAGAATTGGCAGCGTAAGGGTTTCAGTTACAACGCCAAACTAGAATATCACAAGCTATAAAAGTCTCTGCTCGCTTTATTGCCAAACTATTTGTATGCTGCAGACAACACAAGTGGCTGCGGGGGCCGCAGTGCGGGGGGGCAACGCTATAAGCTGGCTGCTCATGTTACTCGCCCATTTATCCTGCGCTCACATGTTTCTCTGTGTGTGTTGTAGCTCTGGGCGCTGGGCTGTTGCCATTGTTTTGTGTAGCGCGCTTTTGGTTGCGTCTTTGAGCTTGTCTCCGTGCGCTGTGTGTGTGTGGAAAATAGTTTCATATTGCAATTTATTTTTATTAGATAACAACGCGCATCGCTTTTTTTATGCGCATTTGCCAAAATGCTTCAGCTCGACGAGCAGATATTCACGAATGGGGAGCAGAGTAGAGAAATATGTAGTATGTATTACTTAAATATCAAAGCAACAACTTGACGTCTGCTTCATTATAAATTCATTTGAGCTGCCCTAGAATATGATAAAGCCATAGATCCACACAACTTGAGCGGACTGAACTCAGCGCAAGGCAGCGCAGCGTTACAGCTGAAAAGCGGAATTAAATTTAAATGATATTTGACGAGCGCACAATGTGGCTGGGAAAAATCAACAGAAATTGCCGAACGTAAGAATCAACACTCAACCACCATCAGCAGCAGCAGCACGGAGAGAAACAAGAGCAGCAGCAGCACCACCTCCAATTCAACCACCGCACTCCGTGGGCAGACAACGCCGTGTCGCAGCCAAATGTAAGGTCGTCGTGCGCAAACAAGTAGGGAGGCGACGACTGTGATTTGTGTGCGGCTGGCAGCTACCCTGCACGAGATAGAGCAAGAAATGCAAAGAGTAGGCCAACAATTTATGCGTCACTTGATAAAGTAAGAGAGCAAATCGATGGCAAGTGCGTTATACCCGCTGCCGACTCTTATCGAGGGCAAAAAAGGCAGCAGCGACATCAGCAATGGCGTTGGGTAGCATAGCTAAGCATAAATAAGTTGTTAAGCCGTCAGCGAACGTGCTTTTCGCGCAGTTGGCAACACTGTCGATGTCTCTGTGTGTGTGTGTGCGTGTGTGTGTGTGTGTGTGCGTGTACTGCGGCTGCTATCAATGCGGAAGTTTGGCCGATGCAGCCCCGACGCCACATTTTCAATTTGAGTAAATCGAATTGAATTCCCAGCGAGTGTTGCCAGCCTTGCAGCATCCCACACACACATTACCATATATATATATGTGTGTGTGTGTGTGTGTGTGTGTGGCAGTCTACTGTTTATAGCTTGTGTGCGATTAGCCCAAGTTTAACTCGTTGATAAACGTGGAGCTCATCTACATTTTGAACTCGCATTTTATTGTCTGTTCGTAGCGATAAGCAGCCAAAAAGTAAGCAAGCCTGCGGCATGTGGCAAGTGACAGTGGCAAGTGGCACGCGCCATGCGACTTGTGGCAGTTGACAGACGGAGTTGTGTCCCTTTTGCGCCTGGAATTTATTGCCATTAACAATTATGAGCGATTTAGTGGGACACTTTGCGGCCATACTCAATGCGATTTGTCGGGCTTCAACTTGATGATGATTTTTGATGGGCAGATTAAAATCGAATCGGCTGGGGATAGCTTCCAAAACTTTTGATGAGATTTCAGCCATAAACAGGCGGGTATGCGTGACACGCAGATATCCTTGCAGGAATGCGCCAGGAGACAACACGAAGGTACTAGAAGATGCAGGATATTTGCGGCGGCCTTCACTCCGACTGACAGCAGTTTGCAAAGCAACGCAAAGTTTTGTCAGTTTTATGCTGAAAGTTATAATTTAACAGATTACTCGAAAATTGTAGTGTCTTGTTGCTGCCTCGGCACAACTTTTGCCCTTTCATTCACGTTCTTTTTGCCAACTTGGCATCCTTTTAATGACAATCTCCTGACAATTGTCAGCTCCATTTCGTTGCTGCCTGTCCTATATACTTTTCTTTTCTGCTTTTTCGTTCACTTTGTTGTTGTATTTTTTTTTGTTTTTTTTTTTGTTTGTCATCTCATATCTCGTGTCAATTGTATTTCCCTTTCAAATGTCCTCTCTGGCAATTATGCTTTCCTTTCTCTCCGGCAATTTCCTTTGCTGCTTTCCATGTAAATTTGCTGAAAATGCTGAAAAGCTGCAAAAGCTCATTGCAGTCAAATGCAGGCGACAGACTTCAGACGACAACAGCGACTGACCAACCACTGACGGCAGCAGGATATATGTGCATAAAGAAGCCTTCCTTTGAGCGCTGGCGGCGCCACATGGACTAGACATAATCAGACAAGCCAGACGGAGCGCAATAATTATAACCCAGTTGAACTCGGCCGGAACTGCAAATATGTACGATTGCCAGGGAAGTGCACGATAACGAAAGCGGAATGTTCTTTTCACACAATATCATTAAGTTGTCCGACTGCTCGGACTGTATTAGAGGCAAAAATTATAGAGTGTGCACTAAACTTAAGCCCCTTGATTGGAAGGAGTCGAGTCCGATGAACAGGCCCTACGTAGCCATGACAACTGAGCCGACAGCTGCTAGTGAGTGAGAATGAGATTTGCAATTGCTGTTGAGCGAGGCTAATGAGTTGAGGCAGTGAACAACACAGAATGTACATGTGCATTGAGCACTCAAATATTGATTAAAGTTCGCACAAATTGAGAGTCTTATGCAGTTTTCGTTTGCTTCAGGACGACTGTCTAGGCGACAGTCGCTTGTTTGGTGGTTGTTTTCCTAGTGCAACCCCACAGGGGTGGTTTTTCTCCGTTAGGCTGACTCACGTGCTGCCTGCCACAGACTGGTGCTGCTGCTGCTGCTGTTGCTTGCCACTGGCTGCAAGGCTCTGCCGCACTGTTCATTATATTAAACAAGTTTGCGCCATAAACGACGCTGCCACAGGCACCAGACAGACAGACAGATGGACGGACGGAGAAGCCGGCTTGCGTGCAGCCAGCACCAATACAAATACAACTGCACACATATGCTAAGGGGGTTGCTTGCGCTGCGGCTCGACTTGTTGTCCTTCCTGCCTGCTCGGCTGCTTTTGGGCCGTAATAAAGTCGAGCGCGCGGAACAGAAAATGCGACAGGCAGCCACACCGCCTGTCGCATGACTCATGCAAGGTGTGTTTAATGTGCATTTTGAGGGGGCGTGGCCGTCGGGTTTTCACTTTGGGGCTTTGGTGCAGACTGCAGCCTTAAAAAGGTTTTGCGCTGACGAACGCAGCCAATGCTAATGCCCTGTAAAAGACAGACGAAGAGTGCTTGCTTGGCATATTAAGTATACGCAGTGTAAGCAATGATTGCTGGCTAAATGTTAGAAAATGCAGACTCACTGCTATTGACGAGGCATCTTCTAGTCGTTCAGTTACACGATTGTTTCTTGCTTTGCCATTTTTGCTTGTTTTGCCTGTTCATTCATGTGTTTGTAATGCAGCCAGCCAGCAGCCAGCTTGGGATGTGTTTTTGTTCCCGTGTTGTTTGTAGTAATTTGCCGAGTTTCCTTTTGACACACACACACACAGAGAGAAAGAGAGAGAGAGAGTGGGGGAGAGCGAGCAGACAGTCGCCCGTCTGCTGCAAAACACTTGTAGCCGCATTCGAGAAACGCCAAACGCTGTCGAACTCGTCGTCAGTCTGTGCTGTGGTTGTGTGCTGTGCGGGGTGTGTGCGTCATTCGGACTGGCCAAATATTTGCATATCATAAGCAACCTCAGACCGGCGATCGGGTGCTTCGCGCTGGTTTGCAATCCACATGCGGTCCACTCGCGGTCCACTCGCCGTCCACAGAGCACAAAAACAGCTGGTCGAACTGTGCTTGTGTGTGGCACACGCTGATTGCATTTGCCGCTGCCTCGCTTTTGTTGTTGATCTCGCCGACAAGGGGAGCGAAAAACTAACGGGGAAAACAACCCTCCCCCCACGGACACACACACGCACACACACACACACACTCGCTCGGGGCGCAACGGTGGTTGATGTGCGACCCTGACAAAAATCAATAGACGGCATGCGGCAGGAGTGCGTCCTTTTTTCGGGTGGCAAATGCCGGCAAATACACGCTGTTGTTGACGCGCTTATGCTGCGCTAAACATACACAAGCCAAATAACAGAGAGAGAGAGCCAGAGAGAGACAGAGAGGAAGAGAGAGTTTGTGTTGGGCTTTGCTGGCCGCAAGAGTTGCATTTAAATTCTATTATAGAATAGGCAAAAGGGTGCCGTGCCTTTTTGGCCTGTTGGCCTGCGAGGGTGTGCAGCTCGCTCTTTCTCTCCCACTCCTTTGCGTACTGTGTGTGTGTGTGTGAATGGATGCGTGCTAGTGTGTGTGTGCGAGTCCTTTGACAAACTGCATCAAAGGCAGCGGGCTGCGAACAAATGTTTACGTTGTGTGCTCACTCAGCTTAGCTTTGCACTTATTTTTTCCAACATTTCTGCTTTCGCTTTTTGTTCCGCATTTGTTTGCCGTTTTTATGTTTTGGAAGTCAAATGATTCATGCGCCACCCCGCGCCACCCCGCGCAGCCAACTAATGCCAATAAATAAAAATGAACTGTGACATTTCGTGAAGAGTCCCAAACACGCAGCCCAAAACTCAGCCCCAGACTCGAGTCGGACTCCATTTTAATAAGAAATTGTTTGCGTGCTAATGAAAAAATAATCAGCAGCTCATTTCGTATGTATTTTGATTGTGTGCTAAAATGCGCTTACAAGACGCTTAGACTCCACTCTCCACTTTGGCTCTTGGAAGGGGTTGGGGTTTGTTTTAATGATGATTCTATCGGGGGATGATTCATCGCTTTGCACGCGGCACGTTGTCAGTCATTTGTCAGTTTGCCGCTTCAAGAGTTTCCGGCACTTTCGCTGATTGGATCTAAGAGATTTTGGCTTGTAGTTGAATTTGAATTCGCATGCGGATTTCAGTGGCCCGAGCTCTTTTAGCTTTTGTCTTAAAAAAGCAAGGCGAACAAATACTAAAAATTAAATAAATGTGTATAACTTTGTTGCGAAAGTTGAACAATAATGCAATTGGAAATGTTTTATGCTTTACTAAGCCGCAAAGTTTAACTGAAACTCTTTGCCACACACACAGGCACTTCCCCCGCTGGCCTCGACAACCCCTTGCTGTCTGTTATTGTTGCTGCGGCTGCTGCTGCTTAGACAGGCATGCAGAATTTATGGTATTGAAACACGCAAAAGTTCAGTTGGAGTCAAATCGAGAACTTGGGCGCACTGAAAGCGAGCTACACACACACACACACACACATACAGACACACACATGTGCGCCATTTTGCAAAAAGCTGCCAACCCAAAGCCCCCCTCAGGGTTGGGCAGAGCTGCACTCTTGGCCTCAGCCTTAGTCAGAGCTAGAAGCTAGCTCCATCGTCTGACAATTCCCCTCCACATGTCTGTGTGTGCGTGTGTGTGTGTGTGTGTGTGTTGGGGGTGATTAACCTTTGACTTGCAACCACTTGCTGCCAGTCGATTGCTATCGCGCTGACTGATCCCAACAACATATGCGCAAATACTCCAACTTCAGCTGGCACTCGAACTCGGGGCCTCGTCGTTAGCTGCTTTTTCACTTTGGCTTTGGCTTCAACCTTTTCCTGCTCTTTGCCTACTTTTTCCACACACATTCCATGTATAAATCTTTTTGCTGATTGCCCAGATTGTTGTGTTTTCTTGCTGTTGCTGCTCTTGCTGTTGTTGTTGTCGGCTAGATAATGGCTCTGATTGATTTTCATTTAAGTGGATTTGACTAACGGTAATGCGATTATTGCCATTTTGTTTGGCTCCCTACATGCGCAACACACATATTCCCAACTGTTGTTTATCCGACAATCCAACAATCCGACAAATAATTTCGTCCCTCTCATTGCACGCATGTGCTTCTGTGGTCATGGATACCAGATATATTCGCATCTCGATATTTCATCAGCTCAACGACTGCGACCGATTGTGGAGGGAAAACCACACGAAAAACCAAGATAATCCAGAGGCGGAGAATTAGTGTGAGCTGCGCGAAACGATTCGAAATCGAGTGACGAATGCTGAGAGAAGCAGCGCAAAAAGATTGAAGATATGACGGGGATAATGCGAGACTCGAGGATAACAAAAAGTAGATAATGGACAGCTGTGATTTGAAAGCGACTCCAAAGGAAATGTGTGTAACAGGTTTACAACTTCCTTTCTGCAGTGATAAGAAAATTGGCAATAAGAAAAAATACTTATGAAGTACGCCAAGCAATTAAGTTCAGTGAAGTGTGCAAGAAGAACACAGATTTATAGAAGTAGGACCTCCACAGTTGCCAATAAGTCAACACGCCAGAGAAGTAAATATAAACAAACTGGTACTTTCTACTTTGCACATATTTGTAGTTTGCAAATATCAACAGTATCAATGGGATTGAGTATCGAAGGGTGTGAATTAATCTTCTGAATTGTTGGGTAATAAATACTCGACCTAGTACATGCAAGAAAGAGCTGCAAAAGTTATAAACACTTCACTTATGGCAATTAAAATCGTTGCATAAATCATTTTAATGAGCTTCCACTGCAGCCGTGATGATTTATTTGGTAAGCATTAATTAATTGAAAGCAAGAGCAAAAGCCAAATAGTTATGTGTGAACTTGTAATAATTATGCACGCTCTTTGTTGGCAAGTTGAGCTCATTTCCATATCGCCATCGATACAACTGCGATTTTATGGCAAACTGCTTACGATGGCGAAAGAGAGCATAAAAGAGAGAATTGTGCTTGCCTTTTAATTGCAAATTAATTTGCATTTTAATTAATTTCACTGCAAAATATTTCAAAATTTCGCATTGAGCATTTCATTATGGAATCAATTGCTGAATAGATTGAACGCAATTATCAAACAATGAATCACTTTGCGAACGCAGGGGGAGGCGGAGGAGGAGTGGCAGAGAGAGCTTCTCGATTGGGGCAGCTGTTGCTGGAAAATAAACATGGCAGAGCCTTGGAAAATTGAAAAATTTACAACTGAATTCATTTCGAAGTGCTCGAGGGTGAGCAAAGGGAAGCGAAGTGCAGAGGCAGAGGCAGAGGCAGAGGCGATGCCGAAGCAAATGAACAGAGAGAGAGAGAGAGAGAGAGTTGAGGGACAAAGAAACTGGCCAAACAAATGAATATGTTAAAAATAAGAAAGAAAATAAGAAAGAGCAGCATAATGAGGGATGGCAGTCATCAGAGGCATAAGAAGGATATGCGTAGCACAAAAGACGATTGTGCGGGCGGAGGGGGGTGGGCGGGGGAGGCGAGGGTGTTGCTCTCTGGATTGCGCTTGTAAGCAATTAATGTAATTTGTTTTTTCTCCTTCTCCTCCAACTCCGCCCCGCTTTGTTGTTGCTGCCTCAATGCGCTCGCTCTAATGGCATACAAATTGCGTATACGCCAACGTGTGCGAGCACTCCTACATTGAAGTGGGAGGAGTGGGTGGGTGTTATTTTCCGCACCATTTAATTTACGTTAAATATGCCAATAAAATTTGAAACATGATGCTGCCTAAACAAATTCCAAATGAATGTTTGCTTTTAGGCGCACACTCCGAACAACAGAAAAAACGACGAGATGAAAAAGTGAAGCAACTAAAAATAGCAGCCATCGCTGTCGTCGGACTCGCAGATACCCTCGATAAGTAGACGCCGCAGTTAATGTCACATGCTGCTTGGCAAGCCAGCAGCTTACCCTTTGTGTTGTGGTGTGGCTACAGGGTATGCTGCAAAAAAGGTCCTTTGGCATTTAGAATTGCCCTGGCCGAAGGCTGATAACTGTCCCGGGCAAATGGCCGGACTGCACATTATGTTTAATTAAACCAACTTGAGGGCCCGTCAGGTGTCCAGAATATTTGCTCAACAATTGTCCTCTAGCTGTCGCCAGGTGTGAGTGTGTGGCACACACACACACACACACACACACTCGTACGTTAACTACACAGGATGCTGGCTACATTAAAGTCAATTTTAATGTGATTCTCGTGTTTCGTGGCGCTCAAATAAATTCTCATTTCCATTTTTAGTCAGTCGTTCACTTGAAATATCTGCGAGACGAGTCGAAACTTTATATTAAATGTAGTTGGACTCCGCACACACACATAACACATAAGTAGGCCACAATCAGGCGGGGAGCTGCTTCTTTTTCATGAGGGCGTTACACAACTTTATTTTTTGCTGCTTAGTTTCAGTTGTTTGCCGGCGGCGGAGTTTTTCTGCGGTTGCACTAAATTATTAACGCGCCGCCAGGTGAAGCAACCCCGGCCCCCATGTGTGTGCGAAAGGGAGCGAGATTACGTGCGAGGGAGCGAGAGATAATAACGAAACCCCCATTCGGCTTAGGCATCATAATTAACTGTGACATTTTTGGCTGCTGCGTTTGCGGCATTTCTTTTGCTGTTGTTGTTGTTGTTGTCGCTTGTGGGCTAAACCAATTTGCCAGGTCTTAGATTTTAAGCATTATTAATGGGCTTGTTGTTGTTGCCAGTTGCGAGCTGGCAGTCGGCAGTTCTTTGGGCTTTTACTTTTTATTACATTTCATTAGCTTGCATATTTAAATTTCATTTCTGGTCGTCGCACAGCCGAGACTAGCAGGCAAGGTAAAGCCCGGCCTGGCAGCTGTCACAACATAAATGTCCGACAGGACATTCGGCGAGGCGTGCAAAGCCAATGAGCTAAATATGCATACGCTCCAGCTGCAGGACGAAAGAGGAGGGACGAGGGTTGTTTCAAACCTATTAAATGCGTTGCGAGAATTGATGGCATTGTCTATAGCTGCTTAGGGCGTCGTTAGCCAGCTATTAGGAGGTACTTAGAAACTGTTTTTTAATCAATTCGACTGCCAGACACATTTCAGATGCACAAACTTTGTTGTTTCGGGCGTTGTAAGCACACAACTCAAGTACAAACAACTTGCTGAATCAAAGTAGCTCAATTAACTGTTGAGTTATGATGCTGACTTAACGACTTCAAAGTCAGTTCGAACAAAACTTTATAGACAAGTTGCTCGCCCCTTTCCACTCCTCGCTGCGATTACTCATCGAACAACCCTCTGAACTATGACTCTGC
This sequence comes from Drosophila rubida, assembly GCA_035046165.1. Taxonomy (NCBI): domain Eukaryota; kingdom Metazoa; phylum Arthropoda; class Insecta; order Diptera; family Drosophilidae; genus Drosophila; species Drosophila rubida. The sequence goes on from JAWNOF010000021.1 coordinate 27,607,810, forward strand.
ACAGATTTGTCAAACACAAGTATATGTAGCATGTTTGTGTGTTATGTTAAACAGCGATTGAGGTCTTTGAGCGGCTGGTGCTCACGCATTGCCATTTGCTGGGCTGGTGCCATTTATGGACTCTTATATTCGCAGTAACTAAGTGCGAGCCTAAGTAATTGCCCTCGCAACCGAGTCGCGGAGTTTGTGCGCGCAATAAACGCAAACGCAACCCTAACTAAAACCGGGGCCTACAAACTTTGTTATTACATTTTTTCTATGTTTCGCTTTTACGAGGAGTTCAGCTGGCAGCTGCTCCTCCCCTCCCACCCTCCTCCGTTCGTTTGCAGCGCGCTGAATTTTGCAGTTGCCATTATCCTTTTTGCTTTTTTCGAGCTGCCTTCGCTGCTCGGCTGCGATGCTGGGCACCATTTTATGGACGCCGTCACGTTTATAAATGCAAACATTTAACATTTGCGCTGGATGGGGCGATGGGAGGAGAATTTGGGCGGCGAAACGCGGCTCTTAACTATTTAACAGTCGAGCAGCGTTTTTAGTTTCATTTTCATTTCGCAGCTCGCAGCTCGCATTTCTCCCGTTTTGCTGCGACTGCAGCAAGTGAAAGCTATTTACACGCATTTGGCCCGAATGCGAAACGTGCCTTGGCCCTTAAATCTTTATGTGCGCGAATTGTGCCGCAGGACTAAGTATTGGGTGCTGTGCAAATGAAATAGCACAAAACCCATAAACAGTCATCCCAGCAACACAACACACAGCGCTCGCCGCAATAGAATGAATTCGTTTTGCTCTTGGTCAGCTGCAATTCGGTCGAGGGATGCCATTAGTGAGAGTGCGAGCGAGAGCGAGAGGGCAAGTTGCCACAGCCCTCGAAAGTTGTATCATTCAGTTGCACTTTCACGCCTTCACCACCAGCCCAAGAGCGGGCCGAGGCAAAGGCCTTGGGGGGCAACTCGCTGGCTTAGTTTGTAGTCTGCTTAGATAATGTTGCAGTTGTTGCAGTTGCCGCTGCATTGCTCAAGTGCTTTCATTGTTGCTGGCAACAGTTCGTGTGATGTTGGCCACTTAGTTGTTATGTTCATTGGGCTTTGCACTTAAATTGTTGCCTACTTATGCCAACTGAGCATTCCTAGAGCTCTCTCTTGCATAACTCCCAATGACACTGACTGCCATTTGCTGTTTGCCACTTGAAGGGCTCCCCCAACTTGCTAAATATGCAAGTGGTCTGCGGCAGTAAAGTGAAGTTGATTGGATGAAGTGTGGCAAGCTCTGAGAGCTGCTGGAATGCTTAACATTGATTTGGAATCAGAGATCGTTTCGCTCGTTCGAAAGATGATCAGCCAGCTGCAAGCTGTCACTTTTAGTTCGTTTGGTTAAAAATGCAGAATAAATCGTTTTATGACTTTTTTATGATTCTGCCAATTGTTGAGCTGGAATCATTCATGCAAAATATGTAAATATGTGCGCTGCAAAATGTGCACGCTTTTCGGCAGAGCATGTGTCAAAACACGGACACGGACACGGCACGGACACGAGTGACTGCACATCGACGCGAAGTGGAGTGGAGAGCGTGAAAAAATCAACACAGCACATGTGCGAAGTACTGAGGAGAACTGTGAACAATTCGCAATTGAAAATGCTACATAAATTATATATTTAAATTGTGTTTCACTTGTTTTTCCACTACTGCTGCTGCTGCTACTCTGTCGCGAGCTGTAGAGTATCTTTTAATGCACTGTAGATAGCAGAGCAGTTGGCAGCATCGAATGATACTCGAAATTGAATTACTTTTAAGAATTACTTTCAAGTTTGCGAAACTTTAACGTTTGGCATTGACTTGAATGGATTGAAGTTTAGTTGCGCAGCTCCAGCTGAAATCTTATTTACAATGTTTTCATCTTGGCTTACAAATTGAAATACTTTTTCAATTGTTGGGCCCCCAGTTAACTTGCAGCCTTCGCAGATGTTTTCAACTTTTGTGTCATGCAATGGATAAAGTTGCAGCGCGACACTGCCACATTAGTGACGTCATCTATTAAGCGACAAACAAGTAACGCTGCGATATGGGAGAGATACAAGCTACAAGATAAAATGCCCCGCTGTGTTGCAATTAATGGCAAAATTTAATTTATGTCACGTCGCAGACATTGAAAAGCTGCCATTTTCCAGGCGCCGCACATTCTGCACAAGCGATTTCCCGACAGTCCGACAGCCGTTAAAATGTTTGTCATTCTCATTTCGGAGCCAGCGAACAGTTTTCAAAAGTGTTTGATGTGCCGTACGTGATGTTCGTCTTAAACTGCTGCATCCCGACGCGGTCACGTGGCCCCTTTTTGCGAGGAGGCCAAGGATAAAAACCACGCCAAGTGGCGGCAGTTAATCAAAGTTGATTTTATACCCTTTTGACGGCCAACGAGCATGCGAGACTCTACGTCATTTGCCACTCTAAAAACTATGCCAGCTGCACACAGCAGATGGAAACGCATATCTATCGTTGAACATGCTATTCCGAACACTATAGTGGCTTATGAATTTCTGATGAATCGAAGTTGTCCAATAAAATTCTTTATGCCGCCCCTTTTTTTTATCTCCACTACGTTCTCAGTACAATAGTTTTGGTGTGCATTAATAGAATAAAAAGTGAAAGAGGAAAACATATATTAAATTTATTAGCATCAAGAAAAATTCAAAAGAATAATAGTTGCTTACCTTGGCGACGTCACAACAAACAAACCATTCGTAGCAAATTATACAGATTAATATTTGAGTACCTTGTTACGTTGCTTGCGACTAGAACAAATCAGCTATAGTTAACAATTCATAGCTGTATTCTGGTAAATTTTGTTGTGCTGAATAAAATATAAATGTCTAAAAATGCTTATTTGGTATGAATTACGTTCTGAGTATAATAATTTTGGAATATATGTTATTAGTAGAATTAAAATTGAACTAGGAAAACATAGATTAAATTTATAAGCATCATGAAACTTAAAAAGGTTTATAGTTTCTTACCTTGTCGACGTTGCTTGTGACTAAAATAAATCAGCTAAATACAAATTTAGTTTAATAAGCTGAAGAAAAAATAAAAATATTAAGAGTTGCTTATCTTGGCGACGTTGCTTGTGACTCAATAATATGTTATCAATCAAAACGATTATAGTTTTGTTCTGGTAAATGTTGTTGTGTTGCATTTTTACTATAAAAAGGCTTATTGGGTAGTGAATACGCTTTGCGTACAATGTTTTAAAGTATATTAATCGAATAAAAAGTGAAATAAGAAAATACCTTAATTTAATAAGCTCAATAAACATTAAAAAGATTTATTGCTGCTTACATTGCTTGCTGCTACATATCAGCGTTTAGTTAACAAACAGTTTATAGAAGTATTCTGCTTTGTATGCTTTCTATAAAAAAATCGTTTTTTTTTTTGTATTAAATAGCTGACATTGGAGCCTTGGCTGCTGTGCTGCGCAGATAAGTATCTCTTAGGGTATAAATGCCTTCAACTTTTCGCATTTTGCTGTTTGCTTTGAGCTACGCACATAATGAAGTGTCTCGTGTCCAGTGCTGTTCAGTCTCCAGCCTCCAGTCGCCAGTGTCCGGTGTCTGCTGTCTGGCACTGTGGCTCGGTTTCAGATGGGAGTTTGTTTGCTTTGTTGCTGGCAATTGAAATGAATTAAATCTGGAAAGCATTTAATTGCGAATCATTATTATGAATTGAAATATGCAGACGATATACTCGTATGTATAAATGTTTATTTCAAGATTAATATGATGTGTGGCAAGTTGTAAACGTTGATTATCGCAAGCGGCGAATGTAAATAATATAAATAACATAAATAACTGGCTCAACATTGAAATTGTCTGTAAATATAATACGTTAAATCGAAATTGTAAATTGTGAATTTCCATTTATAGTGTATCCCACACCCCGGGCAGCATTTCGGGGCATGCAATCTATTAGTACAAACACACGCACATGTACGAAACACACACACACAGACACAGCGAGGCACATTCATTCAAATCATACACACACACAGAAGCACGCGGACAGCAGTCGCCTTGCAGCCAAAAAGGATTTCTAGGAAAAAAGAAGCGAAATTGTATTTCATGGAAAATTAAATTTTCGGTACACAAATTCAATGGTCAAGGCATAAACATTTTGGACCCCCTTTCTCGATACCCTTTCGCCCCCATCCCGGCCGCTCTTTGCATGTGTAATAAATGCCCCACAGGGTTTTTTCCTTGGGTTTCAATGCTCGTTTTGATGGGTTTTGTGCGGGAGTCCGCTACCGTTTGTGTGTATGTGTGTGTGTGTGGTTGTGTGTGCAAACTGTCAGACGGAGCTTCGACATGACCATAGCTACATGTTTTGCTGTTGTTGTGGATACTGCTGTAGTTGTAGTTGTAGTTACATGTTGTTCGCATTCATGGAAAATCAATTGAATTTTGTACTTGGTTCGCTTTTCGGGCTCTGTCCAATCAATTCAAGCTGCCGCAGCTTCATTGCAATCTTGCTGCAGTTATAACTTTTGCCAACAATTACTTTACTTTACTTACGCTTACTAGAGATCAGGGAGAACGAGAGAGAGAGAGAGAGGGGCGACTCTGTTGGAGCTATTGTTGTTGATTCAACTGTGGCAACAACTGAGAGATTGCAGCCTGTACTTGTAGTTTAACGTGGCGAATATGTGGCAGGCACGTCCTGCCTGTCTGCTCCACTTATGGCAATGAAAATTCCAATATGTCTGCCACTCTGTGCTCCGATAATTGTCAGCAAGTTCCTGCCACGTTGCAGCACACTTTGCCGCACTTGCACAAACTTTTTTCGGCTCTGTTTCAATCACTTTCTCAGAAGACTGTGCCCAACCTTGACACATGTGTCAGGCCTACAGCACCGACCTGTGTAAAATGCCTGTCTTTAAAGCTGAACGCTTCGCTGCTTCACGCTGCTCACTACTCGTCCCGTCCCCTCCCACCTCTCTGGGGCTGGGGCTGGGGCTGGCTGTAGATGTTCTGGAGCGCAGCCCACAAAATTTTCTTATTACTTTACGCTTGAGGTGATTTTCCCACACTTGCGTTTAATTTAATTTTGCTACCCACTTTTAGCTCTTTTCGCTTTTAGTTGCAACTTTTTGCTGCACACACTTTGACGTGGCCGCAAACGCTCCCTCGACTAAAACTTTTACCTCAGCGCCGTCTTCAGTCGCGGTCGCAGTCGCAGTCGCAGTCGCAGTTGTTGTCTTGCCACTTCCCATGTTAGCCCAGTTTGTCAGTCGGCGGGTGCTTAATTAGCGCTTGATATATGGAGGTCTCGAGCTGCGAGCAAATTGTTGCTGCTGCTGCCGATCCACACAGCACATGCAAAGCAGCAACCAGGCAAAGTTTGAATCAGCATTTTGTTTAAACAATTGCCGCAGAAAAGTTTGCACTTAATGGATGCAGCACAGATATGTCGGCTTTATAAAAGAACTACTGATTTCATTTCACAACACAACCAGCACAGATGGAGAGAGAGAGTTAACTTGTGAAAACTCCGCAGTTGATGTGGTGAGATACGTGTCGAATCAAATTTAATCAATGCAATGCAAATGAGATCAATCAAAGCTGAAACATAAAAATACAAGACACTAAAAACTAAAATATGCAGCGGACAAACGAGTTCAACACTCCGGTGTTAATTGTCTAGAGGGTATCCGACAGCTTAAGCCAAGTCGACATCTGTGCGCAATCTGCAATTGTTTGAGCCATAAAGCTCTACACGGTTTGAGCGAAACTCTTTCAGTTGTGGACCAAATAGCTAAAGCACCTTGTGAATATGAAAGTTAAGCAGTATTTGTGTGGAGTATTTGTTAGCTGAGCATCGATTGCTCAGCTCGCAGCAGATTAACTATAAATCTTGCACAGCTGCAGAGGCGCAAACATTCTCGCACACTTCTTCAGAACTTTTGCAGTTGAAACTCCCGAAACTCGTTTGGAATGATTGAGTTGAATGTTTCTTTGCATTTTACGTTTTAAATTTAGTAGCTGAAACTCCTCTTCATACGTGACTTGGACAAAACTAATGCATATTTATTTAAGTTAGTATTTCTTTTATATTTTCCCAACTGGAGCAAGACTGTTAATGGATTGCTATTAAGTTTGTGCTGTTGGAATTCTGGCTTAGGGGCATCATTAAATTTTGTAGTTGTACTCAGAGTTTAATGGAGTTTGGCTGCGTATTTGTGTTAATTTCTTTATACTTTACACTCATCTCTCCACGTTTCGACTTTTTCTCATTGCAGGCGGCGGCTGGCATTAGCATTGAGTGATTCTTTCGCTGCGGAAATGTAAGTACTTAATTAAATAATTTACCCAAATGCGAGACAAGTTTCCTTAAGTTTCACACGCATGCAAATCAAGTGAGTGTGCGCAGTGGACATTATACTACATACATACATGTAGGTTGAATTAATTTCGATGTGAACGCACCTTCATTACGTAGTTTACTTGCGAGTCGGTAGCATCCATTTACGACTTGTAATGAGGGACAGATTTCTCCAGACGAAACGAAAGACTGAAACAACGAACTTGCCGATCGCGTTTGTCTTGGCCGAACTTAATTACGTCCAATGATGAAAATTATATGTAAGCGTATTTGCCTGGTGCGTTCTATAGGTTCAGCTTGTTCGTTCTGATGGCATTTAGCACGCAAACTCGGCCCTCGCTCTCGCGCTCTCTCTTTCGCCTCGCCCCGTCTCTCTCGCCCCTGTGCAGCCTGTTAACGAGCATTCATATTCATACGGTTAATGTCTTTTTGTGTGCGCTGCCCCAGCCTCGTCTACAGCCCCAGCCACAGCCCCGCCCGGAGGCATTAAATTGTAGCAGGCCACATAGTTTAATAGCTTCTTCTCTATCTCTCGTTGCGACGCGCTTTAAAACATGTTTGTTTTTTTTTTTTGTTTTTCTGTTTTCACGTTACAGTTTCGGGGACCGGGGGCAGCGGGATGAAAGCCATTTGCCTGGGTCACTGACCACAGACAAATCCAAAACAGTTAAACAGCTGCCAACTAGCTGCAGAGTCTAGAATCTTAGCTGATCAGTTGGCACTTTGAATTCCAGTCGCATGCTTCGCAAAAAGAAAAACCGTTCAAACTGAAGCTTCAAGCAAGTGCAAGACTTGGGCAATTATTGCTGGAAAAGATGGCTCAATCCAAAGCGGCTTATGATTGTAAGAAGCTGTTAACATATCGGCAGTAAGTGCAGCTTAGATCGGATACAACTCAACAGCTGCAATTGCTGTTGGATTACTTTCAGCTCTAAGCCGTCTTTCAATGCGAAATAATGCCAATTAAGACCCCAGATGAACATTGAATCATTGGTTCTAATTCTCTTTTCAGGCACCTAATGAAATGTATATTTATTGCGCTGCTCATAAGCTTATTATTTTCCACCCCAAATACAAAACATTTAATACAACAAGTAGGCAATTTTTTAGGTCACAGTGAGATTATTGTTCATTAGCTGCGCTTCTAATGGCATTAATTTAGGTTCATTCTTGCACGCGGCGAGAGCGTAAATGAATATTAATTAGGATTTGAAAATGGGCCGTTTATTCCTGTTGCCAATATGATTAATTAGCATATGAAAATGCAATTGATAATCAGCTTTAATGCTGCATAAGCTCTTCTCGTAAATTGTGCTACTTTTTGCCTTGATTGTTTACTAAGCACCCCATTGGAGTGGGGGAGGAGAGGCAATCAGCAGTTGATTAATTAAATGTGATTAATTACAGAGCAAAACAACGGGGAACTACAACAATAACAACACGACGAACTTTGGCTATTAATTGAGCCATCAGTCGAGTGGCAATGGAAAGCCGAAACAGGCTGATTGTTTTTTGTGGCGAGCTGCTTGTGCGTTGCAAGTGGCATTAACTGCATTTCGAGAGCCGCAAACAACAATTCAGCTATGCATTTAATAACATTATTAGTGCGAAATGTTTTAATTTGTTGTGCGGACACGAAACCACCGACTACAAAGCGGACTACAGCAAATTTGCTCTTTAAAATTCGATGCTTGAGTCTGGTTTTTGCGGTCGACACGAAGAACAAAAAGCAAAAAGGAAAAGAGGAAAATGCACATAAAACAGCCAAGATTTTCCGCAACACTATGGAAATAAATAAGCAATTCTTTCCAACGAGTTCGCGTCTAACAGACACCCTACAACTAATTAGGAAGTAAATGAAATCAAGTTGAAGGTTTCTGGCTCGGCAGCGTCTCTTGCTGCCTGCTTTGTTTACAGGGTATCAGCAATATATGCTGGCAATTTACTTGAAATGTTTGCACTTGTGCTGCGGCTAGGCCTGCTCTATCTATGGAGGCCATCTGCGTGGCAATTGCAATTTTCTACTCATAGCCACTCTCTCTCTCTCTATATATATACACGATATGTGTGCAAGTAAAAAACGTTGAAACATTTAAATAAAGTTTACATGCTTCAGTAGCGGCTGCGGCTTCTTTTTGCTGCCTCGCTCGCCCTGCCACTTGGGCTTCTCAGTTCTCAGTTTGTTTGCCACTCAATTTGCGGCACGTTTATGATGCTGCCACATGCTGCGTGGCAACATGCAGTTGTTGCCTGATTGGGCTGCCACACCAGCAACAAGCACTGCACACATTTCCATTTATACGTCTTTCTATACATATTCAAAATGTTTGTGCAAAACTTTTTGCATTAAAATGTTTGACAACAAACGCTTGGCCAACATTTTTGCCAAATCATTGGGCGAACTCGTCTCGAAACTGAATATTCAAATGAATACACAACATCAAAGCAAACTTTTTGCGAACGAAACATGCGCACAAAATTTACAACAAATTAATGAACAGTTGACAAACAATTTTAGTTCTATGACAAATCAAATTCCATTCAAGTTATACTCTTTTATTTTTTTTTGGCCAAACAGCACAATTATTGGAATGTGAAAAACTATATTCGAGTAGTTCAGCTGGTCAATTTGATTGTGTTTCGGATAGTGTTGGCTTGTATAAGAGTTTGGTGTGTTCCATTCAATTACCTAATAACTGCTCTTTTGGGTGTGAACGTCACGAACGTGCTGCTGCACATAGATTGCATTTGGGTAGCAGCAACAGAAACTCGTATCTATCCGATCGGGCAACATTCACGCCATGCAAAGCGAACAACGGCAACAAAACGCACAAAAGTCGCCATTCAACAACAACTGGACACTCCATAACAAAAAGGCGCTCAATTTTGGAGTTGCATTTCAGCTGGTTTCGTTGCTGTGGCCAACGCTTGTGGGTCGATTAAACAAATAAGCCTTGCTGGCAATTGGCAGCTCGACGGCCAGATACCAACGACAAACACAATGTGCAAATACGCAAAATTCAGACAAATTGTATAAATGCATTTGCTGCTGCTGTCTTGTTGTTTAATTGTATTATCTACCATAAATTCAATTAAATATAAAATATTCGATACTCGTTTTTAAGTTGTTATCCGTTTAATGTGTTAAGCTCATATTTGCAATACTAAAAATCACAATTAAATTCGGTTTATTGTTCCATTATGCACATATATTTGGCAAACAGTTGGAGTATAATATTCAATGTATTGTCGTTTACAAATTAAGCTATTGAGTTGTTTAACTGACGTTAGTTAAATGGCACTCGATAGAGAACTGTTGCCATCATATTTGCTGCTTGACGAAATATACCCAACGTTAGCATGCAATATTTCACTGGCTTTGTGCTACAATTGCTCTCCCGTTCCCTGGGCTCCGTCAGAAGTTGGGCTGTCCACGAGGCGAAGGCCTTCACAGTGCACATTATAAATTGGGCGCAGTGCACAAGGGGCGCATTTTTCTTCGCTCAGCTGCTCAGTGGCTCCGGCTTTGGCTGTTGCTCTCTTGCAGTTGCTGCTTGCTGTGTTTGTTGCAGCAAAACACAAATCGAAAACCAAAAGCCGACAAATGTTATAAATAGCGTGGAGACCTGGATGCAGAGCACAACAGAGCTCAACTGAACTGAACTGAGTTGGAGCAGGAAAACTGGGCTCGGTTCGTGGCATGAATTGCAAAATTTGTAACTGAAACGCGAAAACGGTAAAGTCCAAATAAAACTTGACTGTCAAAAAGACAGAAAAATAGCCCGAGAGCGACAGAGAGAGAGAGAGAGAGAGAGAGAGAGCGAGTGGGGGCATAACAACTATTCCAATCAATTGAAGCCAGAGTCCAAGTCGAGGCTACTGAGGAGCAATCAACGTTTCGCCACAAAGGAGCGCTCGGCAGCTCAGTCAACTGGTCAAACTGGTTGACACAGTTGGCCAAAGGCAAACAGCCGCGGGGGGAGGCGAACACGAGAGGCAAGAGATTGCAAAAAGAGCGAGAGAGAGACGGTCAAACCAAAAGTAGTTTATAGCCAACGACGACGACGATGACGACGAGTTCGCTGTGTTGCTAGCAGCTCATAATGCAAAGGTGTGCAGCAGAGGGGACAAAGGGGTGGCTAATGTGCAGAAAAGACAAAAGAAAAGTCACTGCCACGACGATGCAAATTGTCTTCAAAGAGCGCAGCGCACCAAGAAATGACAAACTGCAAAACGAAGCAACTGGAGACTGTCAGCGAACACTTCACGCTGTTGCTGTTGCTGTTGCTTATTTGCAGCTGGAGAGAACTGAGAGTGACCTGCGACATTTGAACTGTCGCTTTTCACTCGCTGGCATAGTTGCCCATTCATTTGAGTCGTCATCAAAGCCGGAATTTGCCACCAAAGTTGACAGGCAGGCAGGCAAGAGCGAGGCAGCAAGCTGCAAAAAGTTTTACAGCTGCCTTGTGGCATCATTTGCAATGCAATGCATTTTAAGTGACCGGTCATGGACACCACGCCCCCGCACTCTTCCTCGGCCCCTCGTCCGCCTAACTTGTGCTTTTATGCGTCCGCCTTCCGCTTGTGTTTAATTTGTCCACCTTAATTATGTACATTTTCTTCTGTGGGCTAATTGACAACTTGTTAATGCGGCAAGAGCACAAAAAAGCTGAACTGCAATTAGACGCAGCTCAAATACTCTACACACAGCTGAATAACGATTAATTTAGGAATGGCAAATTAGAGGTTTCTTTTCTCTTTAATCCACGTTGCTCAAATTTGCCACTCACTCTTTTTGTGTCACCTGTTTTAAGACTATTCTGTGGTACCCAGTGCACAATCGCACAAGAGAATCTCATCAAAATTTTGCAGCTCCAAAAATCTGTTCTAATTTTGGCCAACTTGTGATTTTCCATTTCCATCACTTTGTTGTTGCTGCTTCGTTTTAGTGTGCCACTTTAGCATGGTCTGGTGCATTTTTAGTTTTTCGGTTTTTGTGTTTTCATTCCTCATTTTGGCTCCTCGTCAGCCAGCAATTTTTCCGGCTGTGACGCGTCTAATTGGGCAGTAAAGTGTTTGGCCACTAATAAATATAATAATAAATTTAAGCAGTGAGCAGCGAGCAGCGAGGAGGACAAGTACATAAATTTAACATAAATTTCATTATGATTATTACTATTAATATTATTACGTGAAATTATGTTGCAATTTGGCTCTCAAGTTGGTAAATCCACTTGGACAGCAGCACTTTGTGCCATAAATTGGCTGGGTTTTGCAGTTTTTAACTGTTTTCAACTCCATAAAGGACACTTGAAATGCTTTCCACTCGCATTTGCAGTCAACGAGGGCTGCTTCAGTGCTGCTCGAAGTTATCATTTCGCTGACGAGTTGCACACTCAATTACCACAGGATCGTACGCAACAAAGTATGAAACAATTACACTGACTTCGGAAGTTAATCGCAGCTCAGAGTTAGCTTGATGTCTTGGTCAGCTACGCGCTGCACTTAATAATTTGCTGGCACTTTGACAGTCGGAATCGATGAGGCATGGATAACAGATGCTTTATAAAGTGTGTCAGGCCTAGGTTGTTATCTATAATGGCACGCTTCGCATTGCACTGAGCCATCCATCCATCATGGAGACTGTTGCGTTTAATAGAAAAGCGGTTTCAAGAGTTGCAGTCGAGTTGCCAAGTGCAATCTGTATAAGGACTCGACTCTGCCAGAGTTATGGCTCATTGAAATTGTGAATTGCAGCCAGTCGGCTGCTGTGGCAGAGTTGGGCAGAGAGGGCAAAAAAGAAAACTCGTTTTGTTTGATTCGAGCTGGTTGGGCGAGCAGTTTATTGATCTACCCACGTACGAGTATCATGTTTATGCACGAGTTGAGTAATTGCAAAATAAATGCAATGCCTGATGCACTCGCAATTCACAGATTCAGTTATTCAGTTGTCGGTGCGGCGCAGAGAAGGGGAACCGTGGAGGGGGAAGCGACTGTTTGAGAACCGGGGAGTCTTTTGCGGTGCTCTGAATGAGTTGCTGCTCAAAAGCATTCGCATGTGAATTGCGATGCACTTCAAATGCCAAAAGAGGCTGCAGCAGCAGCCAAATACCAGAACAGCAAACGGAAACCCAACTGACGACTCCCGACTGCCGACTCCCGACCCGTGCCACCTGACCGTGTGCAGACGGTGTGTGCCTCGTTTGGTTGCTATTAATACAAATGCGCCACTTTTGCTTGCAGCGCTTTGACAGCTTCACATCTGAAGCAGGAGCAGGAGCAAGAGCTAGAGCAAGCAGCTCCTAAAGCCTCTCTGGTGATTATGTCTGAAGTGGCGTGCGGCATGGGGCGAGTGAAAAGGCGCACAAAGAGTTCAACTCGAGGATATGGGGACAAAATGCTCAGTGCATTAATTAAATGCAATACGCGCATTATGCCGGGATATTGTTGGTGTTATTAACGTGGCTAAAAACAACCCCGCATCATGAGCTCAGCATGCTCGCGTTAACCACATACTCTCGCTGTCTCCACCACTGAACTTGAGTAATGCAATTTCCTGCTCAGTGTTTGCTTTACGTAATGAAAATTATGAGCTCTGGTTCCGTTGTTGTGCTTGTCTTTCCCCAGAGCGTAAATAGTACATGCGTAAGATATGTTTTTAGCTTTCCACTCGTCTTCTCGTCTTTTTGCATTTTCGAATTTCGGCATTTCGGCATTTTGGCATTTGCACATTCACACATTGCACATTTGCTCGTTGCTGCTTACAGCAGTAGCAATATTTGTTCGTGTGTTCCGCAAAATAACAGCACGCATGTTCTGGACTTTTGTTTCGAAAGCAGCTTATCGTTTGTATGTTGCATGAATATGCTAAGCAGAGATAGAAAGAGAGAGAGAGCGAGAGAGAACTGAATATGAGTATGCGAAATGAATACGACTAGAAATCTGCATGAGCCTTCACTTTCTGCTTGATGGACTACGCAATTCGGTTAGCCTAATATTTATATACCGCTCTCAAAATTGAAAAAGCTCTAACGCTGACTTCGCACTGGAACGTGGGGAGGGGGGCGGTAAAGTAGAGTGGTGTGGAAGGTAAAGGATTATGTGCATAGAAAATCTCTAAATCGAACATCATCATATTTTGCTTTCAATTTTCTAGCTGTTTGTTAGCAAAGGCAGCTTGACAGGCGCTGCGTCGAGGGGGGAACGGCTGCAGTAGTAGGTGGTGGCGCCACCTATCGACAACTGGCTGACAACTTTGCGGAGTGCAAGCAAATTGCAGAAACTGGAAAATTTTCATATTCATGGTTTTCCTCTGCTGCGACGGCAAAGGCAACAGCAAAGGCGAAATTCGCATACAAATTGTTTATTTCCACATGAAGCTGAAGGAAACCCGCAGAGAGGACGACGACGCCAGGACTGGGGTGTGACTGGGAGCTGGGGGCGGGGGGAGGGCGTGAGTTGGCGGTTGCAGCAGCATCTGCATAAGCTGTGACGACTCAATTTACCCAAAAACCAGGCAGCCAAGTGTGGAGCCAGCGCCAAATTGAGACAATATTTGCACACACGTTACACATACGCCATGTTGCACATGTTGCAAGCCAGCTCGCTGGCTCGCTCCCGCTCCCGCTCTCTGTGGCCTCTATAAACGAACTTTTTGCATGTTATTGGATTACTGGGTAGACCTGGGGGGTTGCGATGCCGCGCAGAAGGGGGGCAATGGTGGGCAGCATGAAATGAAACCACGTAACAAAATGATTGCATTTGCCAACAACACAAAACGCGAATAAATTTTGGGCGTTGACACAGCCTTTCGACTTGCCATCGCCCCCCTCTCCCTCTTGCCTGTGTGGCTTTAGTGTTTCTCTGTGTGTGATTGCTTGCTGTGTGTATTTGCTCAATGATGACTCATTTGCTGCAACAGCGCGTAACGCTTTAATGAGTTTTTCGGGCACCCATCGCCGCCGCCGCCGCCGCCGCCCTTTGCCCTCTGCCCGCATTTGTCTCTTTGGCCTGCAGGATAAATGAAATTCATATTGATTTAAGACACATTTGCTCCTCAGTCTGCCACACGCCGCGTGCCATATTGAGAGTCGTATTGACACTTTAATGCGACTCATTTACATTAATGGCAAACACACACAATTACACCCACACACACACACACACTCACGCAGTTTGGCTGCTTTATATTCCATGGCGTATCTATGGCCATGGCGCTGTGGCTTGGCTTTTGTCTTTGCTCCTTGTTGTGGCTGTTGCTGTTGCTGTTGTTGTCGTTGTCAGCGTCATTATTCGCGCCATTATTCCTTCTTGGGAAAGTTATCTCTCAGCGTGACTTAAAAGTTAAGCGTATTCATTATGTCCTTTGTGGCCGCTTTGCCACGTACAAACATCCTTTGCCTGGCGCTCGTTGTTTGCCGCGCCTGTTGCCACATCGCGCCGCGCCGCGCCTTTTGTTTTTATTTACTTTCGCAATTTGTTTCGACTCGCGAGTTGCGAATATCGCGCGAGTGGAAACAGCGCGACAAACAATAAAAATCCATTTGCTCTGCCTACGGCGAGGCGTGCTGAAGTTACCTCTTACAAGCCGTGTATATCCTTTATCCTGTATTCTGTATTCTTTATCCCGGCAGTCAGGCTTTATTTTTAACGTCTGGCAACGCCTCGCCTTCGTGCTCGTCCCCTTCGTCGCTGCTGTTGCTGTCTCTTTGCACTTAATGCTGATTAAGTTGCTGTCAACGCGTTGCTTAATGCTGATTGCTTGAGCTCCACGCTAGCCGAGGCATTGAGTATGACAAATTTAAGCAGCACTTGCCACACCTCAACGTTGTTGCAGCGTCGCCAGCAAAACTACTCGTCTCACCGTCGAATCGAAGCTCGAGTTTGAAGTTGCAACTTCAACTTCAATTTCCCCAACTGCAGCTTGTCGCTCGCTGTCATAAACAGCTCGACATTAGCTTGACAAACTTTCAACAACTGTCAATGCTGATTACCAGCAGCAGCGGCAGCAGTGGCAGCAGTGGCAGCAACAGTGGCAGCTTCGCAACAACCAGTAGCTTTCGCAGTCACAACTATCCTTTGCACACACACACACTCGCATACACACTCTTGCCTTCAAGTGGCTGCCACTCGCATTAATAATGCCTGAAAGAGTTTGTTGCCTTTTGCCGGCGCACTAAAGTATGCACTCGAAAGCTGTAACTTATGACTGTCGCACACACACACATACTTGCACACACACGCGCACACACGCTTGCATAAAGTTGCCTAATGTGGTTGCTATCTTTACTGTTTTAGCAATTCATATGCCAGCTGTGCGCTTGTTTATGCTTGCAAGTTTTTCTGTATGTAATCAAGCAATACCGCATAACGAGCTGCCAAATGAGGCATATTAGCTGCTGTGGAATTGTTAAGCTGTATTCAAACTATTGCTTTCACTCAAATGAATGCATTCGGGGAGAGAAATGCAGTCAACATTAAAGAAAGCTTAAATCAGTGATAATGTTCGATAATCACAGGGTATGTGCAGCACAGCTCTGCAGCACAGAGTGCTTAAAATATAAACACATTTTAGTTGATCTGGCCAAAGTTAATTTTCGAGGCAAGTCTTTGACATAGTACCAAACAACTCCGCATACGCGTCGTAAAAGTTGAACCTTTTGTCGGTTTTTGTGTGCCTTTGACTTGGGACTAGGACTAGGACGAGAGCTGTGAGGATGACGAGGACGACAGCAGTTGCCAAATATTGCGAGAAAGTTGGGTAATTTGCGTTTGTTTAACCTGAGTTTGGGGCTGACATGTGTAGTTCAAGTTGGCGGGGGCGGGGGCGGGGAATAAATGAAATTGCTGCTAATTAGTGGCCATTAAATGTTTGTTGGACTGCAGTCAATCATGCTCTCGAGACTCAATTAAATGATCTACTACATAGTTACTAACTAATTTCTTTCTGCTTTGCTTTGCAGCTTCAACATGTGCGCTTTAAATATTAAACGCCAGTCGGTTAATTGCTGTAATTCTGCTAAAAGGTAAGCGAAACATGTCATTTTTGTGCAAGCAAACATTGCGCATACGCCCCGTCGTCGCAACGCAACCAGTTGCTAGCTAGGACGACACAACAGTATATTCCTCTAATGGTTGCCATTGTTTTAGCTGTCATTGGAGCTGTTGCTGTTGTTCCACTTTTCGTTGATAGACACTCAACCGAGTTAGCTCTCTGAGCTCCCCTCTCTCTCTCTCTCTCTCTGTGTAGCTTTCGGATTTCTTTCAGTTGCAACAGCTTCAGTCACATTCGTTGCTGTTCTCCACTGGCTGATACTCTGTAATTAGTAGTGTGACTGGCAAAGAGTGCACTTCAGCATAGGGTATCGGGCAGCTGATTACGCTCCGGCTTTCGACTTGTTTGCTGGGCGTCATTAGCTAAGCTGATGGCAGCTATTGCCATGGCCATTGCCAGCAAATAGCATTGCATGTGCACAGACTGCTTTCAATTAATTGACAGCTCGCCTGCCTCGACTTGGCTTTCTTCTGCCCACATGCCACACTGACTAACTAGTATATAGGCTATATATATATGTTATATACTAGCTCGTTTGCGCTTTGCAGTCGATTTATTTAAATCACTTTCGAGTTGCGAGCTAAATGCGCCACTTAAAGCCGCAATATTTTACTGGGTTTCGTGCATAAATTTGCCATAAAAGTGTTGAATGGTATTAAGCAGTCGAAGTATTAACATAAATGCGAGCAGACAAACTACATGCGTATAAATTTTGAAGCTGGCTGGCCCCGTAAATAAATTCAATGGGATTTGCGCTTCACTGAGAAACCCAAAGATATTCTAGCTCCGTGCGTATCCTGTGGATACAGTTGCGAAGTGAGTGGCTTTTGTCGGGGCAACAACGCATGATGAGTGCCACGCACTTTGCGGCACAAGTCGCTGAAGGGAGACGTGGGCGGGCAGTGCCGCAAAGAGTGACTGCATATATTTCCGTCAGCCATTGTTTTCCTGATTAAGCGCTGGCATATGTTCTGAGTGCCTTTGCCGTCACGAAACTTAATTGCAGACAATGCCACACAGCAGCAGCAGCAGCAGTAGCTGCCACAAAGCGTGGCACCTCCCACTGACTACTGCCTGCTGCTTCTGCTGCTGCTGCTGCTGGCAACATTTATCATTTGCGATTTAACAAAGCGCACGGCTGCATTTCCATTAAGTTGAGGGCTCAGGCAAAAGTTAAACAGATACAAAAAGACACAATTTCTCTTGCAACTGCAGATCCAAAGATAAAAAAGAAACAGATACAGAAACAGATAAAGCTACGCAAAGACATAGAAATACAAAGCACTCATAGTTGACCCCATTTATTCATGCACTCGCTCATCTCATTTACTTTTACGCAGTTTACTGGCCAGCAGCCAAGCAAGCAGCAAGCAGCAAGCAAGCAAGCAGCGTGCTTACCTCGGGGCCTGCTGCCTTTTCATGGCACACTTTTCAGCGCTGCGTCTGGGTGACATTCTCGCAACGAAGCCGCGTCCCGAGACGCAGTTGCGCTTTAATTCGGGAGCCTTGTAGCCTGGAACGTATTGCCGGCAATTGAAAAGTTGCAAGTCTTTTAATTATGTTCTCATTGTGGCACATTAATTGCAACCGCTTATTGATTTTGTGTCACGGCGTTAAAACTTTTGGTATTTCTCCCCCACACTTCCTCTCGTGCGCTCCATTTGAGACTCTGTGTCTCGCTCCGTGGCAGGTTCGCCACTTTTCCACCACGTAACGGCACGCAATTAAATGAAAATGTCAGCCAGCTGACAGTGGCAAATAAATTCAACGATACGCGCCAATTGCCACAAGCCACTAATGAAGTGTTTTGTCGTAGTACCAACTTTATTTTAAAGCTATTTCCAAACCTCCATTTTCTCGCTCTCGCTCTCGCTCCGAGCTGAGACTTGCCATGCTGCCATCCTGATTTGCATTTAAATTTATATACACACACACAGAGGCAGACACACATCTGTGTGCATGCTGCCTTATAATATATGAGTGCTTTGGGGCAACAACTTGCTGCTGTTGCGTCTTGTCTATTGCTCGGCACTTAAAGCCTTTTGCCGGGGCCATAAATTTTGCATGCTGCTTGAAAATTATAGAATATACTTCTATGGACACTCGAGCGTCCTCATAAATATCTACTTATTTTGCTGCTGCACATTTTAATCGCTGGAATGCAAAAAATTGTAATCAAGACGATGCACACGCTACACGCTAAGCTGATTGTAAAATTTATTATACTCTATTGAGCTTAAAGTTTAACTGCACGTAAAGTTCTTATTTAATTGTTAGTTGGCAAATTATTTTCGCTCTTGCTGTCAGCTTTAGGCAAACATTGGAGCGTTGCATGTACTTGTCTTGTCTTATCAACTGGCTGACGGGTTTCAGGTGCTTCACTTGTGGACTACCTTGGAATTATTTGCGCTTTAAATTACACTATTTACTCTGTTTCGGCAACTTTTATGCTGCGAATTTGCCACGCAAATATGGATGCATAAATATCACATGCTTTAATAATCCCCTTAATGTGCTTCCAGCACAGATTTTGGATCTAGCAGTAGTGGCAGCTTTCACAGTGAGCTCTGGCCACAGCTGGCTCACAGAGTGCGAATGCAAAGCCTTATGAAACTGACATGTCTTTGATGTGCAATCGCAAACGCGAAATGAAAATGGATTCCCTGCTTGCAGTTTAATAGCTTTCGGCTCTGTGTTTTGCAATATTGCTGCTTGGTCGTTAGTGCGAGGAGGACACGAGTACACGAGCTCGAGAAGATCCTGTTACAAGTTTGCGTTTTTTGTCACGCCTCGGGCGCATTTTTAATTTGTACAGCATGTTGCAAGTCAACGTAGTTTGGGCTGAGTTGGGCCACAGCGAGAGAGCACACTGCAGTGCCATATAATCGTATTCGTTGAATACTTTCCACTGGATTCTTCTATGCGCATTCTATGCAAACAAGCAAGCTCGACGGAATTGTTGCCGTTTAAACTCAATTGCATTGCTGCGTGCGTGTGGCATGGCGTGGGAGGCGGCAGCAAGGAGCGCCAGAGAGTGATAAAGAAAGCAGCAGAGTGAGATAGAGCACGACGGAAAAGAAGTGGACGTAAATAGCTCGAGACGTGGTTGCTTTTACTTTGCGCTCGACTCGACTGGTTGCTTGCTTTGCAGCGCTTTTCTTGTTGCATGTCCAACAAAAGTAGAGTAAAGTTCTTCCCCCGCACACCCGTTCTACGCCAGCCATTGTTGTTTGCTCGTGTACATCTCATGTTTCTCTGCCTCTTCCGACATCCTCTGGCGCTCGTCCCGCTTCAACGTTCAACGTCGTCTTTATCCTCGCCCTCTACGTGTGTTCCCATTGTGTGCTGTTGTCGAGGTTGTGGCTGCTGTTTCCGCTCCCTTGGCCCCGCTTCCTGTTGCCTTAATCAATTGTATTTATTTATTCAGCCTGTGCGTATACGTAATAATCCAGATTTAATGCCGAATTAATTGTTATTTGAGCTCCTCCACTGTGCTGGCTCTGTCATCGCCGCCAAAGCTCAAAACAGTCTGCTGTCTGCCAAGTGCCAGCCAGCTCCCAAAACACACATGCACACTCGCACACCTTGTGGCATTTAATAGACTGTGGCAGCGAGCACTCACTTTGCAGCTCAGCTAAAAATCATCTGAAGTGTGCGGGGGGGAGGCCCTTGGGGTGTGCAGTCGTCGCGCCGGCACACCGCAGTCGCAGCTGCTGCCGCATATTACGTATACGATGTGTTGCCGCTCAACTATCAAGTAGACACAATGTGCTGCCACAACTAATGCGCTCTTAATGCAGTTAACTGTCTGCAGTTTTCGTTTGCTATTATCATCATCAGCGTCGCTCCGCCCCCCCTCTTGTGGGTGAGTAATATTATTTAGAAAGTATTTATCCTTATTGTGTCTAGACCGGAATCGCATTTCCTGCACGCAAACCTGTCGAGCCACCAAACATTTTATTGCACAACATGTTTGTGCCATGTTCGCTGCTTAAGCGTGTGGGTAAGCGGCGGGGGCGGGGCGTGGCACGTCGCACGCGAAGCCATAATGTGGCCGGAATTTATGGTAATTAAGTTTTATATGAGTCACGCCCCAAAAAGTATGCTACAAATAAATATTTGACACCTTGTAGAGCTCCGCATTATTTATGATTATTATTATCATAAATATGGCTTCTGCTTGCCATTTCTGCTGCAGCTGTCGTTGCTGTTGTTGTTAGTTTGGCACGCCCTGGCAGAATTTGTTTAATTGATTCGCTTGCAGGCTGAAAGGGCCGAGCAATTTAGGCGTTGCTCAAAGCTAATTAAAAAACAACAGCAAAGTCATCAAAGCAATTTGGGCAAGTGACAATAACGCGCCGCTGCCAGCCCACCATGTTGATCAATTTTCATTAGAGTTTGCGTTCAGCTAACTACCCCTTCTTCAAACAGCCCCACCCCTCCCCCTAGCTGGCTTGTTGAGGCAAATTTCAAAAAATCCCAACTGCTGCTGAGAGCGGCTTTTGAGCTCAGATTACATAAAACAATGTTGAGGGCCCCAACAAGCGAGCAAGAAAAAATGATAGAAAAAGTTGTGTGCGCTCATTAGCCGCGCTAAGCGACAAAGCCAGCTGTCAGCCACGCCCACTTAGCGGGCTGTATTAAATTTATATCAAGCTTAACTTTGACTTTTCCTCCCGCCTCTCGCTCTCGGTCCAAATCTGTTTTGTTTGGTTTCCTTTCGCTCGGCTTCGTTTCGTTGCGTTGCGTTTCGTTTCCCTCTGCAGCTTTTTGCTGCTGAAATGTTATCAGTTGCGTTGCTTGAACAACAAAAACAGCAGTGAAAAAAGTTGCCAAGAGCAGCGGGTGGCCCACGAAATGGGAGTGGCCGAATTGGGGGCCGGTATAATATTTCAGGTAGCGCTAAGATGGCGCTACTTAAAAAAGTTTAGCGCCGCCAGGCGCTTGTCCCGTAAAATTCGCATGTTTATGTCAGCGGAGCGAAGAAGCAACCCTTTCGTACTTCGTATAACCAGAGCAACAAACCACCCACATACAGAGACAGTCTTGTAGCTGGTGTGTGTTACATGTGGCAAATTTTGGCTGGCTTCCTGAATTTGACAGCCCATTTCAGCTGTTGTGTGGCGCCCTCTGAATTGTGGGGACTGTGTTTGTGGGTGCCACATACGTTGATAGGTTTTAGTAGGCTGCCAAGTGACGCCATTTGGGGAACTGAAGCCATATTTCAACTGCGCCGCATAACTTGAATTACAAACTGTCTTGCGGCAGCTTGTCATTGCCTGCCACACCTGCCGCCTTCTGCCTGCCGCTTGCCGTCTCCCGCTTTTCTAATGGCAAAATTTGCAACTTGTAATTGCAGAGGAAGTCTTCTGGCTGCGCAACCCATTGTTAATTATCGCGTCTTAAGTTTCCACTCATTAATTATGCAGCCTTCGCTTTCCGATTGCCACTTATCAGGAACGCTCGACATCCACTCCACTCCAATTCTGCGTCTACTTCTTCTTCTACTTCTACAACATGTGCCATAAAACATTAATTAGTTTCGCAACTGCTGCGGCAAATTCACTCGAAACGCTGCAAATAGTTTTTTGGCCACCCGAAAATGAAGTTTGAAAGAGACCTGAATTTCAACCAGATACAATCGGCAGAACCTCAAGAAGGCAGCTCAACAATTTTAGCATGTGCACACCTGTCTGTTGATTGCTGCAGCCACGTAGAGTATGCACAGCGGGAGATATGACAGCAAGCGGCGGATTAAATGCAACATTGTCGGAAGATGTGTTAAAGATGCAGAACAGCAGCAGAGCGTGGACGAAGTTGAAGGTCTGTTAATTTATTTAAAGCGTATGCCGGCGTCGGCTTCAGCCGCACAGCTGCACAGCTGCACAGTGCTGCTTTTCTTTTTTTAATTGTTGCCGTCGTCAGCGTGTGAAAATTTAATAATTTCATGTTGTTGACTTTGGGCGTCGCATTGCGTTGCGTTGCGCTGCGTTGCCGCGACTTGTGTTGGGTTGTGCTGGTTTCTGTTTTGTTTTTCGTTTCAGGCTTGGCGTAGCATGAAAAGAGCTTGCATTTAGTTGAGCACATGCTTGTTGACTCCCAATCGCATGCCACACACACAGCGGCCGAAGCAGCAGCAGCAACAAGAGAAACGAAAGTCGCTGTCGACGTTGTTGTTGTCTGGCAGCCGTCTCGACTTTTGCATTTTTCATAGCGGCGCGTTGGGCGCGTTCAAGCTGCAATTTTAATTAAACATGTTAACACTGCAATTAAATGGGAACTTACCAGCTATGGCCGCCTCCCCCCACCCCGCCCGGCTTAAAGCGGCGTATGCGCAATGAGTGTGGGAAAAGCCAACGTTGCGCCCCCTCGCTCTCTCTAAGTGTGTGTGTGTGTGTGTGTAGTGTAATTGAACACGTTGAGCCGAAATTCGCATGTGAATTAGTTGGTTGGCCCAGAAGTCCTTTGGCCCTGTGCCCCATGCCCCGTGCTCGATTCCTGCTAATTAGCTGCTAAACGAAGCTGTTCTGAATCGAATTTCATTAAATTTTCAATAATGCAATGGCACGGCGTGGCATGCAACTCTGCCCCCGACACACGAGACAGGCGTGTACGTGGCATTTTGTTGGCTGCCACGTTCGTTATCTGATTAAGCTGTATTTCAATTTTCGGACAATGTCAGCAACGGCTAAAAGGGGTGCCCGAATAGAAACAGGCAGCAGTCAGACTGCGAAACAGCAGCAGCAGCGAGAAAAAATAATGAAAGCAAGTCGTTTGCCAGCAAAGTGATGTGATGAATGAAAAGTTCTGTGTTTCAACGTGCTCGTTTCCACATGCACAACAGAAATTAAATTAAAAGCTCGACGTCCGCCCCGTCTCCTCCGTCTATTGTCTGCTGACTGCTGTCTGTGTTATCCGCTCCGCAGGGCTGTCGACATAAATTTGAGAGAGCAAACAGCAGACCAGGACGCGTTTTTAACACTCTATAAACGTGAAATGAACCTCACGGGTGGCACCCAGTCGACGCGATAGAGATATTAAACCTGAGCGCAAAGCCAAACAGAGCTACGAATTTGGGGATTATGTTTGCAGACCAGCCTTGTATTAAGCAATGTGTGAAGATCAACAATTAAATGCATGCGTGGCTCTTAATAAGCCCAACCAGGAGGTAGCAGGCATTATTCACAGATATATTATGAAGTCCAAGTATGATAAATGAAATAAAAGCCTGCAATAAAAGCATAATTATTACAGGCATAAAGTCAGACGCTGACATTAAATGGTTGATTATGATGTGCTCATCAGTGTATAATTTTATATGCAGCAATGCGCAGTGCCTGCAAGTCGAGCACACTTTGGCGACGGCCGCAGCCTGCAATGAAACCATAATTACTGCCGACATAAAATCGGGCACAGTTGCCTTTAGAGCGACCTGCACAGCCGATTCCGTTGTGCTTCCCAGTGCGCGCAGTGTCTGCAAGTCGAGTAAGCTGTAGCTGCGAGTTTAATACGAAAAGAAAATATAATTATTGCTCACGTAAACTGAGGCCTAATTGGATTAACGTACATAGTCAAAGCGAGCATGACAGAGCAAAATTATAACATTTTGGCCAAGCTAACTTTTACATTGGCTAGTTTATCACGTTTAAACAGTAGCTGTATACGAGGTATCTGCGCGTCGATCACATTCAGAATTTATCTCGGTCTGGTTTAATTAAGCCGAAATGACAGCAAAGCGAATGTTGGCAGCTGTGACAAATTTAGTATAACACGAACAGCGGGGCGTATGCGTGATGTGTGCTGCGATGTTTGAGTAAAAAGTGTTGCCTACTTTTCAGCATAAATTAAATTTTTACGATAAACAAGCTTGACTTGCTTGCTGTTGGTGTGTGTGTGTGCATGCAAATCAATTGCTAAGTTGTGTTCACGTTAACTCTATTCCGCAGGCAATGCAGCGCACGAATGATAATTGAATAGAGGCTTTAATTGCGCTGTGGTTTGTTTGCCAACGCACACGCAGAGCAAAAGAGACAGCATCAGGAGCAGAGACCGAGCGAGCAAGAGAGAGCCATTTACAAGAGCGGAAGCGAGACGGCATTGGAGATTTACTGCGTAACACAAGAAGCATAATCAAGTGCATTTGCAATGCAAACAAAGTCCAGTCTGCGGTGGCAGCCGCCGTCGTCGTTATCATCGCCGTCGCTGCAGATGATTGCGCTGCTGCTGCTGCTGCAGCTGGCAACCCACATTGGACAGATCTCTGGCTATCT